>OU343217.1:295998002-296236769 GCA_910596185.1 Chrysanthemum makinoi | reverse complement strand
ATCAAGGTATTTCCATGAGGGTAGAACCATTCACTCATCCTTCCTTGAAAACACCAACCTTCGTGAAGAACTAGCGGCCATTCAATTCGATTGTCTTCTTGATATCGATGAACCAATTTGTCCGAGGTTTGTGTTAGAATGCTATGCTAGTGTGACCGGCTTTAGTGATGAAGACGATGATGAATTTTGTCTTAGGTTTAGAATTAATCAAAACGACTACTGATGCGCGCAAAACAGTCAAGCTAAATCACTCAAACCTGCCACTTGTGAATGGCAGACCGTAATCAGCTTAAAACTGCTCAAGCACGAATGCAATTTAAGATCAGAGGAATATAGTGTATTCCTGGGTCGTTAAGTCCCACGGAGGATGAATTGGTGTTTAAACAACTTCAGATGATAGAATGATCACTAAGGATAGTGATCAGAAAGGTTTTGAATGGATAATTATACCTAAAGAAAAGATCTACAAATTACAGCGACTTAAATGCAAATTAAAAGAAATTAAAAAGTTAAAATCTATTAAATAAACGCTATCACTATTTTTACAGATCGATGAACGTTTATTTTATAAAACAAAATAACTTAAATAAACTATTTTAATTAAAACGTAAACCTAAATTATCTAAAAACGTTATTTAAAACGGAAACGAGCGTTATTTACGAAAATGGCGCTGGAGCGCAAGATAAAACGTAAAATTTATGAAATAAAAGGCCTACGAATGTAAAACTAATTTTCTTACGTACTATATGACAAAAGAAAATTTTAGGAAAAAGATTTATATTTTTTAGACTTTTATATTTTTTATTATGAATTAATTACTATAAAACACTAATTAAATGTTTAAAAATAGTAAAACTAATGAGAAAAATCTGAAACTTTTTGTAAAAATACTTTATACTATTACAAATTTATAAAAAATACAAAAACTGAAAAAGCTAGTCTTAATAAGCTACAAATAAGCTAAATGGAACGTATAAGCTAATATGACAAAGTGTACTTATATATTAGATGTTGCAAAATGAAACCAAGACAAGTCCCAAGGGCGCTGGTCATGCAGGTACACTCTATCACTCTTATAAGGTGGGAGGTCTCAGGTTCGAGCCTGCCTCCCCACCTTTTTGCCAACCATTTTTATTTTTTAAATTTCTTTTTACAAACTCAATAAGCACATTAATATAAGCATATTTATTAACTAACACTTTTTATAAAAACAACTAATAAGCTCTGAGATAAGCTAAAAATCTCAACAGTTGACTTAAATAAGAAATAAGAACAAGTTTTTAGCCAAAATGGCTAATAAGCTACTAAACAAGAAAAATGAAAACTGAAATAAGCTAAGTACTGGTAATAAGCCAATAAGAAAATTGATTAAGCTTAAGGATTTGACAAATAAGCTCTGAATGAGCTCAAATAAGCAAAAGTAAACCTGTTTGCACAGGGTACTGTTGGTTTCACTAGGCACCTATTAGCTTATTTTGACTTTTTTACAAGTAATGACTGGTTTTTATGCTTGAACTGAGCTAGTATATGCTATTGTGACATGCAATGATCAAGAACAAAGGTATAAACAATCTCTATTGCAGTTTAACAAACAAAACCAAACATTCCTTAATGAGACAGTTTTGAAGCTTTTTACACTAAAACAAGATTTCAAACCAAATAACCTATTAATTAACTGAAATTAACTATATTTAAACAGGTTTAAACCACAATTGACAGGTGTTAAGTACTTAAAACTAGAAAATGTAAAAATCAAGAAAATAGCTTACAAATGAGTTTAAGCTCAAAATAGAGAACCAAGGTCTGAAATCACATCCTATGGCTTCCCATGAAGCTCTATACCCAAAAGCAATCCATTTTCAACCTTGCTTCAATCTCTGGCATCCTCTCCATGGCATTTTTTATTTTCTCACTATTTTATCTTGATTTTTGTGAATTTTTCTATTTTGAATCTAAACTGAGTTTTAAGGATACTAAAGCTTAGAAAAACTTTTATAAGAGCTTATATGAGCTTTTGAATGCTTAACAACAAAGTATAACAACATTTAACTTAACATGAAATTTTCTTGATCTTGAAATTTTACATAAACTGGAAATTAAAAGAAAACTTGAAATTGATTCTTGAAATAGGTTTATAACACTCTGAAATCATTAAAACAGGGTACTAGTAAGCTTAAAATTACACTAATATTTGAAAATTACATAATACGACATAAATTAAACTAAACTACACTACTTGCCTACTTATTTTTCATCTCTGCATCTCTCTCTCTTTATAATGATATTTTAGGTTTCCACTTGAGCCTCTGAGCAAATCCCATCAATAATGCTGGCCTTAGGATGCTCTGAATCAATCTCAGCCTTCTATTCTGCTTTTGGCGCCAAAACAAAAAGTCATGAGCAGGTTTATTGCATTAATTGGGTTTGGTTGTATGTAGAGGTGGAGGGGGGAGGTGGAAAGGTGTTTTGGGGAGAGGTGGAGTGAAAATCAAGTGGTAAATACCACTGGTTTTGCGATTACAGGGGTAGAAGAAGACGATGTACAGTGTCTGTGGTATATTGGCGCGTTTTGGTGGGTTTGACCAGGGATTGGGGTTGACTTGGGCTTGGGGAGATTGGGCCAGTAGCTGGGTAAGGATTGGATTTGTTTTATGGGATTAATAATACAAAGGTCCATTTGGTTTTAGTTAGTAAATCACAAGGACCAATTTGTAAATTGAGCAAAGTTAAGGGGCTGGAATTGTAATTCTCCCAAAGTGTTTTCAAGGACTGAACCTGCAATTAACCATTAGTACAAGGACCATAAGTATAAATTTCATTATTTTAAACCTTAGGGACTAATTTTGACACTTTTCAAACTTGAGGGACCAAAGTTGTAATTTTGTGATTTTAAACTTCAAAGGATTATTTTGAACAACTTGTGAATCCCAAGGACCTAAAATGATATTTTTACAATTTTTGGAATGACCAGGGACCAGATTTGACAACTTTTGTAACTTGGGGGACTAAAACTGCCAATTATGCAAACTTGATACGTTTTTCATCAGATTTTGATGTTTTTGCATTTAAAACATATAAAACACTTGTTTGTGATATTTTTATCATTTTGAAGCATTTCTGAGTGTTTTCAGATGTTTTTGCAGTCTAGATGGTACAAAAATGATGAGTATTTAGACACTCATCAATCCCCCACACTAAGATATTGCTAGTCCCTAGCAATGATTTGAGAAAATTTAATGGATTTTATCTCTTTACCAAAAGCCATTACTTCTGGAGTAGCCAATTGTTTTAGTTCAAGTAAGAACTTTGGTACAATGATAACCAAATGATTTTGAGCAAATCATAAGCTATAAACGGGTTTGATTTGTCTTTACCAGAAGCCGTACCCTTCTGGACTAGCCAACTCTTAGATAAATTATCAGTATTATCTTTGGTGAGCTGATTACCAATTATGGATTTTCCACTGCCTTTACCACAAGCCATAAACTTGCGGGCTAGCCAACTCTTCACTTTTAAGGATATGGTGAGCTGAATACCATACAATTTTGGGCAAATTGCAAGCCATATAAACGGATTTGAGATATCTTTACCAAGAGCCGTTTGCTCCTGGATTAGCCAATCCTTATGCGGGTTAGACATGGTGGACTGATTACCATTTGTTGTGTTTAGTACATAGTACTTCCACTAAAAAAAAATTTAAAATTTGGCCATTTTGGGGAAAAAGGGACTAAAAGGGTACATTTATGATCAAATTCGCCAGAATTTCCCCCCCACACTTAGAAATGAATATTGTCCTCAATATTCAAAGTGTGGAAACACAACAATTATTCTCTTTTTTAATATTTACAATTTTTTTTTTTTTTTTTTTTTTTTTTTTTTTAAATCTATATACAACATGTGGGGCATCTCCCCCACACTAGGGTGGTACACACGGGTGAAAACCCATGTTTAACTATTGTTTTTGATTACCGAGTCGCTAGCTTGACTCGACCCCGAATTAATTGGTTCATGGGGAAGTAAATGGAAGAGACAATCTCCATCGGACTTTCATTCAAGATGTTTGGATAAACATTGAAGTACGTGAAAGTTCCACACCGATGAGATATAGACAGACAGACCCGGCTCACAAGTGGTACATGGAAATGCCTGGGTCAAAGATAATGTCTTCATTCCCGAAGGAGTGAAGAACAGGAGAAGTGACAGAATATATGAAGAAAAGAAAGAAAATCATGATAACAATCATGACTAACTCTTCATCCTCAATAGGAGAATTCATAGTTTCATGAATCTCCTCAGTTAAGCTCGCTTGATCAAGACATATTATGGGTGTGTCTAGATCAAAGTAGAAATTATCATACTCCGGCGGAGATATGATATGAGTGAGTTCATAGGAGAACTCCTCGAAGGTGAATGAATCATATTCTGGTTTGATGTGAGTGAGTTCATTGGCGAACTCCTCAAAAGTAAATGATTCATAATCGGGGAGAGAATTATAAGAATGAGAAGTGGTAATACCACTAATCTTCTCTCCCATCTGATCAAAACAGAAGGCTTCCATTTCCGGAATAGAATCATCGGAAAAAATGTCACTATCCTTTATGGGGATAGGAGATGAAATGGGTTTTTCATTGAAAGCCTCGATTTTAGAAATGAGAAGACTGACATTCAGTAATGTTGCACGAAGTGCTTCATCTTTGATTTCAGTGTCAGTAACTTCATCATTCTCTTCTTCTAAGCTAACAAACTCAGAAGGTAATTCTTCCATATAACTGATGTCTCCACAAGATAACGAATCGTCATCAATAGAATCGGAGCACATCTCAACATGATTACTTTGGAAGACAAGAGGAGGAGGGATATCACACACATGATCAAGAATTCCCTGTGACTCTCTTGGGATTGGGACAAGGTTCTCAACACTAGACTTTATTAATTCGTCCGATTCCTTTTCAGGAACAGTGTCAAGAAGCTCATCCCCCATGTTAAGAGAGTGAGTGTGAATCTCGGGTGTGATAGCAGTTGTCTGAGAATGAATCTCAACTGCTGGGATGTCAACTGATGAACTTGATGAATCAAGTGTATCATCATCATCACTATCATCAGGAATAAAATGAAATTGAGAGCTAGATCTGGCTGCTTTTTCATTTGCAATTAATTCCCTAATAGACTTTTCAAAAGCAATTTGGGAATTTATTTTAGCAGCCTGCTCTTCAGCTAGCAATTCTTCCATGGATTTCTCATGTGAATTTGAAATGACGGGACATTGTGGGAGTGGAGATTTGTCAAAACCGGAAGGTTGACATTGATAATCATCATGAGGACCCCCACAATATACACAAGAAAAACTGGGAACATTATGAAATGCTGTCTTACTCAACTCCTCAGTTCTTTTCACTGACTCCAGAAGCTCTAGATAAGTGTCTTGTTGGATTAGCTGAGGAGTTTGAGTCATTTGGCACTGTGGAGATTGGTCGTGATCTGGATAGTCATAATTGTTACAAGGAAATGGATTCCCTGTTTGACAATCAGAGCTGAAATGAGGACCTCCACAGTTCTCACAACAGTAAAACTGTTAAGCCTGGATAGGTGAATCATATGGATATTGGTCATATCCAAAGTTCTGAGCATCATCGGAAAACTGTTCATAGACAATCGTGTTTCCGGATTGACACTCAAATCCTTGGTGAGGACCTCCACAAAATTCACAGCAGTATTGTTGATTATATGAAGATGAGTCGGGCTGTGGTGGGTAGATGGAAAAATTTGAGGGGTCGTTAAATGAGTTCGGATTAGGATCATAATCAAATGAATTCCTCGAACCACAAAACAAACAACTCCCGTTAAGAATATCATTACCACACTGTACACACGTACACCAGCGACAGGGTGAACCATAAAGAGGCTCACCACAACCGACACAAGGAATAAACGATTCTATTTGAGAGTTATGAGAAGAAATCGGTTCATTCAAAGAATCAACAAAACTAACATGGTGATCTGAATGACTAATAAGACTCAAAGAACATTTTGAAAAATCCGGAGGTGGGACAAGTGGTGTGCTCTGAGAGCTAGCAATTTCCACCACTTCCGTTATGGTCTCTGGTTCTGGTTCTTGAGAAATGTGAAGATTAGGCAAGTCATTCTTGCTAGTCACCGGTTTAAATTCTGCATGTTTGCTTTTAACCGTAAATCGTGAAAGTGTAGGATCAATTTTAGACGGCTTAGGAGCAATCGAGGGATTAGATCTTTGGATAACCGTAGGTTGGACGTATTTAGTACTTCCATTATCAAAAGGAAGTACCTGGTCCTTTGTCACCCCGGTTTCTCGTTCCATTTCCCTACGCAGAATCAATGGATCTTCATGGACAACACGAATTCTTGACATTTGTGATAAAGTAGGAAGTTTTTCAACTTCGTTCCAGAATTCGTCCTCGAGAGATTCCATGAGAATAGAAGAAGTTTAGAATCAAATGTATAGAGGGTAAAGGGATAAAGAATTAAAAAGGGTAAGAGGGTAAAGAGGAATATTTTTGGATTTTTGGATAAATATTTTGTAAAAACAAAGAATCAAAATATTTTTGGTGTTGATAACACTTTAGGAAAAGTGTTAATGAACTTTTTGACTTTTTTGATAACTTTTTACAAAAAGGTGGTATATGTGCAAGAATGGATCTGGAAACGCTTAAAACACGCTTACAGCCTCCCCGGCAGCGGCGCCAAAATTTGATGCGCGCAAAACAGTCAAGCTAAATCACTCAAACCTGCCACTTGTGAATGGCAGACCGTAATCAGCTTAAAACTGCTCAAGCACGAATGCAATTTAAGATCAGAGGAATATAGTGTATTCCTGGGTCGTTAAGTCCCACGGAGGATGAATTGGTGTTTAAACAACTTCAGATGATAGAATGATCACTAAGGATAGTGATCAGGAAGGTTTTGAATGGATAATTATACCTAAAGAAAAGATCTATAAATTACAGCGACTTAAATGCAAATTAAAAGAAATTAAAAAGTTAAAATCTATTAAATAAACGCTATCACTATTTTTACAGATCGATGAACGTTTATTTTATAAAACAAAATAACTTAAATAAACTATTTTAATTAAAACGTAAACCTAAATTATCTAAAAACGTTATTTAAAACGGAAACGAGCGTTATTTACGAAAATGGCGCTGGAGCGCAAGATAAAACGTAAATTTTATGAAATAAAAGGCCTACGAATGTAAAACTAATTTTCTTACGTACTATATGACAAAAGAAAATTTTAGAAAAAAGATTTATATTTTTTAGACTTTTATATTTTTTATTATGAATTAATTACTATAAAACACTAATTAAATGTTTAAAAATACTAAAACTAATGAGAAAAATCTGAAACTTTTTTATAAAATACTTAATACTAATACAATTTTATAAAAAATACAAAAACTGAAAAAGCTAGTCTTAATAAGCTACAAATAAGCTAAATGGAACGTATAAGCTAATATGACAAAGTGTACTTATATATTAGATGTTGCAAAATGAAACCAAGACAAGTCCCAAGGGCGCTGGTCATGCAGGTACACTCTATCACTCTTATAAGGTGGGAGGTCTCAGGTTCGAGCCTGCCTCCCCACCTTTTTGCCAACCATTTTTATTTTTTAAATTTCTTTTTACAAACTCAATAAGCACATTAATATAAGCATATTTATTAACTAACACTTTTTATAAAAACAACTAATAAGCTCTGAGATAAGCTAAAAATCTCAACAGTTGACTTAAATAAGAAATAAGAACAAGTTTTTAGCCAAAATGGCTAATAAGCTACTAAACAAGAAAAATGAAAACTGAAATAAGCTAAGTACTGGTAATAAGCCAATAAGAAAATTGATTAAGCTTAAGGATTTGACAAATAAGCTCTGAATGAGCTCAAATAAGCAAAAGTAAACCTGTTTGCACAGGGTACTGTTGGTTTCACTAGGCACCTATTAGCTTATTTTGACTTTTTTACAAGTAATGACTGGTTTTTATGCTTGAACTGAGCTAGTATATGCTATTGTGACATGCAATGATCAAGAACAAAGGTATAAACAATCTCTATTGCAGTTTAACAAACAAAACCAAACATTCCTTAATGAGACAGTTTTGAAGCTTTTTACACTAAAACAAGATTTCAAACCAAATAACCTATTAATTAACTGAAATTAACTATATTTAAACAGGTTTAAACCACAATTGACAGGTGTTAAGTACTTAAAACTAGAAAATGTAAAAATCAAGAAAATAGCTTACAAATGAGTTTAAGCTCAAAACAGAGAATTAAGGTCTGAGATCACATCCTATGGCTTCCCATGAAGCTCTATACCCAAAAGCAATCCATTTTCAACCTTGCTTCAATCTCTGGCATCCTCTCCATGGCATTTTTTATTTTCTCACTATTTTATCTTGATTTTTGTGAATTTTTCTATTTTGAATCTAAACTGAGTTTTAAGGATACTAAAGCTTAGAAAAACTTTTATAAGAGCTTATATGAGCTTTTGAATGCTTAACAACAAAGTATAACAACATTTAACTTAACATGAAATTTTCTTGATCTTAAAATTTTACATAAACTGGAAATTAAAAGAAAACTTGAAATTGATTCTTGAAATAGGTTTATAACACTCTGAAATCATTAAAACAGGGTACTAGTAAGCTTAAAATTACACTAATATTTGAAAATTACATAATACGACATAAATTAAACTAAACTACACTACTTGCCTACTTATTTTTCATCTCTGCATCTCTCTCTCTTTATAATGATATTTTAGGTTTCCACTTGAGCCTCTGAGCAAATCCCATCAATAATGCTGGCCTTAGGATGCTCTGAATCAATCTCAGCCTTCTATTCTGCTTTTGGCGCCAAAAAAAAAGTCATGAGCAGGTTTATTGCATTAATTGGGTTTGGTTGTATGTAGAGGTGGAGGGGGGAGGTGGAAAGGTGTTTTGGGGAGAGGTGGAGTGAAAATCAAGTGGTAAATACCACTGGTTTTGCGATTACAGGGGTAGAAGAAGACGATGTACAGTGTCTGTGGTATATTGGCGCGTTTTGGTGGGTTTGACCAGGGATTGGGGTTGACTTGGGCTTGGGGAGATTGGGCCAGTAGCTGGGTAAGGATTGGATTTGTTTTATGGGATTAATAATACAAAGGTCCATTTGGTTTTAGTTAGTAAATCACAAGGACCAATTTGTAAATTGAGCAAAGTTAAGGGGCTGGAATTGTAATTCTCCCAAAGTGTTTTCAAGGACTGAACCTGCAATTAACCATTAGTACAAGGACCACAAGTATAAATTTCATTATTTTAAACCTTAGGGACTAATTTTGACACTTTTCAAACTTGAGGGACCAAAGTTGTAATTTTGTGATTTTAAACTTCAAAGGATTATTTTGAACAACTTGTGAATCCCAAGGACCTAAAATGATATTTTTACAATTTTTGGAATGACCAGGGACCAGATTTGACAACTTTTGTAACTTGGGGGACTAAAACTGCCAATTATGCAAACTTGATACGTTTTTCATCAGATTTTGATGTTTTTGCATTTAAAACATATAAAACACTTGTTTGTGATATTTTTATCATTTTGAAGCATTTCTGAGTGTTTTCAGATGTTTTTGCAGTCTAGATGGTACAAAAATGATGAGTATTTAGACACTCATCAACTACACCATCACCTTAGCCAACTTTGCTCAAGTGCTAGGAATTCCCAACCGAGGAACTTGTCTCTACTCGGATAAATGGTCACTCACCGCTCTTGATGCTATCAATGACCGCTCTCTACCCTACCAAACCCGTTTGGCCGACAAGGATGTCATCCGTGAACACCTTTTTAACCCAAAAAGTGACACAACCCGAGTTACCCGAAAGGGAAAAGAAGTAAACCGAGATCCATATGGAATGGAGCTAAATGAACTTAAGCCCGAATTTAAGAAATGGGAGGAGCTACTTAGAGTCAACGTCATTAGCACCATAGGAAATAGGGATCACATTAACGCTTGCCTTTGTCATATGCTCTACAACTTGTCCACCCGTCAACCATTCAATTTAGCCTACTACATAGCTAGGAGAATGATTGATATTCCAACTCAAGGATCGGTTGCTCTTCCATACGGGATGCTCCTCACCCGTCTCTATAGAAACTTTGCACCAATTCCACCAACACCAAAAGGGATGCACCTTCACTATGAGCTCATCCCTCACATCTTTGTACCTTTGAGTGATGCACGAGTTGCTAAGACAAAAGGCAAGAGAGCAAAACCTCCAACTCCATCATCATCATCATCAAATAGCTCCGAGGATGGTCTTCCAAGCTCTCGTCTTCCGCCTCATGAGTATTATGCGTCTCTTCCCGAAATAGAGAATGAATCAGCGGAGTTCAAGCAAACTAAGGGAATGTTCAAGTGCCTTGGTAGGATGATGAACAAGATTTACAAGAAGTTGGACAAATAAGGGTACTTTTAAGGAGCGTTTGGAACAATACATTATCATTAATGTTTGATACAATTTGGTTGTTTTTATTATGTAGGATGATAATATAACCTGAAACAATGGTGAATGCTAACAATTTCATGCAGGGGGATAGCGCATGTTTGCTATCAAATTTTACCCATTTTCACTATAATGTGAAAATCAATAAGCCTTGCTCAAAATACATGTTCCACTATGTTTATATATATATTATCTGCTTTTCCTAACTAGAAATGGTTAGTATAACATGTTTTGAGAAGAATTTCAGGTTTCGGAAAAGTCCCCGACACCTAAAAACGAACTCTGTCCATTTTTCTGCACTTCACGGATCAGACGGCACCATAATTTTGGTACCGTTAGTTATGTAAATTGGTACCGCCGTACCTGTACAGGCGGACCAGACGGCACCCTTTTTAGGGTTCCGGCCGTGCATGATTTTGGTGCCGTGTATCCTTCAGGTAACTTTCTGAATTTTGACTATTTCGTGATTCCAAATTACCATCCAATGCTTATAAATCAATCCTAACTTGCTTATACCCTTATTAGAACTAGTATAATTCACTTAAGTATATAAGAAATCCATTTCCCACCAAAATTCAAAAATTTGAAAAATCCACCCAAGGAGCCCTTTTGCATAAAGGAAGGAACCAAATTTTTGGTACCTTCAAATCCGTGGGTGATCTGAATATTAGGAAATTCCACTCACTAGAACACATGTATTGCAAATATTTTCTTCTTCACTCCATCTCTCTTGAATGGCTTGACTTGGGTGATATGACTAGCATTCAACCCACTTCCAAATCATTAGGAACCTCATCTCTTCAATGGCTTAACATCAAATCAAACACATTTCTCCATGATTTTTCACTTCTATAAATTGAGAGGTTTTACCATGATCATCCTCACACCTTCTTCATTCTTACTATCATCTAGCAAAGACAAACCAAAGTCAAAAATGACAAAATCATCCCCAAAACCTTGCAAGAAGACCGCTAGAATTAGTGTGAGGCCTTGTTGCTTCGTTCACCTTAGCTCCTCATCCGAGTCTTCTCCACTCACTATCTCATCTCCCATCCGAGATGATACAAACCTCACCTTAGCCACACCTACTCAATCACACATTGTGATCACCACTCCACCACCAACAAAAACACCAACTTCACCTCCACCGGCACCCATCCAAACATCCAAAACACCCTCACCACCTTCACCAAGGTCTCCAACTCTAATTCCCATGGAGTTGTTTTCCACTCCACCAACCTCCCCGAATCCTTTCTTGGAGGACTTGGATGACTTGCCTCCTAGGCCAAATCATCCACCACCATTGCCATCCTTTGGCTCAATTGAGCGGATGGCTCATAAGTCACCTCGGTCATCTCTTGACCTAAACGCCCCATTAGGGCCTAAACCTCTTCTCTTCCACCCCATTCACAAAGACATTCATGGTCCTTTGTATGGGGATCATTCACTCCCCACATCAATGTCACCTCATCTTGAGGACATTGAGGAGTGTATGTGGGATGCCAATCCCACTAGAGAGGAGATTCAAACCGAACTCCACAACCTCCACCAATTCAAAGGCATGGTGGACTCTCACTTGAGTGAGACAATGCAAATGCAAAGTGCTTTGCTTGCTTCCATCATGACCACCCCAAACATTTCCACCAACACCAACACATCCACCATTCCACCACCACAACCTCCCCAAACATTCTACCCTCCAAGGCATGGTTGCTCCACTTGTGAGCAAACGGGCCAAACCGTGGAAAGGACCCGGGTTATGGTCCATGACTTCCAAGAAGAAATGAGGTTCATCCTCAACCACATCCTTGAGCGTCTCAACGCTCTTTCACATCCACCATCACTTTAGGATGGTTTTAGACTAGTCTTTACTTTCTTAGGATAATTTTTCTTGTACTAAAAACACATCATTGTGTTCTCTTTTCATGATCTTTACTCATGAAAAATTTTAACTAATGAATGTTGTTTATTATATTGTTGGTGTCATTACATAGTGTTTGGAAATGCTTATGAATGATCATTATTACTAACATTTTTTTTTGTAGCTTTATTTTCACAATCCATGAATCTTCCCATTAAAGCACCCAATTAAGGGGGAGCTTTGAACAAGGGGAGATAATAGCTCGGGCTCATTACATTCCGCATAGCCTCTTCTTTTTGTTGAGACAAAAAGGGGGAGAAAATATAGAACTTTAAAATTATTTATACTTGACTTTTCCTAAAAAAGTCAAACTGCATACTTTGACTTTCTGAAAAAGTCAACATCATGCATCAACTAGTGAATACTTTGACTTTCATAAATAGTCAAACATCATACACTTGCATTACCATTCTCTTTTCAAGTTCTAAAACTAATATTTTTATAACTCTTGTACAAACTTTGTATCTTTTATAAAAATAAAATTTATATTTTGTCCTCAACAAAAAGGGGGAGATTGTTAATACAAATATCGTCATTAAACGTTATTTATATTTTTGATCTTTACCTAAGTTTTGTTAACGACAAAAGTAAATTTAATTTGTATAAAAGCTTAAAGCTTGTCAAGTTTAATAGATATTAAAACAAGCTTTTTCAAACAATATATTCATCATTCAAGCATTTACATTTATGATTAGTAACATCTTGATATGACTCTAATCATTATGTATGATAGTAGTTTTTAGAATGTGTTAGGTTCTTAAAACCAAACACTACTTATGTACTTGCATATTTCTAAAAATAGAAATACAACATATGACATCATGTAATGCATCATGGAAATCATTGGAAGATTTCATTAGATATTTTGTGTGGATTTGTACTCTTCATATCTTACACAATCTCACTTAGATAGAGTTGACTTTAGCAAAGATTTGATATCTTGACTGTCAGACCGGCGGTACCAAAATGGTACACGGGCGGAACCCTTTTAAGGGTTCCGCGGTCCGTGGACGCTCCTGTCCACTTTGGCTATAAATAGCAATGCCAAGCCAAGTAGTTTTTCATCCCTTTCTAACATACTCTCATACATATCTTCTCTCTAACCTTTCTAACTCAGTTTCATATAATATTAGTGATCTCTTTTGTAGCAAAGAAGATCAAGTCTTATTCAAGCTTCAACGAGAAGTTGGAAGTCTTGTTTGTTTAGTGTTGTATGATCTAGTGTTGATTCATACTTCATTGTTGTATCAAACCATCATAATCTTGTGAGTGTGAGTGGTTAGTATTTTAGTCCTCAAAATACATTGTGTGTGGGAGTGGTTGTACCCTTGGAAAGAACTCGACATATAGCTTAGTGTCGGAAATAGTGTAAGCGAAGTGTAAAGGTTTTCTCCGCCGGTGAAAGGAGCTTGTTGACTAGTGAAGTTAAACTCTCGAGTGTGAGACTCGAGGAGTGGAGTAGGGCAAGGAAAAAGAGTCCTTGTAGACTGAACCACTATAAACAACTTGTTGTGGTTTGATCATTTCTTTCCTTATTTACTTCTTACATATTGCTTGCATATTTCATTAACATATCTAAGATCAATATCAATTGATCTTTACAATAAGTTTCAAAACAAAGTTTTTAATTGGTAAACTATTCAACCCCCTTCTAGTTTTCTACACTATTGATTGATTAGAAGCCGAGAAGTTATGACTCGTGCTTGTGGACTCGAAACGAATAACGATATGAGATTAATAATGGAATTTGACGATATATATATATATATATATATATATATATATATATACATATGAAAATGCTAATAAACTATGAAATGGGAATAATAAATGGGCTTTTGTACCAAAATTGTCGATAACAAGTCTTATCTTGTTATTCACTATTTTTAAACGGAAACTAACGACTAAATTGGAAAGGTTTTGCAATAAATAAGTAATTAATGTTTCGAGTACACGTTTATCAATAAATGTCAATTGTGGACATTTAATATTGGTTTAAGTATTTAATTGCTTACGTTATGTGCATGGGTTACGGATAACCTAGCATTAATAGTGTTGATCCACGTGGGTAGCGGACTTATTAGGTTGACGAGTTTAATAAGAGCCCGCTTGGTACGTTGGGTAACCTTATTAATGGGTGACTTATCCTTATGACTCTTTAGGATACGATTGATTTATGGAATAATAAGCGATACGAATGAATAATTGAGTTTATCGAGTTGACGAATTCGATAAGGTCTACTGTTTATTCCGAAACTTATTGGACTATGGAGCTTATCGCTTAGACGTCTCATTGTGTCGCATTGAGTCACATATTGTGTTGAATGGAGTTGCATATTGTGTTGCGAAGCATAATATATTGGTTGTTTGAGTGCATTCATGGCATCATATTGAGTCGATATACCCACATGAGGAATACCAAACACTAGGATTAAACGGTGAAACGAGACATTTTGGAAATAATGAAACGGAATACATTGGGGTAGATAATGTTGATTTTGAGGAATGTATATATTAAGTTGGTCTACATTAATAGGTTGTGCCGAGTCGATAGTTGTTGTGCTGTGATACCGTTATCTTCTGCTAGTGTTTATTTGTGCGTTGATTGCTTGAGGTGAGTTTCATAGCCCCACTTTTATCTACGTTTTAACTACGTTTTGAACTATTTTGGGGTGAGAATCATGCTACTGTTTTTGGACCGTGAAAACTATTTGGATTTGCTTATGTGCTTGACTGTATAGATAGTTGTTTTGTAGTTGTTGCCTTAGTCTAGGTTTAACCGTGCCTAGCTAAGAATAGACTTCTACATCGACCTAGTCCAGGGTTGGCAATTGTTCTAGATTTTGCCACATCAGTGCTGGACTAGAGTCGCAGGGGCCCGAGTACTCCCTGGATGCGGGATTTGATTGGAGATCCGGGTAGGATCATGTGTGAACGGTATTTATCTATCTTAGGTCTTGCATAGCAAATCAACTCTTACAGGTCCACTATGATTTTGTTGAACTTAAACCTATGAACTCACCAGCGTAAGCTGACCTTTTAGCATGATTTCTCAGGTAATTGAGAGATGTTTGGATTACTTGATCAGTGGAAGCTTGGCATGGAGGCGTGGTTCAAGGATCATTTTCCGACTCTGATAAACTATGGGGACCTATCTTAATAAATCATGTTTTGGGCCTAATATTCATATTTTGGATTAAATGTTTTGAATACTTAAATTTGGGATTGGTTTTAAATGTTAAATGACTATCTTTTGGCTATACTTGTGTGCGATACCAATCCAATAGTAACGCCCCGAAAACTTGATTAAGTCTTCCGTTGTACCGAGATTTGGGGGTGTTACACGCATCGTCACCGGGCATTTTGATAGTGCTTATGATCTTCACTTTCTACTGGGATTCTAACTAAGTATGGTATTCTTAATACTACGGGAACAGAAATAGTTATCCGGGAATCTACTAGTACGGGATCAATATATAGTTCTCGGGATTTCCTAGTAATGTAAAATAACGATCTATACTAACTAAAGTATAAAAGAGAAATCCAAAGTTTGAATTTTGTGACCTCATTGTTGTGTTTTAAACACAGTTGTATTCCCACTTGTGTCGGTACTTGAGTATAATACCAACCACTTTCTTTATTTCCCACTTTCACTAAACCAATTCGCGTACACCTTTTGATGTTGTCGAATTGTCTTCAGTCTACTTGTACTTCACCACGTTGTCTCTCCTTTTTCTTTTGTGTCGATTTATTAATGTCTTGCCTTCGAACTCTTGGTCTTGGCTTTCTTCTCGAACACAAGTATCTCTAAATACCTCTCGGTATTTCACTAAGAAAACAAGTCGATTTACTTGTTTTTCTTCTTTACCAATATGACTGGTAGTATCCCTTCGTTGCTTGTCCGCGTTCCACAACACTTTCCTTTTCTTTCTTTGTTCCACACCGAGTATGCTTCACTAAAATACCTTTCGGTATTTCCAACAAACAAAACACAATTGATCAAGTCGTGTTTCTTGTTAATATCTTTGTGTTGCTAGCGTGTTCTTTCCAAACCAATCCTTGATTGTTTTCTTTTGTAACCGGTATATTTTCTGTCTCCAAGCAACTCCCTTTTTTCTCTTCTTGTATATGCCGTATGATATACAAGGTATCCTAACGCGTCTTCTTGTCACGTAACAAATTGTAACAAGGTATCCCTTTTTTCTCTCTTCTTGTTGTCGTGTATAAAAACACCAACAAGGTATCCCCTTCTCTTCTGTTGCTGCGCACGAGGGCCTACAAAAGGAATCCGACACCACTAAGATATGGTATCCTTTGGTTTGCAAATTTCGACACAAAGATAAGTCGTATACTACTTATCTTATGTCCTAGTTATCCAAGTAACGTCTCCTAGTTTGAAACGTCGCGTAATTCTTTTCCTGAAACAAAAGTTTCTGTTTTCTTCTTTCTGATCCAAAGACCAGCGCTTCTTTTCCTGCTTTTGGTTCCCTTCTCCTTCTCGTTAAGTTTTTCTTGTTTTGTGTGTATCTCGTTAACAGGTTCTGGTTTTGTTTGATGATGTAACGAGATGTAACTAAGGCTCTTGATGCCAAATGTTGGTCCCTAACGTGTATATAATTGAGTGAGTCGATAATGAAAATGCAAACTATAATAAGAACTTTGAATAACTAAATCGTCTAACTATTGAAATGATTCATTACATCGTACATATATACTAATCGAATGGGTATGTTTCCAAACGACACAACGGTTCAAGTGATAACCATTTTTGGCGGTTATAACTGTTTTTTAACTAACAATAACTACCATAACCGTTTTATGGTTATGTAACCGCTATTCGGTTATAATGTTTCTGACGAGCAACTTTGGTCCTTCGAGTTTGAAGCAATGGCGAGATTATAGTTTACATGATTTAATATTATGTGTGACAGAAAATGGCAATCCTGTCATGCCTAATGTTACACTGTGAACTCACAAGAATATATAAAGAAGATATCATATTTATTAGAAACATACAAATACAGGCTAGAAAAGAATTTCGTACATAGCATGTCCCTCAAAAACTCACAACTAAGTGAAAAGAACAAGTAAGAATATCATGAAAGTTATAATTAATAACATAATGTTGCCGGATATACTAATTTATAACTTAGAACACCGTGGCATCTGCTAAAACTAGTAACGAAAAAGCTAGAGGAATTCTTGTGTATCTTGTTGAAGCTGCATCTAATGAATCACTATCTGTTGATGGGACGTTGTTTGTTTCGGTGCCTTTACCTGAAGGGCTTCTTGAAGAAGGTGTTGTTCCTGAAGGTGTCGTATCTGGAGGAGAGTTGGTTGGAGAACCAGCTATCCAGTTTTACAGGATAGAAATAGTAAATTTTAAAATTTTGGATTATTTTAACAAATTTTAAATTTTATCTATAAATATTTATAGTTATTCAGATTGGAGGGTGTTTGTTCTGTATTGGTAACCTAACTACTTAATAAGTTGTGGCTTAGCTTCCAATCTTTTTGAAGCCTTGTGTTTGACATTTTATTAGAATTTCGGACTTGGTAGGTCATTGGTTCTTTGAGGGTCGCTTTCATAGGAATAGTCCCTAAATTTTAATGGGCTCTATATTACTTGGTCGTATGATATATGTTTATGTAGTTTAGTATTATTTCGACTAACAGTTACGATTGAGTCTTGCCTAGGTTCATTGTCATGACTAAATGATAAGCCTTTTTATGCCTAACAAGGGGTTGATGACACAATTACAAAATCAATGGTACAGATGACGAGAGAAAAACTATAAACATGTGTCAAACAATGATTTGATTATGCATACACTCTAGTCAATTTAATGAAATTCCAAAAAAAAATCATATTTATTCGAAATAAAGGCCTGAGGCCATCAAAATGTTCATACATTATTACATTGCATGTCCCTCGGAAAACTCACGAGTACGGGTAAAACCAAGTAAGAATCACAAGAATATAAGTAAAAATCACAAAAAATGACATAACGTTGCCAGATATGTAGTTAATAACTTAGAAAACCATAGCATACGCTGAAACAAGTAACAAACATAATACAGGAAAGGTTGTGTATCTTGTTGAAGTTGCATCTGATGGAGGACTACCTGCTGGTGGGCTGGTGGTGCTCGTACCTGGAGAAGGCGTTGTTCCTGAAGGAGGAGAGTTGCTTGGAGGTGCTGTTCCTGAAGGAGGAGAGTTGCTTGGAGGTGTTGCTCCAGAAGGAGGAGAGTTGCTTGGAGGTGGTGTTCCTGAAGGAGGAGAGTCGCTTGGTGAACCTGCAATCCAATTTGTATACATACAACAATGATAAGTAAAAAAATTCACATTCTTAGGCTCTTTTGAATATAGGTAAAGCTAATTTTCATTTTTAAGATCAGATGCGTCACATTTGACTTTAAAGTTGAAAAATATAATGTCCATCATTTGGTGTTTAAAAGGGAAATTTTCTGGATTCTTTTAAGTTCGAGGTGGCATTTCTAAGTCATTTATCTCGAGCGGGTGGTAGGCTATAAATTTTTTCCGAAAATAGATACGGTTAAACAGATGGAAAATGGAGCAAAATTTATTTTAAATACTTAAAATCTCATAAATCATTCTACTCTATAGTTTTTGTTGTTTCTACTACTAATACACAAATTATTTGTAGCATTTACTACAATTTGGGTAAAGATGGGTCAACCTGACCCGTACAAAATCATCCATTTTGACCCGTTATCCAGCTCATCCTATGCCACTTCTATGTTCATCAGAATATTGACAATCTTATATAAAATAATTCTGATTTAAGTACTAAACCAATATCTTGACTTTTAGAAGAGATCAAAGTAGTTGACTTTTCTCGAGTCAGGGGGCAAGTTTGGACCATTTTCCGTTAAACTGAATCAATGATTAACTGATAAAAAAACTTCGGTCAACAAGAAGAATAAAATAAAATTAAAACCTCAACTACTATCTGTTTATATCTAACGGTAGTTTGTTAAACCATTACCATTGCATTCACTTGGTTTGTCGACATTGCAGGCCTTAGCCAATTCACTCAAACCCATAGACGACGTGGTACTGTTAAAAACTTGGCACAAGCACTGTGGTTGTGTATGTATCGCGCTTGAAAATTCACTGCAACAAGCTGATGATGGTGTCGATGTGGGATTAGCAATGAAGCTGGCACATGCTGGCATGCTTGTTATCACACTTGCGCACCCCGAAAATTGAGCCATCACACCTACATAATGCGTAGCCATTGTGATCACTAGGACCATCACGATTGTGTTGATTTTTTGTTGTTGCGCCATTTTGGTCTCTCCTGGGACTTTGGTTATGTGTTTAAGATTGAAGTTTGAGCAAACGTATAAAGGTGCTATGGTTCAATATATAGGGAAACTTGGTTTATTTGAGTTAACTCAGGAGACTTTGGTGTTAATTAATAATCTTATATAACTACAAACATATACAAAGAGCCAGATTAGAGTCTAATCATTTTGAAACCTTGTGTTTGACATTTTATTTGATTTCAAGTTTGATATAGTCGAGTGTCAACGGTATCATATTTTTTGAGTGTCACTTTCACCGAAATAAATTCTGAAGCTCCAAATTTTCTAAGAAATTTGGGCGAATGATGCTAGCACCAAGGTTACAGGACCAAACACCACCTTACATATGATAACAAGTAGCATGAATTAAATTAAAGAAAAAAAGTTAGTCGGTAAAAAGGAAAACCGGTTAAGTGGATCGAATGTAAATGCTTACAACCAAAATAAATTATTGTGTTACGTGTGGTTTAATATTGTGTGTGACTGAGTATGGCAATCCTGTCATGCCTAATGTTACACTGTGAACTCTCAAGAACATAAAGAAATCATATTTATTAGAAACATACAAATACAGGTCAGAAAAGAATTTCGTACATAGCATGTCCCTCGAAAACTTTTAAGTAGAATATTTATGAAATTTATATTGAAAAAAATAAAAAAATATTTATAAATTTCTGTCAACCAAACATGCGAAGGTATTTTAAATTCCGGAATTTTAAATTCTCAAGAATTTAAATTTTCTAGAATTTAAAATTCCGGAATTTCAAATTACCCCAACCAAACGCCCCCTTAGGGCATTGGTTAGACATTCCCTTTAAATAATTATATTAATTTTTTTTAATTATATATCTTTTGTATATGTTGCAAAATTTACTTTATGTATTGTTTTGATTAAGTTTTGGTATACTTTTATTAAAGCCCAATGAGTTATTTGTTGTGCTTATTGTATAAACTTTTTAATGGGGCAAGAAAACACTTATTATTAGGGTTACACAATATTAATAACCTAGCCTTCACTTCTTCTTCTCTCTTCAACCTCCCCTCCACCAATTAAAACAAAATTAAGTAAATCAAAACCCCAATTGAAGTCAACTAGGGTTTCAATTTCGGATCCATAACTCCAAATCAACTAAAGTTTCAAAAATTAAAAACCCGAATCAGAAAAACCCCATATGAAATTTAAAACCTCTATTTTTTTTAAAAAAAATGTTGACATTTGGTTGACTTTCGTTGACCGCCTAGACCGACTAGTTCCTCCTAGGCGGATGTTTGACCGATTTTTGACTTTTCCGCCTAGCTTGGCCGATTTGCCCTAAATCGGGGCGGTGTATGCCCGCCTAGCGCCTAGGCGCCGCCTAGCCGGCTTTTTACAACACCGCATGGAGCTCAAAAGAATATATTATATAAAAAAAAGAGCTCTCGATGGCATGACTAAATGATGAGCCTTATTTTTATGCCTAACAAGGTGTTGGTGACACATAACAAAATCAATGGTAAAGATGACGAGAGAAAAATTATAAATATGTGTGAAACAATGATCTGATAATGAATACGGTTTAGTCATCTCAATCAATTGTTTTTAAAATATCATATATATTTGAAACAATATAAATAAAGGCCTTAGACCATCAAAATGATCATACATCATTACGTTGCATGTCCCTCGGAAAACTCACGAGTATGTGTAAAACCAAGTAAGAATCACAAGGATATAAGAAAAAAATCATAAACACTGACATAACGTTGCCAGATATGTAGTAAATAACTTAGAAACCCATAGCATACGCTGCAACAAGTAACAAACATAATACAGGAAAGGTTGTGTATCTTGTTGAAGTTGCATCTGATGGCAGACTATCTGCTGGTGGACTGGTGGTGTTTATACCAGGAGAAGGCGTTGTTACTGGAGGAGTAGGTGTTGTTCCTGAAGGAGGAGAGTTGCTTGGAGAAGCTGCAATCCAATTTGAAAACATACAACAATGACAAGTAAAAAAATTTCACATTCTTAGGTACCTAAGTTTCATTTTCAAGATCAGATGCGTTACATTTGACTTTAAAGTTTAACATTGCCCATCATTTGGCTTAAAATGGAACTTTTCTGGATTCTATCAAGTTCGAGGTGGCCTTTCTAACTCATTTATCAATAGCCGGAAGTAAGCTATAGATTTTTCTGATAGATACGGTTAAACTTGTGGAAAAATCATGCAGAATATATAGTTTGAAATTTTATAATTAGCATTTACTATAATTTGGGCAAAGTTGAGTTCTGATCAACCCGTCCCGTACAAAAACCATCCATTTTGAACCATTTTCCAACTCATCCTATTCCACCTCTATATTGATTAGAATAATGCCAATTCTATCAAAATAATTAGAATTTAAGTATTAAACCAATATCTTGACTTTTAGAAAAGATCAAAGTAGTTGGCTTTTCTCTTGTCAGGAGTATGTTTGGACCATTTTCCATTAAACTGAATTCACAATAAACTAATACTGAAAATTCTGTCAACGGGAAAAGCAATCGTTCTAGAATAAATTAAAATTAAAACCTTAACTACTATCTGTTTATATCTAACAATAACTTGTTAAATCATTACCATAGCATTCCCTTGGTGTGACGACATTGCAGATCTTAGGCAACTCATTCAAACCCATTAACGACGCGGTACTGTTAAAAACCTGGCACAAGCACTGTGGTTGTGACTGTATCAAGCTTGAAAATTCGTTGCAACAAGCTGATGATGCTGTCGATGTGGGATTAGCAATAAAGTTGGCACATACCGGCATGCTAGCTATCTCAGTTGCGCACCCCAAAAATTGAGCCATCACACTTCCATAATGCGTAGCCATTGTGATCACTAGGACCATCACGATTCTGTTGATTTTTTGTTGTTGCGCCATTTTGGTCTTCTCTGGGATTTTGGTTTTGGAGTTTAAGGTTGTGGTTTGAACAAACGGTTTAAGGTGTTGTGGCTCAATATATAGGGAAACTTAGTATAGGTTAGTTAACTCGGGACACGTTTGTTGTTTATTATTAATCTACTTATAATGTTAGCCACAAAACATTGCAAAGATCCAGCTTAGAGTCTAATCATTTTGAAGTCTTATGTTTGACATTCTATTTGATTTCAGGTTTGGTGAAGTCTAGTGTCAACTGTTCAGGTTCTTTGAGGGTCACTTTAAAGAAAACATTTAAATGTTCGAATGGTTCTGAAATTCATGGGGTGATTGATTCTATCACCACGGTTACAGAAAAAAACTCTAAGTTGCGCACTATAATATATTGATAACAAGTAACAGGGATTAAGAAAAAAAATAATAATCCGCTATAAAGAAAATGGGTCAAATTGGTGGAAAGTAAATGCATACAAACTAATTAATTTATTCATTAATTATTGCCAAAAATAAATAAATAAATAAAAGTTTATTTTCATATTTTACGCGATTATTTATCAGCACAAAAGAAATGTAGAATAAGGTGTTGGACCTGTTACGGATCTATGATCTAAACCGTAATCACAATATACCAAAAACACGAGATAAAGATTGAACTTTGCTTAAACGTAAAATGCTTTATTTAATCTGTCATCATCTTGTTTGATTACATGTTCTAACTATATGAACAAAGTGAAACGGTATGATTGAAAGGGTGTGTCGGTTCGTTGAATCCAACAGGCACAACCCTTCATTGTAACTGCCATAACTGATTCTATAACTAACTTCTAAACTACTTTATGTAACTGTTTATAACTATCCATAGCCGCTTGTTTGGATCAGCTGATTGGGATTAACCCAATATTCTCCCCCTTAATCACAATCGTTTTGTCGTAGATCTTTAACTCCAATAAGTTGTCTCATTGTTAGAAACTTGATCTTCAGTAGTGCTTTCGTGAGTATGTCAGCCTTTTGATCTCCACTTATGAACTCGACTTGTAAGTCTTCTCTTTCAAAGCATTCTCTTATGAAGTGGTACTTTGTATCAATGTGTTTACTTCTTCCATGAAATACGGGGTTCTTCATCAGTTCTATAGCAGATTTGTTATCAACCATAATTGTAACATTTTCTTCCTTTGAGTGTGTAAGCCTGCTTAGTAGTCTTTTTAACCATAATGCTTGTGTTGTTGCTGTTGTGGCTGCAATAAATTCATATTCGCATGATGATAATGCTACGTGGCTTGCTTCTGTGTGCTCCAGCTAATTGGTGATTCACCATAGTAATATATTATTCGAGTAGTTCCTTTTCCTTCTTGAGTGTTGACTCCATAACTACTGTCGATGAAACCTTGTATCTTGTTTCCTCCATTATGCTTGTAGCTGATACCATAATCTTTTGTTCCTTTTACATAGCGTAATACTTGCCTTACGGCCTTCATATGTTGCTCTTTTGGCTCTTGCATAAAACGACTAAGTAGTCCAATAGGATAACTTAAGTCGGGTCTTGTGTAAAGCAGATATCTTAAACATCCAATTAAGCTTCGATATTCGGTTGAGTTGACCAGTGTTCCTTCAGCGTTATGTATCAATCTTGTTCTTGGATCCATTGGTATTAGCGTCTCGTTGCAGTCTATCATTCCAACTTCCTTCAAGATCTTGCTTGCATAGGCGGATTGCTTTATTGACATGTCACCTCCAGTTTGTGTGACTTCTATTCCTAAATAGTAAGCTAATAAGCCTAGGTCACTCATTTCGAATTTTTCTTCCATTTGAGCTTTAAACTTGTCGATCTCCTTCTTTGGTGTACCAGTGATGATTAGATCATCTACATAGACTCCTATTAGTAGTATTGAGTCTTTTTTTGCCTTTGTGTAGATCGCTTGCTCCAGTGCACATTTCTTGAAATCTAACGACTTCAAGGTGTTGTCTAACTTTATGTTCCATGCACGTGGTGTTTGTCTTAGTCCATATAGAGCTTTTATAAGTCTATAGACTTTTCCAAAATTCTCTCTTTTTATGAATCCTTCGGGTTGAGTAACGTACACTTCTTCCTTTAAATCTCCATGCAGAAATGCAGATTTGACGTCGAGGTGATGTACTTCCCATTTGTTGTTAGCAGCTATGGCTAGCAATAGCCGTACAGTTTCCATCCTTGCTACAGGTGCGAAAACTTCTTCAAAGTCTATGCCATGCTCTTGTATGTAGCCTTTTGCTACTAGTCTTGCTTTATGCTTGACTGTTTCTCCATTAGCATCTTTCTTGGTCTTGAATAACCACTTTAAGCCAATTGCTTTATGTCCTTTAGGTAGTGTGGTTAATTCCCATGTGTTGTTCCTATTGATGGAATCTAACTCGACCTTCATTCCTTCGATCCATTTTTGATAGTGTGATGCTTCCTTGTAGTTCTTGGGTTCATCTTCAGCCAATAGTAATTCCTCTGTGTTCTCGTATAAATCATCTAATGTTCTAAAACCTCTCAACGGTGTATGATCAAATCGTGAGTGTGAATTTGTGGTTGTGTTTGAACCATTATCACTTTGATAGATTGATTGTGTTGAGTTATTGGGTGTAACTTGAGAATTTACTTGCGATGAATTTGTTGATGGTGTGTGAAGTGTTTGTGATTGTGAGGGTGAGCTTGTTGTTGATGTTGTTGTTAGCATATATTATAGGCCCAGTTCCAGTTATTAGTTTGGATTTCATGTGTATAGGCCCATCATTGTGTATTATATACTCTACGATTGTACCATTATGAGAATAAATCAATACACACTTTACATAATTAACATTGTATCAGGCCTACAGCACAGCCGATCCTAAACCCTAATACTGCCGCCATCTTCCTCCTTCACCACAACAATTTAACAGTTGTTCATCTCCCTCATCATGACCAACAACAACCCTCCAGTTGCTCCAGCCCTCACCCTTGTAAAAAAACTCTACGCTGTTCACAACATTAATAACCTAGTTCCTGTTAAACTTGATCTTGACGAGTTAAACTACTCGTCTTGGTGCTATTTCTTTAAAATACACTGCAACAATTTCGGTGTCCTAAAACACATCGAAGCCAACACCGATGCATCTTCTACATCAGCGCCACCCACGGACTAGTGGCTCATGGCTGATACCATCGTTAAATCGTGGATCATCCTTACTCTCTCACCCTCCCTACAACGGAGGTTTATTAAGACAAACCCCAAGACTGCTCTCGATGCATGGGAACAAGTTGAGTCACTTTTTCAAGACAACAAGCGTACAAGGACAGTCGCTTTAAAAGGCGAATTGCGTATGCTTCAAATGGGAGAAAAAGTGCAGAAGAGTACTTCTCAAAAATCGAGTTGCTTGTAACCTTGCTCAACGACCTTGGTTCGGATGTTAGCGAGGATGATGTTGTCACTTATGCCATCAATGGCTTAAGTGAAAAGTTTGGCAGCCTTGCCCAAATTATTGCTCATAGAGATTCCTTTCCGGATCTCGCAACGATGAGGTCCATGGTGACAACTGAAGAGATGCGACTCCGTTCCAGAATGTCGGTACTTCCTGTGAACACTACCCCATCTGCTCCTCAAGTCTTTTTAACAGAGACGGACTCTTCACGCGGGACTACCTCTCATGGCAATCGAGACTCTCGCAACAACACACGACCCTTTGAGCCTCAAGTGTGTCGTAACTTCAGTCGTGGCGTGTGTCATCGGGGCACTAGCTGTTGGTTCATTCATGACTCGAATGCTTCAAGTCGTATGGGGCATCAAAACAATACTGGCAACAATCGGAGTAACATTCCTGGTAGTAGTTCTCGACATGTGCAGCACTCATCCATTGGACTTCATCTTGCGAGCCAACAACAATTATTGGCACTTCTCCAGGCTCAACAGAATATATTGGCCCAATATGGGATCTCACCATTCACTGGACAGCCAAGTTACCACCCATCAGCAGCCCATTCATTGAGTTATGCTATGCCCTTGGGCTCTGCTCCACCGGGCTTCTCACAGTCTCCAGAGCCCACTCCAGCTTTCAGTCCTCATCAACAAGCTCTCTACACCACAACAGTACAAGCTTCGGGTCAACAGCCTCATGCACCTGGTCAGGAAACGCTATTGCCACAAGCCTTTAGTACCATGAGCCTTCAGGATCTGGCCCACGCCAATTGGAATATGGATACCGATGCGTCTTCTCATATTAATTCTTCCACCACTAATCTTAGTACTATCTTTAATTCATGCATTTATCCTTCTGTCCTTATTGGCGACGGGAAATCTATTCCCGTTACCAACATGGGTCATAGCACTATACCTAAGCCACATCGCACTCTTCACTTAAATAACGTACTTATTACACCTAATATTTTCAAAAACTTAATTTCGGTTCGTCAGTTTGTCCGTGATAATAAATGTACTATTGAGTTTGATGAGTTATGTTATGCCCTTGGGCTCTCGGCCCACTGCTCGGGTAACTTATATCCGGTCACATTTCCATCCACCCCTAAAGCTTTTTTGGTCAGTCAGCATACGTGGCACCAACGACTTGGTCATCCGGGAAGTGACGTGTTACGTTCTTTGGTTTCTAATAATTTCATTTCATGTAATAAGACTAAGTCTCCTGTTCTTTGCCATGCTTGTAAACTTGGCAAACACGTGAGACTTCCTTTTTTGCTTTCTGAGACAGTTGTTAAATCTCCTTTTGACATTATTCATTCAGATTTGTGGACTTCACCAATTCCAAGTTTTTCGGGTATTAAATACTATGTTTTGTTTTTAGATCATTTTTCACATTATTTATAGGTGTATCCTTTACGAAATAAGTCTGATGCGCTGTCTAAATTTATCCATTTTTGTGCTTTTGTTAAGAACCAATTTAATTGTGATATTAAGTCTCTGCAATGTGACCATGGGGGCGAGTTCGACAACAATGCCCTACACCAACTATTTGCCTCTAATGGTATTGTCATTCGTTTCTCTTGCCCAAAAACATCACAACAAAATGGCAAATCGGAACGCATGATTCGTACCATTAACAACCTAATACGAACCCTTTTATTTCAAGCCCACTTACCACCAACCTTTTGGGTTGAAGCCCTTCACATGGCCGCTTATCTTTTAAACATTTTACCCTCGACTGCCATCAACAATGAGATTCCCCACTCACGCCTCTTTAAAACAACGCCTACGTATACGAATCTTCGTATCTTTGATTGTCTTTGCTACCCACATGTACACCCTAATCATAAACTTGAACCACTAGCCACTCTCTCTATTTTTCTCGGGTATCCAACCAATCATCGAGGGTATAGGTGCCTAGACTTACATACCAACAAAATCATACTCTCCCGTCACGTTACCTTTGATGAGACCGTCTTTCCTTACGGGTCCATGACTCCCACGGCCTCTCCCTCTTACACATTTCTTGAGCCATCACCTAATCTAATACAACAAAAACTCTTCACTAAACACATAAATGACCCTACGCCACCTACTGCTCCTATAACCCAGCCCACTCACACCATTAGCCCACCCGCTACACCTACGACCAACAACCCATCTATTCCTCTACCCAATGACACAACTAGTCCACCATCCATCCCTACGCAATATGTTCCTACCTCAAGCCCATCCATTCCCTCACAGACCATTAACACTCGTGGCCCATCAATAGCTTCCCCACAACATGCGCCCACTGTTACATCAAATCCAAACCCCAATCCCGTCTCGACTCATCCCATGGTCACTCGCTTCCGTGTCGGTTCTAATCGTCCTACCAAACGTTTTACTTTTCATGTGTCCACCATTTCACCACTTCCAAAGTCCTACATCCATGCGTTTAATGACCCTAATTGGTATAGTGCTATGCTTGATGAACATAATGCATTGATTAAAAATAATACTTGGATTCTTGTGCCTAAACCACCGGACGCGAACATAGTTCATTCTATGTGGCTTTTTCGACACAAACATAATGCAGATGGTAGTCTTAATCGCTACATGGCTCGTCTTGTGGCGAACGGTACTACACAACTTACAGGTGTTGATGTGGATGAGACCTTCAGTCCAGTTGTCAAACCGGCTACTATACGTACTGTTTTGAGCCTCGCTGTTTCTCGACATTGGCCTGTTCATCAGCTTGATGTCAAGAATACCTTTTTGCATGGTTCTTTATCTGAGACTGTATATATGGACCAACCTCCTGGTTTTCGGGATCCTAGCCGTCCCGATCATGGTTCTCTTTTGCAGCGATCACTTTATGGGCTCAAGCAAGCTCCTCGGGCCTGGTTTCAGCGATTTGCTGCTTATGCTACTCGTGTTGGGTTTCATCATAGTCGGTGTGACTCATCGCTTTTCATTTATCGACAGGGTTTGGATACTGCTTATTTATTGTTATATGTTGATGATATAGTTTTGACAGACTCCTCAGAGACTCTTCTACGGCGGATTATCACTTCTCTTCATGCAGAGTTTTCCATGACAGATCTGGGGCCCCTTTATTATTTTCTAGGCATATTTGTGACACGTACTACTTCGGGGATGTTTCTTTCTCAATCGAAGTATGCTACTGAGGTTCTTGAGCGTGCTAACATGCTTACTTGTAACCCTTGTCGGACTCCAGTTGACACGGACACCAAACTTGGTGCGGATGGTGATCCTATTTCGGATCCCACTTTGTATCGTAGTCTCGCAGGTGCTTTACAGTATCTTACCTTTACTAGACCGGATATCTCTTATGCAGTTCAGCAGGTTTGTCTTTTTATGCATGATCCTCAGGAGCCACACTTTTCTACTCTTAAAAGGATCTTACGTTATGTGCGGGGGACCTTAGACTTTGGATTACAGCTTTATTCGTCATCGACTTCATCCTTGGTTGCATATTCGGATGCTGATTGGGCAGGTAGTCCCACTACACGTCGATCTACATCAGGCTATTGTGTTTTTCTTGGCAAAAATCTTCTATCATGGTCCTCAAAGCGCCAATTTACAATTTCTCGATCCAGTGCTGAGGCTGAATATCGGGATGTTGCCAAGACTGTTGCTGAGACATGTTGGTTACGTAACTTGTTACGTGAACTCCATACACTACTCACCATAGCTACGATCGTTTATTGTGATAAAGTAAGTGCAGTGTATCTCTCATCTAATCCTTTGCAGCATCAACGCACGAAGCATATTGAGATCGACATTCATTTTGTACGTGATTTGGTTGCCACTGGGCATGTGCGTGTTCTGCATGTCCCGTCTCGCTATCAGTATGCCGATATCTTCACCAAAGGTTTGCCTACTGCGTTGTTTGACGAGTTTCGCTCCAGTTTGAGTGTTCGTTCCTCTCCCGCTCCAACTGCGGGGGGCTGTTAGCATATATTATAGGCCCAGTTCTAGTCATTAGTTTGGATTTCATGTGTATAGGCCCATCATTGTGTATTATATACGCTACGATTGTAACATTATGAGAATCAATCAATACACACTTTACATAATTAATAGTTGTATATTCATCATCATCATCATTGTTAGGGAAATCATTTTCTTCGTCACTTGGTTGGATTTCTTGATCATGATGTTTATTTGTGGTTTCAAGATTTTCTACTTTGAAGTCAGTCCACCCGGGTTCGTCACTAATGTGCTCAGTCATGTAATTTTCCAATCCCATGTTTCATCCTCCTTAAACTTCACATCTCTACTAACACATATCTTTTATGTTGTTAGATCAAATAGACGATAAGCTTTTGATCCTTGCTCATTTCCTAAGTATACCATTCTACTGCTTCTATCATCTAACTTCGTTAAACGTTGTGATGGTACCTTTGCATATGTTATGCAGCCAAAAACTCTTAGATTCTCTAAGTTTGGCTTTCTTCGTTTAATTGCTTCATATGGTGTAATGTCTTCTAATGCTTTTGTAGGAATGCTATTTAAGATGTATATAGCGTGTCTAACAGCTTCAGCCCAAAAGTTTTGTGGCATGTTCTTTGCTTTCATCATACATCTTGTTGTAGACATAATTGTCCTATTTCTTCGTTCAACGACTCCATTTTGTTGTGGTGAGTCAGGTGTGGTTAGTTGTCGTGCTATGTCGTTTTATTTGCACTATTGAGTAAATTCATTAGATGTGAATTCTCCTCCACGATCAGTTCTTAAAATCTTTAATGTTGTCCTTAACTCCTTATCTATCGTATTCTTGTATTCCTTGAAAGTATCAAATGCTTGATCTTTCGTATTTAGGAAATACACCCACATATATCTTGAGTAATCATCTACTAACAAGAATATGCATTTCTTTCCAGAAGGTGTATGTGGTGTGATTGGTCTGCATAAATCTCCATATACTAAATCTAAAGGTGATGTTGATCTAGCTTTTGCTTTCTTGAGAAATGGCGCTCTACTATGTTTACCAATCAAACAAACATCACAGATTTGTGTTGTGTGTTTAATGGCAGGTATGCCTTGAACTAAATCTCTTTGAGCCACTGATTTTAATGACTCAAAATTGAAATGTACTAGTCTTGCGTGCCATAACCAAGTATTGTCCTTTAAATTTGCTAATAGGCAAACAGGTGTGCCTATCCTTAGACTTGCTTTGTATAGTCGGTTTCTTTGTCATGTAACTTTCATCAACATTTGGTCATCCATGTCATAAAGTCGTAACTCATCGTCTTCCATTACTACTTTACAACCATTTTCGGTGAATTGTTCAAGGCTCAATAAGTTGCTTTTCAAGCTAGGAATGTAGTAGACGTCTGATATAATTCTTTGCTTCTCGTCATCACATTCTATTAGGATTGAACCTTTTCCTTTGATTTCTATGTGTGAACCATCTCCGAATCTTACTTTTCCACTGACCTTCTCATCTAACTCCTTGAAGTGTTCTCTCACTCCAGTCATATGATTTATTGCTCTATTGTCTAAATACCATAGACTATCCATATTCGTATCTTTATATACTACATCTTCTTTATGTAGCGAGAATTTTGATCTTCAACTTCTGAGTCTTCTAATATTTCCATTAATAGGGTAGGTTCTAAGTCCTCCTCAACAAGATTAGATTGCTCATTTGAATTCATCCTTTGAGAACATTTAGGTGCAATATGCCCTAACTTGTTACATTTATAACATCGCAACTTTCTAGTATCATAGCTTGATTTCTTGGAGTTGCTATGAGAGGTTTCTCCATCTTTCCTCTCTCCCTTAAATTTTTCGTGGTTCTTTCCTTGTGAAAATTTATACTTTCCACGTCCACGTCCTTTAAAATACTTTCCTCTATTCTCATGTCGTGTGAACATCAGTTTCTCTTGATTGTCCACTTGTTTTCCTTTCTTGTGCTTAATTCTTTCCTCATATGTCTTAAGTCATCCAATTGCTTCTTCTATCGTCATTTCATTGAGATCAGAATATTGCTCTATTGATGCAACTATTTGCATATACCTATCGGGTATAGTGTTTAATAGCTTTCTAACTATTGTTTGATCTTCAATTGTGTGTCCTAGACTAGCGGCTTTGTTTACTAAGGTTGTTATTTTTGCGGTGAAGGTGTCGATTGTCTCGTCTTCCTTCATATGTAACATCTCAATCTCAAATTTGAGTGTTTGCAACCTTGCTTGTTGAACTCTTTGTTCACCAACGTATCTAGTCTTCAGAGCATCCCAAATGGCTTTCGCGCTTTTGTGCTTTGTTATTTGAAGTAATTGTTCTTCCGGTAAGGATTGGTAAAGGAATGCGATAGCAGTTTTATCTTGCTTGTTATAGCTTTGAGTTGTTTCTAAAGGTTCTATCATTTCCCACAAACCATTCGCTTCGAGGATGATTTGCATTCAAATTGCCCATAATGAGTAATTCGAGGGTTTCAGCATCGGACATTGGAATTGTGGTGTACTAGTAGTACCCACTTCCTTCTTTGAACTTTCTCCACTTTCTTTCGTCATATCTCTTGGATATTGACTAAAATCTCTAAAATACCTAACACTAAGTGTGTCGGATTTTCTTTCTGGTGAGCTCTTTCGTTTTGTGCCTTAAAGGCTATCAAAAACTTATCGAGACTAGTTTTATTCCAAAAACTATCCTTGGAGATTTTTATACTCTCAAATGAATAAACCTAAGGTTAATTACGTCTTAAGTTATTCATAATAATACAATAAGCAGTGTAGACACTAGGTTATTATATTTTCTAAACCTCGAAAAGATACTAACTTAAAAATAAGGAAGGGTAACTTTTCTAAAGTTATCTATACAATATATATCAAAAACTGTAATATATAGTATATCAAAAATAAAAAGTGGAAGGGTGTTTTTGTTCTTTTTGGAACTTGATGGGTTGTAATAAAACCCGTAGACCTTTTATTGTGGTTCCTCTTGTGATGCCCTAGTTATATTTGCGCCTCTCTTTTTCTCCTTTCTGAGATAAAAACGCGTCTCTTTTCTCTGAGACTTGAAACCCGTCTTCTGATTCTTTGATGGTTGACCGCCTGTTTGTATGGTTTGGTTAACCTTCTCTACTCCACGATTTGGTGTTCTTCTTGAACGCTGGAATCCTTCTGGGGAAAAACTAGGGTTTCGTCAGTTTGGGGATTTTTCTGAATCGTGAGTAATTTGGGCTTTCTGATCAATTGAATCAATTTGTGATTCAATTAAGGGTGTGAATATCTGATCTTTACAAAAACATGTGTGTTTGTTCCTTGTTTTTTGATTTGATTGATTCCTGCCCTTCTGATGACTTTGTGTATCTGTTGGTATAGTTTTTTTGTTTTGTGAATCAATTGGTTATTAGGTTTTTGCAACCTATCTTAACCGGATACTTTTTAGGTTGGTTTTTGTTTTCGGATTGGATGTCTTTTGACATATTTTTTTTGCAAAACTAAAAACGATATGAAACTTGTTTTCTGATGCCGGTTGATTGATCACTATCTGTGAATGATCCCTGGGTGACAGAAACGTTTCTTCTGATAAAAGTCAGGAAACACAAAAATGATATTTTGATTTGTGTTCGTTAGGTTTGCAGAAAAGTTTACCGAAACAAAACTAATTCCTTTGATTCAAAAACAGAAAAAGAAATTGGTATATGATGATTTGGTTAAGTAACCAAACCTGCTCTGATACCAAATGTTGGACCTGTTACGGATGTATGATCTAAACCGTAGTCACAATATACCAAAAACACGAGATAAAGATTGAACTTTGCTTAAACGTAAAATGCTTTATTTAATCTGTCATCATCTTGTTTGATTACATGTTCTAACTATATAAACAAAGTGAAACGGTATGATTGAAAGGGTGTGTCGGTTCATTGAATCCAACAGGCACAACCCTTCATTGTAACTGCCATAACTGATTATATAACTAACTTCTAAACTACTTTATGTAACTGTTTATAACTATCCATAAATGCTTGTTTGGATCAGCTGATTGGGATTAACCTAGTATAAGGAATCTTTATAAGTCATAATCTAACCCGCTTGACCTGCCCATTTTGCTACATCTAGTTTTAGGTTTAAAATCTACTTTTCACAAAGTTTCAAAGATTACAAAGGCTCGTGTTTCACCTAGTTAGTTACCTTAAATTGTGTCGTTCAACCACCAAAAAATTGTGCCGTTCAACCACCATAAAATTGTGTCGTTGATTTTTTATTCTCATACCTTTATATTATTTCTGACTGATTGTTAATCCTAGGAGTATCCTGTCATGCCTAGGTTCACTGTAACACACAAAGTTGCATAAAAGAAATATCATGTTTATCAGAAACAATACAAATACAAGCTACAAAAGAATTTCGTACATAGCATGCACTCCACAAACTCACAACTATGTAGAAAAGGAAACAAGTATCATAGGAAAGTAATCGCAGATTAAAATCCATAACATAATGTTTCCACATAAACTAATTTCTAACTTAAATAGAACACCGTTGCATATGCTGCAACAAGTAGTGAAAAAGCTAGAGGAATTGTTGCGAATCTTGTTCAAGCTGCATCTGATGAACCTTTCTCGGTTGATGGTATGGTGTTTGTGTTGGGATATGAACATATTCAAATATGTATGTCTAGAAAACGTGTGATCCCATGGGGACACATGCGTTAATACGTAAAACGATTATATAGTGAAAAGTTTTAAACGTTATATTTAAATAACGACCGTTAGACGATAGTTAAAGGACCTAAATGCAAAACGGGAAAAAGGAAACTACAAATCACTTCCCTTTGGTGTAAGCTGATCGATTAGGGGGTGTTTGTGTAGGATTGGGATTGCTTGGCTTTCAAACCAAGTAATCTCAAGGCTATATAAACAAACCCCTGGTCTTGCTTTTGGTACCTCATTATCATAAACTAAAACCTAAAAGTTTCCTTGTTTTCTCCTTTTGTGACTCTCGACCGGAATACCCAAACATCAAAAGGGTTTCGGTTTTGCTCTTTTCGATCGGTTTTCAAACAACAAATGGTTTCGTTGGTTTGGTTTTTGGGTCAATCGGATTATAAACCCACGAAGGGTTTATTCGTTTGGTTCTTGGTCGATTAACCAACAACAAAATGAAAGGTTCCAAGATTTTTTTTTGGGTAAAAGGGATTCACGCTGGTAAAATATATTAATCACATAAACAATGAGTACAATGGAATGCGGCCGAAGTACCACATTAACCTCAAGCAAAGCTTGAACAACCCACTAAGTCGCTAGAGACAACCATAAAAGCGACATAAAACTAGATACATACAATAACTAAATCACCAATAGGAAAAAACCACTTCAAAAAGCAAGAGTCACCACAACAATCCATACGCCACCTCTTTGGAGTATAATGCACCAATTGAGGCTGCCTCCTTAAAAAACCTTCCCAAGAAAAACCCAAAGGGAAAAACCTTGGAGAAGGAAAAAAGGTTCCAAGATTTTGTTTGTTCAAGAATCAAGAAATAAAGCTTTTCACTACTAGTACTAGCATACGTAAACATTTGCTAAGAACGTATTGTGTGTGTTTACGTGGAGAAGATCTACTTTGATCTTTAAGTGGTTTTGTGTGTGTTAGCTTTATTCACACGCGAATATTCAAGAAACTAGTTCGTTTGCTTATAATTGCTAAAAGGTACGCTTTCTTAAATTTATGTTAATTACAATACATTATACTTGATCTTTGTCTTCCGTTACGTTACTTGTGATTGTGTGTTTAATATTAACGTGTTAATATGATTTGAAATTCCAACAGTTTGTTTCGGTGCCTTTAAGCGAAAGGTTTCCCAAAGAAGTTGGTGTTAGGCGTTGTATCTGAAGGAGAGTTGGTTGGAGAACCAGCTGCCAGTTTTAGAGAATAGAAATTAAATAGTTAGATATAAATTAAATTGTGTTTAAATAATCCAAAAATTAAACAAATGACGATCTACTAAATGATTAAATGAATATGTACATTATTACCATTGCATTGACTAGTTGGCGGTGTCTGGACATTGCAGGTCGTAGGCAACGCAAGAGCCTGAATTTGGTTAATATTAATGAGTAGGGATCCAATGAGAAGTAAATTAAAATAAAAAGTGGTGAGAAGTGACCAAAATCACACATTTGAGATGCAACGACTTGTATTAGATGAATTTCTATTCATATAGATGCAAAATCTTGAGTTTCGAAAGTTAATTTGATGTATAGATGGTGCAAATTGATTTTCATGATTTCGGCACGTGCAGAGGAACAAAAAACAAGAGAATTCATAAAATGCATCTAATATACGTATATGCATCTGATTAAAAGGTAGAAAACACACTATGGTGCGTTATAATGCATCTAAGATTATAGGGATGCATCTAATTTAGGTCGGTGCATCTCGGATTTGCGGTTATAGTTCTTCTTATTCCTTCTTATTTTAAGTAATCTTTATATTTGATCATAACTCTAATATTAATACCCAAAGACGAGCCACCACCTTTAAGCACTTGACACAAACATTGTGGCTGTGAGGTGACTACGCTAGACAGTTGGGAGCAACATGATGATGATGGCGTAGTTGTGTTACCAGAAATATAATTGATACATGGTGACAGGCTAATTAGCACAATTGTGCACCCTGACTATTAAGCCATTGCGGCTCCATAAAAGGTAGCCATTGTGACCACCAGAATCATCATGATTGTGTTGGTTTTTTGATTTTGCGCCATTTGGGATTTTACGAGACATTGGTTATTTTATTATAATATTGGAGAAGTGGTGGAATTGGTCGAGAGAATATGGTGTTGTGGCTCAATTTATAGGTATTCAGATTGGAGGGTGTTTGTTGTGTATTGGTAACCTAATTTAACTACTTAATAAGCTAATGATATCGGCAACCAAATATATGCAAAGCGCTGGCTTAGCTTCTAATCTTTTTAAAGCCTTGTGTTTGACATTTTATTAAGATTTCGGATTTGGTATAACTAAATGATAAGCCTTTTTATGCCTAACAAGGGGTTGGTGGCACATAACAAAATCAATGATTTGATTATGCATACAATCTAGTCATCTCAATGAAATTCTTGAAAAATATATATATTTTTGCGAAACGATACAAATAAACTCAGAAAACTCAAAGTATGTGTAAAACCAAGTAAGAATCACAAGAAAATAAGTAAAAATCATAAAAATGACATAATAATAACTTAGAAAACCATAGCATACGCTGCAACAAGTAACAAACATAATGCCGTAAAGGTTGTGTATCTTGTTGAAGTTGCATCTGATGGAGGACTACCTGCTGGTGGGCTGGTGGCGTTTGTACCTGGAGAAGGTGTTCTTCCTGAAGGAGGAGATGTTGTTCCTGAAGGAGGAGAGTCGCTTGGTGAGGCTGCAATCCAGTTTGAAAACATACAACATTGCTGAGTAAAAAATTTCACATTCTTTGGTCTCATTTAAATATAGGTAAAGCTGAGTTTCATTTTCAAGACCAGATGTTTCATATTTGACTTTAAAGTTAAACATTTCCCATCATTTAGTGTTTAAAATGGAAATTTTTTGGATTCTTTCAAGTTCGAGGTGGCATTTCTAATTCATTTATCTCTAGCCAGAGGTAAGCTATAAATATTTCTGAAAATAGATACGGTTAAACTTGTAGAAAAATCGTGCAAAATATATAGTTTGAATTTGTATATTATTTTGCTGTTTTTACTAATACAGTAATTATTTATAGCATTTACTATAATTTGGGTAAGGATGTGTTATGGTCAACCCGACCCGTACAAAAACCATCCATTTTGACCCATTATCCAACTCATCCTATGCCACCTATTTTGATCAGAATGATGACAGTCCTATATTAATAATTCTGATTTAAGTATTAAACCAATATGTTGACTTTTATAAAAGATCAAAGTAGTTGACTTTTCATGAGTCAGGGGCCAAGTTTGGACGTTAAACTTAAACGATGAACTGATACCATTAATTCAGTCTACAGGAAAAGAGATCATTCTAGAAAAAGACATTAACTTCTATATTTATATCTAACAATAGCTGTTAAATCATTACCATTGCATTCACTTGGTGCGTCAACATTGCAGGCCTTAGGCAACTGACTCAAACCCATAAACGACGCGGTACTGTTAAAAACTTGGCACAAGCACTGTGGTTGTGACTGTATCACGCTTGAAAATTCGTTGCAACAACTGGCTGATGCTGTTGGTGTGGGATTAGCAATGAAGTTGGCACATGATGGCATGCTAGTTATCACAGTTGCGCACCCCGAAAATTGAGCCATCACACCTCCATAATGTGTAGCCAATGAGATCATTAGGATCATCACGATTGTGTTGATCTGTTGCGCCATTTTGGTTTTGGAGTTTAAGGTTGTGGTTTGAACAAACATATGAAGGTATTGTGGATCAATATATAGGGGAACTTGGTGTAGGTTAGTTAATTCAGGACGCGTTTGTTGTTTATTATTAATCTACTAATAATATTAGCAACCAAACATTGCACAAAGCCAGCTTAGAGTCTAATAATTTTGAAGTCTTATGTTTGACATTCTATTTGATTTCGGGTTTGATAAAGTCAAGTGTCGACTGTTCAGATTCTTTGAGGGTCACTTTCAAAGAAAACATTTAAATGTTCGAATGGTTCTGAAAAACTTGGGGTGATTGATGCTATCACCACGGTTACAGGAGGAAAAAAAAAATCTCTAAGGTACACATTATGATTTTTTGTTAACAAGTAACACGGATAAAAAAAAAGGTAAACGCTATAAAGAAAACGGGTCAAATGGGTGGAAAGTAAATGCATACAAACTAATTAATTTATTCATTTATTATTGTAAGATAAGAATGTTTATAATCATATTTTACTCGATTATTTATTAGCACAAAATAAATGAAGAATAAGGAATCTTTCTAGATCAGAATGTATTAAAAGTGTAATCATATTTAAATCATAATCTAATCTGCTTGACCTGCCCGTTTTGCTACCTCTAGTTTTAGGTATAAAATCTACTTTTCACAAAGTTTCAAACACTCGTGTTTCACATAGTCAGTTACCTTAGAATTGTGTCGTTGAACCACCATAAAGTTGTGTCGTTGATTTTTTGATTCTCGTACCTTTATATTATGTGTGACGGACTGTTAATCCTAGGACTAACCTGTCATGCCTAGGTTCAAATGTAACACACAAAGTCGCATAAAAAATATCATATTTATAAGAAACAATACAAATACAAGCCACTAAAGAATTTCGTACAAGCATGTCCTCGACAAACTCACAAGAATGTGGAAAAAGAAGAAATTACTAGAGGAAAATAATGGCAAATTATAATCCATAACATAAAATTGCCAGATCAACTAATTTCTAACTTAGAACACCATTGCATATGCTGCAACAAGTAGTGAAAAAGCTAGAGGAATTGTTGCGAATCTTGTTGAAGTTGCATCTGATGAACCGTTGTCTGTTGATGGTACGGTGTTTGTTTCAGTGCCTTTACCTGCAGGGCTTCCTGAAGAAGTAGGCGTTGTATCTGAAGGAGAATTGCTTGGAGAATTGGTTGGAGAACCAGCTGTCCAGTTATAAAACATAAAAAACTGATAAGTAGGTAAACTTGACATGTTAAAGGTCTTATTTTGACCTTAAAGTTGGACAGTGCAATATTTTCACAATTTTACCATATCTATTCTAATTAGACCAATAATAAAAATAGATTTAAATAAATAAATATGTAGAACTTTGTAAGAAATTACCATTGCATCGACTGGTTGGCGGTGTCTGGACTTTGCAGGCTGCAGGCAACGCAAGAGCCTGAGTTTGGTTAATATTAAGACCCAAAGACGAGCCACCACCACTAAGCACTTGACACAAACATTGTGGCTGTGACGTGACCACGCTAGACAGCTGAGTACAACATGATGATGATGGTGTCGTTGTGTTTCCAGAAATATAGCTGAGACACGGTGACAGGCTAATTAGCGCACTTGTGCAACCTGACGATTGAGCCTTTGCGCTTCCATAAAATGCAGCCATAGTGATCACTAGGATCATCATGATTGTGCTGTTTTTTTGAGTTTGTGCCATTTGGGCTTTTCCGGATTTTGGTTATGTATTAGAATTGGAAGTTGATGTTGTGTTTGATTGAGAGTATGGAGTTGTTTTCGTTCAATATATAGTGGAAGTTAGGATGGGTGACAGGGTGAGTTTCAGTAGGTGTTGTGTATTGGTAAGCTACTTTAGCTACTTTAACTACTTTAAACTCTTTAACTACTTTAACTACTTTAAATACTTTATGATATTAGCTACCAAATACATGCAACGAGGCTAGCTTAGCGTCATATTTTTGTGTAGTCATGTGTTTTGATACGGTCAATGATATCATTTTCTTCCCCGAAGGTCACTTTCTTAGAAAAATTCTAAAGTTTGAATGGACTGTGAACTGTGAAGCGTTTGGGCGAATGATACTGTTACAGGAAATTAAACTCCATGTTACATATTATATTTTATTGATAATATGAAACAACCATATAATTTTGAAGACTACTAATTTAAAAAACAAATGCATACAAACTAATTACAGTAATAATTTATTTCATATATGGCACAAAGTTACCGAGCGCAACAAAAACAAATTTTTTGAGATTTTGGTGGTAAATCAAATATACAAATGAGCTTTAATGCTCAAAATAGTTGTGTTTTTTCCTATTATAGAAATCTGTTTTAATAAAAGATTACAAAGGCTAATGTTTCAACTAGTTAGTTACCTTACCATTGGTTGAGTTGACTAAACTTTAATATGATTCATAATTCATATCATGTGTATGAAATTTGATTTTGACTCGACACTGAAATAAATCCGTGAGCGGTATCATCTTATGAAGGTATGATTAGTGCGAGTGTTGAAGTTTATGATAAGGTGATGTTAAATTCCTTGCCACAATGTGGATCTAGAGAATTTGTCAAAGCATATAAATATCCTGTACTTTATTTTTGGTTTCATGTAGTTTAGTATCAGTTTTTACCGATAGTGACTGTCGAGTCTTTCCTAGGTTCACATGGAACTCACAAAAATATTTAATAAAATTATCACATTTATCCAAAACAATACACATACAGGCCGGCAAGGAATTTCGTACATAGCATGTCCCTAAAAAAAAAGTTACAATGCAAGTACATGAAAAACCAAAGTAAGACTCAAAAGAGAAAAAGTGAAATGAGTGAACAATAACAAATAACCAATAACATAGCGTTGCCAGATATGTAGTAAACAGCTTAGAACACCATAGCATACGCTGCAACAAGTAACAAACATATTATAGGAATGGTTGTGAATCTTGTTGAAGTTGCATCTGATGGAGTGGTGCTCGTTTCAGTGCCTGTACCAGAAGAAAGTGTTGTTCATGTTAATAAGTACACTTCATAGATACACTAGCTATTTATTACATTTAGTAATTCTTGTGCAATATGTATATTACTAGTAAATAACAGGATTCTAATACTAGAAATCATTACCATTGCATTGACTTGTGGGTGGCAAATGAACATTGCAGGCTTTAGACAAGTCAAAATTCGGGATTTCGTTAATATTAATACCAAAAAACGTTGCGCTACCACTAAGAATTCGGCACCAGCATTGTGGCTGTAACTGCATTACGCTTGCAAATTGAGTGCAACATCCATCTGATGCTGTCGGTGTGTTACCAGTAACGTAATCAACACATTGTGACATGCTGTTCAGTGCATTTGAGCACCCCGAAGGTTGAGCCTTCACACCTCCATAATCGGCAGATATTGTGATCATCAGGATCATCACGATGGTGTTGATTTTTTGTTGTTGCGCCATTTTGGTCTTCTCTAGGATTTTGATAATTTCTTAAGATTGAAGTTTGAGTTGTGGTTTGATCAAATGTGTGAAGGTGTTGCGGCTCAATATATAGGGAAACGTAGTATGGGTGAGTTAATGCAAGGGTGATTGTTGCGTATTAAATTAATCCAATTAGCCACTAAATATATATCTTAAAAACCAGATTAGAGGCTGATCACTATGAAGCCTTGTGTTTGACATTGTATTAGATTCCAGGTTTTAAATCGTCAAGTGGCAACGGTAACGGTTTCTTTGAGGTTTCCCTGTCATACAATCGCTCATGTTGACTAAATTTCAACTTGACTCGTAACTGATCTATAGGGCATGAAGTCTGGTTTTGACTCGACATAGTAACATGACTTTGCACGGCAAACTTTTGCATGTAAACAACATTACAATTTTTCTACAGTATGTGAAAGGTTTTAATGGATATTTAAATAATAGTATGTCCGGATTCGAACTCGAGACTTCGGGATTGCACACATTACGTATGAGAATTGATGTACATAATTAATATAAATAAAACGTTATTATTATTAATTATTAATCACTAAATAAAACATAACGATAGTTAAATGATTAACGAGGTTTGGTTAACGGTCGTTAAATATTAACTACAAGGACTAAGAATGAAATTAGATGTCGGAAAAGTTCTAGAATCCCCTTGGGATTGAATAGGCCGATCGGTGGAGGGTGTCCAAACCCAATCCCACTCAAACTTGTACTCCAAGATATGTTAACTATAAATACAAATCAATGTATTCATTATTGACTAACCTTTGATCACTTTGATAACCTAATTTCTCTTCTCCTCTCCTCCCTCTTTCTCTTGGCCGATCGTTAACCCCCTCCACAAAGGGATCGATTTTTCCAAGTGAAAGAAACTAGTGTTTGGTTTATTTGTGATTCAAGGAACTAGCTTTTCCACATCTAATCGCTATTAGTATCGCGTGTGTAAAGAACGAAGAGCAAGCACACTTGAGCTTGTATTCCTTGGTGGTCGATTTTTTGGGTGGACGATTTTGTGAAACCCTAGTTTAGGGTTTAGGTTTTGTTACTTGATCACATCATCGTTTGATTACTTGAATTGCTAAAAGGTATGCACTTTCTTGTTTGGTTAATTAATTACATATATTATTCCTATTGTCTTCCATTGCGTGCATGCTTTGATGATGTTATTTGTTTTATATATAATTGTTATGAGTATAAAATTCCAACAAAGGGCATCACTGACAGTTAATATGATGTAATTAATTACCGAAACACATGAAAATTGAATCTTTATGATTATTTGCATGCTTTTTATGGTTTCTAGGGTTTTGAATTTGAAACCCTAATTTTTTATATATGGGTCGATTACCCTAATATTTATATAATTAGGTTTTAATTTTGTAAAACTTGTAGAAACCCTAGGATTGCATGCTTATTTTATGTGGTTAATTAATGAATAATTGTTATGTGCCATGTAATATGCGTATCTTGGGTGATAATTGTTATGGAATCCATGGTGGAACATGCATGTTTTGCCATGGAGTATTGTTTATTGTATGATTGATTAATTGTTAAGTGATACACACATGTTTTATTTATTTAATAATTATCGAATTGGGGAAGACCTCAATTATAACTAATAAAATTCGTTATGTGCTAATTGGTATACTATTAACTTGCTTACTCAATCGACTTGTCGATGTATGTGGCTCATCTACCTTGAAGATGAAAGTCCTAGTTAATGTATGCATTAATTTACGCCTAGAATTGTTATTAGAGTTTATTGAAATAATTATGCATGTGGCTAATTGTTTTTTTTACATATGTTAAAGTGTTAAGTTATATGTTTAAATTATTTGAGTGTGTTTAATTTTATTAAAATGCTTTTTTGTTTATATATTGTTTGACATGTTAGTAAGCAAAAAGGGTTTTTTGGAATAGAAAATTAAATAGACTAAATAATGGCGAAACTGATTTGTTATCTAAGAATTATTCTTGAACTTTTAATCGATTGATGCAACTGTACTAAATGGTTAGAACGGCTCACCCACTAGAACAAACTATAAAGGGGTATTTAAGAAGTGAGCACGTCTCACTTTGAAGGATGTCTAAGGTTATGCTATGCTTTACACGGTCCTCCGCCCTCTGTGAGTTCTATTGGAGCTACCTAGTATAACCATTCAATGTACGAAGCATCTTAGTGCAAAGTTGTAAGTATCTCAACGCATCGATTAAAACTTTGTAGAATTAAATCTTAGCAATTAAAAATCTAATGTAAGTTTTTTCGAAAAATATCATGTTATAAAGTTGTATGCATGCTTCTTTATACATAAGTTTTGATTACACGTCAAAAATTGTACCCTTTAAATTTAAGTTTATGCCATCTAATGATATGAAACACTTGAAGTTGTAATTTAGTTATGTGAGACCTTGATCTAAATTACAATAACGAGGTGAATTATTTTGTTGTGTGAGACCTCGCCTTTATGATTTGCGTTTCTAAATTAGATAACTTAATTAAGTTGTTAGTGAGACCTAAGGCTTAAGGCATGAGATGGGATGAAACATGCTTACGTTTTGCATTAATTGTTTTGGCAAAATTGTGAATCCCATAACTTTTGGAATTGAAAACTTGTTTGTCAATTATCGTTTTTCAACGATTACCTATTCTATACTTTCACCACTAGCGATCAACGATGTGGTGAAACTATGATAATGAGGATCCAAAATTCAAGGAAAATTCTATGGTTAATATTTATATTGACCAAAGGGTATTTTATTTTCTTGAATGATTACTTATCGAAAGTACTAACTTTTGAACTTTTATTTCAGAGAAATGGCTCAAGTAATCTATGCACTAGCCTCGTCGTTCAAATCTATGTTTGATCGAGAGAAATTGACCGGTAGCGCGAATTTCAATGATTGGTATCGGCAACTAAGAATTGTCTTGAGGGTTGCCAAAAGACTCAATTATTTGACTACGCCTTGTCCTCCTGAACTGCAAGGTGATGCTATACTGAAGCACGAGCTGCATGGCAATCTGAGTATGACAAGTATAATGAGGTCGCCTGCATTATGCTCGGGAGTATGAACTCAAGCTTGCAAAAGCAGTTTGAGAATTACTTCCCTAATCTCATGCTTGAAGAATTGCAAAGGTTGTTTGAAAAGCCCTGTATCAGAGCTGTATGATTTGATAGATGCTCTTCATAGTTGCAAGCAAGGAGACGGAAACCCGTAGTTTCACTGCCTTGAAATGATGAGTTACATGGACCAGTTGGGGCGTTTGAACTATGTCTACACTAATGACATACAAATTGGCCTTATCAACAGATCCCTTAATAAGGAGTTTGATGGTTTCGTGCGCAATTATAATATGCATTGCACGGGAAGACAGTCATGAGGTACATGCAATGCTCATTGATTACTTAAAAGGTTTGCCCAAGACGGCTTCTACACCTGCGGTTTTGACCATCCAGAAGGGTAGAATTTCTAAGCCTAATAAGCCGCTAGCGAACAAGAAAGGGAAAGGTAAGGGTAAAGCTGATAAAGGAAAACAAGTTATGACTTATCAGCAAGAACCCAAAAAGTACCCTCCCAAGAAGCGTGAAAATCCGAAGAAGGATATGGCTTGTCATCATGCAACCAGGTTGGACACTGGAAGAGGAATTGTCCACTGTACCTTGATGAGTTGTGCAATAAGAGGTATAAAAAAACCGCACTGTGGCCGCATTTCAGTACTCTTTTGATGATAGAATTATTTTCTTTTCCTCATAAAATAAATTCCTGGGTATATGATATTGGATGTGGTATTCACATATGTAATACACTGCAGGGACTTAGAGGAGCAAGGAAGCTTGCCTATGGATAACAATACCTGCACGTGGGTAATGGAGCACATGCAGTCGTTGAAGCTATAGGCACGTTTGATTTAGTTTTACCTTCGGTTTAGTACTGTCATTTAACGATTGTCATTACGCACCTTCCATTGTTAGGGGTGTCGTTTCTGTTTCCTTGTTAAAAGATATTGGTTTTCTGTTCACATTTACTGATTATGGAATTTCGATTTCTTTAAATGATGTTTTTACTTTAATGTTATTCCAAAGAAATGGTGTGTTTGAAATTGATTTGCATGATAATGTTGTTGATAAAAATAATTTTGTCTTTAGCATCAATAATAAAAGAATCAAAGGTGATTTGGATTCTTCATTTCTTTGGCATTGTAGACTTGCTCATATAGGCAAGAAACGCATGCAACAACTGCAACACGATGGGCTTTTGCAAAACATCAATGATGAATCATTTGATAAATGCGAATCTTGCATATCTGGAAGATGACCAAGAAACCTTTTACAAATAGTTTAGAAAGGGCTTCTGATCTTCTTGGTGTGATACATACTGGCGTATGTGGACCACTAAGACATGTGTCAAGAAAGGGTGCTAGCTACTTCTTAACCTTTACCGATGATTTCAGTCGTTATGGTTATGTTTATTTACTTAAACATAAACATGAAGTCTTTGAAACATTTAAGGTTTTAAGAGTGAAGTAGAACTGCAACTAGGAAAGAAGATTAAAGCTCTTCGATCTGATAGAGGTGGTGAATATTTAAGCCAAGAGTTTAAAGATTATCTAGTCGAGTGGTATTGTCCAAGAACTCACATCTCCATCTACTCCACAACAAAATGGTGTATCTGAGAGAAGGAATCGTACATTGCTAGACATGGTGCGATCTATGTTTAATCTTACAACTCTTCCCTTATCCTTTTGGGATTATGCTTTAGAAACTGGCTGTTTGATATTGAATATGGTTCAAACTAAGAAGGTTGATAAGACTCCTTATGAAGTGTGGTATGGGAAACCTCCCAACTTGTCTTACTTAAAGGTCTGGGGTTGTGAGGCGTTTGTTAAACGTGACTCTGGATAAGTGCAACCTAGATATGTTAAGTGTATCTTCGTAGGATACCCAAAGGAAACTATGGGTTACTACTTTTACTTTCCACCGGAAAACAAAGTAATTGTTGCTAGGTATGGAGAATTCCTTGAAAGGGATCTCATATCTCATGAATTCAGTGGGAGAGTTTATGATCTGGAAGATGATATAGAAGATACAACACCTTCTGAAAACACTAGCCAACCTCAAGTAGAACCTGAAAGTCCAGGTTCCACCCGAGATTGAAGTGGTTCCCATTCGAGATCCGCAAGGACTACGCGTGCACTGGCGTCTATGTCTCAACGTAGAAGTTGAGGAATATATGTTAGGGGATCTTGGTGAACCTGCTAACTATAAAGCTGCCATGATGAGTCCCGAAAAGGAGAAATGAAGTGAAGTTGCAATGAATGGGAAAATGCAATCCATGAAAGATAACGAAGTCTGGATAGAGGTTGACTTACCTCCAAATGCTAAGGTAGTTGGAAGTAAGTGGCTCTTTAAGATAAAGACTGACATGGATGGCAATGCACACACCTATAAAGCTCGTCCTGTAGCTCAAGGTTATACTCAAACCTATGGGGTAGACTACGAGGAGACATTTTCTCCTGTAGCGGACATTAGAGCTATTAGGATTCTTATAGCCATAGCTGCGTACTATGACTATGAGATATGGCAAATGGATGTCAAAACCGCCTTCTTAAACGGTCGCTAGATGAGGACATCTATATGGCGCAGACTGAAGGGTTTGTGAATCCAAAGTTTCCGAAGCGTGTATGCAAACTTCAAAGATCCATTTATGGATTGAAGCAAGCATCAAGGCAATGGAACAAGAAGTTTGATGAAGAAATCAAGAAATTTGGTTTTACTCAAAATCTTGATGAGCCATGTGTGTATCACAAAGCTAGTGGGAGTAATGTTATTTTCCTTTTCTTATATGTCGATGACATATTGATCATGGGAAAAGACATTCCAAGTATGCAAGATGTAAAGTCTTATCTTGGAGTGCTTTTCTATGAAGGACTTAGGGAAGCGATTTATTCTCGGGAATCAAGATCTACCGAGATAGATCAAGGTGGTTAATTGGACTAATCCAAAGTGCTTACATTGATAAAATATTGAAGAGATTTAGTATGCAAAATTCCAAGAAGGGATATTTGCCGATGCAAGTTGAACATGGCTTAAGTAATAAACTATGCGCGTCAACACTCGAGGTGGAATACATGAGGAAAGTTCCTTATGCTTCGCAATGTAGGATCTATCATGTATGCTGTAAGATGTACAAGGCCCGATGTGGCGCTTGCAACGTAACATTACCATCGATATCAACAGAACCCAGGTGTGAAACACCGCAAAGCTGTTAAGAACATGCTTAAGTATCTAAGGGCTACTAAAGAAATGTTTCTAGTGTATGGAGGAAATCCGTGATGCGAACTTGATGTTACGGTGTTTTTGCGAGCGCGTCTTTCCAAACCGATAAAGATGATAACGAAGTCTCAAACTGGTTATGTCTTTGTCATTAATGTAGGAGCAGCCGAATTGGAAGAGCAAAGAACAAACAACGGCTAAGTGGCGATGTCTATTACAGAAGCTGAGTACATAGCTGCTTCAAGCTGCGATGGAAGTCGTTTGGATTAGGAAATTCATTTCGACTGGAGTAATGCCCTCAACCGAATTACCTTTAAATGTGTATTGTGACAACTCTGCTGCAATAACATTTGCCAATGAGCCCTGAGTCATGAAGGCTTCGGACATTTTCCTCGTAGATATCACTATGTTCGAGAACAAGTCGACATAGGTGAAATCAATCTACTCAAAGTTCATACAGATGATAATCTAGCTGATCCCTTTACTGAAACCTTTGCCAAAAGAAAAACTTACTAACCATGCTGATGGGATAGGTCTTCGTTTAGCTAGTAGTTTCATGCAGATCTGTGATTAGTATTTGGATAAAGGATGTTATGAACAAATATTACTTTAATGAAATAAAATAGTTGTTATGTTTATTTTTCATTTTTTAATATTATATCCTATATTTGCATGTTTAATCCGTGAATAACTTATGTTATTCTAAATAGTCCGTTGTCGATCAATGATATGGGAATGTCATTGAATTAAGACAAATCGGAGTTTTGGTAGAATATACTTTTAAAGTATATTGATGCGTGGGACATACCAGATTCACATGATATTCAATGAATTGAATATAGGACTCATCCCAACTTTACATGATGATACTTTTGGATTTTATCATTAAGTATATCATGAAGTGTTTATCCTCAGACTTGAGATACCGGATAACTGATATGAATGTAGTGCATTTGTGTAAGATAGTCTAACGCTATCCGTAATTGGTAGTTATAAGGGCTATTTTCTAACCTGCTAAGTAAATTCATGAGTTATTTTTGTAGTCAAGAGAATTTGTTCCTTTGAATTTGTTTCAAAGCATAATACTATTTTGGGCCCCTCGTAGGGTTGACAAGATGTTTGTATGGCCATACCCAAAATCTATCCGAATAATGCGTTCGATGATTTGGTAATCTTGTTCAATCATATACAACGAAACGAATATTAACTTATGAAATGACTTGATCCATATTCATAGTTAATGTAGTATTAGTAACAAAGGATAAGTAAAATGATGAATCATTAAATGGTTTTTCCAGAGACCATGCTCGATTCGATCCGGGCGTTGGCGTGAAAGCTAGACTAACCAATGTCATTACTATATTTAGTAATATCCCAGTGGGAGCTGAAAGGTTTTATGGATATTTAAATAATAGTATGTCCAGATTCGAACTCGAGACTTCGGGATTGCACACATTACGTATGAGAATTGATGTACATAATTAATATAAATAAAACGTTATTATTATTAATTATTAATCACTAAATAAAACATAACGATAGTTAAATGATTAACGAGGTTTGGTTAACGGTCGTTAAATATTAACTACAAGGACTAAGAATGAAATTAGATGTCGGAAAAGTTCTAGAATCCCCTTGGGATTGAATAGGCCGATCGGTGGAGGGTGTCCAAACCCAATCCCACTCAAACTTGTACTCCAAGATATGTTAACTATAAATACAAATCAATGTATTCATTATTGACTAACCTTGGATCACTTTGATAACCTAATTTATCTTCTCCTCTCCTCCCTCTTTCTCTTGGCCGATCGTTAACCCCCCTCCACAAAGGGATCGATTTTTCCAAGTGAAAGAAACTAGTGTTTGGTTTATTTGTGATTCAAGGAACTAGCTTTTCCACATCTAATCGCTATTAGTACGTGTGTACAAGAACGAAGAGCAAGCACACTTGAGCTTGTATTCCTTGGTGGTCGATTTTTTGGGTGGGACGATTTTGTGAAACCCTAGTTTAGGGTTTCGGGTTTTGTTACTTGATCACATCATCGTTTGATTACTTGAATTGCTAAAAGGTACGCACTTTCTTGTTTGGTTAATTAATTACATATATTATTCCTATTGTCTTCCGCTGCATGCTTTGATGATGTTATTTGTTTTATATATAATTGTTATGAGTATAAAATTCCAACAGTATGAACATTACAAAAAAAATTATAATTTTTTTTTTCATGTTACACCATGGGAATAATGTGCCTTTAATTTTTTTTTAGTTTTTTGTAGTTGTAATGTTTTATATTATTTGTACATAGAAATGTCCCTCAAAAAACTCACAAATATGTGAAAAAGAAGTAGAAATCAGAGAAGAATTAGCGAAATTCATAATGAATAACATAATGTTGCAACATATACTAGCTAAAAACTTAAAACAACATAGCATAAGCTGCAACAAGTAGTGAAAATAACATAAGAATGGTTGCAAATCCTGTCAAAGTTGCATCTGATGAACTGTTAATCTTTGACGGCACGTTGTTTGTATTTGAAGGAGCATCGGTTGGAGAAGCAGCTGTCCAGTTTGAAAACACGCAACATTAATCAGTAGATAAATTCAACACTTTTAGGTCCCATTTAAACATTAGTTTATATCTAAGTTTCTTAATGACAAGTTGCCAAGTAGATGTTAAGATCATTACCATTGCATTGACTGGTTTGTGGTATCTCAACATTGCAGGTCATAGGCAACTCAAAAGCCCGAGTTTGGTTAATATCATTACCAATAAACGAGCCGTCGCCATTAAGGAATTGACACATGCACTGTGGCTCTGACGGGACCAAGATAGCGAGCTCTCTGCAACATTCTTCTGATGGTGTCAACGTGTTACCATTTATATAGTCGAGACATGCTAACATGCTGATTAGCTTAGTTTCGCACTCCGTTGATTGAGCCACTACACCTCCATAAAGGGTAGCCATTATTGTTATCACTAGGATCATCAGGAGTGTGTCCGTTTTTTTATGCTGTGCCATTTGTGTTTTCCAGTGATTTTGGTTTGTTTGAGATTATGAAAGTGTTGTGTATATAAGTAACCAAATATATATAAAGGGCCGGCTTAGCTTCCAATATTTTTAAAACCTTGTGTTTGGCTTGCATTAGATTCCTGAATTAAAATGGTCACTTTCATAGGCCGGAAATCTTTCTGAGGTTTGAATGGTCTTTAAAGTATTTGGGTGTATGATACTATCACCATGGGTACACGAAATCTTGTCGATCAAACTAATGAACATAAATATTGCGTCTTTGATTTTTTGTTTCTTGTGGTTTTTATATTTGTTGATCCTAAGACTATCCTGCCATTCCTAGGTTCACATGAAACTCACAAATATACAAATAAAAAATATCATATTCATCTGAAACAATACAAGCCATTAAATAATTTCGTACATAGCGTCCCTCGAACTGACTAACAAGTATTCGAAAAGTATAAACAAAGTTTAATGTTGCCACATATACTATTTAATAACTTAGAAAACTGTGGCATATGCTGCAACAAGTAGCGAAAAAGCAAGTGGAATAGTTGCGAATCTAGTTGAAGTTGCATCTGATGAACCGTTATCTGTTGATGGGACGGTGTTTGTTTCGGTGCCTTTACCTGAAGGGCTTCCTGAAGAAGGTGTTGTTCCTGAAGGTGTCGTATCTGAAGGAGAGTTGGTTGGAGAACCAGCTGTCCAATTTTATAACGTAGAAATAGTTAGATAAATTTTTTACAGTAAAATTTTAGTTAGGTCTCATGTAAATATCGGTATAAGTGTAAAACTAAACTTTAAATTTCAAACTTGAACAGTGACCTTCATTCCAGATTTCATGATTGCTATAATATACCTTGCTTCAGCCTTAAGGTAGCTTAATTGGGTGTTAAGAAAAACCACGATGTTAAAAGTGGAAACTTTCAGGATTCTTTAACTTTATATGAAAAGAAAACGCGTGCCACACAGGTCCAAAGTCGCTAAAAATACATTTTTAATGAATAAAACCTCCAAAATCATTTAGCCGAATTTTTGTAAAGGTCTTGCATGTTTTTGTAGTTTTCATTGATAAATTAAACTAGTTATATATTGATACAATTTTTATAGTTTTCGGCAAAAAAATGTTTAGACCCATACATACAATACAATCACCCATTTTGACAGGTTATCCAACTCATCCTGTGCCACCTTTCCTGATTAGACTAATGAGAAATCTAGTGAAATGATTTATTAAAGTTTTAAACCAATATATAGAATTATGGAGTAAATCATGCTAATTGACATATCGTGACTCATAAGTAAACTATGACAAGATACTAAATATGATATTTAAATCATTACCATTGCATTGACTAGCTGGAGGTGTTTGGACATTGCAGGCAGCAGGCAACGCAAGAGCCTGATCAGTTTGGTTAATATTAAGAGTTAATACCCCAAGATGAACCATCGCCATTAAGCACTTGACACAAACATTGTGGCTGTGACAACACTAGACAGTTGGGAACAACATGATGATGATGGTGTGGTTGTGTTACCAGTAATATAGTTGAGACATGGTGACAGGGTCATTAGCAAATTTGTGCACCCTGACGATTGAGCCATTGCACCTCCTTTAAAGGGTAGCCACTGTGACCACTAGGATCATCATGAGTGTGTTGGTTTTTTGATGTGGTGCCATTTGGGTATTTCCGGGATTTTGGTTTGGAAAAGTTTGGAGTTTGAAGATGTGGTTTTGTTGAGAGTATGAAGGTGTTGTGGTTCAATATATAGGGGAAGTTAGTATAGGTTAGTTAACTCAGGTGGTGTTTGTTATGTATTGGCAACCTACCTTAAACTACTTTTTGATATTAGCTACCAAATATAGGCAAGGACCATCTTATATTCCAATCTTTTTGAAGCCTTGTGTTTGATATTATATTTTATTGTTATAGGTTTAATATGGAGAACGATACGTGTTTGTTTGAGGGTCACTGTCATTGACCAAAAAGCGCTAAAAGCTTGTATGTGTCGATGATATTTCGTTTCCTCGTTTGGTTGTTTGTATGTCTCATTCAAGCTTCTCAGGTTTAAGCATCAAGTTTTGGTTTATCTTCATTTCAATGTTGTCGTTTTTCTTTTTCAATGTAATCAATGGGTTGGAAACTCGCAATTTTCAAATATAATCTCAAAGGATCAGACCCACTATCAATATGTTCATCTTTCCCCAAAAGAAAAAAAAAGGTACTAATACGTGTTATATCATATTGATTATGAGTCATAGTTGTAAAATTTATAAGTCGGCTAAAAAGAAATAAAGCAAAAGGAGCCAAAAGCCAAAGCCAAAATCTTGATTCTCTTTAAGAGTGTTTTTAATAAATTTTTACATCTTTTAAAAACCAGATGAATTGCAATACACAGACGGTTTTGGTTAAGATTTCATATGTTGTTGACTGGATATATATGGCTGAAATCCGCGTTCTTGCTAACGCTTAGAGTTTCATTGGTTCCAACACCGCACAACAACACATACATCTTATGAATCTTTTATCGTGATATTATGTAAAACTTTCTTAAAAAACTGCAGCTATTTAACTTTAGTCATGTATTTAGACTTAAGTAAATCATGACTTCTAGACAATACAAATAAGATTGTGTTTTTTGCCAAAGTTAAAATTGCAACAAAATTATTTAAGCATTCATACTGTCAGAGCTTAACGTTTTACTGATTGTGATTGTTTGTGAAGTTTATGTACCTATTTGTGGCTTCACCATCTGAATACTATACGCGTATTCTAGCCCTTTTTGCACAGTCGTTTATTTACATTGTGTCAATAGCTTATTACATCTAAAGTCACTAATAAGTATATATATATATATATATGGTAAATGTCCTGCCATAACCAGCTTTTCTCAGGTTTTCTTCTTTTAATACGTGTTCGGGTCTTCCTTGTATGTATGAAACTATGAACAGCTTATATTCACGAGAAGAGTATATTTATACTTTCTTTGTTGAACTATGTGAATATTATGTTATCCGTTTTTTGGTTTTTTTATCCTAAAACAATCATTTTTAATCACATGAACAGATACAACTAACTAAGTATCGTATATATCCAAGACAAGTCAAATAGTGGCTATAAAAGAATTTCGTACATAGCATATCCCTCGACGGACTCACAAGTATGTAAAAAAGGTAAGAATCATAAATAATAGCAGAATGTTGACATATTAACTATTAAATAACTTAGAACACTGTGGCGTATGCTGCAACAAGTAGCGAAAAAGCTAGAGGAATATTTGCGAATCTAGTTAAAGTTGCATCTGATGAACCGTTATCTGTTGATGGCACTGTGTTTGTTTCGGTGCCTTTACCCGAAGGGCTTCCTGAAGAAGGCGTTGTTCCTGAAGGTGTCGTATCTGAAGGAGAGTTGGTTGGAGAACCGGCTGTCCAATTTTATAACATAGAAATAGTTAGATAAAAAATTTTACAGTAAAATTTTAGGTCTGATGTAAGTATAGGTAAAGCTAAACTTTAAATTTGAAACTTGAACATGAACCTTCTTTCGAGACTTCATGATTGCTATAATATACCTTGCTTCAGCTTTAAGTTAGCTTAATTGGGCGTTAAAGAAAAACCAGGATGTTAATAGTGGAAACTTTCAGGATTCTTTAACTTTATATGAAAGAAAACATGTCACGCAGGTCCAAAGTCGCTAAAAGTACATTATTATTGAAAATGTCTAGTTTTTTGTAGTTTTTATTGATAAACTAATTATTTATACCATTTTTATGGTTCTCGGTAAAAAAATGTTTAGACCCGTACATACAATCACCCATTTTGACCCGTTATCCAACTCATCCTATGCCACCTCTTTTCCAAATCAGACTAATGACTAATACGTAGAATTATGGAATAAATCACGCTAGTTGACTTATCGTGACCCAGAAATTGGTTATGACAAGATACTAACTATGATATTTAAATCATTACCATTGCATTGACTAGCTGGAGGTGTTTGGACCTTGCAGGCTGCAGGCAACGCAAGAGCCTGAGTTTGATTAATATTAAGACCCAAAGACGAGCCACCACCATTAAGAACTTGACACAAACATTGTGGCTGTGACGTGACCACGCTAGACAGTTGAGAACAACATGATGATGATGGCGTGGTTGTGTTGCCAGTAATATAGCTGAGACACGGTGACAGGCTAATTAGCACATTTGTGCACCCCGAAGATTGAGCCATTGTGCCTCCATAAAGGGTAGCCATTATGATCACTAGGATCATCATGATTGTGTTGGTTTTTTGATGTTGTGCCATTTGGGTATTTCCAGGATTTCGTTTTGGAAAAGATTGGAGTTTGAAGATGTGGTTTTTGTTGAGAGTATGAAGGTGTTGTGGTTCAATATATAGGGGAAGTTAGTATAGGTTAGTTAACTCAGGTGGTGTTTGTTATGTATTGGCAACCTACCTTAAACTACTTTTTGATATTAGCTACCAAATATAGGCAAGGCCCATCTTATATTCCAATCTTTTTAAAGCCTTGTGTTTGATATTATATTAGATCCTTGGTTTAACGATACGTGTTTGTTTGAGGGTCACTGTCATTAACCAAAAAGCGCTAAAAGTGTGAATGGACTGTGAAGTATTTGGGCGAATACACCAAGGTTACATATACTACGAATATGTATTATATCATATCAAATTTATAAAAAGTTGGCTAAAATGAAGCAAAGCAAAAGGGACCAAAAGCCAAAGCCAAATCTTGATTCTCTTTAAGAGTTTTTCTTTTTTTTTTAAATATATCATATTTATATAATATCACGATAAAGAATTTATAAGAACACCATCGTTTAGGACTGGTCATGTACAATCATACCTTATGTTTTGGCCAAGGACCGGCCGTTGCGCACTCCTACAGGTAAAACTTTAGACCAGTACTCCAATTAGAGATCCGAATGATGCCTCATATGCAACAACAGATACATGCTGAAGAAGTCCATCACTGTAGAGATCCGAATTATGCCCCAATGAAACTCTAAGCGTTAGCAAGAACACGAATTTCAACAGTGTCCGATCAACAACATATGAAATCCTAACCAAACGTTAACCGTTGCATTTCATTTGCTTTTTTTTTTATAAGACTGCAGCTATTAAACTTTAGTCATGTATTTAGATTTAGGCAACTCATGACTTTTATGTTAAACTTCTAGAAACTGAACAGTACATATAAGATTGTGATGTTCTTTTCTTTTCCAAAGTTAGAATTCCAACAAAGTTATTTAAGCATTCATACTGTCAGACCTTAACCTTTGACCGATTGTGATTGTTTGTGTAGTTCATGTTACCTATTTGTGGCTTCACCATCTGAATACTATACGCGTGTATTTGCCCTTTTTGCACAATGGGTTATAATTATCGTGTCAATAGCTTATTGCATCTAAAGCCACTAATAAGTATATATGGTAAATGTCCCGCCATAACCAACTTTTCTCAGGTTCTCTTCATATAATACATGTTCGAGTCTTCCTTGTACGTATGAAACTATGAACAGCTTAAATTCAGGAGAATATAATATCAAGTTTCTTTGTTGAACCATGTGCATGTTGTGTTATCCATTTTTCGGTTTCTTGCAGTTATATATGATGTCTGACTGATTGAGTAATTGTTGATACTAAAACAACCCTTTTATCACAGGAACAAATAAGAAAAAGTATCATATATATCCAAGATAAATACAAATAGTGGCTACAAAAGAATTCCGTACACAGCATATCCCTCGACAAACTCACAAGTATGTAAAAGAATAGGTAAGAATCAGCGGAAAACTAAGTGAAACTCATAAATAATAACATAATGTTGCCATATTAACTAGTTAATGACTTAGAACACTGCGGCGTATGCTGCAACAAGTAGTGAAAAGGCTAGAGGAATGGTCGCGAATCTAGTTGAAGTTGCATCTGATGAACCGTTATCTGTTGATGGGATGGTGTTTGGTTCGCTGCCTTTACCCGAAGGGCTTCCTGAAGGTGTTCCTGCAGGAGAGTTGGCTGGAGAACCAGCTGTCCAATTTGAAAAACATAGAACAATGATAAGTAAATATAGCTCAAATCTTTTGGAAAACTAAGTGAAACTCATAAATAATAACATGATGCTGAAATTGGAATCTTTCATAACTTTATTAAAGTCTTGGGTAAAAAGTGTTTTGGCTCAACCCGACCCATAAAAAATCATTCATTTTGACCCGTTATCCCACTAGTTGGCTTTTCTTGACTCATAGGTAACTTTGGACCGTTTCCCATTAGGAAAAGTAATTATACAAAAATAACATAATACTAAACTTTTAACCATCTGTTTATAAGTACAATCTTATATGATTTGAATGAAAAGCTACTTAGTAAACGTGTATATCAATATATCATTACCATTGCATTGACTAGTTGGAGGTGTCTGAACATTGCAGGCCGCAGGCAAAGCAAGAGCCTGAGTTTGATTAATATTAAGACCCAAAGAAGAACCGCCACCATTAAGAGCTTGGCACAAACATTGTGGCTGTGACGTGACCACGCTAGACAGTTGAGTACAACATGATGTTGACGGCCTGGTTTCGTTACCAGTAATGTAGTTAAGGCACGGTGACAAGCTAATTAGCACACTTGTGCACCCTGACGATTGAGCCATTGCGCCTCCATAAAGGGTCGCCATTGTGACCACTAGGATCATCATGATTGTTTCGGTTTTCTGATTTTGAGCCATTTCGGTTTCTTACGAGATTTTGGTTTATTTTTGGGTTGATAGTGTTAAGGTGTTTTGGCTTAATATATATAAGGGAGGTGTTTGTTATGTATAGGTAACCAACTTTAACTACTTTTTGGTATTAGTCACCAAAAATATAGTTTGACATTGTATTAGATTTCCCATTTGATAGGGTCAATGATATTAGTTTTGAAGATCACTTTCATAGGCCAAAAATTCTTGGTGTTTGAATGGACTAATTTGTACTTAGAACACAAAAATTCCACAATTATTATTTTATTAAGTGTAAATTGCAAAAACCGTTCATATAGTTTGATCAAATTACATGCAGATAAAGTTCTTGTGGGAAAGTTTGGTGTGCATTTATCGTCTTTATCATAAACGATAATTGTACATCAAAGTTTTTCCGAAGAACCACAAAATTTATATAGAATTCAGTTGTTTAGTGTTTTGATTCTAATATATAAAATATTTTTTTATGAGGTGGGACCAAATTAGATGTGATTAATTATTTAGGGAGTAAATTAAACCGTTCGTCCTTGTGGTTTGCTTCAAATCACTATCGTAGTCCCTGTTCTTTATTTTTTGCTTTTTTGCTCCCTATGGTTTGCATATTGCACGCTATCGTCTTTATTCGCTAACTGCCGTTATCTTTTAAGTTATCTCGGCAACGTTAGTCCATTAACCAAACGATCGCTGCACTTAGTCATTTATATAACGACAGTAATAACTCAAAATTTTCTTTTTAAAAATCTTTTATACTGTGTTTTATCGTTACCGCTTTTCTTACGTTTTCATGTGTTTTAGTCGATTTTACACGTTTGTCTATCTTTTTCTACGCATGTAGCTTACGTTGTGATACTTGGTTTTCTCTGTTTTTATATTGCCATTTTCTTTTTACGCTTTGTTTTGACAGCGGTCCGTTTTTGTCCGTTTATATACGTTTACGCTTTTTCCGTTTTTCTTACGTTTTGTCCGTTTTATAAGTTTTCTTCGCGTTTACGCTTTTGTCCGTTTTTCTTACATTTTCATAGTTTTTTGTCCGTTTATATATTTTTTCATACGCTTTTGTCCGTTTTTATACTTTTTTGTCTGTTTTTATACGTTTCCCTTCGTTTTTTACGCTTTTGTCCGTTTTTCTTACGTTTTCATATGTTTTCATCTGTTTTTATATGTAGTTCATTTATCGATACGTTGGCCGTTTTCTTTGCTTATAGAGATATACATTTACGTTTTTGTCTGTTTTTATCTATTTTATACTTTTTTGTCTGTATGAAAACGTATATAAATGTAAGAAAAAATTGACAAAAACGTATGAAAACGTAAAAAAAAATGGACAAAAACGTAAGAAAATGTATATAAACATAAGAAAACGTAAGAAAATGAGCGTAAAAAAGATAAAACATGAATAACGCGAAAATGGACAAAAGCGTAGTAAAAAAACGGGAAAACGTAGATGCCTGTGGATACAAAAACGTATAGAAACGGACAAAAGCGTATGAAAACATATATAAACGGACAAAAAAGTATGAAAACGTAAGAAATATGGACAAAAGCGTAAAAATCGAGAGAAAACGTAAAAAGGGACAAAAAATTAAGAAAAACGGACAAAAGCATAAAAAACGAAGGAAAACGTATAAAAGCGTATGAAAACGTATATAAACGGACAAAAACGTATGAAAACGTAAGAAAAATGGACAAAAGCGTAAAAAACAAAGAAAACATATAAAAGCATAAAACGTGATAAAAATTGCATAAAACCGTGACACAACGTAAGAAACGAAAACGAGAAAAATATCTAAAACGTGATAAAATTGGACTAAAACGCGATGAAAACGTAAGAAAAATGGCCGCTTAAAACGATAAAAACCGCGTAGAATATATTTTTTTTAAGAAAGTTTTTGAGTTATTAACGGTCGTTAGTATAAAGGATTAACGTTGCAAATGATCGTTTGGTTAATGGACTAACGGCATGCCAGATAATGAAAAGATAACGGCAAGCAATGATAAGGATGGATAATGCAATATGTAAATCATAAAAAAAAAAAAAAAAAGGATACGATAGATTTGGAGCAAACCACAAAGACGAACGGTGTAATTTACTCTTAGGTGAGCTTCCATTTGGTTTTTGGTAAATAATAACCTAACTTTTTAAGAAATACCTTTTTAATCATTTGATTAGAAACGGAAGAGGAGACCATCCGCCGCTATATGAGTTTCTTTTTGACATTTTATCCGCTAATTTGCATGAATTAAAAACGTTAAAGTATGTGAACTTCAACTTAGATACTGACTCGGGAAAAATTAAAGTTCCAACGATAGATAACCACATAAAACCGAAATTAAAGAGCTTAAACTCGATTTCCGTGGAGGTTGATAACGAATATTGATTGAAAATAATTAATTAACTTAGGATATATGCGTTACTTTCGACAAAAACTTACCACCGCAACTTCACGTTTCAACATTTTGGAATTCCTTCTATTATATAGTATCATCTTGCTTTTACTCATGACCTGCCTTATCGTGGTTCCTTTGCCTATACGGGGAAGAAACAATGGCATCAAAGTGTATGAGCAAAGCGAGTCTAAGTTAAACAATATTGTCAAGTAAAGCTTTTTCAAATATAAGATTCTAAACAACTACTTCACATCCAAGATTTTATGAAGCCTTTTTACTTGATTTTTGTTGTTGATGAAATATCAACCGCGATAAAGCGCATTATACATAGAGGTAGCAGGAAGGAGTTTTTGAACATTTATCAAATTTAGAGCTCAATTTAATTAGAAAAAAATTTCAGATCCTTAACGAAAATCAATATTTGGGAGAAATCCTAACAAGCTTTCAGACAAAGGTAAGCATACTCCAGTGAATCCCAGATGGTGTATCTCTGCAAAGAACAAATCGAATAAGTAACCACACGCTCGTTTGCACATAATATGCGTTCACTGTATGAGAAGGTGATGGCAAATATGAACGTTCTTTTTACTTTGCAGTGGATGTTTCCCTTTCATGTCTTAGTTGTTGGGTAATAGATAGCTTAGAACTGCCGCCATTCTGTGGTGGCCCTCAACATTTTGTCCGAAAGCATAGCTCATTTGCCCCATCCACAGCTCCGACTGCCCAACAAAGCGAGTAGGTACATCCATAGGTTCCTCCGAATGGTTCCCATCATGTAAGTATAAGTAGTTTCAAAGATACTACCAAAGATTTTCAGAGATCGCCGACTTCATCGATATTTCTATCTCCATTTTCTTTATGCATTATGCATTCCCTATTATTTGTAGGTCGCCAGATCTAAATTGTGTTCATACACAAAGTGGATGTTGCTCTTACGAAAATAAAACACTACAAAGCTGGCAAACCTTGTCACAATATCTCGATATGTAGACAGCAACAAATAAATGTGATTCAGAAGAAATAAGCAAATCACATCATGTGATTGAATTCGGGCCTATTATTTTCATGTAAAGTGGCCGATGGTTACCATGGTTGGATATAATGCACCCTAAAATGATAACAATAACATAATTACCGTATGTCAATCAAATTTGAAAGAGTCAGAATTCCGCAGGAAATGACCGTTGACGCCTATAATTATGTAACGTCGTAGAAGCTATTCTAGTTTAAATGTCGGCGCCTAAAATGATAACAACAATCATAATTAGAAAAACGATGATCCGCAATTTCAATGAAAGAATTACATATTCATCGCATACAGTTCAAAAGTAATTGAACCTCGCAACGCCTTACCTGTTGTTAAGTATTCGAAGCGACCATTATGTACACGCCAAATACCACCTAAGGTTGCAACAACAACAAGACTAAGTAAGCAATGTGTGCCTAACGTTGGAGTTTAGTCACCGGCGATACACCGTTCTCCATTGGACCCATGAACCATTCATTACATGTCTTGAAATGATAACACCCTGCATTAAAATGATATTTGATATGTCTTGAAACAACAACAAATGATTATGGTTACATATGGGTGTTTGGAATAGCTACCTTGAGCTTATGGGACTTATATAGCATAAGCTCGCATTGATAAGATCAAAGTTGTGTATGAGCTTATAAGCACTTTTACATCCAAGAATAATAGTAAAAGTTATAAGCCATATATAACCACTATAACAATATAGTAATTAAAAAGGAATCTCTGATGAAATGTTTAAATGACTTATCACAATTTAAATATTTAATGACTATTTAACTTCAGGATGAGATCCATACGTCATATAAGTATATAACAATATTAGTATTTTTTTTTGGCTTATGAGCACATTCGGAAGCCAATGTTGTTTTTGCTGACGTTCTTGATAACAATGAACACGTGATTTGCCATCACCCTATAAGTATGCAGTAACAGATAAATACACACGCAGCGCTTTACTCTTCACAAATCCAAACACCCACTTTTTGAAAATAACCATCTTGGCCTTGATAAATTAACATATAAATAATAAGCAACTCCTAACAGTTGGCAAAAACAAACTTCATCGACAAGGAAGCTTCTTCAAATAATAACCAACCCACGGATCTCTATACATTGAATAGACCGCATGTCTTCATCATTGATAAGCACAACTTTTGCAACCATAGGACCTATAAAACCAAATCTCGTAATTACTTTCACTACCAAATAACACAAAATACATGAACTCTGTAGGATATTAACAGTCACCACATATATTATCAAAAAATTCACTTATCAATACAAACAAAAAAAACAGAAAGATCTACTACATCAGCTTTGGACATAATTTGAGACAAAAAAAAAAAAAAAATCGAACACTAAAACGAATCAAAAGCGAATTAATAAACAAAAGTACATTTGATTTCGGATACTGCTACTAATCTTTTGATACCGACGGAAAAGTTGTTGTCCATGAAGAGCTCCCGTCGTTTATCTGTTTTGGTCCACCGACACCAAAAACAATCGAATTAAAATAAAAAAAAAAGAAGAAGATTATCAAGAATCACATACCAGATAAGTAAGAGTGGAGATGGATTTAGATGGGAGAATCTGAAAGTATCAGAAACGCCACATAACCGGGATTATCACTCTATAATCATCACCACCGTGCAATTGTCGTGATGGTTCGTGAGTTTCATTGATCTCGGGTATGTTCTAGCTTATGTATGTGTGTGTGTTTTTATCAATAATTCTAGATATATCACAAGATACGCTTTATTTTGTAAAAAGAAAACAACGTGAGTCCAAGAATAGCAACGCGATGTATTGGGCCACACGAAATGGGCTACGGTATTAATCAAGCACTGAACGGGACGTTTTAAACCGCTTATAATATATATAGTAATACACACACGCAAAGAATAATAATAAAATGAGTTTGGACCTTTATGCGTGCGGCCCAAATTGGGTTCAAAAGGTTGAGATAGACTAAACGAATACACACGAGTTTACACATGAATCATATTTATTTTAAGGGGCAATTTCATATCTCCTCTCTTTTTAAATGAAAATTTCATATATACCCAAACATGCATTAAAAACATTGTACATTATCAGGGCCGGTTAATGGGGTGTGCAATAGGTGCATTGGCACAGGGCCCATTAGTTTATGGGGCCTCCAAATTCAAAAATTAGCTACATACACATACTACATACGTTATAAGTAGAGAAAAATAGTCCAAGTTAGTGAGTTACATTTGAAATAGAAAGAGGCCTACTGAATATTATGCTACTAGCCAAGCCAGTAGCCACTTGGTTCTTTTTTTGGGATTCAAATATGTCTTTTATTGTATCTTTAGTTTAGCTATTTACTTTGTCAGCACATGATTGTTAGTATGTGGAATTTGTCTCAAATGACTTTATGTAAGTCATTATAAAACACAAAAAATTTAGGAGACCATCACACATATCTCAGTTTATATAAATATTTAGTTGATTTTCAATAAATACGTTGATAGACGAATACGATCTATCACCTCATTTTAATTTTTTCTTTATACTTGTAACAATAATTCCAATATTGATAAAATCTTTAGCATTATATATAAGTTTGCAGTGTTTTGGGGCCTATTTTAAATTATGGCACAGGGCCACAAAAAACGATGAGACGGCCCTGTACATTATGCATTCAATACTTGCACTTTGGGTATATATAAAATTAATCATGAAAGTAGGGTGATATATGAAATTAATCCTTATTTTAAAGTTTTAGTTTAATATACGGACATATAAGAGTTTGCTCGTGTTTAATACAGCTAATAATTATGCACGGGTTTTTATATAAACTTTTCATTATGTATTAATATCGATTACAGTAAAATTTGGTAAAATTTTTTGTTAGATGAAATATTCAACTTTGTTTAACTAACAAGGGTGTTGAAGTTAATGTTGCTGTGTAAACTTAACTATTTGATATAATTTTGTACGCAATATGTGAGTTTAATAGCACAAGTGAACATTGATAAAATTAAAATAGATTATGCTAATTATATTAGTAAAGAACAACATTATTATAGAATTTTTTGATCAAACTAAATAATCTATTTTAACTTCGGCCATTCAACATCTAAGCCCTTTGTTTAACTTCAATGTGGGTCACAATCGTAAAAGTTTGAATGGACTTTGTACTTAAACACAAAAAGTCCATATGATTATTATTCTAGTAATAGTAAGTTGCAAAAGCGTCCTTATAGTTTGGTCAAACTACACTCACATCATCTAACTTTTTGAAAGTGTAGACGGCTGTCAAAAAACTTTGATGTGCATTTATCGTCCTAATCGTGAACGATAATTGGATATAAAAGTCCGCGTATTCACTTTCAACGTTTTAAAGGCTATTTTTTTACTTTTGCCAAATTACATGAAAGAATTTTGCAATTTACTCTTTTATTAATAATAGAAAAGTTTATATAAAATTAACATCTTTAACATAAAGCATGAATCTAGTTATCTAGTACTTTAATATATAAACTAGAAAATTGCAAAAATCGTTCGTCGTTTGAGCAAACTGTAGTCGCAATCCTTACCTTATTGAAAATGCAACCACCGTCTCTCTTGGAAATTTTTTGGTTCCAAATTTCGCCTTTGGCTAAACTGAAATAACTAAAAACACTTGTGTCTTCTTCCCCTGTGGCCGAAGGGTATTTTAGTCATATAGCTTTGCCCAGAGATTGAATATACAATTCCCAGTTCCTTGCATGGACAGTCATTGCATTTTCAAAAATGCAGAGACCACGCATGCAATTTAGCTAAACCGCAATGACCAATTTTGCAATTTACTCTATATACTATTTATCGGTTATAAGGTGGGACCAAATGAGATGTGATTAGTTATTTGGGTGAGCTGCCATTTGGTTTTTGGTAAATAACAACCTAAATTCATAAAGAAGTGCCATTTCGATTCTTTAGTTAAAAATACACACACGAAGAGAATATAAATAAAGTTAGTTTGGACCACTGTTCTGTGCGCAAAGCAGCCCGCAAGAAAGGCCCGCAAAGCGTGAGGCGCCGTACATACGCATGCCTTACGCCACACGCCTTATGGCACATGTTTTTGTAAACTCTATATTTATGAGTTATAATATAAATATATAAATATTTTCATACTTTTGGCCTTTATGCCATGCCTTATAAACTAGTAAAAGTTATTGTACCGCAAAAGCGTGAGAATTGGTCATGCCGCCATGTCACGCCTCACGCTATTTATAACCTTGGTTTGGACCTTTATGAGTGCCAAATTGGGTCCACAAACTTGAGATATACTCCGTAACAATTTTACCTTGACTTTTGTTAGTAGTTTTACAAAATAGATACAAGTGACAAGGGACGGAGCTAGGGCCCGCGGGTGTTCGGAAATTCTATGAAATTTTTCGATGTAGTGTAAATTTTTGAAAAAAAAAACTGATTTTTCCTAAATGCGTCTTAAATACACCCTGTTTTCGAAATGTGTGTTCAGAATTTCAGTATTACAGTTCAAAAGATTTTGTGCACCCAATCAGATTTGGTCTTGGCTCCGTCCTTACAAGTGACAAATCATGATTAATTATATAATTTACCGTTTAACAGCATGTTTTGCTTAAAAGATTGTGAAAGATTATGAAGGCTTAAGATTATTTTACTAGAAAATAAGCTCTGGTTAAAAAAATAATATTTGTTTTGAGTGATAAAGATTGTGGATTATTTTTAAAAAATAAGTTCATAAAATTAGCTTTTAGAAAATTTTGAAGATTATTTTTCACAAATGATGGTATTTTACACTTTTAATCTAAAAATAAATTTAAAAAAAAAAAAAAAAAAAAAAAAAAAACTAACAATTTTAATCTTTTTCAGCATCACCTTCAGCACTAGCACGCAAGCAACAACATTTATTTTTAAGTTTTAAGGGTGGTGGCAGTCATGATTCCATGCATCACTCATGCCTCACCACCCACCAATAATATCATTCCACCTTATTCATGCCTTTCTCATGTCTCGCCATACTTTTTTAGTAGCAACCATGATCTCATGTCTCACCTAATTTTATTTTTTCATTTTTTATATTCATAATTCTATTAAACAATTTAATAAAAACACAATATTTCATTAATAATTAAAAGAAAATTACATAAAACTTAGAAGAAGAAAAAAAATGAAATAACTAGTCATCGAGTTATGGTAAGTCTTGAGCCGCTACGTGCTCAGTAAGATCATATCGGAGACGGTAATGGATATCTTCGTCGAGTAACTCTAGTAGTACACTCTCACATAAATGGCAAGCTGACCGTACGATCCATTATATGAAATGGTGATATTGTCATCTCGTCGTCTTTTAAAATCATATTGTGAAATATAATACACGTATAAACGAGTTGTGAATCTTTCAACCGCATAGCCCGGAGAGGACGATTTGAGAATCATCCATTTGCCTTAAGGCGACCAAAAGCTCGCATCCATCCTTGCGGACTCTTGTAGCTTCTTGAATCTCTTTTCCTTCGGTCAAGTGGGATACTTATATGCTTTAACAAACGTTGAATACGTAGGATAGATTCCATCGGTAAGATAATATCCACGTTTAAAGCCGTCCATTTACAGAAAATGAAACTGCTACCGTTCCATTTCGCTCCGTAAGATACAATGGAGATCGATTCAAAACATTGATATCGTTGTTTCACGGGAGGACCAAAAAACGAATGCCAAATCCACAAATCATTTGAAGCGACAGCTTCAAGCATAATAGTCGGGTATTGGTAATCACCTCTTATATTGGCTTTCAAATGTCTGGACAATTTCGCCAAACGAAATGTGTACAATCAATGCTACCAAGCATTCCAAGAATGTGATGTTTTTCTTCATGTGCCTCGAATAGCGCAACGTCATAGGCTGTCGCCTACGAAGAACTCTCGCACCATATAATCAATTATCGCATGGCAAAAATGATCAACGCATTCTCCTACAAAATATAAAAAAAAAAAAAAAAAACTTAATAGAAAAAACCGAATTAAATAAATAAAAATGAGAAGGTTAACCTGATGTTCTTCGTGTCATGTTTAAATAGTCATCAAATCTATCCGGAGGTTCACCCGTTGCGAGTTGCCGAATGGCCGATGTACATTTTTGTAACGCCGTGAAACTTTTTTTCCCCTCGCGTCTTGGCCCTCTTGAACCCATTTGAATCTCGCTTCAACATCACCAATAATTCTTAAAAACAAGCTTTTATTCATATGAAACTTATCACGAAAAACATGGGCTGGAAACTTTGGTCGTTCGACGAAATAATCATTCATTAGAGTTTGTAAAGTTTTTCAAAAAAAACGGTGATGATTCCCGAGTTTCGTAGTGTTTGAGCTTGTCGTGTCTTCAATGGAATCGCATACCTGCTAAATAGGTGATAGAGTACTACCGATAACAATAGTTCGAAGACTCGTTAGGGAAAAACTAACTCGTCCTCAGATGAAGAAGAAGAGAATGAAGACATTTTGTTTAGAGTATTGTAGTTGATTTGTTTGTGTGAAAATATGTTAAATAAAATGTGAAGGGAAAAGATTTAGTGAGAAGAGAAATTAAAATAAGAAGAATGAGAAGAAATTTGAGCCACATATTTTAAATAATGTGGAAAAATTTAAGGAGATATGCATCTATTTAGTTAGGTGCATCTGAAATATGTAGCTGTAGTTTCTTCTCATCCTTCTCATTTTAATTTTACTTCTCATTTGATCCTTACTCAAAATGTGAATTGGAAATGGTTTAAAGTGTTTTTTTATAAAGAGATTTTTTTTTGAAAGCCCAATTTCTTGCCGTTCAACGGCTCTATTTCACCAATTCTCCATGCTGCAGCGGCATTTCATCCCGAGCTCCTTCATGCCGACCTCATGCAGCTATGGTGGCGCCGGTGTTCCAAATCGGCATGGAGCATGTCGAGCTCTATACCGCTCCCATTGCCACCACCCTAACAAATATACCTTAGTATAAAGTACCTGTTAAGAGATGGAGCTACATAATGTCAAGCGGTTAATTGTATTCACTTAATAAGAATTTATTCGTAATATTTTTAGTGCAAATTTAGAACTATTGAGCCTTTATTTATGCTTCGAAGTCCACTGATATGGTTTAAAAACGTTACTAGTTTTAGTTTTGAACTCACTCGACAAAAATAATGACTCATCGTAGAAGGTGTTTCTTCGTCAATTTCATTGACTACTTACAAATATCGATCGAGATCTAGACCCCGGTTTCTTAGTTTTCGCAACGATTGATGCAAGATGATGAGACAGTTGCAACTTTCACATAACTTTAACATGATTCACGATTACAACTAATTAAAGATATGTGAATAGCGTACAAAACAAAATGTTCATAATCGTTTACGTTAAACAAAAAGTTTTGAAAAATCTGTCCTTAAAAAATGTATTTTCCAAGAAACTTTATTGAAAAGTTGATATATTTTCATTTGCATGTTTCACGCGTTTACACGTTAATCAAATGACATTACGTATATCATTTGTATTTTAAATCTTTTCTAAAGATACAATATTTGACATGATCTACGATATCAAAAATACTAACATAATATACAAGTAGAAATTCGATTATTTTAGCCATTTTTAGAACATTCAAAATGACAAAATCTGATGAAAAACAACGTAAAATATACTAGTACTAAATGACTACGTCTAGATGTGGGCATAATTTTTATATAGATATACTAGTGATAATACCCGTGCACGCACGGGGTTTTGACAAAAAAAATTATTCTGTATTAATACTGCATATTGTGTCTTTAAAGGTAATTGCATATAATTATATAGTTATAAGTCCATGCACGACTGAAGTTTACACATAAATAAAATTTATTTTAATATTTTAGTTGAGTATATACACGTATAAGAATTTTCTCATGAAAATTGTGATATAAGTACAACTAATACTTATGCACGAGTTTTCATTATGCATTAATATCCATTAGAAATTTGGTAAAATTTTTGTAAAAATTTCTATTAGATAACTCAAGATATAATTTTATTTAGCTGACAAAGATGTTGATGTTGTTATTTAAATTTCACTCTCGATATTATGTTGACACATGATGCAAGTTTAATAGCACATAATGAACATTGATAAAGTTAAAGTATACTCCTTAAAGTTTTTTAAAGATGTTTTTCTAGATATCCTTATATAAATAAATAAGAATTACATGAGTCATTGTTATAAGTAAAATCACGTATATTTATTTTTATATTAAAGTAAGTCGTGCTTATAATTTGATAATTATATTCTTTTCATAATTTAGTCGTATTTAAAATGTAAACTCGTGTCCATATAGGTTAAACTTTTAAAAATAAAATAAATGAGTCCTTATTGAAAGTATACATTATATTTTTTAAGATATAAAATATAAAGGGTATAAAGTATAAGGGGGTATTTGTTTATAATTCAAAGTTATTAAAAAACATTGAGGTTTATAATATTACGGTAGCGGATCTATTAAAAAGGGAGTAAAATTTGCAAAGTGTAAAAAGTAATATCAACCGTTGGATCATAAATCAAGATCCAATCAAATTAAAGTGTCGATCTACACATAAGGGCATATTGGTCATTTCTATAAAAATAATATTCTTTATTTCCCATCTTTTTCCCCTTTTTATCCCATTGGATCCGATCCCCTTAACCGCAATCTTGTCGAACGAAAAATTCTTCGATCGGATGCCGTCACTGCACCCAACACCATTATCATAGCCATTCAGATTGAAAGAATGGGTATATGCAATTCACCATTATCACCCCTCTTATCACTAGCGAAGCACCGCAACTGCACCCAACACCATTATCACCTACGCGTCTCGATAGTCGTCCCACAAACCAATGACGGCCAGGGGCGGATGCCGACAAAGTGTAAGATTTTTGTAAGAAAGTGTTGGTTCTTTCATAGTGTTAGACATAGTTTGGAAAAGTGCAAAAAATGAGCAAGAATAGGGAAGAAAATTGGGTTGTTTTTTTTTTTTTTAGTTTGATTTTTGAATAAGATGGAACGAGATGCATAGATGAGACTATGAGGAAGAAGAGGGATAGTATTGTTCTAATATATTATACATTAGTTACTTTTTGTATCCTATTTTATCACTTAGATGAATTTAGTCTACATAGTGGTTTTCTCACTTAAATATATTATAGATAGTTTTTGACTTTTTGTTGATACGTTTTTGTGTGAGATGAAAATGAGATGCGTGTGTCTTTTTTTATTGATTTTAGTTAGATTTCATCGATTACCTGATGGTGTCAGTTTTCTTTAACATTGTTCATCAACTAATATTTACATGTTTATCAATTAGTTACGTTGTTCATCAGTTTTGTAACAAAAAATGTATCGTTCATCAATAAGAAGTGTTTGCTCATGTCGGTTAGTTATTGGTTTTTTATAATGTTCAGATTTTTGAAAAAATAACGTTCATCAGTTATTTTGATATTATTCATCGTTATTTTTGATACGTTCATCAGTTATTTTTTATAATGTTTAGTTTCGAAAAATAACGTTCATAAATTATTTTTTATATTGTTCATCACAAAAAAAGACGTTCATTTTTGGTAAAGGTTACCCGGTAAAATAAAAAAGATGTCATTTGTTCATCATTTCATCAATTAGTTTGTTCATCAATTCATAATTGTTCATCGTTCATCGTTACTCTTTGTCTCAGTTAGTATTGTTATCACAAAAGAGTTGTTCATCAGTTCTCTTAAATTCTGTTCATCAGTTACATCACCATATTCATCAGTTAGAGTACGTTGTTCATCAGTTTTCTTTTAAAAAAAATCACATTGTTCATCAGTTCATCAATTAGTTGTTCATCAATTCATCAGTTTTTAAAAAAAAATCACAGTGTTCATCAGTTCATCAATTAGTTGTTCATCAGTTCATCGGTTTTCAAAAAAATTACATTATTCATCAGTTCATCAGTTCATCAATTAGTTGTTCATCAATTCATCAGTTTTTAAAAAAAATCACAGTGTTCATCAGTTCATCAATTAGTTGTTCATCAGTTCATCGATTAGTCTTGTTCATCAGTTAGTATTATTCATCAATAAAAAGAGTTGTTCATCAGTTCTCTTAAATTTTGTTCATCATTTTATCGGTTTTCCAAAAAAAATCATAATGTTCATCAGTTGTCAAAAAATTTTATAATGTTCATCAGTTATAATCACAATGTTCATCAGTTTATCATTTGGTTGTTCATCCGTTAAAAAAACCAAAAATAACAAAAGTAACAAAACATGTATTTTGGTATACCAATTAGTGCATTTGAATGTACTTTTATAAGAAAAATATCTTTTTAGCCATTTTATCAAACACTTTGTATGCACTAAATATGACTAAAATATAATCATTAACGTGCAATATCTCACTTATATCATATCGGATTTGAGTGATTCAAATTTATGAGTAAAGAATGGTCAAAAACCTACAATTTTTATGTTTTAAGTTTTGTAAAATTCGGTTTTTAAACTAGTCGAAATTATAGCGGGAAATGCCGAAAATTTCAAGAAAATTAACACTCATTTAAAAAGTTGAAAAAAAAGTTGCGATTTATATATCAAAATGCATACCAAATTAAAGAGAATCAAATTTAAAAAATTATGGTGAAATCGGTTTTTTAGAAAAGTTTGTCATTTGAAAGTTATTTACATTTTAAGTTTTAGAGTGAAATAAAAAAACATGTTAAAAGGACCAAAATGCCCCCTAACCAAATTTAATAAAAAAAAATAAAGGATTAAGTGGGGGACACTTGTCAATCAGTGATAGGCTTTCTAGCCTTTTTAATTTTTTTTCACTTTGCAAGGGATCTCAACTCTATTACGCTTAACTCTATATAATTTTTAAAAATTCAACCATTAAAGTTTTATTAATTACCTCCTTTTTTTAAGTTTTTGTTTTCACAAATTTGACACCTATATTTTGATGTGTTTTTTTTTTATCAACGAAATTTTTTCGCTAAATTTATTAAAGTTTGACCAAAATCAATTTAATTTTGACTTTTATTAACTAATCATATCACACGATTTTGCTTACGTGGCGAAATCGAGCTCTCTTATTGGCTCAATTGGTTTTTCAATAAGAATGAATTGACAAAATCACTCCGAAATGATGTAATTCCTTTATTATATAAAAGATAAAATTATAGGTAATGTGAAAAATTATATAAATATGAGTAAAACAAATACTCCGTACATTTTTATAAATACGCGTAAAGAATGAGATTTTCTGTATAAAACTATAAATGGTTCTTATTGAATAACAATACACGTTTCATTTAGCCTCATTTAAAGCCCCATTATTCATTTTCGCCGAGTGTCTCCCAGAACGGCCCTGATCATAATGACCTGTTATGATAAGAGAAATTATTGACATGACTTAAAACATGTTTAATTATATGTCTAGACAAATATGTCAATATTTTATTGGTTGCATCATACGAATTCACTTTCTCACAAATAAACAAACTATTGTGACAAAGTATTAAGCATAAAATTAGACATATTTATAGTCCCAATTATTTTTATTATGTTCACGTCGTTCAATTCATTTTCTTGAATTACATACTTTAAACTTTTAATATTTTTTAAAAAGTTCAAACCGACGGAAAAACTCTGGTCTCGTGTATAATAAACGGTGATTAACTCTTCCTTAAAGACCAACCTCACATGATACATTTGTTACATCACCTTTTGACGCTTAACCACTTTTACATATTGTATGCTCTAGAACTACAAAAACACTCGGTTTTTTGGATCTAAAAAATTCGTTTCCAATAAAATTTTGGAATTCAGTAGAACATTTGAAATTAGTCAAACATTCTAGATGAAAGTTAGGTAGATCCAATACACATATGTAGGGCTGAGCATCGGGCCAGAACCGAACCGAACCGACAAAATCGAAAACCGAAAATCATGAAAAGCCTAAACCGAAACCGAACCGACGGCCCGTCGGTCCGGTTCGGTTTTGTGTCAGGCCGTCGGTTCGGTTCGGTTCGGTTTAGGTGTATTTAGGTGTGTTTTTGTCGGTTTTGGGTCGAACCGAACCGAAACCGAAAACACGTAAAACATGAAACCGAAACCGAACTGACAGGCTGTCGGTTCGGCTCGGTTTTTGTAGGTTCGGTCGGTTTTGTCGGTCCGGTTCGGTTTTGGACCTTTGATGCTCAGCCCTACACATATGTAATCACGAGAGATAAGTACAAAGCACAAGTCACATGAGAAGAAAATTGGAAATCAAGAAGTCTTCCCCACATGTTAACAATCTACTATTCAACATACTTGTGCTCCAATCAAGACGACCAAAACATAAAATAAAATAAATTAATATAAAATAGAGTGGCTAGATGTATACCATGATAACAACATAATTTATCCATTCAAATCTTGTTATTGAACAAGTAGTGGACACTTTTTATAATAAGAGAGAGATGTATTATGTGGGAAGCAATTGTCGCATTTTAAAAATTTGTTGAGACACTTATTATACAAACAAATTAAAGTAAACTATACTTAAAGTACAAATGTTTATCACATATAGTAAAGTGTTCCAATTTTAAATGTGTCAATCACTTCTCATATAAATACCCTAATGTTTTGTCTTTCACCCTTTTTGGCCTAGTTTATAGTACAACATATTTTTTTATTAGTTTATGTTTTGTATTTTCTTACAGTTTTAAACTTTTAACTTATTAAACTTTATATTTTCTGTTCTATTTTAAATTTATATTTTTTTAATATAAATAAAATTATAAAAATAAAAAATAAAACTAAAAAAACATGATGTACAAAATGTATTTTGGAGGGTTCTTATAACATGAGATGTGATTTACACACTCTATTAATTAATTATGACACTCAAAAGTATTGTGTATTAACATATATACCCATAAATCATTTTCACTCATGTGCACCCTGCAAGGGTATTAATGTCAATATACAATACTTTTGAGTGTTTCAATCAATAAATGAAGTGTGCAAATCACCTTCCTTATAACATGGGTCTTATAATAATTACAATAACCATAGTTGATGCTTTTCTAATAAGAACATCAATATTTGTGGTTTGAAACAAACGGGTAAACATATGTAGTTTTTCCTGCTTGGATTAATTGAGGGTTATAAGTATTTCACTCAAATGTACGTGATATAAGCAAAATATTTTTTAGACCGTTTTTGACTTTCTGATCATCTCAAATATGTAGTTAATGATGTTGGGATTTTAGAACTAGTTAACCATTAACCTCTACGAGTACGCAGCGGATATTGGATCTAGTTAATGCAATTATGTTAAGCACGTAATTAATAGACAAATAATTAATACGATATTAATTATTTAAAAAGGATATAGAAAAGCTAACCTTGCTTGGCAATTGATCTCTATTAACGGAACAAGAAACCAATACGAAACCCTAAGTATCTAAAATAGATACCTCGAAGAGTATCACACACAAACACGATAACCGAGTACGTTTGATAAAGAGCTAGTCGAGAACGTATACACAATCAACCCTTTGATAAATCACTTGAGTAACTCGAACAAGAAAACCCCTAGACCAAGTCTCCTTGTTGTCAGAGATCGTACCAAAAATAAGAACCAAGAATACACTTATATTTGGTTTATACAATCAAATGCCTCAAAGGCATATAACACTGATCATCTGACAATAATGAAAAGAATAACACTTTGCATGGATTTGATTTATCATACATGCCATGCATGCATAAAATATCATGCGCACATGAATGATAAATATCATGTACTGTCATTGCATCTAGTGGAATCACATGCATACGTACTTTTATACTACATTATATTGTAATATATTATAGTGGAATCACATGCACATGTCGATTGACTTTTTAGGGATATCTCTAGGTTGCAGTAGGGTGTGTTTGTTTATATAGTTTAAACAAACCGACCCTTACATGGGTCTTGGCTTGGTCGACAAGCAAATAAGCCCAAGCAATCCCTATGTCTTGCCCGATCAGTTTAGAAGCTCAAGGCCCAAGGATAGTCCAACCAATCCGACCCAAGTTCACTTAAACAAGCTGTACATGGGTCATACATATCGGGTCAAATACATTCATGCATATCTGGTTCATATTCAAGTATTTATATGTACGTTCGACACGTACTCTCGTGTTTATCGTGTGTGCCCCCATCGGCTCACACACTTCTAGTTGTTTACGTGTGTTTATAACTCCCACAAACCAACAGCTCCCACTTGGGAGTTGGTGTGTTGAATGGCACACAAAACTAACGACGGAAACACCTAACAAACGCTCTCACTCGCTTTTTAACTAAAAGTTTCTGAGAGAATAGTTTCGTAAAAGTTTCTCTGTAGCATGGTCATTCAATGTCTTGCCCTAATCATCCTTTGTTATAGATACCGTTAAACCATGGATTATGGATCTTAAATCATTCCATATAGTTTAACCATTTAGAATCTCGTTATAGAATTTAATTAGATATACCAAATGTAATCAAGTATCATCTTGCATTACCCTTTGGGTTCGGCCGAATAATTATCTTATTAAATCTGGAGAGGCGCCATGGTATCTTTCTGCATATATCAAGTGGAGTAACAAATCCTTTATTGACTACAAGTGTTGTGGATGCTGCTTCACATCACTCCGAAATATAGCTTTTATAACTACCTTGTTCAGATAGCGTTTTGCGTATACTTACAAAGAATGATATCCGCACATAACAGAACTTGCTTGTATCTCAAGTCTAAGGATGAAGATAACAGACCATTTTCAATATTTTACTTATGACAAGGATCCAAAAGTAAATGTTTGAAAGTTGGGGAATCCAATATGCATCTCTAGTGAATACATATGAGTTTGGCGGGAACAACCCACATTCTCGTTAGAATATAACCAACACTCACATTTGCCTTACATAACAATATTCCCATATCGTTAACTGACGATGGACATATTTAGAATAATAAAATTACTCAAGGATTAAACATGCAAATATAGGATAACAATTATTATATGAATGAATAACAAATACCAAGTATCTTTATTCATCATAAAGTAAAAATTGTCTATCAATCCCAATTATCCTAATACTAAAACAGATATGCATGAAACTCATTTAGTAAGTTGAACCCTAATGTTTCCAACATTCTCAACCTTTCTTTAAAAGAAAAACTAAATAGTTATCTGAGTAAACTTTCCGAATACTTATTTCAAATATCACATATAGTGAGTGATTTGAAATACAAGATGAGTGTCTTATCTCATATGCTCATACTATTGCAAGAATTATAGTATGAAGATGTTGTCTTACCTTGCATGAGGTAGTAAAAGTCAACAACATACTGACAATCATCTTTACAATTTCTAAAAGTGTAAAGTATTCTCATTCATTAATGTGTAATGCAACAATGCTCTATGTTGAGCATAACTAGTTAGCACATTTATCATAAAAGATAAAATCCTACTACAACTAGCATAAATAATTCTCTAGGATCATTTGTACTTATACAACACTATGCTTTTTAATTCGTAAACATCTATATTAACAATAATCTAAACTTTCTCAATTAGATATTGTTGTTGTCAGCTCATTTTGTTCTTATACAAAACCAACAACTAGTCTTATACACAATATAATATATACATGATAAATCCTTAGTTAAAACAACATAAGGTTTTCATCCATGCAATAAATTACTCCAAGTGAAATATATCATTTAAGACTTGCTTGAATAATATATTGCATTTGTGTTAGACTTAATTTTCCGCATTTGTTTATTCCAAATAAACATTTATTCCAAGGTTGTTTGTTTTATTCCCTAAATTCCAAGTGAAGTTTCATTCCAAGCTTAAGGATCAATATCTAGCTTAAAGAGAATGATATCTTCAACATGTAAATTTTAAGGATAAACACAATGCTCCCACTCAATGTCAGATGTACTCAAGAGATATCTTAATTCAATCAGAATCATATTGTAATTAAATTCAAGATCTCAGCTCTTAGATGCATGATTCAATCCAAAACATGGATTGCTCAAATTTTGTATACTTCATAAAGATAATATAGATTCATAACCCTTTTGATTACACACCGTCCTCGCAAAAGGTAATCATAAAGAAAGAGTTATAAAATCTTAATTGTCATATTCTTCATACAAATCACATGTATGACAATTAAATATCTTTGTATAATTAATGCATATATTATATAAGAAAATTTAATCACAATCAATTGATTAAGTGTGATTAAAAAACTTCTTATTAAATGCCAAACATTAATACGTATACAATTTTGTCCTTGTGAGTCATTCTTCAAAAGAAACTCATTCCAACCTCATAGGTTAACTGTTAGGCGAAATAACAATCAATCACAAAACTTGATTTGCCTTTTAAGGACTGCATCTTATCATTCATAGTTCTAAAACATTTATCAGATTCAAGATATGATATATATTTTAGTAGTTAGCTGATTTACTATAATCTTCTAACTTTTATCCCTCAGCATTGATATAAAATATCACTCAAGTGATGAGCATCCTTTTGGATTTATGAATGAGAGTAATCATTATACTTCGGTCGACATTTTTATGTTTTAACTTTAGTATGACATTAATAAGTGCATTTTAGAAGGTTAAGTATTTTGTTCTCAAATAACTTTGAGATTTGTATATACTCCCACTTACTTTTGTAAGTAGAGACAATTCTCTAAATACTAAGTATTTAAGCAACAATAAATTGTCTTTTATGGAGAATCACAAAATACATTTTAAGTTCTCATCTCAAGATTTGTTAATAAAATGCTTCATAAGATTTTAACAAATTCAGAACTTAAATCAAGACATAATGGAATTTCTTCCAACAACTCAAATTAGGGTTTATAGAAAAAAAACTCTAATTTAGTATCACTCTTTAACCAAAAGTTCTAGCAACAGTTTTGTGTTTCGTCAAGCTAGGAAGAACACCAAAACTACAATCTTCAAGCTAGGAAGTGTAGAAAACTCAAAAATCCAAAAGGATTTAGGATTCAATTGGTTTGAGTGAAAAAACCTCAAATCCCTAATGAATTAGGGTTTTCAGTTATAGATCGTCTTGAATACCTTCTAGGTTTGAACTATATTGAGTGTATCCATGACACACGCAATTTCTAACCTTGATATGTTTTGGAGGTAGAGCAATTAAAGCTATCATAAACCAAACAATAAGAATAAGGTTTGATCTAACACATTAGACATACCATAATGAAGTGGTATCCTATGAGTTATTAGAATTGTGAAACTATATCAGAATTCTATGGATAACTTAATTCTCTTTGGACCAAATACTTGTCAATTGGGTCGAGCCAAATTGCATAAAAAGTATTTACGAACCAAGTACATGCTACAATGTATATTCATTAAATAATACAAGAACCTTATGTTCACGTGTTCACAAGAAGACCGAACTGTTCAAGGATTATATGTTCATGTGTTAACAAGAAAATAGAACATTTCAAAAATACATTATTAGTCTTTGAATAAGTCAAAGGCCTTATGTTTATGTGTTAACTAGAAGACATAACACATTTACTATATATACTTTAGGTTATAAGTCATTGATTAATTCAACGACTTTATAATTATGTCTTAACATGTAAGCATAATTATACTAACAAAAGTAATCATGAACGCAAACTTTTGAGTTCTATAGTAATTTCAAGTTAATTTTATATCTTATAATTATGATCATTATCATATAACCATAATTATGTTGACTAAAACATGTAGTCAAATGTTGAAGTATCTTAACACAATATCATGACATTTGAATGTAGTAGGGCAACAAACATCTAGTGTGTTCAAGTCCTAGTAGAATCATTATTAGAATGTAGTAGGGCATTAAACATCTCACGTGTTTAAGTCCTAGTAGAATTCTTATTTTACATGTAGTAGGGCATTAAACATCTAATGTGTTTAAGTCCTAGTAGAGTTATTAGTTTCCTTTACCTTGCGGTCAAGATATACCAATAATATTGTTGTTCCTTGCACACACTTTGAGATTTCTCCCACTTGTGTAAGGTACAACATCATATTATGAAAACAAACAACACGTGATTGATTGTTCAAACGATATGATAATGTCATAGATATCATAAGTAGTTTTAGAACCATAACCTTTAATAAGGAATTGTGGATTATTATTCTATAGATAACGCTTCAGGAAGCGACAGCAGGAAGGCAACGTGTTATCTTATAAATAAAATGCAATTTTTCGTTAAGCAATGGTTGTTCATATTCGGAAAGTAATGAATTATTTCAAAGCAAGTTTGAAATGATATGGGTGACTACCAGGATATAAATCCCGTAGCTCCCACTGAAATTGACAACATTACATGAATGATATTTCAGTAATAAAATGCAACTGCTCCCACTAGATTTGTCAACATTGTAAGTGTTACATTTCCAGTAGAAAACATATAGCAGTTTTACATACTTTCCTATTCTCTTCAATTGCCTACGAGTAGCATGTACTTAGGTATTGAGCAGAGTATATGAAGTTCTACTTATGTATACAATGGACTAGCCATTATATTATTCAATTAACTTGAATCTTTAGCATACATTCCTCCTTTATCGTCTACATAGCCCCAAGGGTAATTAGCACTTTAGGAATAATAAAAGTCCAAGAAGATTACCTAGCATATGCTAGTAATTCCTTTACTCTTTGCGGTTTAAACTCATACATCGTGACAAGTGCAGAATGTTATTTATTTTGGTAGCTCTAAACACAATGTTTCCAGTTACACAAAATATTCTATCTTTCAATTAACTCTAGACCACGAAAAGGTTAATGAAATATCATATAAGAGTTTATCAATTTTGGAATCCTATCTTAGTTTGTCAACTAAGGAGAAAAGATAGGTATAAGTCGCACTCTTCTTACTAGGAAAAGAGACTAAGTTTGTCTTTCAAAGAAAAACAAATTTGTTTACGAATTATGTTGCAATAACACAATTAATCAGAACATAAAAAGTTCAAATCTAGTATTTTCGATAATTACATTCTTAAAAGAATTAACTACCCAATTAATTACTAATTAAGACTAAGATCCATCTTGCAACCCCACTTAATTACCATAGGTCTGACCAGTGTGTAAAAAAATAGGACAAGAGGTAAGCGACGAGCGTTAATTGCAAAATGCAACTCTTTGATTTATGAGACTGTTTAAGGCATTTGTATCAAGTAATAATGTCAAAAGCATGTTTAGTTCTCATCTTATGCCTCGGTTCCGAGGTCTGACCAGGTTAACTCGATATAAGTCGACCAAGTATGAACGTGTAAAAATAACCAGAGGTCTGACCAGTGAGAAATAATTACCATGGGTTGGAAAGGCCCTTAGGTCTGACCAGAGAAGTCAATCCAAGTGCACGTGTCCATAGTTGGGTGGCATAGACTTAATATTAAAAATAGGTATGCACATATAAATGTGGTAAAAGTCGTGTACAAAGAAGCATGCAAAACAACTTTGTAACACTAATTTTAAAAACTTTGGTAATGACACTGTAGTGATCATCATGGTTCACGGCAGCTCCAATCGAACGCACAGGGAGGCAGAGGACCAGGTAAGCGATGAAGCATAACCTTAGACATCCTTTCAGTGAGACTGTGCTCACTTCTTTAAACCCCCCTTTCTAGTTTGTTCTAGTGGGTGAGCCGTACATCCCAAGTGTCCATAGCGTATAGTTTTTAAATTCTTGAAAACGTGTTTCATATATTAGGTCACTTTATTTTATAAAAACTATTTTCCACGAATCAAATAGCATGTCACAATGAGCATGGTATTTAGGCGTGTAAATAAAGACCAATATTGATGTTATGGTTACGATAAGTATTATTCCATATTGCATACAATTAGGTGTCAAGGCAAGTAATAATGCACATATAGGAATTACAAACATACAAACATAAACATCAATATATATAACCACATATTGTTCCGAGTTCTCTTGCGAGTCTTCCCCAAACGGAGAACCATAAGACCGTCACTAGGATGTAATACCTAGATTGCCCCATACATCACTTAGAAAAGCAATTGAGTGGGTCTTGTGGCCGGAGAAACACATAAACTAGCATGGCAATCTCAATTAACAAGTAATTACGCAATATATGTATTTAATCAATATGTAATTCTAATTATCACAATAATTCTAATTAACAATTAATAAATACAAATTAACTTTTAATTCTAATTAGCAAGTAATTATAATTTAACATGTAATTCTTAATTAACAATTTAATTTTAATTATCAAGGTAATTATAATTCACATGTAAATTAAATTCTAATTAACAAATTAATTATAATTATCAATATAATTTTAATTTGTGTGTGACTAGTTATTATTTATTAAAATTGACAAGTATTGCATGTAGTTGTCAAAATTAAAATAAAATAAAATAACTAAACTAGGTTTCATGCAGCCCTTTTAAAACATGTTTATTAATATCAGAAACGTGTAACCCATAATCGCAAAAACGAGTTGACTTGTGATGCCACTTTTGGGATTTAAGAACTAGTTAACCATTAACCTCTACGAGTACGCAGCGGATATTGGATCTAGTTAATGCAATTATGTTAAGCACGTAATTAATAGACAAATAATTAATACGATATTAATTATTTAAAAGGGATATAGAAAAGCTAACATTGCTTGGCAATTGATCTCTATTAACGGAACAAGAAACCAATACGAAACCCTAAGTATCTAAAATAGATACCTCGAAGAGTATCACACACAAACACGATAACCGAGTACGTTCGATAAAGAGCTAGTCGAGAACGTATACACAATCAACCCTTTGATAAATCACTTGAGTAACTCGAACAAGAAAACCCCTAGACCAAGTCTCCTTGTTGTCAGAGATCGTACCAAAAATAAGAACCAAGAATACACTTATACTACCTCCGTCCCATAATAATTGTCCACTTTGACTTTTCTAAGTCTTTTTTGTTAAACTTTGACCATAAATATTTTTATTTGTGTAATATAATACTTGATGAAAAATATATGAATAGATTGAGTTTTAAATGTATTTTCATTTGGTATAAATTTCATGAAGTATTATATAACGCAAATAAAAATATTAGTGTTCAAAGTTGAATAACAAAGACTAAAAAAAGTAAAAGAGGACAATTATTATGAGACGGAGGGAGTATTTGGTTTATACAATCAAATGCCTCAAAGGCATATAACACTGATCATCTGACAATAATGAAAAGAATAACACTTTGCATGGATTTGATTTATCATACATGCCATGCATGCATAAAATATCATGCGCACATGAATGATAAATATCATGTACTGTCATTGCATCTAGTGGAATCACATGCATACGTACTTTTATACTACAGTATATTGTAATATATTATAGTGGAATCACATGCGCATGTCGATTGACTTTTTAGGGATATCTCTAGGTTGCAGTAGGGTGTGTTTGTTTATATAGTTTAAACAAACCGACCCTTACATGGGTCTTGGCTTGGTCGACAAGCAAATAAGCCCAAGCAATCCCTATGTCTTGCCCGATCAGTTTAGAAGCTCAAGGCCCAAGGCTAGTCCAACCAATCCGACCCAAGTTCACTTAAACAAGCTGTACATGGGTCATACATATCGGGTCAAATACATTCATGCATATCTGGTTCATATTCAAGTATTTATATGTACGTTCGACACGTACTCTCGTGTTTATCGTGTGTGCCCCCATCGGCTCACACACTTCTAGTTGTTTACGTGTGTTTATAACTCCCACAAACCAACAAATGAGATTTGAACATTGTGATAAAGTTTGTATTACACATTTAGGTGGTGACTGACGAGACAAAATGTTTTATGGTTATAGTTATACATCAATTTATCTGTTTGATTTATATACACTCGAATGAAGGCATGAAGCAACCGTGACTTCATCTAGCAAAGTTTACGAGTCTTAATGATGAGTAAATGCTTATTCTTGACAAAGTGGTCATACTATGCCACAAGTAACCTACAACCAAATTCAACCAAAAAATGTACCAGTACTAATCATTATAATGATACTTTTTGCATTTTTGGGTTGATTCAACATATTGATGAAGTGACATTCATTAGTTTCGAATGAAGAACGCCTCCCCGCAATCAAACTAAAGTTTCGCCTTGATCGATACGACAACCTTACTAATAGAAGGGGTCAAAATGCGCTCAAGCAACCTATCTTACTAATACCTATTGCTACAATTTATTACTTTGAAAAATGTTAAAGGTATCCATAATCGTTACAATACATAATTTTATTGTATCATAGAAAAATAACTGCTCTTTATCTTACCTACAAGAAGAAAAGGGCCCACAAATATCTAGGGTATCACAACACAAATGTTTTCATTCACTATTTACAAATTACAATAGACGCCGACAACAACATTGTTCTTTATCTTACCTGAAAGAAGAAAATGCGACAAAAAATTGATTATCGATCTTTCTTTACTATTTATTACTTATTTAATCTTACTTGTTTAATATTATTTATTACTATTATTTATTATAAAAATAATTTATTATTAATATATCTTCATCTTTTTTAGCAATTAATATATTTTTACTTTTTCTCCTATTAGATAGCACAAGCGCAAGCTTTTATTATCACTTTCGCACAGTTCCAAGGATATAACAATCAGGGTCTAACTATCAACCAGCTAACGATTCAATATAATGGTAAGAATTTTTTTTCTTTCTCTTTTGCTTAGGTGTTGTTGGCGAATATTTTGTGAGAGGGGCAAAAAATTTGAGTGAAAACTTGAAGAGTACTCTTTAACGGATGATAAATCAATACATCAAACTAAACCGAAAACTTGAATATTTTATAATAACTCTTTAATTCTTTAATTCTCAAACTAAACCGAAAACGTACTCTTTAATTCAAAACGTTTCCTCAAATGATCATATCTTGAAATTCTCTTTAATTCAAAAGTTAATCTCCAATTCAAAACGTTTTTCAATACAAAAATGTTGAAAAAGTTATTATAAATGGGTCCTCCTATGCAGGCACCCCATGGGTAGGGGGTGGCTGATTTTTTGCCTCGGTTTCCGTGCCAATCATTGGTATCCAATCATTGGTTTCTCGATTTCCGTGCCAAGTCTTTTTACAACTTATTATTTACCACTTATAACACTTATTTTTACAAGTTTTTTTTTTTTAACAGCTTTTTGTACATGTGTTTTTTTTTTACAAGTTTTGTTTTGGTTTTATAGTTCTACAAGTTGGTTTTACAACTTATTTTTTGTTTTGGTTTTACAGTTCTACGGTTTTACAAGTTTTTTTCAGTTTTAAAAGTTTTCAAAAAATCGTAGTTGAAAAATATTTGAGGCTCAGTCCGAAGGTTGCAAAAGTGAGATTTTATCCCACTTTGCCGTACATTCGGTCCATTCGGTTTTCATCATCGCCTCGGAAAGTTTTTAGGCTCAAACCCGAAGGTTGCAAAGTGAGATTTGATCTCACTTTACCGTCCATTCGGTTTTTATCATCATCGCCTCGGAAAGTTTTTAAAGTTTTTAGGCTCAAAAAACATCATCGCCTCGCAAAAGTTTTAGTCACAAACTGCACAAAGTCACAGTTCACAACTGCACAAAGTCACCAGTTCACAAGTCTAACAACACTGCACAAGTCTCAAACTGCTCAAGTCTCAAACTGCTCACAAGTTACCAGTTCACATGAACTTCACATGTTTCACAAGGTTATACACGTTTTGAACAAGATTCTCAAAAGTTACCAAGTACTGCAAAAGTTCACAAGATTCTCAAAGGCAATGTGCTAAGTTCACATGAAATCCTAGGCAGGCACCCAATATAATCCCATGTGAAGCAACAACACAAACAACAATCAACCAACAACACAAACAACCACCCCATATAATCCCTGGTGAAAGCAACAACACCAACAACAATCAACCAACAACAAGTGGTCCAGAACAACAAACAAGTGGTCCAGAACTGCAACAAGTGGTCCAGAACAACAACAAACAAGAATAAGCAACAACTGCACTAGCAACAGCATACCAGTCCACCATGTCTAGTTCACCATTTAACACACAAGAGGTAAACAACTTATCAAAGGCTCAGATTAATAGTTTATAGTTCATGTTGGCTGCAAATTACGTATTGCCTGGCCAAAATTCTTTTTAAGTTTTATTTTTTAAAAAAAATCATCATTGCCATTTTTATTTCCTTAAAGTTGCAAAATGACCATGAATGGCCACTTTACCATCCAGTAATGAAATTTTTTTATACAAAAACACTAAGTTTTTTTATACATTACAGTTGCAAAGTGAATTAAACTCACTTTACCATCCAGTATAAGTACTCTATCGAATTTTTGTGTTCTAGACATGGGACGTCTTCACGTGAAGGTTTAGAAGATGAACTTCAACGGCAGACTAGTACCGACAAATGTAATTGCCCATTCAGATTACTAGCGAAATATATAAAACGTTTTAATGGTTGGATATTGAGGGTTAAGCGTCCGGAGCATAATCATAATTTTCCAGACTCGTTGCATGGTTTTTCACAGGCCATGCGATTAAAAGAAACTGAGTTAGTTTTTGTGAGGCAGATGACAAAACAGCGTGTAGCACCACAAATTATACTTTCTTCAATAAAAGAGATGGATCCTAATAACGTTTCTACGATTAAAACGGTGTATAATGCACAAGAAAAGATACGTCGCGACAGTCGTGGTGATTTGACTCTGATACAACTGCTTTTAGTATATTTGCGACGTAAAGGTTATATGTATTACCCTAGGATAAATGACCACACAAATGAGCTGGATGAAATATTTTTTGTTCACCCGACGTCATATGCCTTGTGGACAACATATCCGGAAATCATGCTGATGGACTCCACATACAACACCAACATGTTTAAACTGCCATTCTTTACAGTTGTTGGGGTTACTCCAACAAACACAACATTCTCAATGGCGTTTAGCTTTTTGGACAAAGAAAAAAAGCCAAATTTCAAATGGGTGTTGGAATGTATTAAGTTGGTGATACAAGAACAATACTACCCGCGGGTTATCGTCACCGACAGAGACTTAGCGTTGCTTGGGGCTTGCGCAGAAGAATTCCCAAACGCTAACAGATTACTCTGCCGATGGCATATCAATCAAAATGTGCTAAAGCATTGCAGACACAGTTTCGATACGTTAAAGGAGTATGAGTCCTTTAGATTGACATGGGATTCGATGATTACAGCTCCGACTGAAGAAGTGTTCAGGCATTATTATCAGCACCTACGTGGTTTATTGGTCCAAAAAATGGGTACTCGAATTGTACTTTAATAATACTTTTTTATTATTATTTAATAAATAACTACTCAGATTGTTTGTATCGTACATTACCGATCAATATCGCAGCTTTGGCCAGACAACAACATGTAGAGTTGAGGGTCAACACGCGCTGTTGAAGTTATACTTTGGCACCACACAGTCCAGCTTAGACACGTTGTTGTGTTCGGTCGACAAGATTATAGCTGCGCAAGAAACTGCGATACGAGCCTCTTTGAATATAAGCAAAATCAAGAAACTGCATGCTTGTAAGAGCACTCTGTTTAACGAATTGCGGTATAATGTTTCAATGGATGCTTTAAGGCTCATACTCGCAGAAAGTAAACGGGATGTTGACCCACATGCATGTGGTCATCAGATGCGGTTAGTGTATGGTTTACCATGCTATCACCAACTGTATTGGCTTCAAGCAAACGGTATGTTCTTTAAAATTTATGTCAATCAAGTTATTCTTCCCGTCAATACCGATAATTTTAACTAGTTCCTTTTTTCGAATACAGGATTGCCAATTCCGCTTGATTTTGTTGATAATTTTTGGAGAACACTAAGCGTTCCCTGGCCTGTTGTTCGAAATACTCAAGAGCCTGATGCGCCTGAATATCCTCAAGAGCCTCAAGGGCCTGAAGAGCCTGAATATTTTTCTTGTCAAGATGACGTACAGAAATTCCAAAGTGTTTATACCAGAGCATCGTCGTTTGTCAAAAAAAATATGTTAAACATGCTCAGAGGTATATACGCTCCTGAATCTGTATCAGCCCAACAACCTGCTGTTAAAGAAAGTAATCGTGGACGTCCGAGCGCAAAGGATAACAAATCCAAGTCTAAACCAAATCTCCCGGATTTGAACGAAGAACCCCCCACAAGGCACCGCAGAAGCTACACAAAACCTAAAAAAGTCCCAGAAGTAAATAAAGAATCTGCGAGACACAGTTCTTATGTGGGAGAGCCTTCTAACGTCCCAGACTTAAACGAAGGACCTAGCGAGGGCGACTTAAGACACCACTTGTACGTTCCAGATTACTTTAGCGAATATTGTATGACTGAAATTCCAGCTCTTTTCCGACGCTGGATCATGGGGATCTTTGACGTGGAGGGTGATGGAAATTGTGGCTATCGAGCTCTTGCCATAGGTCTTGGCCATCAGCAAGAAATGTGGCCCAGAATTCGAGCTCTTGCCAGGGAAGAGGTAGACAATCACGAGGAAGTTTACAGGGAATTGTGGGGTAATTTATTTACATCTACACGTAACTCGATGAATTGGTTTAACGGTGCAGCACCCCGGCGTTATTGGATGAGTATGCCAGAAATGGGAGTGGTTATTGCTACAGCTCTTAACCGTCCTATTGTATGTATAACCAATTCACAATCTATTTTGTGTCTTCCGCTGAGAGGTTCTCCCGATTCAGCAGAAATATTGTCTCCGGTTGTGATTCTTCGTGTGGGAACAACGATTGTGCTCATTTCGTTCTTGCGGTTCTTGATGAAGACTCACCACTCCCGTATAATCACCCACAATGGAGACATTATAGAAATGCGAGGCCCGCGCCATGGGAACATGTGTTTGCTCAACGACAGAGGATGTTTAGACATACGTAGAAAACAGTTATTGATTTATATTGTAAATGACAAAACATGTATAGACGATTACTGATTTATATTGTAAACTAGCTTCATAGCCCGCCCGAATGGGCGGGCTAGCTTCATAATAATACATATTGAATTCAAAATTAAAGCAATCGTGAATTAACATTGAAAAGCTTAAAAAATGGAGCAATATTGCCGGTATATATATCATGTAACAAAATCTATATAAAAGCAATAATGTTGTTTGAATACAAAAAGATAATGAAGTAGTACATCATAATAAAAAAGTATGTTGCCTATTCAAGTACGCAACAAAACTTCTTTATAAACGGCGTTTGTTGTCGAGTTTGAGTAGTTGTCGTCTTTGTCGCGACAGAAAACCTTCAATCCTTTCTTACTCTAAACTCTTGACACAGCTGAACCACCCACAAAGTTTGAAATTAATTAGCAAACTTATATACTCCAGTAGGAACCATTTGATTATTAAACATGGCTTTCTTCACTGCACTTGTAATTGATGCTTCAGTATTTGGATTGGCTTTATGTTTGAGTTCACGAGATTTGCATGTGCACCGGCTATTGTGTTTACATTTATAGCTAGCCCTATATATTGGGTACTTTTTCAGCCAATTATAGATATAAACCAAGTGCTTTATAATCCTTCCCTAACACACTCTCTACCTGCATCATTGGGCTACCAAAATGCTTTGAATTGGTAGCCTGATAAAATAAATGATTTAGTTACAAAGATCCAAAAATTGAACACATAGCTTGTGAGTTGTGACAAAGCATGTTTCCGATACATTAAATATTCGATAAAAATAACACTACAAGATCAACAAACAACAATTTAGAACTTCAATAGAGTTTTGTAAACTTACTCTTTATTTTGACGCTCATATTCACAATGTACTTCATGCACGCACGCCGTAACCTCAAGCTCGTGCTCAATTGCTTTCAACAATGCCTATTAAATAATGTAAGATTATATATAATAGAACAACATTACTTGATAACATAACATGGTACTCGAAATAGATAAAACTATCAAAACATCTTTTAAATTCTGAACTATCAATATAAAGAAAAAAGTATTCTATTAAAGCATATATGTTATCTATATCTAATGCTTGAATGTGACATAATAGTCAAACTTAAAGAATAACGAAACTACAAAAACTTAAAAATGTCTATATTTTTATTTACCTAAAGTGGTAAAACCAAGATATATTCTTGCATGATTTAGTAAAGTTTTGACCATCTCATCTCTATTCATATACAGCTGCAAACATCGTTCTATTTAGTTTTGGGGCTACAAAATTCAAAAATAATATCAACATCAACAAAGCTTAAAATTTTATGAAAAAGAACAATATGAACAAAAGCACTTGAATTTTCCATACAAGTTCAATATCCGTGCGGAAAACTTTCTGTTGTCATTGCTCGAAATGGAAACTGACCCATAGTCACGAACATGAGCCTTTGTTGTGTTATTATGTTGGTCACGTTGAGATTCATGTGAAGCTTGTGCTAAATGTTTTTGTTTCTGGTGTATCTAATTCCTGCATAACTTATCAGCTTTAGTCACTACATTTATAATTTTAACAATGTCAGCCTATCAATAGCAATTACAACATAAACCACAAATTGTATGAAATTAGCTAAGGTAACAACCTGATTGTTCTTCATCTCAGCTAATTGCTAACTGAACACATCCCTTCAATGAAAGCTTAATGCCCCTATGAACCTACGCTTTGCTAAAGGTAAACATTGTGATTTCGACAAATTAAACCTGAAAAGAAAATGCACAAAACATGAAATAAACTTCACCCATACAATATATACTAAACTATTCTATGTTCCCCTTGGGATATTAGCTTGTCTCGCTTAAAGAGCTAAATCTTTTTATTCACAAAGCGATTTTCACTTATAAAATACCATGTTAATCAATATCAGTGAAATATCAAACTTTAAAACGTGACTAACTCAAAAAAATATATCATAAATGTAGCATTTAACATTAAGAACAATATTAACCTTGAATCTGGGGAGTCCATGTTCACTATGAGTATATCCACTTTTGTGGAAGCATCTCCTACAAACTTGATCTTTTAAATGGCATGTACTTGAATGTTAAAAAAACAGTGTAAAATGATTTTGATCTAATACATCAAATTACGACCAATAGAATATATCCGATGTAGAAGAGTTGAGTTAATCGAATACATCAAATGGTTAATTACCTTTAGGGGTTCATCTTATTTGAAACCAAAATAGCCTCTAGCAAAGATCGACAACAACTGGGTCCAACTCTGCAACCTGAAGTATTGCAAATAGTTTAGGTTTTGAAATTAGAATCACTATAGTTTAGGTTGACTAATGAAAACACCTCATAAACCAAGCTAACTAAAATATACCTCGAAATACTAATCAAGTATGTATGATGATAAAAAAAAGCCTCATGTATGGGAATTGGTTAGAGGATAGACATTACTCATCCAATAACAACTTCATATAGCATAGAGGTTAATCAAAGAGCTTTTGGTTCAATTGAGCTGAACACTATATCAATACTTTACATGTTCTAATTAGTTGTTCACTTTATGTATCGAAGCAATATTTTATCTTTGTCTCCTAGCCATGATCCTAGTAGTGATAGTGATTTAGACATGTATAATAGAATTATACTAAAATTTGCTAACCACAATCTTACATGTTATAAAAATAAGGCATAAACACATACTCACATAAGTGTAAACCTCATAAAAAATTAATAAGCAATCTCAAACACAATCTGTTATTGAGAAATAAAATAATATGTGCAACCAAATTACACTAAACTACATATTTTGCCGAAATCAAAATTGGAGCGACAACATATATAAAGGGGTTGCAAAAGAGATTATTGTAATTGTTCATTAGACACATCAAGTAATCCTACACAAATTCATTCCCAAAACCTTAACTTCATATCTTTAATCTTATCATAAGTTTCACATTAGTTTCATAATTGGTTACATATAAATGTTTGAAGACTTTTTTCAAACAGTTTTAGTGCGTCAAATAATGTTAACTCATGCTATTTTGTTGTTAGTATTCTATTATTTTAAGGTGTTTCATGAACTCATCACTTCAACATAACAAATTCACAACAACAAAAAAACCAATACTGAAACTTTATTAAACACAATAATTCACTTAAAACAAAACCAAAACCTATATCACTATCCTAGTATACATTAGAACATACGGTTAAAGTGAATTAGTAGTAAAAAAAATATACCAATGGATCCGTGTTTGTAGGAGGCGGCAAAACTGAACATAGTTTTGGTGTCCGCGTTTAAATATGCGTGGTGAAAAGCCGAGCTGATCTTGTTGCTAGAACCCTAATTTTGGTTTTGAAATTGAATATTAGATGAAACGTTTTCTTTGAAAGTAAATATGACAGGCGGATCTTTTGGAGATAATATTAAAGAGGAGTTATGTGTTTGACCTTTTCAATCCATTTAAAATTGGTTGATTGATGCATTTCAAACTTTGAATGCAAACAGAGTAATGGTTGTATGTTGATTAGAGAGAGAATGCAATTTTGTATCACATTGTGTTGATTGATCCACTGGTTGAGTCGCTCATTTGTGGATGTCAAGACCAGTGTTCGAATCTTGCATGTTACAAATTTTTTACATTATTTACTGGAAATAGTGCCTAGTCATCATTTCCACCTCATCAAGTGATGCGCCATGTCAACATTATTGTGCCATGTAAGCATTAGTGATGTGGCATGCTTAGTCTCATATATATGTATAGATGACACAACATGTATAGACGATTACTGATTTATAGCAAACGACTCGTCATCTTTTGTTACAGATTTCTGCTCCTGCTCCGGTTCTTCCTCATGTTTTGTTACAGGAATCGGATGACATTCAGTGGAGGGACATTCATTGTGTCAACCACACACCCGCTCGTGTTGAGAGTCCAGATTATGTGCTTTCTTCACAATCTTATGTGCCTCCCTCTCCAGCTATATCTCCAGCTGCAGATGAGGACACTTTTATACACCGTCCTCCGGTTCTTCCTCATCTTTTGATACAGCCGTCTCGCGTTGACGAGTACAAGCGAGAGATTGACGGATTGAGGAGACGCATTTCAGAGTTAGAGTCTCGTGTGGGACAGATGGCAGCATCATTGGAGCGACTACGCATCGGGCGTGATTGATCTTAGTTTCTAGTTATATTGTAATTTTGTGAACCATGTATCAACTATTAATCTATAACAAGATTGGTTATTTATGTATTCGAAGCTTCTAATTTTGTGAACCATCATATTAATAATTTATGTTGTGAATAATTATACAAATTCTTTTGGCCAGATGCAACAACAAAATCCTTACTTGTGTCGTTGTCAACGTGGATTAATAATTGAAAGAACATCCCACCAGCCCAATACTTGTGGTCTGAAGTATTATGCATGTCCTTTCTCAAAGGTAAATAATTAAACGTTTGCTTATTTGCGTAAATATATCAATAACTTGTTTGTTTAGAATACATTTCTTATAATTGTTTCGTCATGTAACAGCCAGGGACTAAAGACTATGGGTGTCGATACTTCATGTGGAAGGAAATATTTCAAAAGTACTTTGGTGAAGCATCTTCTTCAACGCAGTGCTCAAACTGCGAAACTAAAGATACAACGATCAACATGCTATTGGCTGAAAAGACTTTGTTGCAGGCAAAAATAAAGGCGTTGGAAGCATCTCTGGAACTGGCAAGTAATCCAGTTGATCACGCATGTCAGCCGAGTGGAATACTCTATGAGCTTATAGATGACATTAATAATCTTTATGTGGAGTAGACGTTGTAATATTGAAAACATTTGTTGTTTTAATTGTTTAATGTTTACATTTGTTGTTATACACTATTAAAAAACATATCGTAAAATAAATACCATATAAAAACACTACATAATTAAATACACTATACTTAAAAAAAAACACTACACAAATTAAATACATTATATACACTATACACTACACTAATTAAATACACTAAAAAACACTACACACAATTATTATAAAAAAAAAAAAAAAAAAAAAGTCAAATCGCCGCCGACAAGAGGGGTCCACACTAAATGAGGTGCCTGCCAAGGATTTCATGGGGTGCCCATGTAGGCTCTCCCTATTTAATTTGTGTAGTGTTTTTTTATGTATAGTGTTGTGTATTTAATTGCGTAATGTTTTTATATGATATTTATTTTACGTTATGTTTTTTAATTGTGTATAACAACAAATGTTAGACATTTGTGAGGTTTGTGCAGTTTTGTGAGACTTGTGCAGTTTTGTGCAGTTCATGTGAACTGGTGACTTTGTGCAGTTGTGACTAAAACTTTTCCGAGACGATGATGATAAAAACCGAATGGACGGTAAAGTGAGATCAAATCTCACTTTGCAACCTTCGGGTTTGAGCCTAAAAATTTTCCGAGGCGATGATGATTTTTGAGCCTAAAAATTTTTCGAGGCGATGATGAAAACCGAATGGACGGCAAAGTGGGATAAAATCTCACTTTTGCAACCTTCGAACTGAGCCTCAAAAATTTTCCGACTACGGTTTTTTTAAAAAATTTAAAACTGAATTTATAGCATAAAAAAACTTGTATAACCAAAAAAAACTTGTAAAAAAAGTTATAAAAAACTTGTAAAAAAAGTTATAAAAAACTTGTAAAATTGTAAAACCAAAAAAAAAAGTTGTAAAAAAGTTATAAAAAACTTGTAAAACAAATAAAAACATGTAAAAAAAACTTGTAAAAAAATAAGTGGTATAAGTGGTAAAAAAATAAGTTGTAAAAAAACTTGGCACGGAAATCGAGAAACCAATCATTGGTACCAATGATTGAATACCAATGAATGGCACGGAAATCGAGGCACCTCATGCAAAATTGCAAACACCCCCTACCATGGGGTGCCTGCATAGGAGGACCCTTTTTGAAAATGTAGACGGCTATCAGAAAACTTTGGTATGCATTTATCGTCCTGATCGTGAACGATTAAGTCAGCATATTCACTTTCAACAGTTTAAAGGCTATTTTTGTACTTTAGCCAAATTACATGAAAGAATATTGCAATTTACTCTTTTATTAATAATGGAAAGATTTATATAAAATTAACATCGTTAACATAAAGCATGAATCTAGTTATCTAGTACTTTAATATATAAACTAGAAAATTGAAAAAACCGTTCTTGGTTTGGGCAAACTGTAGTCGCAATCCTTACCTTATTGAAAATGCAACCACCGTCCCTCTTGGAAATATTTGGTTCCAAATTTCGTCTTTGACTAAACTGAAATAACTAAAAACACCCTTGTCTTCTTCCCATGTGGCCAAAGGGTATTTTAGTCATATAGCTTCGCCCAGAGACTGAATATGAAAGTCCTAGTTCTTTGCACGGACGGTCATTGCATTTTCAAAAATAGAAAGACCACGCCTGCAATTTAGCTAAACCGCAATGACCAATTTTGCAATTTACTCTATATACTATTTATCGGTTATAAGGTGGGACAAAATGAGATGTGATTAGTTATTTAGGTGAGCTGCCATTTGGTTTTTGGTAAATGGGAATGGATCCACTAAGAAGACAAATAAAAATAAGAAGAATGAGAAATGTTTTCAGCCACACATTTTAAATGAAGAAGGAGAATTTCATGGGAGATGCATATCTTTTTGTAGATGCATCTAAAATGTGCGGTTGTGGTTATTTCTCATCCTTCTCATTTTACTTTTATTTTATTATTTGATCCTTACTCTTTGGTAAATAACAATCTAAATTCATTGAGAAATACCATTTCGATTCTTTAGTTAAAAATACACGGGATGGGATCCTCTCAAGTTACTTGACTCAAGTTGGGGCAATATGAGCCGTTGGATTTCAAATCAAAATAACTTTTTTTGATTTGAGCCATTGGATCAAATCCAATGGCTCATATTGGCCCAACTTGAGTCAAGTTGTGCTTACAACTTGAGAGGATCCTTGTCCAAAATACACACGCAGAGAATATAAATAAAGTTAGTTTGGACCTTTATGAGTGTGGCCCAAAATGGGTCCAAAAACTTGAGATATAGCAATTTTACATGACTTTTGTTAGATACAAGTGACAAATCATGATTAACTATATAATTTACCGTTTAAGAGCATGTTTGGCGTGAGAGATTGTGAAAACTTATGGCGGTTTAAGATTATTTTGCTAAAAAATAAGCTTTGATTAAAAAATAATCTTTGTTTGGGTGACAAAAATTATGGATTATTTTAGAAAAATAAGTTCCTAAAATTAGCTTTTAGAATTCTGAAGATTATTTTTCACAAAGTAGGACATTTTACACTTTTAATCTAAAAGTATATCTAGTCTGTCAAACAACATTAAAAGAATGTAATTTTAATCTATTTCAGCAACATCTATTTTTGACAAATATACCCTTAGTATAAAGTACCTGTTAAGAGATGGAGCTACATAAAGTCAAGCTGATTAATTGTATTCACTTAATAAGAATTTATTCGTATTATTTTTAGTGCAAATTTAGAACTATTGAGCCTTTATTTATGCTTCGAGGTCCACTGATATAACTAGTTTTAGTTTTGAACTCACTCGACAAAAAGTATGACTCATCGTAGAAGGTGTTTCTTCGTCGATCTCATTGACTAGTTACAAACATCGTGATCTAGACCCCGGTTTCTTAGTTTTTGCAACGATTGATGCAGATGATGAAACAGTTGCAACTTTCACATAACTTTTACAACTAAAGATATGCGAATAGGGTACAAAAGAAAATGCTCATAATTGTTTACGTTAAACAAAAAGTTTTGAAAAATCTGTCCTTAAAAAATGTGTTTTTCCAAGAAACTTTATTGAAAAGTTGATATATTTTCATTTGCATGTTTCACGCGCTTACTCGTCAATCAAATGACGTTACGTATATCATTTTTATTTTTAATGTGTTCTAAAGATACAATATTTGACATGATCTACGATATCTAAAATACTAACATAATATACAAGTAGAAATTCGATTATTTTAGCCATTTTTAGAACATTCAAAATGACAAAATCTGATGAAAAACAACGTAAAATATACTAGTACTAAAAGACTACGTCTAGATGTTGGCATAATTTTTATATAGATATACTAGTGATAATACCCGTGCACGCACGGGGTTTTGACAAAAAAAATTATTCTGTATTAATACTGCATATTGTGTCTTTAAAGGTAATTGCATATAATTATATAGTTATAAGTCTGTGCACGCACGAAGTTTACACATAAATAAAATTTATTTTAATATTTTAGTTGAGTATATACACGTATAAGAATTTTCTCATGAAAATTGTGATATAAGTACAACTAATACTTATGCACGAGTTTTTCATTATGCATTAATATCCATTAGAAATTTGGTAAAATTTTTGTAAAAATTTCTATTAGATAACTCAAGATATAATTTTATTTAGCTGACAAAGATGTTGATGTTGTTATTTAAATTTCACTACTGATATTATGTTGTACACATGATGCAAGTTTAATAACACATAATGAGCATTGATAAAGTTAAAGTATACTCCTTAAAGTTTTTTAAAGATGTTTTTCTAGATATCTTTATATAAATAAATAAGAATTACATGAGTCATTGTTATAAGTAAAATCACGTATATTTATTTTTATATTAAAGTAAGTCGTGCTTATAATTTGATAATTATATTCTCGTTTTCAGTAATTTAGTCGTATTTAAAATGTAAACTCGTGTCCATATAGGTTAAACTTTTAAAAATAAAATAAATGAGTCCTTATTGAAAGTATACATTATATTTTTTAAGATATAAAATATAAATGGTATAAAGTATAAGGGGGTATTTGTTTATAATTCAAAGTTATTAAAAAACATTGAGGTTTATAATATTACGGTAGCGGGTCTATTAAAAAGGGAGTAAAATTTGCAAAGTGTAAAAAGTAATATCAACCGTTGGATCATAAATCAAGATCCAATCAAATTAAAGTGTCAGATCTACACATAAGGGCATGTTGGTCATTTATATAAAAATAATATTCTTTATTTCCCATCTCTTTCCCCTTTTTATCCCATTCAGATCCGATCCCAGAACCGGCGATCTTGGTCGCTGTCGAACAAATTCTTCCGATCGGATGCCGTCACTGCACCCAACACCATTATCACAGCCATTCAGATTGGAAGAATGGGTATATGCAATTCACCATTATCACCCCTCTTTATCACAAATTCTTTCTGATCCGATCTTCATCACTGGCGAAGCACCGCAACTGCACCCAACACCATTATCACCTCCAGTGCTCCGATAGCCTGTCCCACAAACCAATGACGGCCAAGGGCGGATGCCGACGAAGTGTAAGATTTTTGTAAAAAAGTGTTGGTTCTTTCATAGTGTTAGACATAGTTTGGAAAAGTGCAAAAAATGAGCAAGAATAGGGAAGAAAATTGGGCTGTTTTTATTTTTTTTAGTTTGATTTTTGAATAAGATGGAACGAGATGCAGAGATGAGACTATGAGGAAGAAGAGGGATAGTATTGTTCTAATATATTATACAGTAGTTACTTTTTGTATCCTATTTTATCACTTAGATGAATTTAGTCTACATAGTGGTTTTCTCACTTAAATATATTATAGATAGTGTTTCTGACTTTTTGTTGATACGTTTTTGTGTGAGATGAAAATGAGATGCGTGTGTCTTTTTTTATTGATTTTAGTTAGATTTCATCGATTACCTGATGGTGTCAGTTTTCTTTAACATTGTTCATCAACTAATATTTACATGTTTATCAATTAGTTACGTTGTTCATCAGTTTTGTAACAAAAAATGTATCGTTCATCAATAAGAAGTGTTTGTTCATCAGTCAGTTAGTTATTGATTTTTTATAATGTTCAGTAGTTTTTGAAAAAATAACGTTCATCAGTTATTTTTGATATTATTCATCAGTTATTTTTGATAACGTTCATCAGTTATTTTTTATAATGTTTAGCAGTTTTCGAAAAAATAACGTTCATCAGTTATTTTTTATATTGTTCATCAACAAAAAAAGACGTTCATTTTTTGGTAAAAGGGTTACCCCGGTAAAATAAAAAGAGATGTTCATTTGTTCATCAGTTCATCAATTAGTTGTTCATCAGTTCATCAATTGTTCATCAGTTCATCGATTACTCTTGTTCATCAGTTAGTATTGTTCATCAGCAAAAAGAGTTGTTCATCAGTTCTCTTAAATTTTGTTCATCAGTTACATCACAATATTCATCAGTTAGAGTACGTTGTTCATCAGTTCATCGGTTTTCAAAAAAATTACATTATTAATTAGTTCATCAGTTTTTAAAAAAAATCACAGTGTTCATTAGTTCATCAATTAGTTGTTCATCAGTTCATCAATTAGTTGTTCATCAGTTCATCGATTAGTTTTGTTCATCAGTTAGTATTATTCATCAATAAAAAGAGTTGTTCATCAGTTCTCTTAAATTTTGTCCATCATTTTATCGGTTTTCCAAAAAAAATCCTAATGTTCATCAGTTGTCGAAAAAAATTATAATGTTCATCAGTTATAGTCACAATGTTCATTAGTTTATCATTTGGTTGTTCATCCGTTAAAAAAACCAAAAATAACAAAAGTAACAAAACATGTATTTTGGTATACCAATTAGTGCATTTGAATGTACATTTATAAGAAAAATCTCTTTTTAGGCATTTTATCAAACACTTTGTATGCACTAAATATGACTAAAACGTAATCATTAACGTGCAATATCTCACTTATATCATATCGGATTTGAGTGATTCAGATTTATGAGTAAAGAATGGTCAAAAACCTACAATTTTTATGTTTTAAGTTTTGTAAAATTCGGTTTTTAAACTAGTCGAAATTATAGCGGGAAATGCCGAAAATTTCAAGAAAATTAACACTCACTTAAAAAGTTGAAAAAAAAGTTGCGATTTATATATCAAAATGCATATCAAATTAAAGAGAATCAAATTTAAAAAATTATGGTGAAATCGGTTTTTTATAAAAGTTTGTCGTTTGAAAGTTATTTACATTTGAAGTTTTAGAGTGAAATAAAAAAACATGTTAAAAGGACCAAAATGCCCTATAACCAAATTTAATAAAAAAAATAAGGGATTAAGTGGGGGACACTTGTCAATCAGTGATAGGCTTTCTAGCCTTTTTAATTTTTTTTCACTTTGCAAGGGATCCCAACTCATAATATTACACTGAACTCTATATAATTTTTAAAAATTCAACCATTAAAGTTTTATTAATTACCTCCTTTTTTTTAAGTTTTTGTTTTCACAAATTTGACACCTATATTTTGATGTGTTTTTTTTTTATCAACCAAATTTTTTCGCTAAATTTATTAAAGTTTGACCAAAATCAATTTAATTTTGACTTTTATTAACCAATCATATCACACGATTTTGCTTACGTGGCGAAATCGAGCTCTCTTATTGGCTTAATTGGTTTTTCAATAAGAATGAATTGACAAAATCACTCCGAAATGATGTAATTCCTTTATTATATAAAAGATAAAATTATAGGTAATGTGAAAAATTATATAAATATGAGTAAAACAAATACTCCGTACATTTTTATAAATACGCGTAAAGAATGAGATTTTCTATATAAAACTATAAATGGTTCTTATTGAATAACAATACACGTTTCATTTAGCCTCATTTAAAGCCCCATTATTCATTTTCGCCGAGTGTCTCCCAGAATGGCCCTGATCATAATGACCTATTATGATAAGAGAAATTATTGACATGACTTAAAACATGTTTAATTATATGTCTAGACAAATATGTCAATATTTTATTGGTTGCATCATACGAATTCACTTTCTCACAAATAAACAAACTATTGTGACAAAGTATTAAGCATAAAATTAGAAATATTTATAGTCCCAATTATTTTTATTATGTTCACGTCGTTCAATTCATTTTCTTGAATTACATACTTTAAACTTTTAATATTTTTTAAAAAGTTCAAACCGACGGAAAAACTCTGGTCTCGTGTATAATAAACGGTGATTAACTCTTCCTTAAAGACCAACCTCACATGATACATTTGTTACATCACCTTTTGAGGCTTAACCACTTTTACATATTGTATGCTCTAGAACTACAAAAACACTCGGTTTTTTGGATCTAAAAAATTCGTTTCCAATAAAATTTTGGAATTCAGTAGAACATTTGAAATTAGTCAAACATTCTAGATGAAAGTTGGGTAGATCCAATACACATATGTAATCACGAGAGATCAGTACAAAGCACAAGTCACATGAGAAGAAAATTGGAAATCAAGAAGTCTTCCCCACATGTTAACAATCTACTATTCAACATACTTGTGCTCCAATCAAGACGACCAAAACATAAAATAAAATAAATTAATATAAAATAGAGTGGCTAGATGTATACCATGATAACAACATAATTTATCCATTCAAATCTTCATATTGAACAAGTAGTGGACACTTTTTATAATAAGAGAGAGATGTATTATGTGGGAAGCGATTGTCGCATTTTAAAAATTTGTTGAGACACTTATTATACAAACAAATTAAAGTAAACTATACTTAAAGTACAAATGTTTATCACATATAGTAAAGTGTTCCAATTTTAAATGTGTCAATCACTTCCCATATAAGTAGGGGTGAGCATGGTTCGGTTTGGCTCGGTTTTTGTATAAAACCGAAACCGAACCGACAAATTTCGGTTTTTGATTTTTAGAAACCATTCGGTTTCGGTTTTGTGTCGGTTTGGTTTTTCGGTTGTCGGTTTTTTTTCGGTTTGGTTTTTCGGTTTCTATACGATTTATCGAGCTTTGATTTTTCAAAGTAGATTTGACATATATCATAAAATAGAACCATATCTTAAACCGGTACCGGTACAACGGTACTAAAACGGGTAAAGAACCATCTTAAATCAAATGCCAACATTCTCAAAGTTGCCTTCAAGTTCCAAGGTTTTGTTAGAGCTTGAAAGGTACACTAAAACAATTGAAGGGTGTGTAAACGAAAAAAGAATGATGTTGGAACAAGTTCTTCAATCTTTTGATGTAATTGCACCATCTTCAACAGGAACAACCATTAACATTCAAACTTAATGTGTTCTTGTGACATTTGGGTACCCATTTTTTTGTTTTTACCTTAAAGCACATTTGTGTTATGTATATTGTTATGAAATAAAATATTAGCAGAGTTATCACACATTTGAAATGCATCATTGACAATGGTAATGTAAAAGGAAGATATCAAGATAAAGTACTTATATTGTTTATGAACAACAAGGCAAGATATATTATTTTGACTTTAAATGTCGGTTCGGTTTTTATTGGTCGGTTTTTAAAGCTAAAACCAAACCAAACCAAAAACTTCGGTTTTTTCAAAATATAAAAACCGAACCGTCGGTTTTTCAATCGGTTTCGGTTTTTTTGGTTTCGGTTCTTCGGTTTTTTTCGGTTTAGGTTCGGTTTTTCGGTTTCTTGCACACCCCTACATATAAGTACCCTAATGTTTTGTCTTTCACCCTTTTTGGCCCAGTTTACAGTACAACATATTTTTTTATCAGTTTATGTTTTGTATTTTCTTTCAGTTTTAAACTTTTGACTTATTAAACTTTATATTTTATGTTCTATTTTAAATTTATATTTTTTTAATATAAATAAAATTATAAAAATAAAATATAAAACTAAAAAAACATGATGTACAAAATGTATTTTGGAGGGTTCTTATAACATGAGATGTGATTTACACACTTCATTAATTGATTATGACACTCAAAAGTAGTGTGTATTGACACATATACCCATAAATCATTTTTACTCATGTGCATGCTGCAAGAGTATTAATGTCAAGATACAATACTTTTGAATGTCCCAATCAATAAATGAAATGTGCAAATCACCTCCCTTATAACAATGGGCCTTATAATAATTACAATAACTATAGTTGATGCTTTTCTAATAAGAACGTCAATATTTGTGGTTTGAAACAAACGGGTAAAAATATGTAGTTTTTCCTGTTTGGATTAATCGAGGGTTATAAGTATTTCACTCAAATGTACGTGATATAAGCGAAATATATTTAAGACCGTTTTTGACTTTCTGATCAATTCAAATATGTACTTAATGAGATTTGAACATTGTAATAAACTTATGTACTTAAGTTTGTATTACACATTTAGGTGGTGACTGGCGAGACAAAGTGGCCGGTTTGGTTATAGTCATTACATACATCAAATTTTCTGTTTGACTTGTATATACTCGAATGAAGGCAAGTAACTTCATTATAAATGCTTATTGATGAGTCTTAATGATGAGTAAATGCTTATTCTTGACAAAGGGGTCATACTATGCCACAAGTAACTAAAATCAACCAAAAAATGTATGAGCATTAATCATTATATAAAGATACCTTTTGCATTTTTGGGTTGCTTCTACATATTGATAAGTGTCGAAGTATTTTTTTTGTAAGGTCTTTCAAATATCCTTCAGCCTTGTAAGATAAGTTTTGAGTATACCTGCTAAGATGAACAACGCGTTACTCTCGCCCCTAAGATGAACAACGCGTTACTCTCGCCCCGAGTGTTATCCCAGGACCAGACTCCAGCGTGAGAGTAAGTAAGGGATAAGTCGAAGGGTATGGTATAAATGTGTGTGTGTGAGAAATGATACCTTTTCACGAGTTACTGTATGTGTATTTATACTCCTTGATGTCACTATCTGGTCCCTGGGCATGTCGCATTCTGTGGGGTCTATGGCGTTGTCAGGACTGACACTGTTTCTGACACTGTCTCTGTCGTCACCTCTGACATCCAGGGGAATAAGACAAATCGTATCTAGGCTAAGTGCCAAAGGTACTGTCAGGTCAACGACCCCTTCGGGTGTTGGTCCTTCGGTATGCCGTTCGGCCGAGTATTGGACCCTTCGGCTATTGAGCCGGTGGGCCATATACGTCGTCATGTCCCCCCAGTATCATGTTACTTGTTCTTGACAAGTGACGTGATACTCAGTCCAGTCGCTTATTGAGTCGGTCCGGTGGCTTAGAATTCGCTTCGGTTTAATGGACCTGGCCATGAACAGTGAACCCAAGCCCACTAGGTTAAAATAGGTTAAAATTGGTTTTAACGAATTCTGTGGGATTGTGCCATGTGGCGGATGCGTGTGTGCTGACGGTTCAGATTCGTCCACGTCCCTTTCTGACATGACGGGACATTTCGTGTCCCCACTCTTTTGGCCTATATAAAGTGTTTTTACCCTCATTTGTAATTTCTACCTTTTACTCTAGCTCCCTTCGTTCTCTGATTAGCGATTCTTTCGGCAAGTTCATGTGCTTGTTTTTCTCTTGTTCCTTCGTCGCCTACATTTAACCTTCCTGTCTGTATCCAATGGCCTCCGGTTCTGAGCGTGCCGTCACCGACATTGCCCCCAAATCTGACATGCACATCTACTCCTCCGTGCTCTCTGATGGGGAGCTGGAGAGCCTTATTGGCGAATATGGGATTCCTGCTGACCTTCATCCCCGTCTGCCTCCGGCGGATTTTACGATGGATAATCTCCCTGAGGATGCTATTAGGCTCTACGAGAAATATTTTGCATTCTTGGGGGTCCGAGTTCCTTTTTCCACCTTTCTTCTGAGGGTCATCAAATACTTTAAGGTTCATATCTCCTAGTTGGTGCCCATCGGGCTGAATAGGTTGGTCATGTTTGAAATTTATTGCCGGAGCCTGGAGATTCAACCTACGGTAAACTTGTTCCGGGTTTTTTGTAAGCTAAATAAGCAAGGGCACTGGTTCTCTTTTGAGAGACGTACCGGAGGGGAGGATCTTGGGCGCATTTTCAGGGAGACATGTTCAAGCTTGAAGAATTGGAAAGACAATTTTTTTCTAATTGACTGAAGAGCCATTCCAGATGCTATGCCATGGAGACACCCGGATTCGAATATCTCAGATAATGCCCCTTCCGGTGGTTTCGAAGAAGCTGACGTCCGGAGGCTGTGTGAAGGAGTTGTTGACCTTAGGCCCATTCATTCTGGGCTTCTGTTCAACGCCGGGCTGACCAGGGTCTGGAAGCATCCCGGGTTTCGTCCGGAGTTCAAGGATATTGACAAGAATGGTAACATAGACGCTTAAGTTCATTTTACTTTTCTGGGGCGCTTTTTTTTCTTTATTAATGAATTTTCTTCCTTTGTTGCTTGTTGCAGTGATCACAATGTCTCAGTATTTGCGTTTGAGATCGGAACAGGGATCCCGGCTGGGTCGTGGCCGTCCACTAGCCGAAGGGGAGGAGATACCCCAACACGTGACTCAGTCCTTGGGGGTAGGGAATTCCCGAGACGAGTCGGGTCCAGAAGATTGTGGAGAGGGCCGACCCGACGGTGTTGAAGGCAAAGGAGAAGAAGAGAAAACAGATAGAGAAGAGGCCGGCTGCTGGAGGGTCGTCGATGTTTAAGAAGAGAAGGCAGGCTTCGCCTTCGATTGAAGTGTCTTCTAGCCTTGAAAACTCCCAGGGTGCTCATTCCATGTCTCCTTTGAACGTCTTGAGGTCGGATGATGTTGCCGAGACTACCGAACGGGTGGTTCCCCCTGTTGTTTTGATTGATGAGGAGATTCCGGCGACGGAGGTTCCCCCTGTTGTTTTTGAGCCAGTCGTTCGTTTAGGGTATGGCTCTTTCTTGACAAGTGTTCAGCGTTATTAGTGTTCTATTTCTGATTTTCTTTACCGAAGGAGGTGAGGCTGGCGTCTCTGGGGTAAATGCAGAAGAGGTTGTCCATCATCGGGCTGGCGTTTCTGGGGTAAATGCTGAATAGGTTGTCCATCATCAGGCTGGCCCCTACACCAGAGGTATCCGCATGCTTTTTCTTTTTTTCCCCCTCTCCCTCTTATATATATATATATATATATATATATATATATATATATATATATATATATATATATATATATATATATATATATATATATATACCTAAATTTACTTTTACTCCAGAATTTTTTGGCCGGAGGGGTTCCGGTGAGCCTTTTATTCCCGAATGGGGTCTGACAGCCAACACTAGTCTCAACGATGCAATTCAGTGCAGGGATATGATGGCTAATCTTGCCCCCCCCCCCTTTTGTCCGCGGCGAACACGAAGATCTTACAAATGAACGGGCTCTATATAGGGGGTGGTTCGAGCTGTGCCATGAGTCTCTCGTTGTTGCTGAGGTTTTCAAGAGGTTTGAACGTCTGAACCATCATTATGCTGAGCTCTACAGGACTCACTCTTCCTGCTCTGGGCTTGAGCTCTTACTATCCGAAGCTCAAAACAGCCTTCGTTCCCAAACTGTCATGAACGAAAAACTTGCCGCCGACCACCAGGCTCTCCAAGGGGCCCACCAGGATTGTGGTCGCAAGGAAGGGGAGATGAAGGCTAAGATAGAGGCTCTGGAGAAGGAAGTGAGCATGTTAAAAGCTAGGGATGAGGATCAGTCAGAAAAGGTTAGATTGTTGGAGGAGTCCTTGGGGAAGAAGACCTCCGAGCTGGAAGAGTCGGAGAAGGAGGCTTCTAATCTCAGGAAGAATTTTCAGGAAGTTGCTATTAAAGCCGATCAGGAGGAAATGTTGCGCTTTAATTACGTGAAGGAGTTGATACCCGCCGTTGTCCGTCGGTTACATGGGAGTAAGGAGTATATGCAGGCATGGGGAGCAGTGTTTAACACTGCTATTGATTCCGGTTGGTTGGATGGCGTAAGGGAAGGTCGGGATGAAGCTCAGGTGGAAGAGATTGTTGAAGCCCAAAATGATTTTGACATGGAAGCTGTTCAAGGGTTCATGGCGGCTTATGATGAGATGTTTACCCGTATCTTTCCCTACATCGAGAAGATTAAGCGATCCTACCATCTTCCTTTGGCCGATCTAATAAACATACTTCCTGATGGGACAGGGGCCACTCCTAGGGCTAGCACTTCCGGAGGATCTTAGCACCTGATAACATCAATTAGTCCTGAATATTAAGTGTCAATTTCCCCCGTTAATGCTCGTTATTTATATCATTTATATGGATTTACGCTTTTTTTCCATTGTTTTACACTTTCAAGTAAATTGCGAGCATTGGAGCTAAAGAGACGCGGAAATGGAAACGTTACTAAGGATTTATCACAGTATGCTTATTTTGAAGAGATTACGACGTAACTCGTCTCTCACATTACGCGTAACTATTGTGCGTGACCAAGTCCAACTCATCAAGAGATTACACGTAACTCCCTTCCAAAGATTACGACGTAACTCCATTAGGTCAAAAGAGGTTCCACGCCGCTGATACTTACGTCGTAACTATTGCATCACTTACGACGTAACCAGGTTTATTGAAGACTACGGCGTAACCACTTATAAGGTTACGCCGTAACTAGCAGATCTAGTGCTTTTACGACGGAATAGAAGGTTACGGCGTAACTCATCTATTGGTTACGCCGTAACCCAGACCTGGCCTATAAATACCCCACGAATTCCAGCATTTCTAATCATCCCATTCCACACATAATACTCTGAGAACATGGTAAAATACTCAAGGAAGGTCTAGGGAAGCATACGGAGCTGTTTCCAAGGGAGAAGTCACACCATTACGATAAGCTTTAGCGTTTATTATTTCTTTTACTTTCAATTCATGTATTTCGTACCTTTGAATATTGAATTGATATGCATGATTAATATGAGCGGCTAAGCACCCTTTGGTGCTAGCCTATTTATGATTCCTTAATTGTTTTGTTTGCGTTTACCTTTACTCCGTACAATTATTTCTAAGTGTATGCATGCATAGTTCTTTGGTAGTCACCCCGGGTTCGGTAGTTTTGAATGGCGGTAGAGGCCAATTGCCTAGGAGATATGACCAACTGACCCTAGTGAGCTGACTGAGATGGGAAGGGTAAGATATGACCAACTGACGACCCTTTCTACTTATGCGATTTGACCAACTGATCACCTATCGTTTGGATGAACTTAAGAATTGGGGGTGTAGTGTCTAAGTTCCTAACGGCCGGACACTCACTATTTAGAATCTGGCATGTAGCGGTACTTAATGACTCGGCTTAGGGGACCAGGAACAACAGGACTTATGACGGTGCTACTGATTTCTCCTTGGTGGCATCTTTGCTAATTGGTTAGGGCGAATTGACCAAATGCTGTCCTCTCGAATTTGACCCCACCTGAAGTAATTGGAAGTAGGTAGACGTAGACATAACTAGTTAGGAGGATTAACTAGGTTAGCACCACTATTCCTCTATTGATTTCCCTTCTACCATTTATTTTCTTTTATATTCTGCATTCGTAGTTTAATTAATTAAAACCTTATCAAACCATTTATATTCTGTGACAATTAGACTTAGTAATTATCCGACACACATAGCTCTTGGGACGACCTCGGCTTTACCATTTACTACACTACACACGACCGGGTACACTGCCCGTTAGTGCATTAGGGTAGACCATAGGTATAGCGAGACACTATAAATATTAAAATCTGGTCAGTAAAACCTGCATCAGCACCTTCTTCTCTGTTTGTTTGAAAGATGTTTGTATTTGTGTGGTGGCAGGCCTGCGTCCCTTTTAAATGATGTATTCAGACAATTTCTATTTGTACCTTTGCAGTTGGTTCTTATATCTTTGACAATGTGTTGGTTTAATCCAGGCCGTTCGTGTGTCCGGACGGCCATTTTTTATTATTTGTGTATGCATGCTTGTGTTTATGTATTTTATTGTCGCTTTGTTGGTGGATACACCGGGGACTCATCCTGGCGTCGTCACGTCTTAGGGTATCTGCATGCCGTTAGGGCGAATAATGCCTCTTTCCCTTAATGACTTAGTATTATTTTGGGGTACGCAGGTGCCTAACTGAATGGTATATGGGCCTTCCCTAGTGTCGTTGCACTTACGGGGATATAATATTTATAACTGTTGGGTTTTTGGGTGCGCGGTCGGAGGTAGCTAGTCTCCGCCGGTTGCACCTTCCCCTTTTGTATGAGACATATCCATGGGAAAATTTTCCTCCTCCATCATAGGTTGGAGAATATATCATTACTTAATGAAAGTAGAAGTAAAATGGTCCATGCCCGTAGGCTTACATTTCATTTGTTGGTATTCTAAAGAAAACATGTTTTTCAAATTCATGGTGTCCCACTTCCGGGGCACCTCTTCTTCCTCGATAGTTTCCAACTTGTATGAGCCGTTGAGATTTGCTTCCTTGATCCGATAGGGGCCTTCCCATTTTGGTCCCAGCTTGCCCTGATCTTTGGCTCTGCTTGCTTCATTTTTCCGGTATACGAACTCTCATGGCTTAAAGGATACTAAACGCGCCTTTCGGTTATAGTACTTTTCCAGCTTCATTTTGTACCTAGCTTCCATTACGGCTGCCTCTTCTCTCCGTTCCTGCAATAGGTCAAGATTGAGGGGAATTTCCTCTTCATTTTGCTCTTCTATACTACTAGGATCTTCCTCCTCGAGACCTTCCCGCAACATCCTTGTTCTGTACGTTGGCATACTGATTTGCTCCAAACGGTCAAGTTTAATCACACGAGCCGGCCACTTGTGAATGGTCAACCGTAACAAACTTAAAACAGCTCAGAAGCAAATGCAATGAAGATCAGGAGAGTATAGTGTTTCCCCAGGTCGTTAAGTCCCAACGAGCTGTGCGAGAATAGTCAAACGTGTAGTGATCGAGAGATTTGAACGGAAAAGAGGTTGTGAATGATTATAACTACAGAAAAAGTACATAAACTACAAGGGCTTAAATGCAAATTAAAGAAAATTAAAAAGATAAAAAATATTAAATAAACGCTATCACTATTTTTACAATGATGTTTTTGTTTTTTTTCTTTTACAAATTTAAATTAAAAACTACGTGACGTACAAAACAAAATGTGAAACTGGAACAATATTAATCCTAAAAATATAAAAATGATATTTTTACAATCCTAATGATAAAATAAAATTTTAAGAAAAATAAAATTATTTTTATAACTATTTAATTAATTATTATTAATTAAAACTATTTTTAACTATTTAATAATACCCTAAAATACAAGAAAATATGAAATAAAGCTAGAAAAATGAAATTATGACTTGGAAAATCTAAAATAACAAAAGAGAATTTTCAAAACTATTTTTGTATTTTTCTGATTATTTTTCTATTTTTATGAATTAAAAACTATTTAAAACTACTTAAATTGCTTAAAAATACAAATTTAACTAAGAAAAAATTTTAAAAAAATATTTTTTGGCTTTTTATATTTATCTTAACTTAAGAAAAATGAAAACTTATTTTTTGAAACTTTTCTTAATTATTTGTATTAAATGCTAATTAAAAGTGCTTAAAAACTAATTAAAATGAAGAAAAATACCAAACTGACCTAGAAAAATCTGAAAAATTCAAGAAAAGTCTAAAATAATATTCTAAAGCTGAGAAAAATATAAAAACAGGTGCTTGTGTACAAGAAAATGAAACTGCTATGCCAAGTGCTTATGGAATAAGCACTTCAAATAAGCAAATGGTCACAAATGCACACCAAACTGTAACAGAAGCTTTAATATACTAAAAACACTCAAAAGCAACTAACTATAACTGCTCTAAACCTCTAAAATGCAAATTACAAAGATTTGACTAGATTGAACTAATGAGCTAAAAACAGTTTGAGGTACCAAGTTTAAGCTAAGAAATAAGCTACCTAATAAGCTGAGACATGAAACTAAGACTTGGATCCTACACTAGACCTGGGTGGCTATGTCTAGACCAAAGAATAGACCAAGATAAGCTTTTATGAGCTTGGTGCAAGGACTGCAAGAGACCTGTGCACACTCAGTTAATACTGAGTTTGTGCACAGGGCATATAAGGCCTAATTGACAAGCTTTTTTGGTGCTTATAAAAAAATTGTAAAATTCCACAAAAATGGTGATAAGAAATGAGACCAGCTGAAGTTTTTAAAATCTCAAGTTTCACTTAATTTGTCCCAGAAATGAGTAAATGATAAATCATCTCAGTTGGCTCAAAATGGCTTTTTCCAAGTTTTGACTTTTGAAGTAACTATGAAATGTTGACTTTTTTGATCTTTGAATCCAATTTGAGGACTGATGTTGATGTACTATGATGAAACAAACACAATGCAAGTTATACAAATGATTTTGAAACACAAAACAAGGCTTTCATTTTGCAAAATCTCAACAGTGAAGCAAATAAGACAGATTTAGTTTGATTTTGACTTTGAGAGCTTGCAGGCACACTTTTATGACAGATATGAGTATAATAGAGTTAAACAAGCATGAACCAACAGGTTCTAACTACTGAGCAATCAGCAACACAGTTTTGCTGCATAATCCAAACACCCTTATATTGACTGATTTGCAAGCAACACTAAGCTAAACACTTAACTTTCTAAAATTAATGATCAAACTGAGTTTACTTGACCTAACTACAACTAATTAAACAGGTTAAAACCAATCTAGACTACAAGAACAGATTATGCTATAACTATTGAAATTGACTTACACTTTGTCCCAGCCACTATGGCTTGCCATCAATCAAACCAGAACCTCTATCCTATATAAACCAACCATTTAACTCTGAATCAACCCATTTCCATCTCTGCTTCAACCCATTTCCATTTCCAAGACCAAATGAACCATGTTTGACTTTTGTTGACCAAGAATGAGAATTGCTTGAAACTGATATATAAGCTTAACAAAAGCTATAAAAAGCTTAACTAAGCTTGTCTGAACTTAAACATAAGCTATTAAAAGTTTGGATATAAGACTTTGAAAATGGATTTTCCAACAGTGAGCATGAGATTATGAAACTTAAATAAAACTTTGAATTAGAACTTAGATTTGATTACAAACACTGAATTACTTTAAATTCAATACATAGAAACTGAAAAATTACATTTTAAGATTTAAACTAAGACATTTCTAAAAAAAAACGACATACATTGAAAATTAAACTAACTACTTGCCATCTCTTGCTTCCTCTTCTCTCTTTTATACTCACAAAGCTTCCACGTGTCCTTCTGAGCACATCCCACCACTTTTGTGAGCCAATGGATGAGTTTTGTGGATTTTGGCCATTCATTTGGTTTTGGCGGGAAAAGCATAATTTGACCTCTGTGGACTCTGAGCTAGCAACTAGGGGGGGTGGATAGGTGTAATGATTATGGAGGAGGGGGGAAGGGATAAGGTGAGGTGATGGTGTTGGGAGAAGGTATGTTGCAGAGCAGGCAAGTGGGGAAGGGAAGAGATAAGCCAGTGGAGGGAAAGCAGCTTTTGACTTTGGTTTGACTAGGGGTTCAAAAAGGGGCAATGACAGGGGGTTCAAAATGATAATGGCAGGGGTCTAAAACAGATTTGACAAGGGTTGGTTTTAGTATTAATGATAAGGACCAAAACTGTAATTCTGCCAAACTAGAGGGACCAAACCTGTAATTTCTCCAAAGTTGTCACAAGGACCAAAACTGACAAGTTCTAATAGTACAAGGACTAGTTTTGACATTTTCAAATCCCAAGGACTATTTTTGCCAAATTTCAAAACTTGAGGGACTAAAGTTGTAATTTTGCAATTTTTGATCTCAAGGACCAATTTTGACAACTTAAGAGTCCCTAGGGACTTAAAATGATATTTTTCTTTATTTAGATTTACCAGGGACTGTTTTTGACAACTTTTGAAACTTGGGGGACTAAAACTGCCAATTATGCAAACTTGATACGTTTTCACCAGATTTTGATATTTTTGCATTTAAAACACATAAAACACTTATTTGTGATATTTTTATCATTTTGATGCATTTCCGAGTGTTTTCAGATGTTTTTGCAGTTTAAATGGTACAAAAATGATGAGTATTTAGACACTCATCAATCCCCCACACTAAGATATTGCTAGTCCCTAGCAATGTTTTGAGAAAAATTAATGGATTTTATCTCTTTACCAAAAGCCATTACTTCTGGAGTAGCCAAATGTTTTAGTTCAAGTAAGAACCTTGGTACACCGATAACCAAATGATTTTGAGCAAATCACCAGCTTTCAACGGATTTGATTTGTCTTTACCAGAAGCCGTTTGCTTCTGGACTAGCCAACTCTTAGATAAATTATCAATATTATCTTTGGTGAGTTGATTACCACTTATGGTTTTTCCACTGCCTTTACCACAAGCCATAAACTTGCGGGCTAGCCAACTCTTCACTTTTAAGGATATGGTGAGCTGAACACCATACAATTTTGGGCAAATTGCAAGCCGTCAACGGATTTGAGATATCTTTACCAAGAGCCGTTTGCTCCTGGATTAGCCAATCCTTTAGTTTTTTAGACATGGCGGATTGATAACCAATTGAGTAAGTGCAAAAACACTTACTCCAAAAAAAAAATTTTGGCCAAAAACGGGGGAATTGGTATAATTACATGATAAAATTCGTGAGAATTCCCCCCCCCCCACACTTAGAAATGAATATTGCCCTCAATATTCAAAGTACCGGCGGTTATGCCGAAATATAGAACGTAAAAGGGAAATACTACGGCCATTATTTAGAAAGATTTTTTTTTTTTTTTTTTCTTTTGAAACACTTATATATACACAACATGTGGGGCAACCCCCCACACTAGGGTGGTAGAAAGATAGAAAGAAGTCAGAAATATGGGTGAAAACCCATATGGCATGCTACTGTTTTTGATTCCCGAGTCGCTAGCTTGACTCGACCCCGTATTCATTTGTTCATGGGGAAGTAAGTGGAAGAGACAATCTCCATCGGACTTTCATTCAAGATGTTTGTATAAACATTGAAGTACGTGAAAGTTCCACACCGATGAGATATAGATAGAACCGGCTCAAAAATGATAAATGAAAATGCCGGGATCAAAAATAGTGTCCTCATTCCCGAAGGAGTGAAGAACAGGAGAAACCACACTATCTGTGAAAAATGGAATAAAGATGTGCATCACAATGCAATCCCATTCTTCATTAGTGAGGAGCAAATCACCATTTGTTAGATTTTTAAGCTTAGACTTGAAGCTTGTATGGTGATTGGCAACAGAATTTCCGGGAGGGAGAACTGGAAACGGTTCTTCAATTAACAGATTTTCCAGAAAAAGGATGTCTCCCTCCGAATCAAAGTAAGTATTGTCAATCCCTGTTGGAATTGACTCATCACTAAGAAAAGCATCGACCTCCTTCCAAAAGTTGTCATCTTCCTCATCCGGAGTGAGAGAAGGAATGGAAGAGTCGGAAATGGGACAAGAAATGAGTGGATGATCATTATATAAGAGATTTTCAGTTTCTCCACGATCGGCTTCGAAATCAAAGAGATCATCGTCACTTTCTGATGAAAGTGGACTAATGTGAGTGAGTTCATCGGTGAACTCCTCAAGAAGAGGATCAGACTGTGGGAGTGATGCCTCAACATACTCAATGTCTCCATAAGATTTACAATCATCGCTAAAATCGGAGAAAGTTTCAAAATTATCTTTTGAACACTCAAGAGGGGAAAGAGAATCACACATATGATCAGAAGTTCCCTGTGACTCTCCCGGGATTGGGACAAGGTTCTCAACACTAGACTTTATGAATTCGTCCGATTCCTTTTCAGGAACAGTGTCAAGATGCTCATCCCCCATGTTCGAGAAGTGAGTGGAATATCGGTGTGATAACAACAGATTGAGGGAGTTTAGAAGGACTAGCATACATATGTTTTATACTTTCCATTTGTTCTTCCGCTAGTAATTCCATCATAGTCTTTTCTCCTTGATTTTTCATGGAAGGAATTTCAACTGATGAACTTGATGAACCGTACAAAATTGACGAATATCAAGGGTAACTTCATCATCATCGTCATCAGGAATGAAACGGAATCGAGAGCTAGATTTGGCTGCTTTTTCTTTTGCAATTGATTCCCTAATAGATTTTTCAAAGGCAATTTGGGAATCTAATTTAGCAAATCCGCTTCTGGCTAACAAAACTTCCATAGATTTCTCATTTGGATTATCTTGGGAATGTTTACATTCCTTCAAATCTTTCACTAAATCCAAAGATTAAGGAGAAGATTTTGAGGAAGTGGCTCAGGCTGAGGTGGTGCCTGATTCACTTGGTATTGTGGAGGTTGGTCATGATATGAAGAGTCATAATTGTTACAGGGAAATGGATTCCTTGTTTGACAATCAGAGCTACAGTGAGGACCTCCACAATACTACAACAAGTAGAACTGATGTGGCTGTGAGTCATTTGTGTTGTAGTTATAATTGTTATCAAGAACCTGCTCATAGACAAGCGTGTTTCCGATTGACAATCAGAACTGTAGTGTGAACCACCACAGTACTCACAATAGTAAACTGCCGAGTCTTACAGGTGTGGTAGTGATGGAATGAATCAGGTTGTGTTATGGTAGGAATAGGGATCCTGGTTATGACAGACCGTTTCCTGATTCCTCCACGCTACAACTGGGGCAATTGCCACCATTATAAGGACCACCACACCATTGACAATCAAGAGGGTGAGGATAAGACATAGAAAGAATCAAAGGTTTATAGAGGGGTTGGGATGAAGAATCAAAGATGTGAGAGGGTAAAGATGGATATTTTTGGATTTTTGGATAAATATTTTGTAAAAATAAGAAAGAAAATATTTTTGGGTTTTTGATTTATATAAGAAAATATAAACATATAGATGGTATGAACAAGGAGTGAATATTCAAATCACTAATCTGCTAAACGTAAGATAATTAGCACAGCTCCCCGGCAGCGGCGCCAAAATTTGATTCGCTCCAAACGGTCAAGTTTAATCACACGAGCCGGCCACTTGTGAATGGCCAACCGTAACAAACTTAAAACAGCTCAGAAGCAAATGCAATGAAGATCAGGAGAGTATAGTGTTTCCCCAGGTCGTTAAGTCCCAACGAGGCTGTGAGAATAGTCAAACGTGTAGTGATCGAGAGATTTGAACGGAAAAGAGGTTGTGAATGATTATAACTACAGAAAAAGTACATAAACTACAAGGGCTTAAATGCAAATTAAAGAAAATTAAAAAGATAAAAAATATTAAATAAACGCTATCACTATTTTTACAATGATGTTTTTGTTTTTTTCTTTTACAAATTTAAATTAAAAACTACGTGACGTACAAAACAAAATGTGAAACTGGAACAATATTAATCCTAAAAATATGAAAATGATATTTTTACAATCCTAATGATAAAAGAAAATTTTAAGAAAAATAAAATTATTTTTATAACTATTTAATTAATTATTATTAATTAAAAACTATTTTTAACTATTTAATAATACCCTAAAATACAAGAAAATATGAAATAAAGCTAGAAAAATGAAATTATGACTTGGAAAAATCTAAAATAACAAAAGAGAATTTTCAAAACTATTTTTGTATTTTTCTGATTATTTTTCTATTTTTTATGAATTAAAAACTATTTAAAACTACTTAAATTGCTTAAAAATACAAATTTAACTAAGAAAAATTTTAAAAAATATTTTTTTGGCTTTTTATATTTATCTTAACTTAATAAAAATGAAAACTTATTTTTTTGAAACTTTTCTTAATTATTTGTATTAAATGCTAATTAAAAGTGCTTAAAAACTAATTAAAATGAAGAAAAATACCAAACTGATCTAGAAAAATCTGAAAAATTCAAGAAAAGTCTAAAATAATATTCTAAAGCTGAGAAAAATATAAAAACAGGTGCTTGTGTACAAGAAAATGAAACTGCTATGCCAAGTGCTTATGGAATAAGCACTTCAAATAAGCAAATGGTCACAAATGCACACCAAACTGTAACAGAAGCTTTAATATACTAAAAACACTCAAAAGCAACTAACTATAACTGCTCTAAACCTCTAAAATGCAAATTACAAAGATTTGACTAGATTGAACTAATGAGCTAAAAACAGTTTGAGGTACCAAGTTTAAGCTAAGAAATAAGCTACCTAATAAGCTGAGACATGAAACTAAGACTTGGATCCTACACTAGACCTGGGTGGCTATGTCTAGACCAAAGAATAGACCAAGATAAGCTTTTATGAGCTTGGTGCAAGGACTGCAAGAGACCTGTGCACACTCAGTTAATACTGAGTTTGTGCACAGGGCATATAAGGCCTAATTGACAAGCTTTTTTGGTGCTTATAAAAAAATTGTAAAATTCCACAAAAATGGTGATAAGAAATGAGACCAGCTGAAGTTTTTAAAATCTCAAGTTCCACTTAATTTGTCCCAGAAATGAGTAAATGATAAATCATCTCAGTTGGCTCAAAATGGCTTTTTCCAAGTTTTGACTTTTGAAGTAACTATGAAATGTTGACTTTTTTTGATCTTTGAATCCAATTTGAGGACTGATGTTGATGTAATATGATGAAACAAACACAATGCAAGTTATACAAATGATTTTGAAACACAAAACAAGGCTTTCATTTTGCAAAATCTCAACAGTGAAGCAAATAAGACAGATTTAGTTTGATTTTGACTTTGAGAGCTTGCAGGCACACTTTTATGACAGATATGAGTATAATAGAGTTAAACAAGCATGAACCAACAGGTTCTAACTACTGAGCAATCAGCAACACAGTTTTGCTGCATAATCCAAACACCCTTATATTGACTGATTTGCAAGCAACACTAAGCTAAACACTTAACTTTCTAAAATTAATGATCAAACTGAGTTTACTTGACCTAACTACAACTAATTAAACAGGTTAAAACCAATCTAGACTACAAGAACAGATTATGCTATAACTATTGAAATTGACTTACACTTTGTCCCAGCCACTATGGCTTGCCATCAATCAAACCAGAACCTCTATCCTATATAAACCAACCATTTAACTCTGAATCAACCCATTTCCATCTCTGCTTCAACCCATTTCCATTTCCAAGACCAAATGAACCATGTTTGACTTTTGTTGACCAAGAATGAGAATTGCTTGAAACTGATATATAAGCTTAACAAAAGCTATAAAAAGCTTAACTAAGCTTGTCTGAACTTAAACATAAGCTATTAAAAGTTTGGATATAAGACTTTGAAAATGGATTTTCCAACAGTGAGCATGAGATTATGAAACTTAAATAAAACTTTGAATTAGAACTTAGATTTGATTACAAACACTGAATTACTTTCAATTCAATACATAGAAACTAAAAATTACATTTTAAGATAAAACTAAGACATTTCTAAAAAAAACGACATACATTGAAAAATAAAAACTAACTACTTGCCATCTCTTGCTTCCTCTTCTCTCTTTTATACTCACAAAGCTTCCACGTGTCCTTCTGAGCACATCCCACCACTTTTGTGAGCCAATGGATGAGTTTAGTGGATTTTGGCCATTCATTTGGTTTTGGCGGGAAAAGCATAATTTGACCTCTGTGGACTCTGAGCTAGCAACTAGGGGGGGTGGATAGGTGTAATGATTATGGAGGAGGGGGGAAGGGATAAGGTGAGGTGATGGTGTTGGGAGAAGGTATGTTGCAGAGCAGGCAAGTGGGGAAGGGAAGAGATAAGCCAGTGGAGGGAAAGCAACTTTTGACTTTGGTTTGACTAGGGGTTCAAAAAGGGGCAATGACAGGGGGTTCAAAATGATAATGGCAGGGGTCTAAAACAGATTTGACAAGGGTTGGTTTTAGTATTAATGATAAGGACCAAAACTGTAATTCTGCCAAACTAGAGGGACCAAACCTGTAATTTCTCCAAAGTTGTCACAAGGACCAAAACTGACAAGTTCTAATAGTACAAGGACTAGTTTTGACATTTTCAAATTCCCAAGGACTATTTTTGCCAAATTTCAAAACTTGAGGGACTAAAGTTGTAATTTTGTAATTTTTGATCTCAAGGACCAATTTTGACAACTTAAGAGTCCCTAGGGACTTAAAATGATATTTTTATTTATTTAGATTTACCAGGGACTGTTTTTGACAACTTTTGAAACTTGGGGGACTAAAACTGCCAATTATGCAAACTTGATACGTTTTTCACCAGATTTTGATATTTTTGAATTTTAAACACATAAAACACTTATTTGTGATATTTTTATCATTTTGATGCATTTCTGAGTGTTTTCAGATGTTTTTGCAGTTCAAATGGTACAAAAATGATGAGTATTTAGACACTCATCACATACCTATCTCCGCTGGCATGACTGCTTCACTTCCATAGGTAAGGTTGAAAGGTGTTTCTCCATTGCTGGTCTTGATGGATGTTCGGTGAGCACAGAGAACATTCGGTAGCTCATCCACCCATCCTGCCCTTGCACGTCCCAACCTTGCTTTGATTCCTTCCATCAGACTTTTGTTTGCCCTTTCTACCAACCCGTTGGCCTGCGGATGGGCTACGGAGGTGTTGATCTGTTTGATGTTAAGCTTTTCGCACCACTTTTTGAAGGGATTATCTACGAACTGCTTTGCATTGTCCATGACAATTATGGCTGGGAGACCGAAGCGACAAACTATGTTATCCCACACGAATCTTATGACGTCTTTGCCAGTGATCCTTGCCAATGGTTTGGCTTCGGTCCATTTGGTGAAGTAATCGATAGCGACCAGAATGAACTTGACCTTTCCTGCTGCCGCGGGTAGGGGACCTACTATGTCCATTCCCCATTGATAGAAAGGCCATGGGGCCATGATTGGCGTCAATTTGGTTTTTGGAAGTTGTGGTACCGGGGAGTAGATTTGGCAGGAATCGCATTTGAGTATCTCATTTCTGGCATCTCGGTGCATGGTGGGCCAATAGAATCCTTGGCGCATGGCTTTTTCTAAGACCGAGCGCGGGCCGGAGTGCATCCCGCAGGATCCCATGTGTATTTCCCTTATGACGTAGTTCGCCTGCAAGGGACCCACGCATCTCATCATAGGTACTAGGTAGGCCTTTTTGTATAGCACCCCATCTTCTATGACATACTGACCGATTTTCATCCTTAGGGTGCGGGCCTCGTTTGGGTCGTCCGGCCAGACCCCTTCTGTGAGACAGCGGATGATAGGAGTCATCCAGTTGTCCCCATCTTCATCCACGATGTTATTGACCTCCTTTTCCTCCGTCAACCTTTCTCTCAATACTTCCACCAACACCTCCTTCGTTAGATGGTCAAAAGCAACAGTAGCCAATTTACTAATGTGACAACCCGTATTTTCAGGTCATTTCTCGAAACAATTTATGCCTCACTATTTCAACATTTACCGTAAACTTGGTTTACTTGTTCCAAATTCGCGTAACCTTTATGGTTTAGCGGCGAATTCATGATCATATCATCACGTACATTTCATATGGACTAAGATTAGTCTACATTTCATTGACATCATTTGCATCATGATAATTCATTCATGACATTTCATTTCACATTTAACGCGTAATTTTTATATTAAATAAACGTTATCGCGTGAGTTATTATTTTAAATATTTAATCCGTTACTTTCAAAAATGATCCCGATGTATTTTTAAACTTACATTTAGTTTATAAAAACTATATTTTAGTTTTCCTAGTGTTTCAAATTTATTTGGTACATAAATCGTTAAAGTTAAATTATTACGACGTTTTTCTTAAAAACTATACGATAATTATTTTATCACTCAAATTTCACAAGGAATATATTTTTACAATTTTTATTATCTCATTACATTCTATTTTGACCTATCAAAAACTTACTTGTACCAAAAAGTTACAATTATCTACACTTTACTTACATTTTCTAATATTTACATACAAGTAAAAAAAAAATATATATATTTGTTGACAAATATCCCATGAAATCCGGCCATAGGGATTGCAATTATGGTTTGGATGATTTTTTTTACTTCTTTGAATGTATAAAGCTACACTCCTTGTATAACTTCATTCATTTATTTTCATTCATCTCAATCACTACAATAATTCTCCAAGTAGTAAAAGTTTCTTCTTCTTTGTTTCCTCTCTTCAACCGGCCACATACTAGGGTACCAAGGGATCATCAAAATTTTGCTAGCTCAAGTGTTATTTACAATCTAGATAATACTCTTTATTAGGTTTTGAAATAAAAACCAAGAGTGTTTAGGTTTAACCTTGTTACTTGCACCTCATCATATTCACTTGTAAGCATGTTTCTTTCATTTTTCATGTTTTCTTATCATCTCATATGTATCTTTTCATTTTTGGTACAAACATGCAAGACATATGTGATTTATACCATTTTTACATGATTTTAGAGTTATATATTTTATGGTCATCCTATAATTATTCCCTTGGTATTCTTTGGTCTTGATGATGTCTAGGAACCCATGACACCCTAAGAAGGTGTATGGTAGGATTAGATTAGTTTTGGAGTTGATTTGAAGGGATTAGAATAGGTTTTGTCCGAGAAAAACTATTTTCGTAAAGTATAAAATGTAATCTGTCCTTGTTTTGCTTTTCTGGAAAATCCGACCTTAGTCACGAAATTTTGGCCTTGATATTTAGAAAATATACTTTAAAACGAATCCGTGGCCGCTTGAACGGATTAAAACGGAGTTATAACGAAGTCGTGGTGAATTTTTAAAGTTGCCGACGAAATATATTTTTTTTCAGAAATTTCAGCAACATATTTTTACTTTGTTCGGGTCAAAAACGAGCCTTAAGCTTCACAAATTATTTCGACTTGTCAAAAATATATTAGTATACTTTGATACGAAGCTAAGGACGTATTATACGTAGAAAACGGATTTGAAACGACAAATATATGCACGTTTTCATAAAATTGCCGTAACTATTATTTTCAGAAAAACTATATTATTTTTACGATACAAGTGTTACATTTGCTGTAACGTCCATGTTGAGGGCTGTTTTTAACGAGGTTGTGAAACTTTTTGGAACGAAATGTCTTCTAGTAAAATCAAGTTCACCGGGCATATTTTCTAAAACGACAAGCTGTTTGTAAAGCGGAGTTGTAGTAAATTATTTACGGATGTTCAAACTTGGCCGAAACTCATTTTTCTGCACAACAATTAGCCAAAACCACCATCTTTAACCCTTATTATCTTTATGATCGAGACCTTTTGGACGAAAACTCCTGAACTGAAACTTCTAGATATCGATACAAACTTTCCAAAACAGTCGAGTTCGTTCTCTAACGATCGACGCGATACACCGTTTTAACGACTAGTTTTTCGAAGCCATTTTTGTTAATTTCATGAAAATTCCGACGACATTGTTTTGCGACAAAAAGTGATAATTTCACCGTAAATCATTACAAAACCATTGTAGGATGACATTTTGACGTAAAACTTGTAATGTGATTTTTGATTGGTCAAGACGTCAAACGAGTATTTTTCGACGATAAGTAATATTTTCAAAACTCGCAAATGGTATAAATAACATACGAAATGCATGCATAACATTACATTGCAACTCATTACATGTCATATCATTCATCATAGGTCAAGATTTACGTATCACACTACATCTCGGTGTACTCACTTTTGTCTTCGCATCATTCCACCAAGTGAGTTCCATAGCCCCACTTTTCTTGTTTTAATGTTTTTATTAAACTCTTTGGGGGAGATACATGCTCATCAACTACTTTTATGACATTCATGATTATTTGCAAACTACATGTTTATCTAAACTGAATGCTAGTCATACGAAGTAACATTATTGCCATACTTAGAATTTCTATTTCATATATTCATTGAGCTAATGGTCTTGGTATATTCATTGAGCTAATGGTCTTGGTATATTCATTGAGCTAATGGTCTTGGTATATTCATCGAGCTAATGGTCTTGGTATATTCATTGAGCTAATGGTCTTGGTATATTCATTGAGCTAATGGTCTTGGTAATATCATGAACTAATGGTCTTGGAACGATTTGAACCACACTCATATTCATTTGAACCTAAACTATACATATTTTGGCAGTGGGTTGTGAACACACAGGTTGCAAGTTTTGTATGGGCGGAACTTGGAACTGAGTGGATTTACAATGCCTTTGCTGCATAAACGATTTCGAAAGGCTTTACATTTCAACTCAAACTCTATGAACTCACTCAACCTTTGTGTTGACACTTTTAGCATGTTTTATCTCAGGTATCTAAGGCATTCACTTCATGGCATGCATTTGGACACATCATGGAGTCGCGATGACGACGCGTCTCACGTGGGATTTATACACTTTAAAACATCGTTTGAATTGTAACAAACTTATTTCCGCACAAGTTGATTTTCATTTGGGACCTACATTTTGTAAACTCTGATTGTTTTATTAAATCAAACGATGTGTTTTCCAAACGACACTTTAGGTCGTTCAATATAACTGCGATTGTGATGCTATGACAGTCAATCCCCAGGAATTCCATTCCGCTGCAAAACAGGTAATTTGGGGGTGTGACAGATTGGCATCAGAGCTTCGGTTATAGAGAACTAGGTTGCATCATTGACCCTAGACTATAACTACATCATCATAGCATCTCATCATTTCATCACAAGTGCATGTTCACTTTGCATGCGATTTATACGTACATTTTTTCGAGTTAATTACTTTCATTTCATATCGATTGTCACATTGATGCCTTCAATTACCCATCCCATTATCCTTTCCTCATACTCCAATGTGGAGAATGCCCTGTCATTCCCTATCACAATTTTTACACCGGTTGACTTAACACCAAACATCATATGAGTCGATTAGTCCAAGCATTGCATAGTTACTCCTAAATTATACATAGCCTGATCACCTATGTCTAATTCAGGAAGAATCATGCAATGAAGGGAGTAGTAGTCTCATATGAGTAAGCAATTCCGTAATCGAGCCAAATTTTCAAAAGATTTTCTTCAAACCACTTGTTTCCAGTTTGATCCGCGTGACAGTTCTTGTTTGATGAGTTGCAAAGATCGAGCTAGAAACAAGTTGTTACCTAAACCGATTTAGCCTAATCTCATGACAGTTCTTGTTTGATGAGTTGTGAGATTAAGTAAAAATCGGTTACCAAAAAGTCTTTTGAGGGTTTTGCTCGAGAATGGGAAGGCTTGCCTCATCAAACCCTAACCCGATAGACTAACACGAACTGAATTCAGGGACTGAATTCCTTTTTGGATGGGCGAATGTGACAACCCGTATTTTCAGGTCATTTCTCGAAACAATTTATGCCTCACTATTTCAACATTTACCGTAAACTTGGTTTACTTGTTCCAAATTCGCGTAACCTTTATGGTTTAGCGGCGAATTCATGATCATATCATCACGTACATTTCATATGGACTAAGATTAGTCTACATTTCATTGACATCATTTGCATCATGATAATTCATTCATGACATTTCATTTCACATTTAACGCGTAATTTTTATATTAAATAAACGTTATCGCGTGAGTTATTATTTTAAATATTTAATCCGTTACTTTCAAAAATGATCCCGATGTATTTTAAACTTACATTTAGTTTATAAAAACTATATTTTAGTTTTCCTAGTGTTTCAAATTTATTTGGTACATAAATCGTTAAAGTTAAATTATTACGACGTTTTTCTTAAAAACTATACGATAATTATTTTATCACTCAAATTTCACAAGGAATATATTTTTACAATTTTTATTATCTCATTACATTCTATTTTGACCTATCAAAAACTTACTTGTACCAAAAAGTTACAATTATCTACACTTTACTTACATTTTCTAATATTTACATACAAGTAAAAAAAAAAAATATATATATATATATTTGTTGACAAATATCCCATGAAATCCGGCCATAGGGATTGCAATTATGGTTTGGATGATTTTTTTTACTTCTTTGAATGTATAAAGCTACACTCCTTGTATAACTTCATTCATTTATTTTCATTCATCTCAATCACTACAATAATTCTCCAAGTAGTAAAAAGTTTTCTTCTTCTTTGTTTCCTCTCTTCAACCGGCCACATACTAGGGTACCAAGGGATCATCAAAATTTTGCTAGCTCAAGTGTTATTTACAATCTAGATAATACTCTTTATTAGGTTTTGAAATAAAAACCAAGAGTGTTTAGGTTTAACCTTGTTACTTGCACCTCATCATATTCACTTGTAAGCATGTTTCTTTCATTTTTCATGTTTTCTTATCATCTCATATGTATCTTTTCATTTTTGGTACAAACATGCAAGACATATGTGATTTATACCATTTTTATATGATTTTAGAGTTATATATTTTATGGTCATCCTATAATTATTCCCTTGGTATTCTTTGGTCTTGATGATGTCTAGGAACCCATGACACCCTAAGAAGGTGTATGGTAGGATTAGATTAGTTTTGGAGTTGATTTGAAGGGATTAGAATAGGTTTTGTCCGAGAAAAACTATTTTCGTAAAGTATAAAATGTAATCTGTCCTTGTTTTGCTTTTCTGGAAAATCCGACCTTAGTCACGAAATTTTGGCCTTGATATTTAGAAAATATACTTTAAAACGAATCCGTGGCAGCTTGAACGGATTAAAACGGAGTTATAACGAAGTCGTGGTGAATTTTTAAAGTTGCCGACGAAATATATTTTTTCAGAAATTTCAGCAACATATTTTTACTTTGTTCGGGTCAAAAACGAGCCTTAAGCTTCACAAATTATTTCGACTTGTCAAAAATATATTAGTATACTTTGATACGAAGCTAAGGACGTATTATACGTAGAAAACGGATTTGAAACGACAAATATATGCACGTTTTCATAAAATTGCCGTAACTATTATTTTCTGAAAAACTATATTATTTTTACGATACAAGTGTTACATTTGCTGTAACGTCCATGTTGAGGGCTGTTTTTAACGAGGTTGTGAAACTTTTTGGAACGAAATGTCTTCTAGTAAAATCAAGTTCACCGGGCATATTTTCTAAAACGACAAGCTGTTTGTAAAGCGGAGTTGTAGTAAATTATTTACGGATGTTCAAACTTGGCCGAAACTCATTTTTCTGCACAACAATTAGCCAAAACCACCATCTTTAACCCTTATTATCTTTATGATCGAGACCTTTTGGACGAAAACTCCTGAACTGAAACTTCTAGATATCGATACAAACTTTCCAAAACAGTCGAGTTCGTTCTCTAACGATCGACGTACACCGTTTTACGACTAGTTTTTCGAAGCCATTTTTGTTAATTTCATGAAAATTCCGACGACATTGTTTTGCGACAAAAAGTGATAATTTCACCGTAAATCATTACAAAACCATTGTAGGATGACATTTTGACGTAAAAACTTGTAATGTGATTTTTTGATTGGTCAAGACGTCAAACGAGTATTTTTCGACGATAAGTAATATTTTCAAAACTCGCAAATGGTATAAATAACATACGAAATGCATGCATAACATTACATTGCAACTCATTACATGTCATATCATTCATCATAGGTCAAGATTTACGTATCACACTACATCTCGGTGTACTCACTTTTGTCTTCGCATCATTCCACCAAGTGAGTTCCATAGCCCCACTTTTCTTGTTTTAATGTTTTTATTAAACTCTTGGGGGAGATACATGCTCATCAACTACTTTTATGACATTCATGATTATTTGCAAACTACATGTTTATCTAAACTGAATGCTAGTCATACGAAGTAACATTATTGCCATACTTAGAATTTCTATTTCATATATTCATTGAGCTAATGGTCTTGGTATATTCATTGAGCTAATGGTCTTGGTATATTCATTGAGCTAATGGTCTTGGTATATTCATTGAGCTAATGGTCTTGGTATATTCATCGAGCTAATGGTCTTGGTATATTCATTGAGCTAATGGTCTTGGTATATTCATTGAGCTAATGGTCTTGGTATATTCATTGAGCTAATGGTCTTGGTAATATCATGAACTAATGGTCTTGGAACGATTTGAACCACACTCATATTCATTTGAACCTAAACTATACATATTCTGGCAGTGGGTTGTGAACACACAGGTTGCAAGTTTTGTATGGGCGGGACTTGGAACTGAGTGGATTTACAATGCCTTTGCTGCATAAACGATTTCGAAAGGCTTTACATTTCAACTCAAACTCTATGAACTCACTCAACCTTTGTGTTGACACTTTTAGCATGTTTTATCTCAGGTATCTAAGGCATTCACTTCATGGCATGCATTTGGACACATCATGGAGTCGCGATGACGACGCGTCTCACGTGGGATTTATACACTTTAAAACATCGTTTGAATTGTAACAAACTTATTTCCGCACAAGTTGATTTTCATTTGGGACCTACATTTTGTAAACTCTGATTGTTTTATTAAATCAAACGATGTGTTTTCCAAACGACACTTTAGGTCGTTCAATATAACTGCGATTGTGATGCTATGACAGTCAATCCCCAGGAATTCCATTCCGCTGCAAAACAGTAATTTGGGGTGTGATAGATTGGCATCAGAGCTTCGGTTATAGAGAACTAGGTTGCATCATTGACCCTAGACTATAACTACATCATCATAGCATCTCATCATTTCATCACAAGTGCATGTTCACTTTGCATGCGATTTATACGTACATTTTTTCGAGTTAATTACTTTCATTTCATATCGATTGTCACATTGATGCCTTCAATTACCCATCCCATTATCCTTTCCTCATACTCCAATGTGGAGAATGCCCTGTCATTCCCTATCACAATTTTTTACACCGGTTGACTTAACACCAAACATCATATGAGTCGATTAGTCCAAGCATTGCATAGTTACTCCTAAATTATACATAGCCTGATCACCTATGTCTAATTCAGGAAGAATCATGCAATGAAGGGAGTAGTAGTCTCATATGAGTAAGCAATTCGTAATCGAGCCAAATTTTCAAAAGATTTTCTTCAAACCACTTGTTTCCAGTTTGATCCGCGTGACAGTTCTTGTTTGATGAGTTGCAAAGATCGAGCTAGAAACAAGTTGTTACCTAAACCGATTTAGCCTAATCTCATGACAGTTCTTGTTTGATGAGTTGTGAGATTAAGTAAAAATCGGTTACCAAAAAGTCTTTTGAGGGTTTTGCTCGAGAATGGGAAGGCTTGCCTCATCAAACCCTAACCCGATAGACTAACACGAACTGAATTCAGGGACTGAATTCCTTTTTGGATGGGCGAATGTGACAACCCGTATTTTCAGGTCATTTCTCGAAACAATTTATGCCTCACTATTTCAACATTTACCGTAAACTTGGTTTACTTGTTCCAAATTCGCGTAACCTTTATGGTTTAGCGGCGAATTCATGATCATATCATCACGTACATTTCATATGGACTAAGATTAGTCTACATTTCATTGACATCATTTGCATCATGATAATTCATTCATGACATTTCATTTCACATTTAACGCGTAATTTTTATATTAAATAAACGTTATCGCGTGAGTTATTATTTTAAATATTTAATCCGTTACTTTCAAAAATGATCCCGATGTATTTTTAAACTTACATTTAGTTTATAAAAACTATATTTTAGTTTTCCTAGTGTTTCAAATTTATTTGGTACATAAATCGTTAAAGTTAAATTATTACGACGTTTTTCTTAAAAACTATACGATAATTATTTTATCACTCAAATTTCACAAGGAATATATTTTTACAATTTTTATTATCTCATTACATTCTATTTTGACCTATCAAAAACTTACTTGTACCAAAAAGTTACAATTATCTACACTTTACTTACATTTTCTAATATTTACATACAAGTAAAAAAAAAATATATATATATATATATTTGTTGACAAATATCCCATGAAATCCGGCCATAGGGATTGCAATTATGGCTTGGATGATTTTTTTTACTTCTTTGAATGTATAAAGCTACACTCCTTGTATAACTTCATTCATTTATTTTCATTCATCTCAATCACTACAATAATTCTCCAAGTAGTAAAAAGTTTTCTTCTTCTTTGTTTCCTCTCTTCAACCGGCCACATACTAGGGTACCAAGGGATCATCAAAATTTTGCTAGCTCAAGTGTTATTTACAATCTAGATAATACTCTTTATTAGGTTTTGAAATAAAAACCAAGAGTGTTTAGGTTTAACCTTGTTACTTGCACCTCATCATATTCACTTGTAAGCATGTTTATTTCATTTTTCATGTTTTCTTATCATCTCATATGTATCTTTTCATTTTTGGTACAAACATGCAAGACATATGTGATTTATACCATTTTATTTCATGATTTTAGAGTTATATATTTTATGGTCATCCTATAAATATTCCTTTGGTATTCTTTGGTCTTGATGATGTCTAGGAACCCATGACACCCTAAGAAGGTGTATGGTAGGATTAGATTAGTTTTGGAGTTGATTTGAAGGGATTAGAATAGGTTTTGTCCGAGAAAAACTATTTTCGTAAAGTATAAAATGTAATCTGTCCTTGTTTTGCTTTTCTGGAAAATCCGACCATAGTCACGAAATTTTGGCCTTGATATTTAGAAAATATACTTTAAAACGAATCCGTGGCCGCTTGAACGGATTAAAACGGAGTTATAACGAAGTCGTGGTGAATTTTTAAAGTTGCCGACGAAATATATTTTTTTCAGAAATTTCAGCAACATATTTTTACTTTGTTCGGGTCAAAAACGAGCCTTAAGCTTCACAAATTATTTCGACTTGTCAAAAATATATTAGTATACTTTGATACGAAGCTAAGGACGTATTATACGTAGAAAACGGATTTGAAACGACAAATATATGCACGTTTTCATAAAATTGCCGTAACTATTATTTTCTGAAAAACTATATTATTTTTACGATACAAGTGTTACATTTGCTGTAACGTCCATGTTGAGGGCTGTTTTTAACGAGGTTGTGAAACTTTTTGGAACGAAATGTCTTCTAGTAAAATCAAGTTCACCGGGCATATTTTCTAAAACGACAAGCTGTTTGTAAAGCGGAGTTGTAGTAAATTATTTACGGATGTTCAAACTTGGCCGAAACTCATTTTTCTGCACAACAATTAGCCAAAACCACCATCTTTAACCCTTATTATCTTTATGATCGAGACCTTTTGGACGAAAACTCCTGAACTGAAACTTCTAGATATCGATACAAACTTTCCAAAACAGTCGAGTTCGTTCTCTAACGATCGACGTACACCGTTTTACGACTAGTTTTTCGAAGCCATTTTTGTTAATTTCATGATATTCCGACGACATTGTTTTGCGACAAAAAGTGATAATTTCACCGTAAATCATTACAAAACTATTGTAGGATGACATTTTGACGTAAAAACTTGTAATGTGATTTTTTGATTGGTCAAGACGTCAAACGAGTATTTTTCGACGATAAGTAATATTTTCAAAACTCGCAAATGGTATAAATAACATACGAAATGCATGCATAACATTACATTGCAACTCATTACATGTCATATCATTCATCATAGGTCAAGATTTACGTATCACACTACATCTCGGTGTACTCACTTTTGTCTTCGCATCATTCCACCAAGTGAGTTCCATAGCCCCACTTTTCTTGTTTTAATGTTTTTATTAAACTCTTTGGGGGAGATACATGCTCATCAACTACTTTTATGACATTCATGATTATTTGCAAACTACATGTTTATCTAAACTGAATGCTAGTCATACGAAGTAACATTATTGCCATACTTAGAATTTCTATTTCATATATTCATTGAGCTAATGGTCTTGGTATATTCATTGAGCTAATGGTCTTGGTATATTCATTGAGCTAATGGTCTTGGTATATTCATTGAGCTAATGGTCTTGGTATATTCATCGAGCTAATGGTCTTGGTATATTCATTGAGCTAATGGTCTTGGTATATTCATTGAGCTAATGGTCTTGGTATATTCATTGAGCTAATGGTCTTGGTATATTCATTGAGCTAATGGTCTTGGTAATATCATGAACTAATGGTCTTGGAACGATTTGAACCACACTCATATTCATTTGAACCTAAACTCTACATATTTTGGCAGTGGGTTGTGAATACACAGGTTGCAAGTTTTGTATGGGCGGAACTTGGAACTGAGTGGATTTACAATGCCTTTGCTGCATAAACGATTTCGAAAGGCTTTACATTTCATCACAAACATATGAACTCACCAACCTTTGTGTTGACACTTTTTAGCATGTTTTATCTCGGGTATCTAAGGCATTCACTTCATGGCATGCATTTGGACACATCATGGAGTCGCGATGACGACGCGTCTCACGTGGGATTTATACACTTTAAAACATCGTTTGAATTGTAACAAACTTATTTCCGCACAAGTTGATTTTCATTTGGGACCTACATTTTGTAAACTCTGATTGTTTTATTAAATCAAACGATGTGTTTTCCAAACGACACTTTAGGTCGTTCAATATAACTGCGATTGTGATGCTATGACAGTCAATCCCCAGGAATTCCATTCCGCTGCAAAACAGGTAATTTGGGGGTGTGACAACTAAGAACATCTGCCTTCTGATTCTGACCCCTAGGGATGTTCCGTATGGAGAAATTTTTGAATCCCGCTACATATTCCTTGGCCTTTGTCAGGTACTTAATCATGCTCTCATTGCTCGCTACGTAATCTCCGTTTATCTGGTTAGCTACCAGCTTGGAGTCCACCCGGACCTCGAGATTGCGAACCCGCATGTTTTCTGCCATTCGCAGGCCTGCCAGTAGGGCTTCGTATTTGGCTTCATTGTTGGTGCTTTCAAAATCCATCCGAATGGCGTAGGTAAACTTCATCCCCTCTGGGCTAATTAACACAAGACCCGCTCCGGAACCCTTGTTGTTGGATGCCCCATCTGTGGTGGCATCTTTGTTGATAGGTTAGGGCGAATTGACCAAATGTTGTCCTCTCGAATTTGACCCCACCTGAAGTAATTGGAAGTAGGTATACGTAGAAATAACTAGTTAGGAGGATTAACTAGGTTAGCACCACTATTCCTCTATTGATTTCCCTTCTACTATTTATTTGCTTTTATATTCTGCATTCGTAGTTTAATTAATTAAAACCTTATCAAACCATTTATATTCTGTGACAATTAGACTTAGTAATTATCCGACACACATAGCTCTTGGGACGACCTCGGCTTTACCATTTACTACACTACACACGACTGGGTACACTGCCCGTTAGTGCATTAGGGTAGACCATAGGTATAGCGAGACACTATAAATATTAAGACCTGGTCCGTAAAACCTGCATCAAGTTTTTGGCGCCGCTTCCGGGGAGCTATATTAGGATTAATATTAAGTCTTTCATTTCATATTTAAACTTTTCTCACGATCATATTTCAAGTTTTCAGGTACCATGGAAGTGGTTAACATCGATGACCTCACTCTTGAGGAATACTTGGCGTTGACTAGAGCTGATCAAGGGCCGGGTCTCGTAAGACCGGCAATCGGAGCGGATATTCGTTTCGAGATTAAAGTCCAATTTATGAGGGAGCTTCGTGCTAACCCTTTTTCAAGAAACAGGGACCAAGACGCATATGAGCAAGTTGAAAATGTCCTATACATCGCTAGCCTTTTCAACATTTCGGGCGTGTCTCATGATGCTGTTATGCTCAAGGTCTTCCCTATGACTCTAACTGGAGCAGCAAGAAGATGGATCGAAAGATTGCCCGCCGGGGCAGTTAATACTTGGGCGCTACTTAAGAAACTCTTTATCCAAAGATATTGCCCACCATCAAAGATTTCTAATCAACTCTTGGAGATCCACAATTTCAAACAAGAAGACAACGAAACTCTGTATCAAGCTTGGGACAGATACAACGATCTTCTTTATAAGTGTCCTACCAATGATCTTAATAACCAGCAGAAGGTCAATATTTTCTACAAAGGAATAAATATAACTACAAGACAGATGTTGGACTATCAAGGACCTATCCCAAACATGACTCCTACCCTTGCCCTTGAGACCATTCAGAGACTCGCTGACCACTCTCAAAAATGGCATGACGGGGGGTGCAGCCTAAGCCCTAAGACAAAGACGATAAGCATTGCTTCCCTTTCTAGTAAATTGGAAAACCTTGGAAGAGATATGAGGGAACTCCGAGAGAGTGTTCGTGCTATTCGTTGCAGCAACAATGATGACTTGGATCTGCCCGGAAACTTTCCTATAAATAACATAAAACCACGTATCGAGAAGGTTAATTATGGGGAAGGAATATCGTTCTATAATGACCACTCCAATACAAGTGTTTCTTCACTCGAAGAATCAATAAAAAATTATCTTTACGAAAATAACAAACGGCTTGCAGACAGAAATGCACTATTCAAAAGATTCCAGGACTCCAGAAGCACTCTTCTACAGCATATGGAGGACGACAAGAAATTAATGGACGATGTCATCCCAAACGAGCCATTGGATGATAATTCCTATAATGCCATTCACTCTAGCGATGGAAAACCTCTCTACACCCCTTTCCAATGCAATGAAGAGAAGCCCTCCGAATTACAAGCACGTAATGAAGCTTTAGGCAATAATACAATTTTGCCTGAGGACAAAATACAATCTAATGACGAAGCAGGAACTGGAAAAGAAGTTAAATTAAATGCTAGATGCTCCGCAGTCATCCTTAATCAGATCCCTCTCAAAGAAAAAGACCCAAGAAGTTTCATTCTCCCTTGCTCTAATAATAATTTACATAATATAAATGCTTTAGCTGATTTAGGGGCTAGTATTAGTATTATGCCTTTCTCTATGTGTAACAGGTTGAATTTGGGACCCATCAAACCCCTTTGCATGACCATCGAAATGGCTGATAGGACAGTTAGTATACCTAGAGGAATTGTTGAGAATGTGCTTATCAAAATTAATAATTTCACTCTTCCCCGTTGACTTTGTCATTTTAGACATGGAAGAAGACCTTGATATTCCTTTAATTTTAGGAAGACCCCTTCTAGCTACTGCTCGTGCTAAGATTAATGTTTTCGAAAAAATCATCACTCTAAAAATAAAGGGTTATTATACAAAAAAGTCATTAAAGTTTGCGGAAAATTTATCCTAAGTCACTAAGGTTTAAAAGTTGTCATTCAGGTTACTCAACGTTAAAAAGCAAACATGTCTATAATTTCAGCGATTTTTACGTTTATTCTTTTTATATGTTAAGTAACAAAAATGTCATGTCTTTACAAGTTCAGTGACCTGAATGACAACTTTCATAAGTTCAGTATCATGGTTGACAACTTTCATAAGTTGAGTAACCTGAATGACAACTTTTAAACTTTAGTGACTTAGGACAAATTTCCCGCAAACTTTAGTGACTTTTTTGTATAATAACCCAAAAATAAATGATAGAAAACTTACACTAAACATGGATGACTTGGGTAAATGTCACCCTGTCGAATCCGTTTGTGTTATCAAAAAGGGAAAAAACAAAATCACTCCTCCTTCCATCACAAATATGCACTGCGCTTCTAATCATCATAACATGCAGGATAAGAAACCCAAGGAATTCAGCAATAAAGCACGGCGCAACAACACTTCGGATAATACAAAGGACGGGTCCAACAAAACATGGAACGAAGTTCAAAAAGTAGATTATAAACACTTCCCAAAATTGAAATATCATTGGTGCCGGGCCATCTCTATTGACCACGATAAAGGGTTTGATCTATGGGCTTCATGCAACCCTTATTCCGAAATCTGTGACGGGGGAACAGACAAGGAAAGGAAGAAAAACAACAAATACTTATGGTCTTCAACCAATGATAAGGAGATAACATTCGAAGTTTGGATAAGAATTCATTATGGAGAAGTTAGCAACAACGATAAATTAAAATTATGGACTGATCCTTGTCTCAACCAAACCTATAATCACAAATCAACAACAACTGGGCAGAGAATCGTTGGTCGAAAGCATTGGTGCGAAATGATTAAAACTTTCAACAATTCTTGGGCCTCTTGTGATCTTTACGAAAACTTCTGTAATTGTCACACCCCCAAATTACCTGTTTTGCAGCGGAATGGAATTCCTGGGGGTTGACTGTCATAGCATCAAAGTTACAGTTATATCGAACGACCTAAAGTGTCGTTTTGAAAATATCGTTTGATTCTGTAAAATAATCAGAGTTTACAAAACATAAGTCCCAATAGATTTCCAAGGTACCAAAATAAGTTTGTTACAATCAAACGATAGTTAAGTGCATAAAATATAGGTGAGACGCGTCGACACCGCGACTCTATGGTAAATCCACATGCATGCCATGAAGTGAATGCCTTAGATACCTGAGATAAAACATGCTAAAAGTGTCAACACAATGGTTGAGTGAGTTCATAGAGTTTGGTTAACAAGTAAAGCTTTTAAAGAGCGATCAAGCAACAAAGGCAAAGTTTGGTCATTTAGAATAGTCTACAAAAGCAAAGGCATTGTAAATCCACTCAGTTCCAAGTTCCGCCCATACAAAACTTGCAACCTGTGTGTTCACAACCCACTGCCAAAATATGTCTAGTTTATGTTCATGCACACGTTGTCAAATGAGGTCACAAAGCAAAGGCATTGTAAATCCACTCAGTTCCAAGTTCCGCCCATACAAAACTTGCAACCTGTGTGTTCACAACCCACTGCTAAAAATAGTACGTCAATTATGTATGCATGTATCATAGTAGTTAAAAGTATAAATGTTTCAAGTATGTAACTAGTATATTGATCACGTACACGTGCATCAAAACTTATTCAATTAGCCATGAGTCTCCACTCCATCTCCAGAAACCTCAGGTGGGTATGTTGCTCACAAGGAAAGTAATAGCATTGGTTCTACTTCATCTCCGAAACCCAATGCGTGTGTTATCCAAGGAGACTTTGTGTTGCTCATAAGGAAAGTAATAGCATTAGTTTTACTTCATCTCCGAAACCCAATGCATGTGTTATCCAAAGAGACTTATCATGCAAACGAGGGGACTGCTTCGTGTATGTTGGGAGACTTTGAAGTTTAGTATAACACAATCAAGTATGACGCAATCAAGTATGATGCAATCAACTGTAATGCAATCAAGTATAAATGCTATCAAGTATTATGCAATCAAGTATAAATGCTATCAAGTATTATGCAATCAAGTATAAAAAGTATAGCGTAGCATAAAAGTGTAAATGTTTTGAGTATTTAAATTCAAGGGTTCCGTTCAAAGTTCGTAATTAAGTTCAAAGATTTAAGTCGAGTTCAAAAGTTCAGAACAGTCAAAGAGCTCGAATAATATCAAAAGGTTCAAGATAGTCGAAGCGTTCAAAATCACGTCAAACAAGTTTAAAATATATCAAAAGGGTCCTTTACAGGTTGAAAGAGTTCAACTATATGTCAAAAAGTTCAAATCAGGTCCAAAGTGTTCACTATATGTTAAAGGGTCCAAAATCACGGAAAGTGGTTCAAATAATAGTGTTCATAACATAGTGATCAATTTAGTTCGGGCACAATCTACTTACTAGCATAAGTAGTGAAACAAAAGGGTAACAAGTTCATGATAGTTCAAACAATATAGTTTTAGTTCATATAAGTGTAAAGTAAAAGCATGAAGTTGAGCATGTATCTCCCCCGCTGAGTTTATAAAACCATTAAACGAGTAAAAGTGGGGCTACGAACTCACCTGTTGCAATGATTATGGTGACAAAAGTAGATACACTGAAATGAGGTGCGATCTCTATCCGCAACCTAATATGAATAATATGCTCTAATATAAGTCATGAAACAATGTCGTGCATGCAAAAATCATATGATATCCATACCACTTGTACATTTTTGAAAATAAGGTTTATCGTCGAAATATAAGTTTATGACATCTCGTCATATTATAAAATATTTTACAAGTATTTACGTTGAAACAACCTCCTACTATAATCGTTTAGTGATTTATTGGTAAATATAATGTTTTCGTCGTAAATTGACACTTTTCTGACTTTGAAAATATGCCCAAAATGGCCTCGTAAAACTAGTCGTGAAATATTATACGTTAAGGGTTAGTGATGAAACTCGGCGTTTTTGAAAACCTTGCAACAATGTCTAGAAGTCGTATCATTTAACTTTTGACCATACGGGTCTCGATCAATGAGAAAAATGGCTCTCAACATGACGTATTACAAAAACTGTTTTAGACTTAGGTTTATTTTGCTATTAGAAGCTGTCAAAATAAATAGAGTTTCGTCGGGTTTCAAACGTGTATATCTTGGTCGTTATAAGCTTGTTTTCTACGTTCTTTATATCCACGGTTTCGTATTAACATATACTAATATATTTTCAGTAGGTCGACTCCTACAGATCACGTCTAACGCCTCGTTTTGTCCGTCGAAATTCGTGCAACAGCACATATATTTTCAGAAAATAGTTTTTCGTCGTTAAATTTGGAAAAATCATAACTTCTTCGTTATAACTCCGTTTTAACCCGTTCAAGCGACCACGTTTTCGTTTTAAAGTATATTTTCTAAATATCTAGTCCAAAAATTTTTATCTACTGTCAAGAATTCCAGAATTCGAAAATAAGATCAGACCTCTAAATAAAGTTGTCGAAATGAGTTTTTCTCGCTCAAAACCTATTCTAACCAATTCAAAACAACTCCGAAGCTATTCTAATCCTACCATACACCTTCTTAGGGTGTCATGGGTTCCTAGACATCATCAAAAATGATATGTTTCAAGGGATAATTATATGATGATATATATTCATTAATAGGACTTAAAAACAAATAAAGTGGTATAGATAATCATATAACTTGCATGTTTTTCTCAAGCATGATAAAATGACCAAAGTATGAATATGGAAAATGAAAATGATCATGAAATGCTTACTAGTGTAGTGATGAGGTTTAAAGAACAAGGTTTTTCCTAATACCCTAGGTTTTTATTTCAAAACCTTGATTAAGAGTATACTAGTGTTGATAATTAGGCTTGATCTTGCAAAAATTCGAATTCCTTATTGATTCTTCAATATGGCCGGTTTTGGTGATGGAAAAGAGGAGAGTTTATATTATTTTTTCACTAAATGATCATGTATGTATGTGTTAGTTTTCATATAATAAGAAATATTATAATTAAAGGTCTAGTTGATTATGTGTAATGGCTAGGACTAAGATTTTTATTGTAACTATTTGTTGTGTCATCCATGTTGTCGACAAGAGTAAAAAGAAAAAGAAGGATGATGCATTTTTGGATGACAATGTATATAAATGTGTAAGTAATATAGGTAATTTTGTATATAATTAAGTATTTAGGGTAGCGTTAGCTATAAATAAATTTTAACGGATCAAAATAAAATATATTGAAGTCATAAAAATTATAAAAATACATTTCTTACAAAAATTGAGTGAAATAATAATTATCGAGTAGTATTTACGAAAACCGTCGTAATTATATAAATATAACAATTTATATACAAAATAAATTTAAAACACCGGGTAAACTCATAATATTATTTTTATAATCTTAATATGAGTATAAAAATATATCGGGATAATTTTTGGAAGTATCGGATCAATTGTTCAAAATAATTAATTACGCGATAACGTTTATTTAATAAAAATTATACGTTTAATGTAATATGCACAACCATGCATGAACTAATATGATGATAATGATGCTAATGATATGTAGACTAAACCTAGTCTATATGAAATGTCCTTGATGATTGTTCATGAATTCGCCACTAAACCCCTAAGGTTACGCGAATTTGATACTCGTAAACCTAGTTTACGAAAAATGATGGATAGTGAGTTTGAGAAATGACCGAAAATTGAGAATTGTGACAGTAATGGAGGAAGTAATGCTAAACGAGTCGGGACTGACAAGTTTTTCTGGATTTCTACAACTGACCATAAACGCACCGAGGTACAATGGACAGGCAAATTAAGATTTAATGACTGGGTAAAGATCAAGTTTGGGAGAATCGATTCGTCAACTAAAAACAAAATCTGGAAGGACTGCATAAAAGAAGATGATCATAAAGGTACTGGTAACGCAGGAATTGGTAACGTACATTGCATAAAAGAAGACTACAGTTACAGGATTGACGATAATTCTTTTGAACTAAAAGACTATCACATTGATGGAACCACGGACAATGAACCACGACTAGAGGTATGTAACATTGATGATGAAGAATATGAACGAAACATATGAAAACTACTTGGGATCCAATATAAAAAACATCCTCCTATTGTCACCGAAAGGTTCGTATTCACCAGTTACTCCTTAGGACCGGATGAAAATTTTTGCAAGGTTTCAAAGAAAGGAATCAAGGAATTCCGCTGCACAGCCCCCGATGTCACCTGGATCCGGAATAACTTAATAAAGGATATTGAAAAGGTAGGGCAAGCTCAAAGGACCACATAGGAACCCCGCAGCTCTGAGTCTAACTTAAAGACTCGTTATAAAGAAAAGTGCTCTTTCGGGAGACAACCCGAATTATCCCTTTCTTTTGTTTTTATTTCCTTTCTGTTGGGTTTTGTGTTTTCTAACCGTTTTTGCAGGAGACAATGAAGTAATTACTGCTGCAGTTGCTGATCTGAACAGAGTTACGGCGTAACTTATCTTGGTGATTGCGTCGTAACCAACATTTTAGCAGCAGAATTCTTGAAGCATTACCAACTACGGCGTAATACCATCTCAGTGGTTACGCCGTAACCATTCGCTTCTCAGCTCATACCAGGTTTTGCAAGTTACGGCGTAACTCTCTTATTGGAGTTACGACATAACTCTCCTCTGCTTTAATTCTTTTCATTTTAAAACACATTAGCCTTGTATTAGTTTTTAAATGAACTTTGTGGGTGTGTTCCCTGTAAACCCTCACGAGACTTCACTCGTCCACTTGGGACACCAAGTGGTTTAAAAGGCTTGTTGCATTCGCTAAATGCAACCGTGATTCCTACTAAAGTGAGTTAGGTTTGTTTTTCATTTTATTTTTTCTTTTTTAGAATTATGCTTGTCGGTATTGTGATTTCAGGGGTTGAAGTTTGCTCATGACGCTTTAACGAAGGCACGATCCTTTTTCGTGGGCCTTCCTCTTTTTGGAGCAAATTTCAGGGAAGTTCTCGCTCTAATTATACCTTTCTCTTCACCTTTATTTCAATGCCTAGTACAAAAGGGACTTTGTACAATTCAAGTGGGGGGACGGGAGTAGAATTATCTCTTGAACTTTATTTCGCCCTCATTTTTCTAGTTTATTTTGAAAAATTATGCCATTTTTTATATTTTGACATGTTTTTCCGAACCTAACTAGATTAGACCTTAGCCGAGCATATACAACCCTTGATATTACATGGTGAGATTAGCCTTATCCGTTTCCTATATTTTACCCAAATCCACCAAATTATGAGTGTGCCGGTAGCTTGTAAACTTTAGAACTTGGCCTTTGCATTATTTCGAGACCATAGACGAGGTATGTTGAGTTAGCTCGATGTATTTGGACTTTTCAGTTTTAGAAGGTAGTATTATAGGATTATCACCCAAACAGCCTACCATTGTGAGTCTATCGATTAGTCACCTCGACTTTTCGACCCCCATGTAAAACCCTTTTGTTGCACTCCCCTAAAGTGCAAGATACCACTAGATACACCCTTCTGAGCCATTCCTTTCATTTTGTCACCCCAATATATTGTTTCGTTACACCCTTACACCTTAGCCTACCCTGTAGTCTTTATTTGTAATTGGGAAGTCATCATTTGCCTAAGTTCAAGGTTCGAGTGGAAAGGTTTGGAAATCACGCTTTCATCGACAAGACAACAATTATAAAGATCATTGAAGACCCCCCGAATTCCCTTTGTTCATCTCAAGTGGGAGGATGTTATGTTATTAGTTATGATTAAAAAAAATAGTTGATTCAGTTATGATTTTGTAAAGTGCAATGTTATAAGCACTATAGTATGAGCTTCATTGTTTAGTATCGAGGAGGCCACCTCGGTCACATTTAAATATTGGAGCTGGAGTAATACCAACTGAAGAAGAAAAGGTAGTGTGCCCATCACGACGTCCTCTAATGACACATCTACCTTGCATTTCATGATACGGTCTCTAGACTTCTAAACTTGAACTTTGGGCGGACGGTAAGTGGTGATGACTTAGTTATAGATGTTTTTTTCATTTTACACCATTTATACATCCCATGTATTATCCTACCCTTTAGTCATGAAGCATGTCTAGGTGATGCAGCGATCAATCTTTGGTGTCTTGGCCATGGATTTGGTCATGTATCATTGATTTTGTCCACTTCGCCGTGACATGTTAGTAATGACGAGTCAGCCTTAACCTTTGTCGTGTCTACCCATATTGCCTTCGAGAATTGTTTAGCCCTTAACTCCAGTGGTGGAGATTTGTGTAACCGCCAAGCTTATGATAGAATACATGCTATGACTGTGCGATTGAGTGATCACCCCGAAATTGACACTTAGAATAGTTGAGAGATTTGAGTGTTTATTCCCTTTTCGCGAGGTGTTCGGCTTTGTTTTATTCTAGCATAAGGGATTTGTAAACTCATATTTACCAGGTTTTGGGAGATATCTTTTTAGGAATCTATCTAATAAGGTCTACCTGAGGGCAACTAGAGTTCAAGTAGGGGGATATTTGATAACATCAGTTAGTCCTGAATATTAAGTGTCAATTTCCCCCGTTAATGCTCGTTATTTATATCATTTATATGGATTTACGCTTGTTTTCCATTGTTTTACACTTTCAGGTAAATTGCGAGCATTGGAGCTAAAGAGACGCGGAAATGGAAACGTTACTAAGGATTTATCACAGTATGCTTATTTTGAAGAGATTACGGCGTAACTCGTCTCTCACATTACGCCGTAACTATTGCGTGACCCTGAAGTCCAACTCATCAAGAGATTACGGCGTAACTCCTTCCAAAGATTACGACGTAACTCCATTAGGTCAAAAGAGGTTCCACGCCGCTGATACTTACGCCGTAACTACTGCATCACTTACGACGTAACCATGTTTATTGAAGACTACGGCGTAACCACTTATAAGGTTACGCCGTAACTAGCAGATCTAGTGCTTTTACGACGGAATAGAAGGTTACGGCGTAACTCATCTATTGGTTTCACCGTAACCCAGACCTGGCCTATAAATACCCCACGAATTCCAGCATTTCTAATCATCCCATTCCACACACAATACTCTGAGAACGTGGGAAAATACTCAAGGAAGGTCTAGGGAAGCATACGGAGCTGTTTCCAAGGGAGAAGTCACACCATTACGATAAGCTTTAGCGTTTATTATTTCTTTTACTTTCAATTCATGTATTTCGTACCTTTGAATATTGAATTGATGTGCATGATTAATATGAGCGGCTAAGCACCCTTTGGTGCTAGCCTAGTTATGATTCCTTAATTGTTTTGTTTGCGTTTACCTTTACTTCCGTACAATTATTTCTAAGTGTATGCATGTATAGTTCTTTGGTAGTCACCTCTGGTTCGGTAGTTTTGAATGGCGGTAGAGGCCAATTGCCTAGGAGATATGACCAACTGACCCTAGGTGAGCTGACTGAGACGGGAAGGGTAAGATATGACCAACTGACGACCCTTTCTACTTGTGCGATTTGACCAACTGATCACCTATCGTTTGGATGAACTTAAGAATTGGGGGGTGTAGTGTCTAAGTTCCTAACGGACGGGCACTCACTATTTAGAATCTAGCATGTAGCGGTACTTAATGACTCGGCTTAGGGGACCAGGAACAACTGGACTTATGACGGTGCGCCTAATTTCTCCTGTGGTGGCATCTTTGCTGATAGGTTAGGGCGAATTGACCAAATGTTGTCCTCTCGAATTTGACCCCACCCGAAGTAATTGGAAGTAGGTAGACGTAGACATAACTAGTTAGGATGATTAACTAGGTTAGCACCACTATTCCTCTATTGATTTCCCTTCTACCATTTATTTGCTTTTATATTCTGCATTCGTAGTTTAATTAATTAAAAACCATTTATATTCTGTGACAATTAGACTTAGTAATTATCCGACACACATAGCTCTTGGGACGACCTCGGCTTTACCATTTACTACACTACACACGACCGGATACACTGCCCGTTAGTGCATTAGGGTAGACCATAGGTATAGCGAGACACTATAAATATTAAAATCTGGTCAGTAAAACCTGCATCAGCACCTTCTTCTCTGTTTGTTTGAAAGATGTTTGTATTTGTGTGGTGGCAGGCCTGCGTCCCTTTTAAATGATGTATTCAGACAATTTCTATTTGTACCTTTGCAGTTGGTTCTTATATCTTTGACAATGTGTTGGTTTAATCCAGGCCGTTCGTGTGTCCGGACGGCCATTTTTTATTATTTGTGTATGCATGCTTGTGTTTATGTATTTTATTGTCGCCTGTTGGTGGATACACCTGGGGACTCATCCCTGGCGTCGTCACGTCTTCAGGGTATCTGCATGCCGTTAAGGCGAATACGCCTCGGCTCTTCCCTTAATGACTTAGTATTATTTTGGGGTACGCAGGTGCCTAACTGAATGGTATATGGGCCTTCCCTAGTGTCGTTGCACTTACGGGGGTATAATATTTATAACTGTTGGGTTTTTGGGTGCGCGGTCGGAGGTAGCTAGTCTCCGCCGGTTGCACCTTCCCCTTTTGTATGAGACATATCCATGGGAAAATTTTCCTCCTCCATCATAGGTAGGGGAATATATCATTACTTAATGAAAGTAGAAGTAAAATGGTCCATGCCCGTAGGCTTACATTTCATTTGTTGGTATTCTAAAGAAAACATTTTTTTCAAATTCATGGTGTGCCACTTCCGGGGCACCTCTTCTTCCTCGATAGTTTCCAACTTGTATGAGCCGTTGAGATTTGCTTCCTTGATCCGATAGGGGCCTTCCCATTTTCGTCCCAGCTTGCCCTGATCTTCGGCTCTGCTAGCTTCATTTTTCCGGTATACGAACTCTCATGGCTTAAAGGATACCAAACGCGCCTTTCGGTTATAGTACTTTTCCAGCTTCGTTTTGTACCTAGCTTCCATTACGGCGCCTCTTCTCTCCGTTCCTGTAATAGGTCAAGATTGAGGCGAATTTCCTCTTCATTTTGCTCTTCTATACTACTAGGATCTTCCTCCTCGAGACCTTCCCGCATCATCCTTGTTCTGTACGTTGGCATACCTATCTCCGCTGGCATGACTGCTTCACTTCCATAGGTAAGGTTGAAAGGTGTTTCTCCATTGCTGGTCTTGATGGATGTTTGGTGAGCCCAGAGAACATTCGGTAGCTCATCCACCCATCCTGCCCTTGCACGTCCCAACCTTGCTTTGATTCCTTCCGTCAGACTTTTGTTTGCCCTTTCTACCAACCCGTTGGCCTGCGGATGGGCTACGACGGTGTTGATCTGTTTGATGTTAAGCTTTTCGCACCACTTTTTGAAGGGATTATCTACAAACTGCTTTGCATTGTCCGTGACAATTATGGCTGGGAGACCGAAGCGACAAACTATGTTATCCCACACGAATCTTATGACGTCTTTGCCGGTGATCCTTGCCAATGGTTTGGCTTCGGTCCATTTGGTGAAGTAATCGATAGCGACCAGAATGAACTTGACCTTTCCTGCTGCCGCGGGTAGGGGACCTACTATGTCCATTCCCCATTGATAGAAAGGCCATGGGGCCATGATTGGCGTCAATTTGGTTTTTGGAAGTTGTGGTACCGGGGAGTGGATTTGGCAGGAATCGCATTTGAGTATCTCATTTCTGGCATCTCGGTGCATGGTTGGCCAATAGTATCCTTGGCGCATGGCTTTTGCTAAGACCGAGCGCGGGCCGGAGTGCATCCCGCAGGATCCCATGTGTATTTCCCTTATGACGTAGTTCGCCTGCAAGGGACCCACGCATCTCATCATAGGTACTAGGTAGGCCTTTTTGTATAGCACCCCATCTTCTATGACATACTGACCGATTTTCATCCTTAGGGTGCGGGCCTCGTTTGGGTCGTCCGGCCAGACCCCTTCTGTGAGACAGCGGATGATAGGAGTCATCCAGTTGTCCCCTTCTTCATCCACGATGTTATTGACCTCCTTTTCCTCCGTCGACCTTTCTCTCAATACTTCCACCAACACCTCCTTCGTTAGATGGTCAAAGCAACAGTAGCCAATTTACTAAGAACATCTGCCTTCTAATTCTGACCCCTAGGGATGTTCCGTATGGAGAAATTTTCGAAGCCCGCTACATATTCCTTTGCCTTTGTCAGGTACTTAATCATGCTCTCATTGCTCGCCACGTAATCTCCATTTATCTGGTTAGCTACCAGCTTGGAGTCCACCCGGACCTCGAGATTGCGAACCCGCATGTTTTCTGCCATTCGCAGGCCTGCCAGTAGGGCTTCGTATTCGGCTTCATTGTTGGTGCTTTCAAAATCCAGCCGAATGGCGTAGGTAAACTCCATCCCCTCTGGGCTAATTAACACAAGACCCGCTCCGGAACCCTTGTTGTTGGATGCCCCATCTGTGTATAGGAGCCACTTCCCTTCTTCCTCCGTCTTTGCAGCTGGCTGTTCAAAGTACTTTCTGTTATCTTCTCCGATAGGAGTTTCCGAAAGGAAATCTGCCAGCACTTGACCTTTGATTGCGTTTCGAGGTTCATAGGTGATGTTGTAAGCTCCTAATTCCACCGAATAATTAGCTAATTTCCCGGACGCTTCCGCCCTGTTGAGAATCTGCTTAATCGGCTGATCCGTGATGACCTTGATAGGGTGTGTTTCGAAATACATCCGGAGTCTTCGTGACATGTGTAATAAGGAAAGTGCTAATTTTTCAATTGGGGCGTAATTCCTTTCTGCCTCGTTGAGTGTTCGGCTTACGTATCAGATTGGAATTGTTTTCCCTTTCGTTCGGTCAGTAGGACTGCACTGACTGCTTCCTCAGCTGCCGCGAGGTATACATACAATACCTCCTTTGCCACCGGCGTGGTTAACGAGGGGAGGTCCGTTATTAGCTTCTTCATTTCTTGGAAGGCCTTTTCGGCCTCTTCCGTCCATCGATACTCCTCATTGTTTTCCTTGGTGATGTTCTTGAGTGTTTCGAAAAAGGGCAAGGATCTTTCGGCAGACCGGGATAAAAAATGGTTGAGCGCTGCCAACTTTCCACTGAGGCTCTGCATTTCTTTCAATGTCCTGGGTGATTGCATGTCCATTATTGCCTTTGTTTTCTTCGGGTTCGCCCAAATCCCTTCCGAGGTTACCATATATCCCAAGAATTTTCCTTCCTACATTCCAAAGGAGCACTTCTTAGGATTCAGCTTCATATTTATTCTCCGAAGGTTGTCGAACGTTTCGGTTATGTCCGCTAACATTCCATTCTCCTCCTTGCTCTTGATGACCATGTCATCGATATATGCTTCCAGGTTCCTCCATATCTGCGACTGGAACGCAGAATCTACCATCCGCTGGTAAGTGGCCCCAGCGTTCTTTAGGCCGAACGGCATCTTTGTGTAACAGTAAGTTTCTTGTTCTGTGTAGAACGCTGTTTTTTCCTCATCCTCCCTTGCCATTTGCACCTGATGATATCCCTTGAAAGCGTCCAGAAAACACTTGTAACTATATCCCATGACTGACTCGATCTTCCAATCTATCTTTTGGCAGAGGGTAGTAGTCCTTAGGGCAGGCAGAGTTGATGTTTTTGAAATCAATGCACATACGTCAGCTTTCGTCGCACTTCTTGACCAAAACGGGGTTGGATATCCAGGTAGGATATTTGACGGGCCGAACAATGCCAGCCTTAACCCATTCTTCGACTTCTTTCGTGACTACTTGGCTTCGATCCGCTGCTAACATCCTGCGCTTTTGGCATACTGGATCCACCGACGGATTGGCTTTCAACGCGTGCTCGGTTACTCCTCGGGGAACTCCGATCATATCAGTCGGCTCCCACGCAAATACATCCATGTTCTTCTGGAGGAGCTCTTTGAGGTGCCTCTTACATTCAAGGGATAAGGCACCTCCTATTGTCACGGATTGTTCCGGGAAAGTTGGGTTAATCACTACCTCTTCAGCGAGGCCCACTTCATTGGTCTTTTCCTGTTCCTGGTCCTTGTGCTTGGGAGGAGTGGTCTGCATCTTTTCTAATCTCCTACATTTCGAGATGATGACGGAACGAGTCACGAGAGTGGCGACTCCTTGAGGGGTCGGGAACTTCATCATGGAATGCACAGTGGAAGGTATGGCTCGCAGCATCTTCAATCCCTTCCTTCCCAAGATCACGTTGTAGGGGGATGGAGCTCGGATGACAGTAAACTTCATTCTAACCTTCCGGTAAAGTCCTTCGTCTCCGAACGAGACATCCAGCTCGATCTTCCCCAACGGTTTGGTCACTTGTCCAGCAAACCCGAGCAAATCTGTCTGTGTTTGTTTCAGTCGGGACCTTATCTCCGGGCTCAGGTTGTTGAAGCAGTGCTCGAACATCACCTCCACCGAGGCTCCTTCGTCTACAAATACCCTTCTCACAAGGTATCCTTCCATGCTTGCTTCGATTATGAGGGGGTCGTCTGATACGTCCCCGTCGGGAAGAGGGGGGATCGTTATGGGCACACGCATCCACCCTTCTTCCTGTTCTAGCGACTTCCTCTTCTTTCTTTTAGACCACGTCTGAACCATGTTAATGACTTTATCCTTGCCTCCCGTTTCCTTTTTGGGAGGATCCCGTCTCCCCTTCTGCCTGAGGTCCCTGATCAAGTGGTTCAACTTCTTTGATTCCAAGGCTAATTCTAACTGCTTTTTGAGTTGATAGCAGTCATTTGTGTAGTGTCCCTTTTCTCCATGGTAGTCACAATACTTGTCCTGGTTCTCTTTTCTTGGCGGGTCGCGCATGGGTTTTGGAGGAGGTAGGTGTAACTGATGTTCTGTAGCCAAGATTTCCTTCGGAGGCTTGATGAGTGATTCCAGCGTCAGACGGGGGTTATTTCGGCTTAGGTGATCACCTCGAGAGGGCAAATAGGGTGTCGTCATGTCCCCGTAACGGTGAGAACTTCCGCGGTCTTTACCCGAGTATCCATATCGCCCATCGTTCCTCTTATCTCCTCCATACTGTCCTCGAGCAGCCCTTTCATCCTTTCTGAAGGGTCCGGTTGAGGCTCTCCTAGTTGTGTCATAGTGCTCTCCACGGGGCAACTCGGTGCTGGCAAAAGCTTCCTCCGATCTTACGAAGTCATGTACCTGAACCATCATCTCCTCTACGGTCTTCGAAACCTTATCGGCAAACCGTTTAGCCAACTCCGGACATTTACACCCATTCATGAACGAGGAGATCCTCATGATTTCCGGCACACCTTGTATGAATCCCGTCTCAACAGTCCATCTTTCTTTAAACTCAGGTAGCGTTTCATTAGCCTTTCTTACTATCTTGGCTATTTCCGTTGGGTCCTTGAGGCAAGTCTTGTGTAGGGAGAAACGAGCCTCGAACTGCTCCCTGAAATCCGCCCATTCGTCTATGCTTCCCGGAGGGAGCCGGTCAAACCATCCTCTGGCCTTTCCATCTAGAGTCTGCTGGAACATGAGGCACCATACCGGCATTGGCCATTCTCCATGTCCTGCGGCTCCTGTGAACCTGTTGAGATGGCCTTGAGGGTCCGTCGACCCGTCGTACAGTTTGATGTGGGTGGGCATCTTGTGCTCAGGCGCGGAGAATTCGATGATTCGCCTAGTGAAGGGAGATCTTGAGACTTCCTTGAAGGGTTTCCCTAGATCGTCGTCCTTTATTTTATTCCCGGTTACTATCTCCTTCTTCTTACCCACCGGGTCTTTCGTCCTCAAAATCCAACCGTATCGGCTCAACGGTATCCTTTCGACTATTATGCTCTTTTATCATGGACTTGAGCGCAGTTACGTACCCTTCCAACTGTTCCCTTGTCACCGGGGGAGAACTCCCTTCCCCCCTCCAGAAGTTACCGGAGGTGTCGAACCCGTCATCCTATAGCTCTAGTAGATTGAATGTGGGTCCCACGGGTGGCGCCAATGTCGAAGTATTTTTTTGTAAGGTCTTTCAAATATCCTTCAGCCTTGTAAGATAAGCCTTCAGGATACCTGCTAAGATGAACAACGCGTTAGTCTCGCCCCGGGTGTTATCACAGGACCAGACTCCGGCGTGAGAGTAAGTAAGGGATAAGTCAAAGGGTATGGTATAAATGTGTGTGTGTGAGAAATGATACCTTTTCACGAGTTACTGTATGTGTATTTATACTCCTTGATGTCACTATCTGGTCCCTGGGCCTGTCGCATTCTGTGGGGTCTATGGCGCTGTTTCTGACACTGTCGTCACCTCTAACATCCAGGGGAATGAGACAAATTGTATCTAGGCTAAGTGCCAAAGGTACTGTCAGGTCAACGACCCCTTCGGGTGTTGGTCCTTCGGTATGCCGTTCGGCCGAGTATTGGACCCTTCGGCTATTGAGCCGGTGGGCCATACACGTCGTCAATAAGAAGATTTATTGCTACAATTATTTGGTTGAAAAATGCAACATGTAGCCGGGTAATATCCAACTTGTTAGGACATGCATAATTTTATTGTACCATAAAAAATAACCTCTCACCTCTTACAAAAGAACTGCCCCAAATCAACTATGTATAAAATTAATAATGCAAGTTTTTTCTCTTAACTTTAGCCTTTAGAGCTACGGATAACACACAACTGCCTATTCTTTTGACCAAAATGCAACAAAAATTATTTCAAGTGGATTAATTAATATTACTCTCTCCATCTTAAATTTATAGTCCATGTTTTCTTTTTTGAATGTTTCAATTTAATTGTTCACTACTAAAAACAGATATGAAAATTTGATCAAGATATTAACTTTGGCTGAAATTAATATTGCAAAATTTAAAGAAAATATCAATTAATTATTTAAGAATAAAACTATCATTTTACAAAAAGTAAGAAAGAAAAATCAATAATAATTATATATATTTTTTTAAATTGTGTGTTTTTCTATCGGGGAACAATTATTTTGAGAATGGATGAAGCAGCTTTTATGAAAATACCAATTGAAACGTTCCACACGGTTTTGCTTCTACATACAAATTTGGTCCACATTTCAAAATCGACTGTTTAGATATTTAATTATTCCATGGTCCCATAATTGATAGAACATATTATTCTTAAGAATTAGAGCACTCCCATCGTTAACAATAATAACGCCGTTAGGCTCGGCGTTAACGCCGTTGGAAGGCGTTAACCGTTGGAAGGGTATGCTGATAACGGCGTTATAGGGGAGGCGTTGCCCCCTTAACGCCCGTTAAAGGGTAGAAAAATTTTTTTTTTGAAAATGTTACAAAACTAGTCCCTTTAACGTTAAGTTTTTAAAAAAATTTACATAAAACCCCCTAACGGCTAGTTTTTTTTTTTTTTTTTTTTTTTTTTTTAAATTCAAAAACATTATTTTACCACTATAAATACCCAATTAAAACTCTATTTTTTTCACACTTCCTCTCACACTTTATATACTTCCTCTCACACTTTCATAATTCAAAAATCAAATTCGTTCACAATGGATCCAAATCAAGTGGTGATTTTCCTCTATCTCGGTCGACACGAAGACCTAGCAGACTTTCAATTTATGGCGTCCGCGTACGAGTATCACCTTCAGTTGGAACAAAAAGAAGGTAGTGAATCTCAACATCCTACTCGTCCTCGTACCCATATATATCGTGAACGTGAGCTTGCAGAGGAACGTCTGCTCAACGATTATTTCGTACAAGGTTGTAAGTATTCAAACCGAAATTTTCGTAGAAGATTTCGTATGAGCCGAAACTATTCCGCAAATAGTTGAAGGTATTGAATCTTATACTTCGATAATATTCCGATCATTTTAATTACTTTAGGCAAACACCTGATGCTTGTGGTCGAATGAGTATAAGTGCTCTAATGAAGTGTACGTCTGCCATACGCCAATTGGCGTCGGCACCTCACCGATGCATTTGATGAATACTTGCAAATGGGTGCGAGTACGTCACAATTATGTCTTGATAATTTTAACAAATGTATTATTGATTTGTTTATGCCGGAGTATTTAAGAAAACCAACATGGGCCGACATTCAAAAAATTTATCAACTACATGAAGAAAAACATGGTTTTCCGGGAATGCTTGGTAGCATTGACTGCATGCACTGGGAATGGAAAAATTGTCCAGTGGCTTGGCAAGGGCATTTTGCTAGGGATGATAAAAAATACCCAACAATTATGCTTGAAGTCATTGCTTCTCAAGATTTATGGATCGGCATGCATTTTTTGGATGACGGGGGCAAATAACGATATTAATGTTTTAGATAACTCTCCTTTATTCGACGACCTTCTTGCTGATAATGCCCCAAGAGCACCTTATATGGTCAACGGAACTAGGTATGAACAGGGTATTATTTGGCCGATGGAATTTATCCACATGGCAACTTTTGTCAAATCCTTCACGGCAACAACTGATGAAAAACATACGTTCTTTAAAAGGAGACAAGAAAGTGTCCGAAAGGATATTGAACGTGCTTTTGGTGTTCTTCAAGGTCGTTGGGGTATACTACAACAACCTGCACGTCAATATGAAATTGCTACGATACGTAGAATCATGTATTGTTGCATTATTATGCATAACATGATTGTAAAAGATCATAAATTTGAATTACGTGACTATAACGAACTGTGGGTGGATCCGTCAAGAAATTTGAGGCAACGAAGATGGGTCGAAAGATGTGATACTCACAGTTGTAAGGCAAAAGAAATACACGACCAACAAACGCATACCCAACTCCAACAGGACCTTATGGAGCATGTTTGGCAGAATAATCTTGAACGACATGGAGAACAACAAGAGAGCGACGACGATGAATAAGTATTTGCTATGTTTTTTTTTAACTGCAGTGTGTTTTTTTTTTTTTTTTTTTTTTTTAAATCTCGTATTGTAATATGTTTTTAGTTTTAATGAAATGTTTGTTTTAGTTTAATAAATGAAGTGTTTGTTTTAATTTAGGGGTTGAAATTGAAAATATGAAATATTATTGGTGTTATGGTGTTATTGGGATGTTATGGATGAGAGTGTTTTTTGGGGATGTTAATGTTAAATGTTAAAGCTGATGCGGCGCTGACGTGAACGGTGTTATTGGTGTTATGGTGTTATGGATGGGAGTGCTCTTAGTATATCTTCTTTCGGGTTGTTATATTTTTTGTTTCACGTACTTTTCAGTCTTACATCATATTTAAAAAAAAAAATGATACGGAGTAACTTGTAACGTTGATCAATTTGCACGTTCAGAAATTCAATGATAATAGGTGAAAAATAACGTTCACACTTACACACTAACCTATTTATAAGAACTTTTACACGTTTTAAAAAGGGAGTTGATACATACATCACTCATTTTGATGCACACACCATATTTTGTGCATTACAATATTGTACAGTGTGTTATATAACTTATACAGGATAAATATCAACATTCTTTTAAAAAACATGACTATTTTCTTGCAAAGTATTTTGTCTCATATCAATTGAGCTATATGTCTAAAAAGTAAAAGTTGACTTTAAGGCATGCAAAAATTGGTATTTGAATTTTTACTAAATAGTTTAACCTCTCACCTCCGAGCTATATATATCTTTTCTTTGAATCTAGCACATTATATTTCAATATATGCAGCCATGCAGGCTTGTTCTAGATAAAAAGAAATGGTAAATTAATTCTAGAAAACAAGTGTCACTCCTTTGACTCTAGAATATGAAGTGAACATAGACCAAATAAACATATCCAAAAAAGCAAACGAGTAAATTGCAAAAGTCCACTTTGTGGTTTAGCCGGATCGCATGTTTCGTCCTTATTTTTAAAAAAATGCATGCACCGTTATTGTGGGTTACTTATGAGTGCAATTTTCGTCCGTAACCAAAGTGAAATGACTAAATTAACCTTTTCTTATTTCTATTTGATAATGAGAGGATAGACATTCTGGTCATTTTGTTGTGGCCAGTAAATTGCACTCGTAAGTTTCTCATAAAGACGGTATCTACAATTTTGAAAAGACAAGGAAATTTGGCCAAACCAAAATTAAACTCGTAAGTTTCTCACAGAACGGTTCCTGCATTTTCGAAAAGGCAAGGATGAAATATGCAATTTAATCAAACCACAAGGATATTTTTGCAATTTACTCAAATTAAAGCAAACCAAACAAGACTAGTACTAGTACTAAAGAAGAATATTAGGAAGGTGTATAAGTCAAACTTTTGAACTTGCACAACTCACTTTCACACTTTTCATTTCATACATCTATTTATAGAAACTTTAACCTTCATCTCATCACCTTACACACACCATCACAATATGCACATAAGAAGCCTTTGTTTCATATTACCATCAGACCATGATCATGATCATGATCATGGTCACAACCTTAAAGAAACGACCGACACGAAAACGCGCAAGAATAGGTCTTGTGGCATATATGTTCCTAATTATATAAAACATGCACTTCAAAAGCTCTATGACAGCAGGCCACAAATTGGTTCTTGCGGTTTTTGTCATCAAAGGTCTGGCGTCTATCATGACACCGAAGGAGTCATGTTTCCTAATGAGAATGTGTTTACGGGCCATAGCCCGAAAATGTTTAGCTACTCTGAGCTTTATATAGGGACCAAAGGGTTTAGTAAAAATGAGGTTTTGGGGAGTGGCGGGTTCGGGAGGGTCTATAGAGCGGTTTTGCCTAGTGATGGAAGCGTGGTTGCGGTTAAATGCTTGATGGAGACTGGTGAGAGGTTTGAGAAGACTTTTAGGGCTGAGCTCGAGGCTGTGGCTCGTTTGAGACATAAGAACCTTGTCCCGTTACGTGGGTGGTGTGTTCATGATGATCAGTTGTTGCTTGTTTATGAGTATATGCCGAATAGGAGTCTTGATAGAGTTTTGTTTAGGAAGGCTGGGACGGTTCTTGGATGGGATCAGAGAGCGAAAATTGTGAAGGGTTTAGCCGGGGCTTTGTTTTATTTACATGAGCAGCTGGAGGCTCAGATTATACACCGTGATGTGAAAACGAGCAATGTGATGCTTGATTCACGGCTTAACGCGAGGCTAGGTGATTTTGGGCTGGCTAGATTGTTGGAACATGAACTAAGCTACCAAATAAGAGTCCCATCAGTAAAACGTCGTACGTTTAAAGTGGCAGACACTACACGAATAGGGGGGACAATTGGATACTTATCACCCGAAAGTTTCGTGAAAGGAGGTGTTGCTACTGCGAAATCAGATGTTTTCAGCTTTGGTATTGTGTTGCTCGAGATTTCTTCGGGGAGAAAAGCAGTGGATCTTACTTTTCCAGATGAGAAGATTGTTCTTCTCGACTGGATACGAGATTTAGCTGATGATAAACTTACTTCAAAAGCTATTGATCGTAGATTCAAAGACGGGTCATATAAAGTTAACGAAATCGAGCATATGATCCATCTCGGGCTGCTATGCACAGTCCATGAACCACGAGCTCGACCCAACATGAGATGGATCTTGGATATGCTTTCGAGTAGCTGTAACGTTAACCTCCCCGATCTTCCGTCTTTCAAAGCCCACCCTCGATATATCTCTATATCGCCACCTATTAGTAGTACTATTACCAACAGTAACACCGCCACTACACGGTCTACACCATCATTAACTACCAACACAACGACCACCACCACCACCACCAATGCTACCATTTCCGAGAACCAAACAACCTTCCTATCCGCCAAGGACGAAAGCTTGTATGTAACTGCAGAAGACGATGTCCCCATTTCGACCCATTTGACCCGTCGCCAATCAAAAATAGGCTCAATGGTCCAACCACCACGCGAGATAACTTACAACGAGATCATAAATGCAACTGACAATTTCTCGGATTATAACAGGTTAGCTGAGCTTGATTTTGGGACATCGTACTATGGTGTTCTTGATAACCAAGACATAATCGTGAAGAGGCTTGGGATGAAGACATGTCCTGCATTACGTACGCGGTTCTCAAATGAACTCTCGAACTTGGGACGACTTAACCATCGGAACATTATTCAGCTCCATGGTTGGTGCACCGAACAAGGTGAGATGCTTGTGGTCTACAACTATTCAGCTAACCGCGTCTTGGGTCAGCTTCTTTTGCATCACAACCATCGCAAATCACAGCCCGTCCTTAAATGGACTCACCGATACAACATTGTGAAATCACTAGCTGGTGCAGTTCAGTATCTTCACAACGAATGGGAAGAACAGGTCATTCATAGAAACATCACTTCTTCAGCTGTAGGCATTGAACCAGACATGAATCCTAGATTAGGCTCATTCGCGTTAGCAGAATTTCTAGCACGAAACGAACATGAACATGTCAGCAAGGAAAGTTCAGTAAACGGGATTTTTGGATATATAGCACCGGAATATTTGGAGTCGGGGGTAGCTACCACAATGGCTGATGTATACAGCTTCGGCGTAGTGGTGCTTGAAGTAGTTAGTGGACAGATGGCGGTTGATTTCAGAAGACCTGACGTGTTACTAGTGAAAAGAGCACATGAATTTGAGATTCAAAAAAGGGGTTACGAACAATTTGTGGATCCGAGACTAGATGGAGAGTATGATTACAAAGAGCTGGTTAGGCTAGTGAAGTTAGGTCTGGCATGCACACGATCGAACCCAGATTTACGACCAACAATGAGTCAGATTGTTGGTGCTCTCAATGGTCGTGATAAATGTCTAAAGGAAGTGGGACTTGGGAAGGAGAAAACGGAAGAATGGAATGAAAGAAACGCATACACACTGTCATTAGTACGAAGAGTTCAAGCTCTAGGAATACAATAAATCGATTTTGTTTTTTTTTTTCTTTTGCAAATATGTACAGAGGTGTGAAGTTTTCTAAAACAATATACATACATATGTACATGAAGTTTTATGTTGCGTTTATGAACATATTGCGATCAATCTTACATTTTCACGGTTTCTGTTCTCAGATTACTTCGACATGAACTTCATGATTGGAGTCGATCCCAACCCAGTTGATCAGGGAGAATAGAAACTCCCTGAAGCCGACTTTCCCATCCTTGTTCCAGTCCATTTCTCCTGCGTTTATGCAAAATTTACATAGAAAAATGATTTGACAATTAAGTGACGGTATTTTTGCTTGTACAAAAAAAGGTTTAGCTTATAAGAACTTATGCAGCACATCAAATCAGTATGGGATAATGTATACGAAGGTCACCCAAATTTGCAACTTTTTTCATCAACGCCACTATCATTAAGGCCACTCAGATGGATAGTTGGACGGCGTATAAACTTTTTTCGATACTTGGTGGCCTCTTTATACATTATTCCAATCAGAGTGTCAAAAGATATATGCTGATCTGATCTGGTGTATAAATTCCTATCAGCTAATATCGTGACAACTAAGTCCAAAAGTATTACTGAATCGTGACATGGTGATGTGATTCGGAGATTTCTCCTTAGGAAAATCATCGTTCATAGCTTTAGTCATATCCTTCTTGTCTAGTTTCCCATCACCATTTTTATCAAGAAATAAGAACGCTTCAATTATGGTATCAAATGTTGATTTAAGCTCTGGTGATCCCATTGTTGTCGCCTAAAAAAAGGTAGCACATTTATTAGATTGTGCTCGAGAACGGTCAAAAGATTTTTAGAACGTTGTGTTTACCGTATGGTTTGAAGAGGAGGTACATGTAAGGAGATAAATAAGGCATAAGACAACGATAAACTCGTTAAATTTCATGCCTTGATTCCTGCCCAAGTTACAAGACTCAAAAAGGTCATTAATTTCGTCCTCTGTGCAATCGAATTGGAATTTGTGTAAGCATTTTCTTAACTCATCATGGTCGATGGTTCCGTTTGAATCAACATCTGCATAAGAAATTAGAATCAGACAAACGGGAATCTGATAAAACCGTTGGTATATTATTTTACACCATTTCTTGTTAAACTGACCAAACTGTCGAAAAACGCCTCTAATCTCTTCCAATCCTTGTCTGAACTGAGGAAACTTCAGAATAATGCTGTTGATGGACCTGATGCTGCTATTTCCTGGTACATATCTTTTCTTGACCTCTATCATTTTCCTCTCGAGCTCACTGTCCAACCTCTCGTACCCATTTGCGGAATTGCAACAACGGAGCATTCCTCCAACTTCGTAGAATAATGACTTAAGAGAAGGACACGGACGAGACGTATCTTCATAAAATATCAAACATGTAATCTCAGTGATAATATCTGTAATACATCGATGTTCTATTATAAAGCAGGTGGATTAATTACCATAATGTCAACCTACTTTTTCAAAACTGTGTTTTCGCTCTAGGAAAACCTACTTTTTCCAAAACTGTGTTTTCGCTCTAGGAAAACAAACATAAACACTTCTCTTAAACAGTTTGCCTAAAAAATCTCTCGTTGAAGCCTTAATTCAGCTGAACTTGCTCTTAAAACATGCAACTATTACGGCATATATATGTACCAATAATCTCAGAATTGAATTAGTAATTCCAACATGATCGGAACCTCTATGTTAAGAATCTAAACTTGCATCAGATAACACATGATAAAAGGGCAAAAAACTATTAGTGCTAAAAATGTAAACGAAACTCGGAAAAATGGACTTACTCATTGAGGATTGGAATGTTTGATTGAGGTAATGTCGTTATAAGGGTGCAAGAATAATGAGGAGAGAATTATTGAAAAAGAAGATAAATGGAAAGCATTGTGGAAAAGAATCAGGTTCTGATGAAACAGTTTCCCTTCTTTTTTCGCTTTTTAGTGTTTGGGATTGAGTTTTAAGGCGTGATTATTTCGTTATTGCTTTTGTACAACACAAATAATTGCTAAATAGTTGTTATAATATATTAGCGAGAAAAACGCAGCTTGAAAAAGTAGAAAACGTAGTTTTGCAAAGGCAATTCCAAACACGTTAAAAAAGTTGAAGAACGTACACTTAGATAACTAGGATTGTAATTCTGCTACGAGGGGAGCTGCCCGGTTGTAGTTAATATTTTATGATCATTGTTATATCATCACCTAGATAACATGTATTTTTCAATCATTGTCTCTCTTCATCTAAACCGTCAGTTTCTTCACATCTCAAGATCCTGGGAGTAGGATGATATGTAGGATTGTAGGAATGTTAAGCACGAGGAAATATCATTTCTCATATTTTATTGAGGTTGGGATCAAGCTCGAATCTAAGACAACCGAACAGATATATACAATGAGTCGAGTTTCAGCTGATAAGGGGGTGTTTGGCAAAACTTATTTGAGAAGCTAAATAACTCTCGTTGACCTTAAAGAGCTCGAAACTGGATATTTTTATATGTAAAAGGTGTTATTTTCGAATTAAAACTCACAAATTATGATTCATGAGACGAAAGGGACACTTATGCGTATGGTTAAGAGAAAAGGGTTTTGACAGTGCAACTTGTCCATGACTAATACAAGTCCCGAACCAGGTTTAACCATCACAGATTTAGGACTAAACTTCAAATTAGCTAAACCAAATAACTAATAACCAGTCTTTCTTGTGTTCCTACCAACTGCTGCCGACTATACAAATCAGTCATACATGCCAAGATACGGACTAATTAAAGATAATCCCTACTTAATAAAACCCGTTTCCCCCTGCATTAGGCTAGAAGCCGAGGAAAATGTCATCGGGATAAAAACAAAATATTCCAATAGCTTATCCAAAGTTAGACGCCCCTCCACTCCGACTGCATAAACATAGCCCTTTGTCTCTTCTTCGCAGCATCAGCCTGAGAACTCAAGCAACTGTCAACATTTGGAGCATGTTCGTTTTCAATGTGGGCGGAAACGTGGGTGAGTGAAGATGTCGGGGTGACAGATGGAGGACACTCATTGGCTACCTTGATTGCAAGATCTGATAACTCTTCTCTAGCTGCATCTAATCCAGCAGTTGCTATTGCTTGATCGCTTAGAGCTTTGCACGCTTTTTCCAGGATTGATTGAAGATACTTTCCTTGTGATTCGATCCGAAGTTGGAGACGTTGTTGAACCTGAAACATGTGCCAAGTGTTGGTGTGATATAAATGTGGCCATTAAATCCTAATGCAATTTTGTGAGAATAGGCTGGGTTGACCCAAACCACCGCCAATTCGCCAAATGGCCTAGTGGTAAGGTCTTTGGTTTTCTCACAAGAGGTCAAGGGTTCAAACCTTGCTAGGTGTGTACACTTGAGGGTGGCCAGGGAAGGGTCGGAAACGGTCCTGGCTCGCCCTCCCCGTGTAACCTCAACAGGGAAAATCTCATCCGTTTAGGTTGGGTTGACCCACAAACATTTGTTTCTGTTTTAAGAATACTGTAACTATTTAGAGCTGCTCTTGAAAAGCTCGGGATCGGATCGGATCGGATCGGTAAAAAGCTCGAACAAGCCGAGCCTAAACGAGCCCGAGCCCGAGCTCGAGCCTAAGTTGCAGCTCGTTTATTAATCGAGCTCGAGCCCGAGCTTTACATACAAAGCTCGTTTGGGCTCGCGAGCCTAAACGAGCCTATGATATTTTAATTTTTAAATATATATACGAGCCTGAGCTCGAGCTTATTAACGAGCTCAATAAAGATATATTACCAGCCGAGCTCGAGCCCAACTTTAACATTTCTTTGCCAAATCGTATAAACGAGTCGAGCTCGAGCCGAGCCCGAGCCTATATAACATATCACGAGCCGAGCTCGAGCTTAAAATTTAAGGCTCGAAACGAGCCAAGCTCGAGCTCGAGCTTTTTAAAACTTGAACGAGCCGAGCTCGAGCTCTGGCAGGCTCGGGCTCGGCTCGGCTCGTTTCCACCCCTAATTTTACCCATTTGACGTGTTTTCAGCTTTTTAATAAAATCTCTTTGACCCGTTTGCTACCTTATAAATTTTAACCGTTTGGGCTATTCTAACCAATTGTGCACAAATACACTCACACACACACACACCTACAAGCAGAAATTTCTTTCATCAACTAACCTCTAGCTGCTCGTGTAATCTCCGTTGGACTTCCATCTGTACTCGCAAAGCTTCTGTAACCTCAAAGCCACTGTTTCATAACAAGAAAATCAAGTAATAAGGTTAAAGCTAGTGGTGGCATGATGTGTCAAGCAAGCCGGGTTGGGCTGGCTTGACCCAAAAACACTTTTTGTGCAAATTTTAATTCTTTGCATCAACTTTGAATTCAAAAAGTATATTACAAACATAAGATTATTACAATAATCTAAGTTACTGAATTGATACGCATTAGGAGGTTGTATGCGTTGGAATAGACTTTCTGGGAGACTTTCAACATTAAACCGTTCCCCTTTTGGTTCAATTAGTTCATTTGAACCCGTCAAATAGAGCACAACCCATTCACAGATCAGTGGGTCAAAATTGCCACCTTAAGCTATTACTGATGTAAGAAATCAATAGACAAAACTTACTCATTTAAGTCTTGTGGCATCATTCTGGTAGAAGATGATGTGACTGAACCCATGTCCTGGCTCTCAGCAATGCAAGATGCTGTAGAGTATACCATACATTAGTAGTGAACACTCAGATACAAAAAAATCATTTTTTAAAATGATATTTTAATTCTTGAAGCTGTTAACTGAGCAGGGAAAGGTAACTTAATCAGGTTTATATATAATGGAAAGAAAATAATCAATTCTCTTTCATTTTATCGAATTGGTGCAGTTTGCAGTCACGATTTTCTTAAGATGGAAAGTTCATAAAGTCATACCTTCTTTAGAGTTCTCTGAAAACTCTTTGCACGACTGCTTCCCCATTCTGTATTTCTGCAAATACATATATGGCATGAGTTAGTGGACCCGGAGAAAAAATAAAAAAGCATCATTTAACATGCTTATTATGCAAATTCATTTTGTGGATCGTGTTGTTATATAGACGTCTTGAACTCTTGATAGTGAGGAGTAATAGTCAAAACGGATTCGGTCAAAACATGTCTATTTTTAGTACTGATCCGGTTGGATTAACCAGCATATACTTCTTTTCTCCCTTTTTAAGATATGATTAATGTGCTAATGTATACAAAAACTATAATACTACAATAATAATCTTAATTATGGTGGCAGTATGGTCTAAGTTGTTTCACTATAGTCTGTATTTTTTCGTTATAGGATTAGATTTGAAACCGATAGTATTGGAAATACTGAATACCTACCAAAATGTTCGGGTTTAAAAATCCATTCCCATTTCTCTCTCTTCTCAAACCCATAACTATAGTGATTACTTAACCGCAAACCAAACACCACCAATCAAAAATTTCTACCCGCCGCCATTAATTGGCCCAACTTGTGATGACCGAATGCTCCTAATTGGACAGATTTGCAAAACTCCTAGCTGTTGCAAGTGCAATTATTTATAGTTTCATCTTCAAGAGAGAATGTGTGTTTTTTTAAGAAGTAACACATGACATATAGCTAGAACTAGAAAACGTGAGAGTAGTCGTTTTTGTATTTACTTTATTAAGCAATAAACAATTTCGGTTCTCTGCATGATATTATATATAGTTGCTGTATCAAACTAGGTATCAAATTTTGATAGTGGGCCAAACATTGTGTCCCTAAAATCAAATCCAAGGACACAATGTTTGGGTCACTAAGGGTGTGCTTGGTTCAAACTCGGGAAAGGGAAAGGGAAAGGCAATGATAATGGTGGGGAAAGGGAAAGGGAAAGAAAAGCATTCCTCCCAATTTATTGGTTAATGGCCCATTACCCACTATTGGGTAATGGGTCATTGCATTATACTCTACCAAGCACATTTTTTCATTACCTTTCCCATTCCTTATCTCTCATAACCCCTACCAAGCATGCCCTAACTTTACCTGACACATCTTTGATAAGCAACTAATTTAACGGTACCCAATCCCGTCTTCCACAAGGTATGCAGGAGGTGAGATGTAGACAGCCTTACCCCTACCCGAAGGTAGAGAGGCTGCTTCCAGAGGACCTCCGGCCTTTTTGCAAGGAGTGAGGATCGAACCTTAGTCTCTATCTCCAAAGGAGGAGTCTTCATTTAATGCACACACAAACACTCTCAACTTCATTCTTTCTTGGTCTCCTATGTATCATCTCTTAATTCTTCCTCCAAACACAACTGTATTCCTCCCGTACACTCTTTCATGAAGATGGAAATATTAATAGGAAAAAATGCAAAAGAAAGACTTTTAGCAATATCCGTCCAAGTTGAAGCATTCGGTGATCAATAATTGGCCAAGAAATGGGGGCAAAGAAATACTTTGAGCACGAAAAGTGGAATCTTCGTACATGAATTGGGAGGTAGGCTCAACATAACTTGGAATTTTAGTGAAGTTTGTGTCGTTTTGTGTAGTTTGTATCATTTTTCATTCATGCAGAATTTTAACTAATTAATGCGTTAAATGTATTTAAAGATTCTAGATTGTTAATTAATGTGCTAAATATAGTAACATACTTACGTTGCAGGTCTCCTTTATATGGTAAGTGAAACATGAGTAACAAACCAACGTTACAAGTAACAAAGTTACATTACGGGTCTCCTTTGTGGGTTGTGTTGGTATACAGACATCTTGATGGTCAGGATATAGATGACTAAATGGGCGGGTTAAGTCAAAACGAGTTTGAGTAAAAACATGTCATTTGTAGTATATGTCGAAGTGGGCTGAATCTTTTGTCATTGTTTAGAATATACTTAATGTGCCAATTATGATTAAAAAACTAAATCTTTCAATAAAAACGATTTAGGAGGTTGTATGAATTCAAAATAGATTGTGTGGGTGACTATCAACCCATTTAAGACATATCACAACACAAAATTCACCCATTCACATGTAAATAGACCGATATTGCAACCTCTAGTCACAAACAACGACAATTGCATAAGTGATTTTCAGGAGACTGTATGTAAAAACAGACCTGAAGATGTGACTTCAGATGATAGAGAGTGAGACCTTTTACCCCCATCGTTCTCATTATCATTTTTGGTGTTGCTTCTGCAATACGTGAAACAAACAAAGAAAGTTAACAACTATGCATAAAAGTTCAACCTAACTATGGTTGTAAATTTGTTAATCAATCAAGAAAAGATATACGGATTCCGTCAATCATGAATTGCATAAAAGTTCAACAATTTATTTATTTCTACTAGCATTCCCGTAGTGTGTAAATCTGGCTGTATATTAATGGGAAGAAAGATTGCCCTGATGTAGAAAGAAAAGACTCAGAAAAACGCAGCCTCTTATCTAACCTGAATTAGGAATTGTATTCAAATGGGCTAACTATAACTCGAATTAGGCTCCATTATTGACAAATTATCACAATGTAGTAACTTGCTCTTTGCTCAAGTAAGCTCTTAACCATGGACTATGGAGAATAGTCTTTCCAGTCAGCCAAAACTGAATAATAGTCCGGTTTACGATATTTAAGTCTACATCATGACTTTTGGGGTCAAAATACTACTTTTTAACCGTAAACTTACTACTGATTTGTTGCCCAATTTGCCACCAACTTTTCTAACGGACCGATTTTAACTCATATTAGGCTTCATATATAAACTAAGGGTGTTTTTAGCTTGTTTGTACATGAGCTTATTTTGTTCGGCTGAGTTATCATAAGCCCGTTTCTTTTGGCTTCTTTTCTGACTTATGACTTTAACATAACTTACAACTAAAAAATAAGCCTTCTCAAAAATATGCCGAACAGAATAAGCTCAAAAGCCCCAAAAAACCAAACTCCTGAAGAGCTAAATAAATCTTTCTACAACAACAATGTGCAAGGTACAAGGTAAGTATGACGTAGACAGTCGTACTCGTACCCTTACCAACAAAAGACCACCGGCTATAAATGAATCTTTTTAATCAACCTAAGACTTAACAATGGTCAACTTATATGGTCAAAGCCCCAACTACAACAAAACTACCTTACTATCCCGTTGGAGTGGGGTATGGGGACGGCAAGATCAGCTACCTTTTTCCTAATTCAAAATCAACATAAACTTGGTGCTAAAAAATTAGTCTCCACCCACATTAACCCAAAAAAAACATAACCCCCAAATCCCACATCACATTCTTCAAATCACACCCAAATAACCAACAACAAACCCCAATTTCACCGCAATCTTTAAAGCCCCCAAAAGCCGAAAGCAATAGACTACTCAGATGCCCTTCACTTCAGGGTCAACTAAAAAGATACTAGGCAACTAGCATCCCACTACTCTTACAAGGGTCTCAAATGTCGTATCTGATTCCGATATGGGACGGATTGTTATACAACCACAATCAATTAACCCTCAAAAGCGGAAAGCAATAGTCTACACCTATACCCTTTTAGGTCAACTAAAAACCATGGTAAAAAGATACTAGTACTCTAGCAGCCCACTACTTTAGACTTATACAGGGCTCGAATGGGACACTTTTATAAAAATTACAATGTATTCATCACTCATTTTTCACATGCTAAAACCAACACCATTTTCAACCTACAAAAATACCCAATGGGGTGTTTGTTTAAGCTTATATTGCGGCTTATGGCTTATGTAGTTTTCGGCTTATGTTTCATAAGCTGACTTTTTGTGGCTTATTTTGAAACTTTTCGGCTTATATAAACTTAGGGGGCATTTGGATTAGCTTATTTTGTGGGCTTATCAGCTTATTGAGATTTGGGAATGCCAATAAGCCTATTTTATTTTATTTTTTTGGCTTACCCATTTAAGCTTATGGCTTGAATAAGCCATAAGATTAATTGGATAACCCAATAACCCAAAAAACATTAAGCTTATTGGCATTCCCAAATCTCAATAAGCCAATAAGCCCACAAAATAAGCTAATCCGAACACCCCCTAAGTTTATATAAGCCGAAAAGCTTCGAAACAAGCCACAAAAAGTGAGCTTATGAAACATAAGCCGAAAACCACATAAGCCATAAGCCCACTATATAAGCTTAAACAAACACAACCCAAATCCCACAATCACATTATTTAAACAACCCACAAATAATTAACCAATCAAACCAATATATATATATATTAAAAAAAAAAGTAAAGTTGACTAACTATCAGGACCACCAAGGTGAGTAACAGCATCAACAAATCTGTCATGAAGGTCAGCAGTCCATCGAAGTCTTGGCTTTGGATCGGTGGTCAAGACAAGACATGGATCTCCTCCTCCTCCGATTCCCCGGGAAAACTCTCCTCCTCCTCCGTCTAATGAGTGATGATGAATGTTGGAGTACATTTTTTTATTTTTTTATATATAAATGAAATGAGGGTTTTGTGATTGTGATGCATGCATTTATTGTATCTAAGACAGTGATGTGAGTGAGTGCTTTTTGTTTTTTTTCTTGTTTGTTTATGTTTTTGTGTTTTTTTAAGTCTTTTGTTGGTGTTTCGAGGTTGCAGAAATCGCGAGAGGTCGATTTTTTTTTTTTTTTTTTTTTTGAGTTTTGGGTATTTCGGTGAGATTTTCTAAAAAATACATCTTGTAATAGATATAAGAGTAAATTGCATTTTTGGTCCCTAGGGTATGGCCAAATGGCCATGCAGACGCTTTCGTCCCCTAACGTTAAAGTAAAGTGATAGTTTATTTTGAAATTAAGGCAAGCATGTTTTCCCCTAATCTGCAATTTAAGGACCAAACATGCAACGGAAACTTCAAAGTTTTAGGGACTAAATCTGCAACTTAGGGACCAAACATGCAACAAAACATTCAAAATGGGGACTACCGCTGCACTTTCGAAACGTTAAGGACGAAACGTGCAATTTGGCCATACCTTAGGGACCAAAAATGCAATTTACTCTAGATATAAATAGCGACTAAAAGTAATTAAACATGTTTTTTAATCAGTTAACTTCATGTTCGGACAGACAGCCATTCACGATTTTAAATAGATAGATACCACTTCTTATATAGTCCTTGCTAGATTTTGTGTCAATGATTTTCAAAAGAAAGTCGATTGATGCAAGTTAGATTTTGTTTCTTGTTTGTTTATGTTTTGTGTTTTTAAAGTCTTTTGTTGGTGGTTTGAGGTTGAAAAGATAGCGAGTCGGTAGTTTCTCGGTCGATCATTTATAACTTGTAATCAGTTTAGGCGGCGATTAATCGATGATTAATCGGATTGGTATTTTTAACGAGATTTTTCTTAAACAACAACTTGTAATATATATAAATAGCAACTAAAAGTGATTAAACATGTTTTCTGATCGGTTAATTTCATGTTCGGATAGATAGCCATTCACGATTTTAAATAGATAGGTGTCACTTCTTATATAGTCCATGCAAGTTAGACTTTTTGTCAATAGTTTTCAAAAGAAAGTCACTTGATTTGTGATCTTTCTTCTATCTTATATTCCTTTTTTAAATGTCAATTTGTTTGCTAAAAAAAGAGTTGATTTTGTAACATCATTATTAGAAGATATAAGGAGACAGTCAATGTAACATTCACATTATGTTGCATGTCATACTGCAATAGGTTACCATTGCGTATATGCAAATTGGCCCTGCGACTTACGTGTTATGATACATAAGTTAAACGAGATAAATAAAAAAGGGAAGTAATCCCGGAGTATGTATGCATGCAAACACATGTGAAGATTAAACATGAAGCTTGCGTAGATGATAGGAAGCAACATGATCCTTATCAAAGTTTATACTTATTTCTAAGGGCATGTCTGGTATGCGGTTATGGATATCATGAAATGAGTTTCATTCTAAATAATGGTGTTTGTTTGATAAATTTTGATATCAAATATGACAATGATAGATGAATCTATACTACGAACCGTGCTCACCCTTAGTTGTCACTTGAAAGAACAAAGGGATGTAATACCCTAAAAATGTAAATATACTTATAAATAATTTAATACTAGTATTTATGAAGTTTTAAAAAGACCTTTCAGTTAGTATTTAACAAATAAGGATCAGTTATGCAAATATCTAACGAAAAAGGAACTTATATGTAACGAATATAACGAAAAGGACTAACGGTGCAAAAGTAGAAATAAGTGGCTAAATTACATAATTTCCTTTTGGTCTTTATAACCCAAGTCTAGAATCTCACCTCAAAACACATGTGCACATGGACGTATATGTGTTGGGAAAATATGAGGGACATGGAGATACCTCATTGAAAGAAATCTTCACTTGAGGGTTTGTGATCAAGTTTTGATAAAAGTGGAAGGGTTATAAGGAAGCTTCAAGCCTTCTTGATTAGTTCCTAGTTCTAGGTAAGTGTTGACGTTGATGTTAGTGATTGTTCATAGATGAAATCTGGGGACTTTGAAGTAATAGTCTGTCAATAATGATTTAGACATAGATATCATGTTATATACACGTTTAATGATTTTAGATAATGTTAACATGTTTTATGATTTGAGGATAATTATGTTTCATAATTAGTGAAGTTAATATGTAGAGGTTATGAGTTAGTTGATGTTAATAATGATGATGATGCCTAGTTATTATAGATTAAAAGGGGTGGTTGGCATAAGGCAATAAAAGACACTAAGTTACTAAAAGTAGGTGAAGCTATGTGTAAAAGATGTAGTAATTGATTCTAATGATGTTAAAGTGTTATTCAGGTGTTTAAGTGACCTCAAAAGTCAAGTGAATGCTCGAGGATCCGCCTAAACCAAACAAGGTGAGTAACGGTTTAGTAGATTAGCCATGTACTTATTTATGATTGTGCAAGCATATAGTATGGTTATGAATGTTAACTATTGTTAGTAAAACTTCATAAGATATTCATGTTATAGTCGAAGTATAGTTTTAACCTTAGGTGTTGCGGTATTGGTCGAATTCAGAACTTAGTACAATGCATGATTGGCTACTGCAGGTCTATACGATGTATAGATAAGCTTATATGGCTTATACGGCGTACTGAAGAGCATATGGTAAACATATTTTCATGTGTTTCTAAAATTCATATAAAATAAACCATAGCTCTGATTTAGTCGTGATATACGTCTTTAGAAAGGTATAACCGTATAAGAGTCTAATTTTATGTGAATCTGGTCTCATGATCTGATTCCAAGTACACGTATGTTAGATTTGACAATTAGTATTATGGGCCACAACTGGAAATTCACTACACCAAAATCATAGTTTGGGGACGGACAAATTATTTGGGTCGACTTTGTCGTCCCAAATTGCAAGTAGGATCCACACGTTTTTCAACAAATACAGCAGTCAGCTAAGAACTTTTGACCCATACAGTTTGGGACGACAATGTCGTCCCATTTTGTAATTATTTCATTTTTTAGTATTTAAATAACTTTTCACGAAAATTAAATACATCCCGCCATATTTTTGGACTTAAACACTTTTGGGGCGACATTGTCGTCCCAAATCATAAATCAATTTTTAAACACCGCTTTTAGTTAAATTATTTATTTTAAATAATTTTATTTAATATAGAATTAAAATTAAATAGTTTATATTTATGATTAAATACTTTAATTTAAAATTAAATACATTTATAGAATTAAAAAAAATATTTACCGCCAATTGTTTCCGCCATTATTTTTACCAATAGTTTCCGCCATTATTTTTAAATAGTTTATTTAATTTTAAAAAATTATTTTTATTTAATTTAAATAATTTTATTTAATATAGAATGAAAATTAAATAGTTTATATTTATAATCAAATACTTTAATTTAAAATTAAATACATTTTTCCGTCATTATTTTTCCAAAAGTTTTCCTTATATATCCTGCCAAAACATAAATAACCACAAACACACGTAACAATAAAATGGTGATTACACGGAAAAAGAGTGGTCACCTGGTTTTATCGTCCATATATCTTTTTACTCGAGTTCTTGATAATGATGGGTCGAAATTTATGATGAATATGGTTCTTATAAGAACATAGACCCGTTTATGAGAGACCGCATTCTGGAATGGTTAAGGAAAGAGCGATTCTACAGAGTGTATTTGGACAGTGAAGCTACTTTTGCATTATGGAATGGAGGAGCAAACCTTCTGGAATGGTTAAGGACAGTGAAGCTACTTTAACATGATACGTATCCATAGCACCTATACTTGGTCGTTTAACATGATACATATACTTGGTCGTTTAACATGATGCGTATGCCATAGCACCTATACTTGGTCGTTTAACATGATACGTATGCCATAGCACCTATACGTGGTCGTTTAACATGATACGTATACCATAGCACCTATACTTGGTCGTTTAACATGATACGTATACCATAGCACCTATACCTGGTCGTTTAACATGATACGTATACCATAGCACCTATACTTGGTCGTTTAACATGATACGTATCCATAGCACCTATACTTGGTCGTTTAACATGATACGTATCCATAGCACCTATACTTGGTCGTTTAACATGATTCGTATGCCATAGCACCTATACTTGGTCGTTTAACATGATACGTATGCCATAGCACCTATACTTGGTCGTTTAACATGATACATATGCCATAGCACCTATACTTGGTCGTTTAACATGATACCTATACTTGGTCGTTTAACATGATACGTATACCATAGCACCTATACTTGGTCGTTTAACATGATACGTATACCATAGCCCCTATACCTGGTCGTTTAACATGATACATATACCATAGCACCTATACTTGGTCGTTTAACATGATACGTATACCATAGCACCTATACTTGGTCGCTTTAACATGATAATGTATCCATAGCACCTATACTTGGTCGTTTAACATGATTCGTATGCCATAGCACCTATACTTGGTCGTTTAACATGATACGTATGCCATAGCACCTATACTTGGTCGTTTAACATGATACATATGCCATAGCACCTATACTTGGTCGTTTAACATGATACCTATACTTGGTCGTTTAACATGATACGTATACCATAGCACCTATACTTGGTCGTTTAACATGATACGTATGCCATAGCACCTATACTTGGTCGTTTAACATGATACGTATGACATAGAACCTATACTTGGTCGTTTAACATGATACGTATACCATAGCACCTATACTTGGTCGTTTAACATGATACGTATTGTGACAACCCGTACTTTCAGGTCATTTCTCGAAACGATTTATGCTTCACTATTTCAACATTTATAGTAAACTTGGTTTACTTGTTTCAAATTCGCGTAACCTTAAAGGTTTAGCGGCGAATTCATGATCATATCATCACGAACATTTCATATGGACTAAGATTAGTCTACATTTCATTGACATCATTTGCATCATGATAGTTCATTCATGACATTTCATTTCACATTTATCGCGTAAATTTTATATTTAATAAACGTTATCGCGTGAGTTATTATTTTGAACATTTAATCCGATACTTCCAAAAATGATCCCGACATATTTTTATACTTACATTTAGTTTATAAAAACTATATTTTTAGTTTACCTAGCGTTTTAAATTTATTTTGTATATAAATCGTTAAATTTATATTATTACGACGTTTTTCTTAAAAACTATACGATAATTATTATATTACTCAAATCTTACAAGAAATGTATTTTTACAATTTTTATAACTACAATATACTTTACTTTGATCCCCTAAAACTTATTTTTAATCCATACTACTCTAATATCATAACTATGTACAAGTTACTACACTTTCTACTTAACTACACTTTTCACTTACACATTTTTACAATTATACTTATACACATTATATAAAAAAAAAAATATATCTTCCAAATTCCTCCCCCCTTGGCCGACCAAGGGGGAGGTATCATTTATTATAGTTGGTAAATTGTTGAATGTATAGATTTATACACTATCTCAACCTTCACTTCATTTATCACCTCAATAATTCACAAGTCTAGAAAAAAAAAATTTGCTCTCTTTGGTTCTTCCTCCATCAAACCGGTTCTTCAAGGTGTTCATAAGGGATCATCAAAAATTTTTCTCAAGCTCAAGTTATAACAATCTAGTTACACTCTTAATCAAGGTTTTGAAATAAAAACCTAGGGTGTTTAGGTTAATCCTTGGTTCTAATCACCTCATCATATCACTTGTAAGCATCTCATATTTATTTTTCATCTTACATATTCATTTCATACTCATCTCATCATTTTTGAGCAAAAACATGCAAGACTTGTGTTTATTTATACCATTTTTACATTGATTTTAGAGTTTATATATATATAGTCATCCTATAATTATCCCCTTGTTATATATTGGTCTTGATGATGTCTAGGAACCCATGACACCCTAAGAAGGTGTATGGTAGGATTAGATTAGCTTTGGAGTTGATTTGAAGGGATTGGAATAGGTTTAGTACGAGAAAAACTATTTTCGACAAGTTATAAAAGTGTTCTGTCCTTATTTTGTTTTTCTGGAAAATCCGACAGTAGGCACGAATTTTTGGCCTAGATATTTAGAAAATAGACCTTAAAACGAATCCGTGGCCGCTTGAACGGATTAAAACGGAGTTATAACGAAGAAGTTATGGATTTTACAAGTTTGACGACGAAATATATTTTTTTCTGAAATTTCAGCATACTATTTTTGTTTATTTCGAGTCAAAAACGAGCCTTAAGCTTCACAAATTATTTCGACTTATCAAAAATATATTAGTATACTTTGATACGAAGCTAAGGACGTATTATCGTGAAAAACGGATTTGAAACGAAAAATATATGCACGTTTTCATAAAATTGCCGTAACTATTATTTTCTGAAAAACTATATTATTTTTACGAGATAAGTGTTACGGTAACTAAAATCACCATCTTTAACCCTTATTATCTTTATGTTCGAGACCTTTATGACGAAAACTCATGAACTGAAACTTCTAGATTTTGATACAAACTTTCCAAAACCGTCGAGTTTGTTTTCTAACGATCGACGTACACCATTTTATTTAACTTATTTTTCCAAAGCCATTTTTGTCACTTTCATGAAATTTCCGACGACATTGTTTTACGACGAAAAGTGAAAATTTCACAATAAATCATTACGAAACTATTGTAGGATGACAATTTGACGTAAATACTTGTAAAGTGATTTAAGATTGGTCAAGACGTCAAAAGAGTATTTTTCGATGAAAAGTATTATTTTTCCAAAACTTCGCAAATGGTATAAATAACATACTAAATGCATGCATAACATTACATTGCAACTCATTACATATCATATCATCCATAATAGGTCATTTTCGAGATTCACGCTATATTTCAGTGTATCCACTTTTGTCATCGTAATCATTGCAACAGGTGAGTTTTCATAGCCCCACTTTCAATTGTTTTATACTATTTTTGGGGGAGATACATGCTCAAACTGTTTTCATTTACTTTCACAAGTACTTTAACTTATATGAATTACCGTGAGTTCATAGCCCCACTTTTACTCTTTTAAGCTGTTTACAAACTCTTGGGGGGAGATACATGCTACATTTTAATCGAACACAAATGCTTTGAACTACATGCTATATCCGATGTTTTATTGTCACTAAGTATTTGCCATGTTCGAAGTCCCTACATCATGAACCATTAGTCACGCGGGTGGCGAGAGTATAGTGAATAGGCCTATTGAATTAACACTCCGCTCCTATTGACCCAGTTAGGGAAATCGAAAGCATATATTTGAATCATTAAGGTAAATTGGCAAGTTTACCTATTATGGCGGCGATGAAACGATGATTACCAATTTTTATTGGTGCGATGTTTACGCTTTGGTGTCATGAACTTAGTGAAATAAATACGATTTTGTTTTAACGATGAGTGTGAAACAATTTAACTCACACTACGATGATTGTGTTCAAACGAATTAATTAAACCTATGGTTTTACGTCGAGTTAGGTATTTTGTGAATTCATTTGACGATGTGTGGTTGAATATAAACTATATATACATTTCGGCAATGGGTTGTGAACACGAGGTTGCAAGTTTTGTATGGGGGACTTGGAACCGAAAGTGGATTTACAATGCCTTTGCTGCATAAACGATTTCGATACATTGAGTCATGCACTATTTTGTGAATTCATTTGACGATTTTGCTTGAACATAAACTATGCATATTCCGGCATGGTTGTGAACACACGGTTGCAAGTTTTGTATGGGGGACTTGAACTGAGTGGATTTACAATGCCTTTGCTACATAATCGATTTTGATGGTCTTTACATTTCAACGATTTTTAATGCCTTTGCTGCATAAACGATTTCGAAAGGCTTTACATTTCAACACAAACTCTATGAACTCACTCAACCTTTGTGTTGACACTTTTAGCATGTTTTATCTCGGGTATCTAAGGCATTCACTTCATGGCATGCATTTGGACACATCATGGAGTCGTGGTGACGACGCTGCCTTACTTGGGTTTTACGCACTTTAAAAACATCGTTTGAATTGTAACAAACTTATTTCCGCACAATTTGATTTTCATTTGGGACCTACATTTTGTAAAATCTGATTGTTTTATTAAATCAAACGATGTGTTTTCCAAACGACACTTTAGGTCGTTCAATATAACTGCGATTGTGATGCTATGACAGTCAATCCCCAGGAATTCCATTCCGCTGCAAAACAGGTAATTTGGGGGTGTGACACGTATACCATAGCACCTATACTTGGTCGTTTAACATGATACGTATACCACAGCACCTATACTTGGTCGTTTAACATGATACGTATACCATAACACCTATACTTCCATAAATCCAAAAGCATTTATGGAAGTATAGGTGTTATGGTATACGTGATTTTTTTGGAGTTTCTTGTTCCATCAGATGTTTTTTTCCTGTTGGAGTTTTAGTTACTGTATGTTTTAGTTGATGTAACGTCTAGTGGCCTGTCACTAGATTTCTCTTGGATGTTCAAGCGTTTGCTTGAGGTTAATGTGGCACTCAGTCACATTCCATTGTACTTCATTGATTTTTTGGTTTATATATTTTACCGGGGTGTATCCCTTTTACAAAAAAAAACACCTATACTTGGTCGTTTAACATGATACGTATGTCATAGCACGATACTATATCGATTCATCCGTTTTAACATGTCATGTATAACGACATCATCATAACTCGTTCGTTTAACATTTCAGGCGTTTTAATTTATATAAAAAATTTATAATTAATTTTAAATCATTTTAACCAATTTAAATATTTTTTAACTAATTTAAATTATTTTTAAATTATTTAAATTTCTTATAACTAATTTAAATTTTTTGTTACTAATTTAAATTATTTTTAATTTATTTAAACTTTTTATAACTAATTTAATTAATTTTAAAATTATTAAAAATTTTATAATAAATTTAATTTATTTAGTATTTATTAAATATTCTAAACACATTTTAATATACAAAAGATAAAGAAAAAAAAAAGGTACGACAAAAAGGGACGACAATGTCGTACCTTTTTTTTGACCAAAAGTTTCCTGAAAATTTAAACAACGCGCCAAATATTTGGGCAAAAAAATAGCAAAAAGGGACGACAATGTCGTCCCAAATTTACATCAATAATTGATACAGATCTACTTCTCTCTCAACACTTAGTAAAAAACCCACCACAAAGCGACGTAAAAACCGAAAAAAAAACCATAAAAATCCCAAAAAATCGCTATTTTCTTCAATTCAACACCACAAAAACATTACTATCACTCGTAACCATCAATTACACACGCACCATCGCACAATTTGTATAATTTTTGTTATTTTGTAACATTTAAAGCTATTTTTTTTGTTAAAATTTGGTTTGTTAATTTAATTTCTTTAATTATAGTTTGATTAACTATGGTTTTATGTTGTGTTTGTGTTGGTTAGATGGTCCACCGCAGCAGCAGCTCACCATGTGAACCACCGCGACTCCACCACCAACAACTGCACGCAGCAGCCGCAGCTCCACCACCACCACCTTTTGTGTTGGTAAGTGACTTTTTATTTTTTTATTTTGTTAATGTGTTTTGGTACGACAATGTCGTGCCTTAAGTTTTTATTAATTAATTTGGTACGACAATGTGTTTTGGGACAACAATAGTTTGTTTAACTATGGTTTTATGTGTAGTGTTTGGGACAACCGGGACCGTCGGGGTGTTTGGGACAGCCGGGACCGTGGACAGCCGGGACAGCCGAATGTTATTGAATTTTTCGAATGTTATCGTGGATTTATGTTAACTTTATAATTTTGAGACATGTTAGCTTTATAAGCTTGTGACTTGTTAGTTTGAGACATGTTATTTAGGAAATTTGCGCCTTGTATAGTTTAAGAGTAGTTTACTTTGTATCATATTTGTTGAATGGTATCGTGGAATTGTGGAATGTTATTCGATCCGTTTAGTAATTTGGTATTGTATCATATTGTCGAATTGGTATTGTGGATAGTGATTAATTACAGGTTGTATTTGTTTTGGTAGATTTTTTCCGGAAAAATATCTGGAAAAACTGCATTTGCGTGATTTTTTTGCCCAGAATTATTAGGGACGACAATGTCGTCCCTAATATACAAAAGAATTGTCGTCCCATTTTGTATTTTGTATTCAAAATTACGTTTTATTATTATTTTAAAAAGATAAATAAAAAAAATAAAATAAAATTTGGTACGACATTGTCGTACCATTTTGCAAAAGTATGTCGTGCCTTTCTGTATTTTCAGGTTGAATTCCTTTTGGGCCCCACACTTTTGTCGTCCCAAAATTTCAAAGGTTTTGTCGTGCCAAATTTATTTGGGTCAACAAAAACGGGTCGACCAAAAAGGCACGACATGTCGTCCCATTTTTTGTTTGGGTCGACTTTCTTTGCATTTTTTGCACGAGAAAGTAGTGCCAAATGTTATATTTTTTTGTAGTGATTGACAGCTTTATCATAGATTTTAGTTGTTTTCTAAAATTTATATAAAATCAACCGTACCTCCGAATTAGTCGTGTCATACGTCATTGAAAAGGTGTAAGAGCCTACTTTCATGTGAATCTAATATCATGATCTGATTCCAAGTAAAAGTATGTCAGATTGGATGATTAGTAACATGGGTCAAAATTAGCGTTTAACAAGAATTATGAAATATGTTCCAAATAAAGTATATATATGTAAAGTGTTACTAGTAGTTGTCATGAACTAAGTAACCATATGATTAATAGTAGTAGCTCATAGCATGGAAAGATATAGATGATGTATAGCTTAGTTACGGGTGCCTACGCGATACACCGTTAGTTATATTGCAAGTGCCTAAGCAATGCACAATTAGTTATATTACGGGTTCCTAAGCAATGCATTTTTTTGCTTAGTTACGAGTGCCTATGCACTATTAAACGGTTCAGATATCAACTCAGTTTCGGTATAGTTCAGTTTCAGTATAACTAGTTAAAAGTCGGACATGTAAAGTGCTATATGAACTTAATCCAATATGTAACTGTGCTTAACGTACTCAATTGGGCATGTGTGGAACCAGTGCTTTACGCTGTCAGTCAAGTATGTGTGGAACCAGTGCTTACGCACTCAGTCAGTAATGTATTTTTGTCACTTAACGATTTACCGTTTGTAAAATATTTTATTTTAAAAATGAAGGTGGAAAATAACTTTTATTGCTTTAATGAAAATTGATGGCTAAATTGGTACATTTGATACTTGATTATTTGTTTATCTTTACTCAACTCACCACTTATGACCCTCATATACTCTACTCCCTTCATTCCAATATAATTTTTCACGTTTTTCTTTTTGTGATGTCTCAAATTAATTGTCACTACTAAAAATAAATATGAAAATTTGATTTAGATTACAATATTACCCTTACTTGATATTCTTATTACAAAATTTAAAGAAAACAATAATTAATTAGTTAAGAATAAAACTGTCATTTTTCAAAAAGTGAGAAAGAGCGAGCAATGATAATTATAATTTTTTTAACTATGTATTTATTGTCAGCGGACAATTATTTTGAGACGGAATGAGTATTATACAAATAAACCCACAACTAAACGAAAGACAAAGAAAGACAACAATTAAAGTCCATACCATTACTACATAAAATGAAAAAAATGTCAAAGTTGAAAGTCAAGGTTAAATGTTAAAATGATTTGTTGAAAGCTGAAACCTTTTGGCGTTTGGAAAGTATTGAAAAACTGAAATTATCACCTTGTGCCGTTTGGAAAGGATTGCATGGACTTGAAATCTTTGGCGTTTGAAAAGTATTGCAGGAAAGTTTGACAATGTTTAAAATAAAAAGGCTAGAAATTTAATGCAGGAAAGTATTGATTCTGTGTAGAAACTAAAGCAGGAAAGTATTGCTGGAAACACATATCTATTTGCTTTTTTTCTTGACAAACACACACAACACAAAAACACATACCCTACAAACTCTCATCTCCCACCACCAAAACTCTCGCCACTACCACAAGATCTCCACACCACCGGACGTCAAAACCATCGGAGTCACCACCACCGGACATCACCTTCACCAGACGTCACCACCACCGAGAACCCAATGACCGAAACCAAAAACCACCAAAATTTTTTTTCTTCTGTTATGAGGTATTTTTTGAGTTTTAATAGATCTATGACTATTAATTAAGTTTTGAGTGTTCTTTTTTATAGATCTGTATTTTTTTTATATGGATATGAGTTTATACGTTTTTTAACAGCCATCACTTGCCGGAAAAAGCCGCAGTCTTGCTGGAAAATACCACCGTCGCCTTTGTCTCGCCCGAAAACTGCGGCCGCTGGAATTTGTGACAATCTTAGATCCATATGAATTTTCTATAGATCCATATGATTTTTTTAGAGTTAATTGCAATTTTGGTCCCTATGGTATGGCTAAATTGCAAATTTGGTCCCTAAAACTTTGAAAGTGCACTTGACGTCCCCATTTTGAAGTGTTCATTGCATTTTTGGTCCTTGTGGTATAGCCAAATTGCAGACTTGGTCCCTGTGGTATGGCCAAATTGCAGATTTGGTCCCTAAAATTTTAACGTCGTCTGGGCCCAGGGGACCAAAAATGCAACGAAAACTTCAAAATGAGGACGTCCAGTGCACTTTCAAAGTTTTAGGGACCAAATTTACAATTTGGCCATACCACAGGGACAAAAAATGCAATTAACTCTTTTCTTTATAGATTTGAGTTCTTAAAAATTTTGTGACAATCTTTTATAAGATTTCTTAGAGCTAATATCGCCGCCACCATCGAGACCCACCGCATACGAGTCTAACCACCACAACAACCCCACTACTAGAGCCTCTATATCAAAAACGAGTTTACCATATTTTAAGGTTTGTTTTTCAAGTTTTTAATTTTTATATACAGATTCATGTATTAGTTTTAAAGTTGTTTTTAGATCTATGTTTCTATCACATTTTTCAGCCGCTGATTTCGACAGAATATCTCCACGTTGCCGGAATTTGCATAGCAGCCAACAGAAGGTCTTTGTCATCCGCCGGGAACCTTATCTATGGTCGGACATTGTTTGGTAACTTTTTAATATTTGCGGGTAAATTTTGTTATAAGTTTATATAAATATTGATATTAACTTTTATGTAATTGTTGTTATAAAATTTATGGATTGTTTTTTCTAAAGTATATGTAAAGTTTTTTTATTTTTTTATCTACATCTATTTGTTTAGTTTGGTGTATATATTTGTTAAGTTTTATTTTTTTTAATTTGTTGTATTTTTTTTTAGATTGTTAGATTTTCAGTTTTTTGTGTTTCGGTTTGGTGAACTATAATGTTTGGACCTGTTTTAGGTTTAGTGATTTGGATGGTGGTTGGATTTCACCGGATCACTGTTATTTGGATCTTTAGTGGTTTCAGTGCTGTTTGGATTTTCATAACTATGATATTATCTCAAACTTGAATGTCAAGGTTTTGATAAAAGATCTTATATATTTGGAACTGTAAAGTCTTATCTGTAACAAGCCTCGCACAAACCCCCAACATACAAAGGAATTCATGATATTTCAGCTAAATTTATGTTTATTTTTACATTCGACCCATTAGTTATTTCAAATTCAAATTGGCGTATAGACAAGCTAAAAGTAAGTTGTCAAAATATTGGGAAAGTGTAGGCTACTTTATACTTGTGGTATGCTATGTCATAGTCATGGCACTATAGAAGGAAAAAAGTTTTTTTTGTTTTGTTTTTTGTTTTTGTTTTTTGTTAAAAGGGATTCACCCATAGTTAATGAAAAACATATCAAATCAATAAATGGTGATTTGGTGTACGAGTATTCACTTGAATCCCATAAGCTTAAAACACTACTATTTAATAAGGCAATGAAAATCTTAATTATAACAACACAAAAGAATAAGGTACTGCTAAACTTTATGAAGTTTTTAACAGCTCAAAACTCTAAAAATGTATTTTTAATAAACATTATTGGGAGGTGACTTTGGTAACATTTAGAAGTTCATTCATATTGTGGTCAATTGTTTATAGAAATTTTTTCTTTTACTAAAGTTTATAGATCTTTTTAAGAGCTATGTAAAAATACTATTAACCATGTAACCAAAATATCACTATAACTATTCGCTGCTAGAAAATCTCATTGCTATGCACGGGTACTCGTCTATAAAAAAAAGAATGATCAAAGTGGAAAAACTTAAAATGTAAACAAACTTAAATCTAAACAAATCAAGGAAACTATTGTAATTGTAATGCAAATAAACCAAAAAACTTGAAAGCGAGGAAAATATGAAATGGGAAATTCGGTAAGTCTGACTTCCTACTCATCTAGGACTTGAAAGTGACGAAAGTCTAAAATGGTTTTAACGTGCATTAACGTTGTAAGGGCATTAAAAAAAGAAACTGAACATTAATCTGCTCATCCTAATCTAGGCAAACAAATTTCAAAATTCATTGCAAGTATATGACAATAAACTACAAATCATTTCACAATATACATTTAGGCGTTTTAAATTGGGTAATGTTTATAATTTTATAATGCTTTTAATTAGGTCAATTTTCTAAAATCACACCACTAAACAAATCAATGTCAGTTGTGCCAATTTAAAATTTTCGTTGCAAGCCGATTGTTTTGTTTGACATGAATTGGATAACAATTTATGTTATAACTAAGGCAATAATGTGTATTTTAATAAAGGTTGTTGTCATACAAGCAACCACTTAACATGTTCACTGTTGAGCATTATGGTTTTTATTCGTCTTTAACATCAATTGAGATGAGATTGCATCTGACAATTTTTTTTCTTCGTTTAAACATTTTAAACGTTACACGAAACACTTATCACAATTCACAATATCGCATATCGTTCATTGTCTGTCTCAAAAAACCGCTGCCGCTAGGCACGGTACTTGCCTAGTATAGTATATACATTATATAAGTGTATATTCAATTAAAGTTGACAAACAAAAACAACAATTAAAGTCCATATATAGAATAGACATTATATCAGTGTATATTCAATTACAGTCACTATATAGTATATTCAATTAAAGTCGACAAACAAAAACAACAATTAAAGTCCATATATAAAATAGACATTATATCAGTGTATATTCAATTACAGTCCCTATATAGTATATACATTATATGAGTGTATATTCAATTAAAGTCGACAAACAAAGACAACAATTAAAGTCCATATATAGTATATACATTATATTAGTGTATATTCAATTAAAGTCCCTATATAGTATATACATTATATTAGTGTATATTGTACCTTAATACATCATATAACATAGTATTATTATATATTCAATTTTTATTTTTCTCACATTTTCATAAAATATATAAAAGATATTATATATATCATGTTTCTATTATATTACAATATACTAAATCATATTATATCTTCATTTAATTTAAACCTCAAATCCAAATACAAAACCAAATCCTAATCCAAATTTAAAGCCTAATTCTAAACCTATTTATAAACCAAACGGGCCCTTAAATGTATGTATTTTTATTCACGCAAACAGGTTGTCAGGTTGTGTATGTTTATATTTTGACTGTGACAATTTACTCAAATATTCAAGAATTTATGCTTAACCATATATCACAACTATGACAAGAATAAAAACATACTTGGCATTGTTTCAAAGTAATATTATTGTTTATAACAAAATTAATAAATGTTATAAAAATTTAACTAAATACGGACAAAAAGAGTAATTTCTCTATTTTATGACCAAGGACATTGAACAAACTAGATTATGGTAACATAGATTATTGCGAATTAATTTTTTTACCATTTTTTATATTAAAATATTATATTTATATTTAACTTTTCTTTTTCTTTCAATTTCAGTTACTATATAGTAAAAGATATTATAGTATGTTGATTTATATATAATACACTAAACTATACTATATTAATGAATTTGTATTATACTTGATATTATTCTATATTATATTAAGTTTCAAAATTCTCAATATTTTTTAATGTAATAACATTAAATTATACAAATATTACTATAATAGTTACATTTAATGCTCCAATTAATATATTATCATTATTACTATGTTAAGAAAAAACATTATTACAAATATTTGATATTGTTTCAAAGTGATATTATTCTTATCACAAAAATAAAAATGTTATGCAAATTTAATTAAATATGGACATTATTGCAACATTAAAATTTATATGACCAAGTACATTGAACAAAGTAGATTATGGTAATACATGCATTAATGCAAACTAGATTATGGTAATACATACATTATTGCAACATTAAATTTCTACCACTTTTTCATATGTATGTATTTAGTCTTTAGTATAAATATTTAACACCTAGAAGAAAATATAATGTATGTTGAAATGGAGCAAACCAACAATCATAACCTTGAAGCAAAAATCATTGACCCGTCCATGAACCCCATCCAACAAACCCATAATCACATTCCAAAACAGTTTATTTGGCCAAAAGATGATGTTTCTCGAGCTTCTGTTGAAGTGCTAAATGAACATGTAATTGACCTACAAGGCTTTTTTAAGCACGATGAGAAGGCTAAATTACATGAAGCCAGCCTTGTCAATGAATCATGCTTGAAACATGGCTTTTTTCAAGTTATCAATCATGGTATTGATCCAAAAGTGCTTGCTTTAGCTTACGAGCAAGGTTGGGCTTTCTTTCAGCTTCCATTAACCGAGAAATCAAAGTGCAAGAAGAAAGAGGGAAGCATGAATGATTTTTCAAATGGTCATGCTCATCGATTTGCTGAAAAATTGCCTTGGAAAGAGTGTTTAACGTTCGAGTATCATGAGAATGATTCAAATGAAGTTGCAGCTGAATTTTTTAAGTCAACATATGGTAGTCAATACAAAGAAACCGGGTATGATGTTACAAGTATTCTGTTTTGACTTTTTTTTGGTTAAATTATTATTAAAAATATATTCAAAATCTTATTTTTCCAATTTTTAGCATTGTGTACTTATGTTGAAGACATTATTTATTAAAGGTCTTTTTGGATATGCATCCTTAAGTACTTTTGAGTTTGTAATTATGTATGTCGCCACTTAAAGTTAAACAAAAGTCCAAGGTTTCTTGACCTTTTCTTTTTAGAAAAATAATAATTTTATGGTTTTTAACATTAAATATTAAAAAACATAGAATGACTTTTGATTTGTATACAAATATTAAGGTAGTTCTAAATATTACTTTTTCAAAAACAATGGATTTTTGGAACAAAAACTTAAATTTTGGTAGTTCTTTTATCATAAAAGTTTGGAAGTTAAGAACATCAGAAATTACAAACATCCAATGATTTTATGTATATGTTCCTATTAAAGTATTAGAATTTGATGGTTATTTTATATCAATTGGCTTATCACAATAATGTTATTCATATATGTATTCAATCTATTTATCTATATCTATATCTATATAAATATTGAGTTTCATGCAAGTTTTTATGATTATAAAATAACAATTTTTATATATAATAATTAAATGTAGTGCAATTATTAATTGTTAAATAACGACTATAATGATTTAAATATATATTTTATAAATATGTTTTATATATCTATATAACAATAAAAATAAAAAAGTATTTATAAAATTTGGGTTTATAATTAAGTTTTTTTGATATACTAGATAGTTATAGAGAAATATGTTTTGTTTTCAAATAATCTTTTAAAAAATCATTTATAATAGAGTTTTAAGTAGATATACACTGTTAAAGTTTATTTTATTTTTTATTAAAAATATAAAGATACGTGCATGACTCGTTATAAATAAAAGTTGAGTCTCGTGCAATGAATATTATAATTAATATTTAAAATAAAATGTTACAAAATTTTATCAAGCCATCCTTATCTAATAAAAAGTTAACTCTCATGCAATAAGTAAATGAACTAGCCGGTTAAATATAAGATTACGGTTTGATCAACTCATTATTATCTTAATACTCCATCCGTCCAATTTTTATAGTCTACAATAATATTTGTATGTGTTCCAAAAAGATTAGAAACAAACGGTTTTCTTATATAAACCTTAATAAATTATTTATACTTTTAAATACTTGTTTTAAAAAAAATTATCTGATAAAGACTACAATAATTACACCTCTATTAAACTGCAACTTTTTTTTTTTTTTGTTATTTGTATACAAACAAAATGAACGGAGAAAGTATTTAAATAAAACCAATAAAAATAGTTAATAGTTTAAATATAAGTCCAATTAATATTACATGTTCTCATTAACTCATTAATATATAACAGTTGAGTAAATATATATAGACCAAATAACAATGTGTAAAGTAAAAAAGTTTACTATTATGCAACAAATACAACGGCTAAAAATAATTACAACTTTTTGTTAATTCTTGTAATCTAAAAATTAAAGAAACATTAACAAGAGAACTAACAGATTGCATGGTCAGATATAATAACAATTTATTTTCACTAACTCGTTATTAATTAATAATTAAATAAATAAATATTGACCAAATAACAGTGTATAAAATAAATTATTATATGTTATTATAAAATTTGAGTTTCAGGAGTAGTGGAAAATAATTTCATATTTTTTTGTTAACTCAATGTTATATAAATAATGAATAATCCAAGACCAAATAACAATGAATGAAGATAAAATATTGTTATTTAAAAAAAATTGTTATTTAAAAAAAAAAAAAAAAAAAAGAAGATAAAATATAATAAATATATAGTTTAGTATTAGAAAAGAAAACATGTGATTTTAGTTTCATGCAACAAATAATTGATTATAATCACATGATGCTTAATTAATGAATGTTTATGTGTATATATCTTTCCCATAAGAAAATAAAAATGACAAGATACATAAATAATAAATGAGTATATTTGAATAATACTGTAATATTTATGAAACTTATGTTAGGGTTATTTCAAAATACCTCCTTTAACTTTGCTAAATATACAAAACACCCTTAAACATATTGACATTTTATACTTTGAACACTTGTTAAGTTTATAAATATAACAAATTAACCTATTAAACTATTAAACTCTATAATTTTTACTCCTTTGAATTTAGAATCATATCCCGTCACAACAACATATGCATGCTAAAACACCTGCTGCAACGCGCGGGTCTAACTACACATTTCAGATGCACCTACAAAAAATATTCATCTCGCCCTTTATCTATCAGTTGCTATAAAAAAAATTTGTCCTGTAACTTTTCCATGTGTTAACTCTATACTTGTAAACTGGTTGTATGCAGTTTGGCTTACCAAAAGTTTTGTCACGAGATGAGGAAAGTAGCTCTTGACATTTTGGAGTTACTTGAGATTAGCTTAGGCGTTACTAGCCGTAAGTACTATAGACAGCTGTTTGAGGATTGTGTTTCGATAGTGAGGAATAACTACTACCCAAAGTGTGACACTCCTGAGCTAACTTATGGGGTCGGACCACATCGTGATCCGACAACATTGACTGTACTTTATCAAGATCAAATTGGAGGACTAGAAGTGTTTGTAAATAACAAGTGGAAAGCTGTTCAGCCTCGTCCTAATGCCTTGGTTATCAACATTGGTGACACTTTTAAGGTACATTCTATTCTGCGCCGTAGTGGAAATATACTTAATTCCATAGCATGGAAAGTTGTTATGTTTTTTGCTTAACGAGGTATTGATATGCAGGCATTATCAAATGGAAAATACATGAGCTGTCTGCATAGGGTCACGGTGAACCCTGCAACGCCAAGGCTCTCGTTGGCATTCTTCTTGTGCCCAAAAAGTGACAAAAAGATGAAACCACATCAAGAGTTAATCGATAAAGATGGAAAACAGGAGTACCCTGATTTCACATGGGAAGAGTTTCTTCGCTTCACTCAAAAGCACCACAGGGCTGATGAGAATACTCTCGACTTGTTTAATGAATGGCTCAAATCTTCCAGAAGCTCAAATGCATAGGTGCCAATAAGAAGTTCTCTCGAGACTCTAATAATATCGAGTATTACTAAATAAATGTCTGTCATGAGTATTAATAGCTCTCATGCTATTATATGCTTGCAAAGACAGGTTTACTGCATTATGGTTGTTAAACAATGAGATATTTTCTTTGTCTAATAAACAAGGTTTCTTGTTTGCGAATTTAACTTGCAACATATATGATCTTCGATATGATATGCATCTGCTCCTTATGCTGATTACATTAGTTGGTTGCCTTGTTTTTTCTGCATAGTTCATGTGCATACATTTATTATTCTTTTGAAGGATATAGGTTCTTTTTTGTCGCAAAGATAGATACACACATACCCCAATTATAACATTGTCGATCTCAGTTGAAATGTTTTTTTTTTTTTTTTTTTTTTTTGTAAGGCGATCTCAGTTGAAATGTGAACTAACGACTTAAGAGAGTAACTGAACCAAAGATCCTACAAAGTTGAATGTCGTTGGGTCCTGCACTTTTCAAAATGTGTTACTGTTTACTGACAGATTTCTTTTAACCTTAGATAACTAATGGGCGGTGATTATCATCACCGGTATTCAATGTTAAGATTGTGTACTAGAGCTTCAAACCAACAAACGGAGACAAATAAATGTTGAATAAAAAAATAATCCTGCATCAGCATCTAGGGGTTCAAAAGGATCTATGTTTGTCTTGGTGTCTTAAAACGCGGGTTTAAGGCATGATTACGATATTTTTTGTTACAGGATGGTACTTTCATGAAGGCTCCTTTTCATGGACATATATTAACATCCGCCGGAGGGTATGCAAACAATTGTAGTTATCATGTTGCTTATGCCACAGTTGAAGTTGAATCGACCGGTTCTTGGACATTGATTCTTAAGGTGTCTTGGAGATGATCAAAATTTAAATATCAGCTCAAGTCATCCTTGAAACATGTTTATAGTAACAATACATCTGTTTGGTAAATTGACTTGTGAGCTTGATATAAAAGAAGCTTTTGACATTATACCAAAATTTCTATCCCTCAAAATTTCAATCTATATCGGAATATCCACAAACACGATTAATATAGCTTTTTAACAATTTAAACTGATTATGGTCAGATAGATGCACAGTATATAAAAGCTAAAAAATGACTTCACGATGTCGGTCCAATGTCCTCTTGATCACCTGCAGTATCGTTAGTAGGACCATGAGCTACCACATCAGCTTCTGGATCTTGTTGATGACCATGAGCTACCACATCAGCTTCTGGATCTCGTTGTTCAAGGGACGAGTCAGGAGCTGTGGAAACATCGGTTCTGTTTTCGGAATTATCAACTGCATCACCAGGGGAAAATTCAGGAGACAGAAGTATGATACGCAGAGGTTCTAAAACCTCAAATTCATGATCCAGCTTATGCTGTTGATTAAATCTTCCAGGAAGATTAGAGGCACTGTTGTAGCAATCTTCACATAGGTCGAAACCAATCCGCTCTAAGCAATCTTTGCATTTGTACCGGTTTCCGATGAGTGGATAAATCTGTAGGAGTAACTGATATTAGCTACAAAGTGAACTTTGAAACCTTATTTTGAATTCGATGTAAAGCTTGATGGAATTATCCTTAAAAACAAAGTATTTGAATCAATTTAAAGAATCAATATTCGAGGACTAGAGGTGGCAATGTCGGCCCATATACCTATGAATGGGTCAAATTGAGTTGTGTACTATCTCAAAAGGGTCGAAAAAGAAAAATGCTAGAGGGGAAAGGGTGAAATGAGCTAAAAGTCACCCAAAGTCTATTTTTAAATACTACCACAAACACCATCCTAAAAATATTGGTTGGTCAAACAAACCCGACCATTTTGACCAATTTACGGACTCACACTTTATCCACTTCTGAAATTAGTACCATATCAACATTTTTCTACGAGAGGAGAACCATTTTATAGGTGCAGAACCAGAAGAGCATATATTTTTTTTTCTTGAATATAAGACGGTTCCTTTTGAACAGCTGTATACAGATTTTGAAATGAATACAAAATATGTAAGAAAGAGAAGATTACCCCACAACAGTCGCAACCAACTCCAAAATGAACCTTGAGGTCTGGGCGTAAGTAATCATTCATAGGTACAGATGAGCATTGAGCACCTTCCTGAACTTTTGTTGACCCTGGTATACAAAATTAGTCAATGATAAAGACAGCCGTATACAGTATAAAGTAATCACAACGAGCGTCTGGCATGAAAACATAAATATCCAATACCTCTATCCGTGAATGCATTTGTTCATAGTAACAATATGTTATTTTATTTTGCGGTTATTAAAGGAGGCAAAATGGGCGTGTCGGGCGGTTTGGGTAAACAGGTCAAAATGGGCAAGTTTCTATATACGTTGAGCTGATATCCAAATATTGCGATTTAGTTGGTTGTGTGGGTTAACAATACACCTTTCACGATTCAGGACTTGTTTGACCTATTTTCTTTTTAGCTAATGTGACTTTACCCATCTGACCTATCGGAAAGAAAACATAATCCGAATCGACCCATTCATATGTAGATTGGTTAAAGGTGTCGTCTCTGGCAATTATACTCGTGAATATAAAATTTACATAATATTGGGTCATACCTGCTGATGAGGTTCCTTGCTCACGTGTTTTGAGCTTTTCAATAGCTTGTCTTCTAGCAGCATATTCTTCTGAAACATGCTGCTCCAAGAAACCTTCTAGAACCAAACAGACTTTTGGAAACCCCTTTGGATGCGGGCTTTGACACACCGGGCATCGACATGATTCATTACATGAATCGATAACACATGCTTCACAGAACACTGTTAAAAAAATGTGAAAAATTTGTTATTTTGTAGATTCATAGCATCCCAGAACAAGTATATTACGACTGAACTTTTGAACCATACCATGCCCACAGTTGAGTACAACAGGACGATAGAGAAGCTCTTTACATATCGCACAAAGTAAATCGGTGATATTCACCTGCTTGTGACAATCCTCCACGTGATCACTTCCACTTGAGCAATTTTCGTTCACTTCCTTCTTTTTAGTACAAATGTTATCAGGAGGAGGTTCTAATGATTTGCTAACTGCACAATCTTTACCTTGTTCTTGACCGTCTGCTGGCCTGTTTTCACTACAATGTGAAACCCCTAAATAATTTTCAAACTGTGGCGAGAAGATTCCACAGGACTTTTCCATCTCTGCTCAAAAAAGTGATACGATTATAAACCGAACAATTAATAGATGCGGTATAATATACTAAAATGCAGATCTGTCTACCACTATATTTCTTAGTAAGGCGTAAAAGTATCAACTTTAACGTTCATTACACGGAGTGATAGAATATGTCTTTACAGAAGCAGCACTCAACAAGTTGCCAAAGTTTAGCATAAGACAAAAACATGTCTTAAAAGATGATTTGTTAATCCATGCTTTTAAGCACACTTAAGCTTAAATATAACATACCCGTCACTTGACTTTCCCTTCTTTGGTAAACTTTGGGATACAATTTCAGAAGCACAGAGTGAAGCAGCCAGCATATACTGGGAAAATGATGATACGAATGTCGACAAACAGGGCATCGAGATTCCTGCCAAGTGTCCATAGCTTCATGGACACACCAAAAACATGAAATATGGCCACACGCTGCAAAACGGAGACAAAAGAATCTCAAATATTGGCACATACGTAACGTTAAACTTATGAATTTTGAAATCTTTTCGTACCTAATACGACTGGCTTGTAGATTAGATCCCTGCAAGATAAGAAGATTATGCACACAGAGATTCAGAGTGACGTTATAAAAGCTTTAATCATTTATGTAAATGCTTCATCAAACCAACGTGTATAGATACTAACTCACAAATATCGAAATGACTAGTTATTCCTTTGAATCTAAGTATAGAATATATAATAGCTTACAATTAGTAACCGGATGACATAATATTTTAGGGTGAAGGCCAAGTATTGTCAACTAGCTTTTTCAAATATACAGTTATGAATGGAAACATACACTTTTTGGAAGAGATCAAGGTTCAAACACACTTGTGGTTAGTTCATAGAAATAGGAAATCAAACACGGTTTTGGTTTGAATGGATCTTTGATCAAAAAATTGCTTGTACTAAAATGTTGTGATTTCTTCTAGCATCTTGCTAGTTTGTTAATGAAATTTGCAGTTAAAAAAATAACATATGTACCATTATTAGTAACCTGACATAAGTTTAAACACATATTCAAACAATCAAAAACGGTAAAACCGCTAAAAAAACGCATACCGTCAAAAGATTAAAAAAACGACAAAAACTATATATACTTAGGGGTGTGTTTGGCAAAAGTAGCAATGGCAGTAAGTAAATATGCAGAAGTAGCTGTTTTTAAGGGGATGTTTGTTTTGGTTTTTATAGCCGGCTTACACCTTATTTGGTTTTGGGCTTATGTTTTATAAGCTCACTTTTTGTAACTTATTTTCACACTTTCTGGCTTATAAAAGTTCGAAAAACTTCAAAATAAGTTACAAAAAATGATTGAGCTCATAAAACAAAAGCCCAAATCCAAATAAGCTATAAGCCGAAGAAACGTCCCCAAATGATACTTCATGGAGCATTGTAAAATGCATTTAGAAATAAAAAAGATAAAGCTAGTTGTTGCCATGGACGAAGCATAAGGGAATTTTTTTAGTTTAATTCATTTTAGCCCTTTATCTTTATGGTATTAACAATTACTACTATACAACAAATGTTCTATACTCCGGGCCCCACGACAAAAAGGTTCAAGCAAGCAATAAAAATCACAACGCGCTCCTAAAAGCTCTGCACTAGAGGTGGCAAAACGGGCACGGGCTAAAACGGGCACGGGCTTAAATGGGCACGGGCTAAACGGGCATATGTTATACAAATCATTTAATAAAATAGCTAAAAAGACGAAATAAATTCCTTAAACATAATATCTTATTTATTTTTAGAAACTTAAATATATTATATAAAAAAAAATTTAAAACTATTGTAATGTTTCTACAATTGAGAAAAAAAATATGCCCATTAGTGCCCATTTAAGTTTCCAATGGGTACTCATTTAAAAAAAGAAAAAAAAAAAAAGGGGGCATAATATGCCCATTTAGCCTATTTTTTTTTTTTCTTTCGGGCACATTTTGACACCTTTGCTCTGCGCCAAACAGACTATACTAGTTTGAAAAAAGAAAGTTGGCAGCCTATTATTTTAATCAGAAAACTATAAATCTGCAAACTGCATCAACTATTGATATTCAAAATAACATAAATCCACATGAACACAAATAAAATACGATCAGAATACAAGTTTAAATAAAATAATATAAATAAAGTTCATGATGAGAATGAATGCAACAAGAGTACTTACAAGCAGACACAGCATGTGAACTCATCGGAATATTCCTCATCGCCGTCTTCAGCGGCGGCTGCTGCGGCGGCGAGGGAGTGGTCGTTCTCTGGAGTGTTCATTACGGCGTTGTTAGAAAATGGATATGTAAATATATTTATATTTATACTTGGTTGATACGAAACAGAGTGTCTGAATATATTTTAGTTGTCACGTGGTGGGCAGAAACACATCTAATCTAAAGAACAAATCATAAGATCTCAATCATTCATCTTCTTTTCATTCAATGGTTGAGATGAAAACAAAAATTAACAAAGTAAGGGTAAAAATGTAATTCTATAAAAACCCACTTTCCACCATTTTTTAAAAAACATCATATCTTGCAAACGGTAAATCTTCAAGCTACAAAAAATACACCATCGCGACGAGAAAAAAATCATCTTTCTATTGATATGCACTTTTATACACTTTCGACGAACTTTTTTTTCAAAATTTTCGTCTAGAAAAATCCCACGGATTCGTAAAAACTCCCACGAGTTCGTAGAAAAATCCCACGGGATTCGTAAAAGACGAACTTTTTTCTTTCAAAATTTCGTCTAGAAAAATCCCACGGGATTCGTAAAAATCCCACGGGATTCGTAAAAGACGAAAAAAAATCCCACGGGATTCGTAAAAAATCCCACGGGATTAAAAAATCACGGATTCAAAAAAATCCCACGGATTCGTAAAAGACTAACTTTTTTTCAAAATTTCGTCGAAAAATCCCACGGATTCAAAAAATCCCACGGGATTCGTAAAAAATCCCACGGGATTCGTAAAAAGACGAACTTTTTTTTTTCAAAATTTCCGTCCAGAAAAATCCCACGGGATTCGTAAAAAATTCACTTGTGATTTGTATAAATCCCGTGGGATTCTGTATAATTTCATCTTTTTAGTAACGAGCCAATTTCTACTCAAATTCAATCTTACATTCACTAAACCAACTCGTAACAACCTCACATACCTCAACCATCGCTTTTCCCGCCATCTAACCATTTCATTTTTCGACTAATCACATCAAAATACATGTGGAAGGCGCTAAAAACCTCTCGATTGGGACAAACGCACTCTATTTATATACACGTGTATGTAACTTGCAAAAATAAAATTCATATACAACCTTCATATATAATCAAGCACATCAAAGATTTCGCTATACAACTACATTTAAAAGCAACTTTTAGACATTTCAATGAATATTTAATTCAAAAATATCTATCATGACCAAATAACACCCCACTAAACCCTTATTTTCCACCCATTCAATTCAATTCAATTTATAAATTGTATGTCTCACAGATCTATTGTCCCTCACTCTTGTTCCATTCTTCATTCTCATTTATTTGATTCCATCAACTTAAAACCCAAGTGGTTTTAGTTCATTTTTATAAATAAAAAATTTATAAAAAATTTGATTTATATAGAAAAATGGGTGCTAAAGGATTCATTAAAAGAGGAGTTGCTTCCATTGGTGTTAGATGCTCTACTCATCTATTGTTGCTTCCATTGTTGCAGTTGCAAGGTGAAGCGTTGCATGTTCACGCGCCTGTTTTTGCTCTCAATTGTGGGGCGTCGATTCACGCGCTGACGCAAGTTGTTAGATCTGGACCGGTTTCACGCATCACCACCGTCACCTTTATCCATCTCAACGTCACCATCACCGTTAACAGAATCAGTTACAGGTTGTTGTTGTTCAGTAGATGATGGTGATTGTTCTTCGTTTTGATTGTTTGGTGTACAGAATTGAAGTGGAACTCATTTGTTTGAAAAAAAATAAATGAAGAATGTGAAAGTGGGTGAAGGTGATAGGGATGGATGAGAGAGTGACTAAAAAGAGTATATTAATAGTTTAATAAATTGACCAACCTACCCTTCGATGAGATTAAATGAATCACTGAAACGTGAGATCCATCCATTGGATGTATAAAAGATCAATGGCTCACATTGAGTGATTTGTTCTTTAGTATTTTTGTGTTCCGTATTGAACTTTCCTCAGGGCAGAAATCAAAGAATCAATATTAAAAGAGTAAGTTGCATTTTTGGTCCCTGTGGTTTGGCCAAATTGCTTGTTTGGTCCCTATTTTGAACTTCGGATTGCAAATACAGTCTTCGATCGATAGGGTAATTTGGTCATTTTACATCGATCGAGGACTGTATTTGCAATCCAAAGTTTGAAATAGAAGCGTTCGTTGCACTTTCAAAATAAGGACTAAACATGCAATTCGGCCAAACCACAAGGACCAAAAATGCAATTTACTCATATTAAAAAAACTATTTGTGAGTTTAAAAATGTAAATATTTTGTAGTTTTATGTAGCATCATTTCAATCAGATTATTAGTAACTTGTGAAATTTTGATTATTCTGTGTATCGATTTTAAAAATACTTGATTCGATTTCAAAAATACGTCAATGAATACACAAAATAGTCGAAATTTAAAAAATTGGTTACATAATAATCGGGTCAGAACAATGATAAACGAAACTACAAAAAGTGGTAATTATGATACATTTTATAATTAGCCCTAATAAGATTTAGGTTGTATTTGTTTCGGCTTATATAACAGGGTTATGGCTTATTTGATTTTGGACTTATGTTTGATAAGCTTACCTTTTGTGCCTTATTTTGATACTTTTTGGCTTATACATAATGAACTTATATAAGTAGAGAAAATGTCAAAATAAGCGATAAAAAGTGACCTTATGAAATATAACTCAAAACCAAATAAGTAATAATTAGCTATATAAGTCGAAACAAACCCCCATTTCAAAACAAAATCTTCTAAAAAAAAATTGAAAATTTTAACTAAGAGAGTGGATGTTGGTGGATAAAAATTTGTGAATTAAGTTTTTCGAGTTTTTATACATTTTTTTAATGCAAAAAAAAAAAGCAAAAAACGAAAATTTGATGCACAAAATTACAAAATTTTGGTGCACAAACGTTTTCTTTTTACGCTTCACATGAGTATTTGTCTTTTTATTTTAACTTTACCCTGAATATTAAAATAGTCTAACTATTTTTCTTTACTTAAAAGGGAGTGTTTTATTTAAGTTGTGATATAAGTATAAGAGCTTTTCAAAATTCATTAGTTCTTAAAAGATAAGTTATTTAGGAAGAGCCTTTATAAGAAATTTTAGTTTTTGGTGTGTTTAATTAAATAAATACATTTAAATTTAATTTGTGTATTTGTATACTAGTTATAATACCCGTGCACGCACGGGGTTTTGACAAAAAAATTTATTCTGTATTAATACCGAATATTGTGTTTTTAAAGGTAATTACATATAATTATATAGTTATAAATATCGTGCACGAACGAAATTTACACATAAATCAAATTTATTTTAACATTTTAGTTCAATATATACACATATAAGAATTTGCGCATGAAAATTGTGATATAAGTACAACTAATACTTATGCACGAGTTTTTCATTATGCATTAATATCCATTCAAATTTGATAAAATATTTGTAAAAATTTCTTTTAGGTAATTCAAGATTTAATTTTATTTAGCTGACAAAGATGTTTTTGTTGTTATTTAAATTTCACTACTGATATTATGTTGTACACATGATGCAAGTTTAATAGCACATAATGAACATTGATAAAGTTAAAGTATACTCCTTAAAGTTTTTTAACAAATAATTTTCTAGATATCTTTATATAAATAAATAAGAATTACATGAGTCATTGTTATATGCACAATCACGTACATTTATTTTTATATTAAATTAACCTGTGCTTACAATTTGATAATTATATTCTCGTTTTCAGTAATTTAGCCGTAGTTAAAATGTAAACTCGTGTTTACATAGGTTAAAATTTTAAAAATGAAATAAATGAGTCCTTATTGAACGTATATAGTAAAAAAAAAATTGATACTTATATGTTGTTATTTTAAAACAACATATACATTGTATTTTTTAAGATATAAAGTATAAATGGTATAAAGTATAAAGGGGTATTTGTTTATAATCCAAAGTTATTAAAAAAAACATGGAGACTTATAATATTACATTTAACTCTATATAATTTTTAAAAATTCAACCACTAAAGTTTTATTAATTACCTCCTCTTTTTTTAAGTTTTTATTTTCACAAATTTGACACATATATTTTTATGTGTTTTTTTTATCAACCAAATTTCTTCAAAAAATTTATTAAAGTTTGACCAAAATCAATTTAATTTTGACTTTTATTAACCAATCACATCACACGATTTTGCTTACATGGCGAAATCGGGCTCTCCTATTAGTCCAATTATTTTTTCAATGAGAAGAGTTTTACAAAAACAATCTGAAGTAATGTAATTCTTTTATTATGTATAAAGATAGGAAGTGTGAAACCTAAAGCTTCTGTAGACGTTTTAAACAAAGACTTACCAATGACCATTGAGTCATTGCCTATAAAGTCTTTCTTCATCTGTCTGAATATTATCTTGAGATTCACAAAATTTATGACATTATTGATTATTCACCCAACTTTGTTTTGAAACACGTTTTTCACGGGTCGTTTTTCTAATTTGTTTGAGTCGACTTCATATTTGGAAAACAATGTAGTTATAAATATCGTGCACGAATGAAATTTACACATAAATCAAATTTATTTTAACATTTTAGTTTAATATATACACATATAAGAATTTGCGCATGAAAATTGTGATATAAGTACAACTAATACTTATGCACGAGTTTTTCATTATGCATTAATATCTATTCAAATTTGATAAAATATTTGTAAAAATTTCTTTTAGGTAATTCAAGATTTAATTTTATTTAGCTAACAGAGATGTTTTTGTTGTTATTTAAATTTCACTACTGATATTATGTTGTACATATGATGTAAATTTAATAGCACATAATGAACATTGATAAAGTTAAAGTATACCCCTTAAAGTTTTTTAACAAATAATTTTCTAGATATCTATATATAAATAAATAAGAATTACATGAGTCATTGTTATAAGTACAATCGCCTACATTTATTTTTATATTAAATTAACCTGTGCTTTGTGTATTTTCGCAAGAATCATCCCTATCTCAAACCTTCAGCATTAAACATCCCCGAGTCCACAAACCTTTGCAAATATCATCCCTATGAGGTCAAACGTTTAGCGTATTACATCCCTACCCGAGATGAAATGACCATTTTACCCTTATTTTAACTTAAATACACTTTCTCCCACACATTAACCCAAACACCCTCATCTTCTTCTTCACCTGTTCTAAAACACACCTCCACTATCCAATCTCTTCATTGTTTTTCTCTTTCTCTGCTTCCCACTCACGCCTGTACCAGACCTACATCTCTTTATCAACACCATAAAAGTGATAAGATAGAAAATGGATCTACTGCTCTTCTACTTTCGTCCCTACCTTCCCAACGCATCACCATTAACCATAAGTGCCAAAACATGCACTGCCATTCTTTCACACTTCCCATGGTCAAAGATCACGAGCGTACCTTGAAGATGAAGAGGAAAGTGATTTGTAATAAAAATAGTTTCATCCCAAGGTCTACATCAAGAAAGTATGTCGAAACTCCTTTTTCTCTTTTTATCTCGGCTGAATCACAAGTGGAATTAGGGAATCCAACTTGAAAGCAACCTTGGTCTAAATTAGCCACACACAAGCATGCCATCTCTTAAAGTAAAGTCAAGGCACCTATTTTTGCCTCTTTTTATTTCAGTCGAAGAACACAGGAACAAACCACACTTTCATAATGAAGTTCATCACAAAATAAAATTCTTCAAAAGGGTTTTTTCAAAATTAGGCTAGGGCTTTTGTGATTGAAGGTAGATAGAGTCCGAATCTAGTGCCAATTGCAAGATTTCTTCAAGGGTTCAAGTTTAAGATGTGGTGGTGGTTGGTTGAAGATGATGAAGTGGGGGAGGCATGGGTGGGTGAAAGTAAGTGGGTTGAAGAATATGTTGAGACAGGACTATAAGAGAGCATAAAAAGAGTAAATGACCTTTTTACCCCTGTGAGGGATGATTATTGCTAAAGGTTTGTGGACTTGGGGATGTTTAATGATGAAGGTTTGAGATAGGGATGATTCTTGCGAAAAACACAAACCACAGGGATGATTTTTGCAGTTTACTCTTATTTTAATTTTGACTTTTATTAACCAATCACATCACACGATTTTGCTTACATGGTGAAATCGGGCTCTCCTATTGGTCCAATTATTTTTTCAATGAGAAGGGTTTTACAAAAACAATCCGAAATGATGTAATTCTTTTATTATATAAAAGATATGGAGTGTGAAACCTAAAGCTTCTGTAGACGTTTTAAACAAAGACTTACCAATGACCATAGAGTCATCTTTTATATTTATATAATAAAGGTGACAAACCCCTACTTAAAAGACATTGATTTATTCATATTGTACAACCAACCAAAATCAATATCATACTTTCATACTAAAAAGTACAATACAATTTTCACAATATACAATTTTTTCAACAAAATCCGAATATTAATTTAATTTGATTTTTAAAACACCCTAAGATACATGTACAAATAAAATAAAAGAAAACCATACAAGCTAACAAGTTGATGGTACATATAATTTTGATATATATAGAAAAAGAAGACATTTGCGGGCGCATAAATCTGTTCCTCCGGTTAAATGAATCACACTGGAAAACATGAAATGTTGAAATAAAATAGAAACTTTGAAAACATATTTTCAAGTAAACTATTAATACACATCGAAAAACAAAACCCGGCGGGTTGACTTAATTTCACCGGTGTTCAACCAAACCCGTCGGGTTGACCGGTTTAAATCGTCACCAAAGTTCAAGTTGAACCACTTGGCCTGTTTAACATTAAACTTTAACCATAAACATTTTTATCACTAACTATATAAGCTATAAAATCTAGTTGCTATACGGGTACTGTAACTGCTTTAATATATGTATATATAATTACCATTAAAAATTCAAACTAATATTAAATGGCAAGTTGGAAAGTCACCCAAAGCATGTATCCATGTTTTGAAACTTAAAGTGAGTAATGTTAGAATTTGCCCTTAATGAAATAGCGAAAGAAATGTATGACAAATTTTGACAACTACTATTGTAATTTTCCTTTAGCATTTATTTAATCTGCAATATCTATATAAGCAATATTAATACTTATTATTTATTGTTATGTTACTTTATAATCATATGATCTCATTGTTAAATGAAATGTGTGCAATGACCATATGATTTTTAAAAATATTGTTTTGACATTTATATATAGTTGAAATTGCAAATTCGATTTATTATATAGTCAGGGTTCCTCGTTCTTAGCATTAAAGCAAATTTGTGTTCCAAAGATTGCGCGGTGATTGATTGGTGCTTTAATCGTTGATTGTTCATTAATTTCAAAAGGTATACAAAGTTTTCCTACATTATACAACATATATTTTGTTAAGTTTCTTAGGTTTGATGGGTCAAATACCATGCTTGATGGATGATAACTACAAAGTGAAGCCAATCAAGAGTTCGGTCAGCAACACCTAAGTGTAATAAGAATTTTAAATGACTAGCGTTTGTTAGTTATCCTAATTGATGTAATGTTTCATTTTGTTTCAATAACGTTTTATGTTCTTTTGATCCGATGTTAAAAAACTGAAATTATCGCAAAATACACATGGGTTAGTTTATATAATAAACAAAACCCCTAAGAATTCAAAAAAAATAATTCATACCTTATTTGATAATAATTTTTAATTTGATTTTTATAAGCATAAAAGAAAACCTAAATATTACTTATTTGAGCCTACATTAAATGCAGTTTGTTAAATCCAGTTGGGATTATGCAATTTGGCAAATTTCTACAAATTAATGCTTTTTAATTAAAATTGATTTGTTAAAAAAGCAAAATACACATGGGTTAACTTTCAATAGTTGTAGTAAATTTTTTAACAGAACCGATGCCATTAACATCCAAAACAAAAAGTTCGTATCTCAACCCTTAAGAAAACCCAAGCTTAGTGATTGTGTATTTTATTCCAGATGAATCCAAGTATGTATGAACCGGGTTTTATTATCAATTCATCAGTTTTTCAATTTTGTTTTTGATAAAGTTTATAACGATTTAGCTGTTTGCGTTTTCTATTAACAAGTATGCATTTGATTTGAGCCTACATGTTTGTTAAATTTGGGATTATGAATTCAAATTAAGCTTTTTTAATTGATTTTAGTAGTTACTTAGGGTGTGTTTGTTTTGAAAAAATCTGCCTCTTACTCTTACCAGTAGAGGTTTATTAGACATGTAAGAGGTGGGAGACTTGTCTTCTTGCTTTACCGTTTTGTAAACTTTATATAATATATTTGATTGGACTTGTTTCATATTTACATAAGGTATAAACAAATTGCAAACGAGCTCAAATCATTCACTTTAAAAAAGTCATTACTCTATGTATATGTTTTTCACAGGGATGTCGTATGTATTGGTGATTACTTAGATCGAGTATTGAAGTGTATCTCACATGGTTTAAAAAAATTGGGACGGGCGGTTTATATGTATTAAACATCTTATTAATCAGGTTTTCTTTTTCATCTTCGTTGAGGGAACCTTTAAACTTGAACTGCCATTATGAATTATTGTTTCTTTAATTTGTTAGTTGGTTTCGTTAATTATATGGTGAATGTGTTATAATCAGTTAGGTTTTTTACTTTTTATCTTTGGTGGTTTGAATAAATTGAGTATGGGTTCTCAATTTTGACTTGGTATGATGTGTATGGAACTTTCTTTGATTAGTTGCTACAGATTGTTGACATATGACGCTGTGTACTGTTTAACCGCCACTAGAAGTTACCCCCAAAATGAATTGTTTGGTTTCCAACATGACCACCACTTTGTTGGTGACATCTTGATTGAGGGTAGCTAGGCTATAAAAGTTGTTGTAGAGCCATATGCCAATGTCGGTACTATACATGTAGTTTTGTCAATATGATCCTTTTGTATTTCGATGTTATTAATTGAGAGTTTACTCATTCACCAAGTATCGTGTTCGCATTATAAAGATAAATCATTTTTGAGGATTATCATTGAGCATCATGAAACGCTTCTCAAAATGATTATTAACTCTTTTGTTTGTGGCGAGGATGAAGGAACATGAGGTAACTATTTGTCTTATATAAAATTATAAATGACGAAGCATGCCTTAGAATAAAGCAAACTACAAAGTTAATCATTACTATATGTTCATGAATGTCCAAAGCCACATATATTCAGCAAGTAAAAGCATGATTATATGTAAACGATTTCGTGGCTGTTAATCTATAAATCAGGTACACAATGCCAACATATCACATATATTTCTTTTACGGTTTAAAGTGTGTTCAGTGCCAACATAGTATCTAAGTTTACATTTACATCTTGGTTTGACCTGCTTTTAAATGAATTTATCCTGTTTGTTTCGTGTGCAATGGTCTTTTCAATCAGTTTGCTTGGTTTCTAATCACTCTTGAAACGTTAATCCTCTTTTTTGTTCTTAAGGTGTTTGATGAATGTTTGTGCACTCGAGGCTGTCAATGATGGTTCTTGGACGGGAAACCTATGTTCTTAAAACTTCATATGGTGAAGGTGAGAAGGTGAGTATCTACACACGTGCTTTCTTATGTTCGTAGATTAACAAATTTGATTTTTTTATTAGAAGATGCCTCAGGTCTGACTGGTTGTAATTCTTTGCTACACAATACCCACTTTGGTGTATAAATGCACCTACAAATTGAAAATAGTTAATAAAAATTTGAACATAGCCTAACTTTTTCTATATTAGTTTTTCTAATAATTGCTTAATAGCGGATGTTTTATTTCAGTTGAGTTCCATATTTGTAAATTTTCAGTCGTATCTTAATTTAGTGCCGTGAGACAAAATATGAGTATTAGGTTCAGCGTGTTCGTTCAGTATGTCGGTTCAGTAAAGAGTGTGAAATCGTTCAGTGAGTTCGTCCAGTGTGTCCGTCCTGTGAGTTTGTCCAGTGAGTTCGTCCTGTGAGTATGTTTAGTTCGAAATAAACTTGATATCTTATACAGCGAGTTCCATTCTGGCTTTTTTTATTTTAAAATTTCATGACTACACCAAATCATCCTTTGGCGACTGCGGAATTTAATTACCGTTACTGATATGGTTTGATTCAAGGATTCAAGTTTTGTTTACAAAACAATATTCAGTTTCGACCTAGATAAAGAAAGGTATGTGAAAATGCAGACATATATACTTTTAACAATTATTTGAGTGATTCGTGGAAGCAGATGTTCATGGGCAGGTATTGCTATATTTGCTCTGTTTCGTAGTTCATTGAGGAACAATATCTACCTCTCTTTCTTCCTACAAAGGAAAATAATTTATGCTTTCCGTGTTTTGAAGGAATTCACGAGCACCTAAAATAAAACTAATTGTCTCCTCATTAGATGTGAGCTGGCAATCAGTGTATTCTCTTTGATGATTGTATGTAATTGCACTAGAAGTGATGGTATAGGTGGGTCGGGTAGGCTAAAAAGGGTAATCCAGCACGTTGTATTTGAATTAATAAGTATTTTATTAATACCATTTCATAATTTATATTCTTTTAGTAATAATTTAGCTATATGAAAAACCAAATTCGGAGGTTTTATGCTTTGGAAATGCACTTTTGATGCATTTGACCCCCTTTTATTTGATTCCACACGTTTGATCTGTTAGAGAAAAACATGCCCACTAAAATGGGTTGAAATTGCAATCGGTAGTACTTAGTGTCTGCATTTTTTTATAAGCTGTCATCATGCACTTGCTGATCCCAGCTTGCTAATTACAAGTCTGAATAAGGTTTCTCCAACGATTGTTGTTTAATGTTGGATTCTGGTATGTTTCATCTTTCAAAGTTAAAAAGATATCGGGGTTTAGTTTAAATGGTTTTTGGTAACATGTGGTGTTTCTTATGTCCAACGAATGAAACTTAACTGAAAATAAAACGGGTCATATTGGTCAAAACTTACTGTAAGGGTTAAAGCTACCTATATTGGCTCATAAAATACAAACAAATATTATTTTTGAATTGTTGGGAAGGGCCTTAGCTCGGGCTTTTTTTGGTCCGATCTAACGTCTCTTTTCAAATCTTTGTCGGGCTTTCGTGAGTTCTCATCAGGCTTTCTAAGACCGACGGGCCTCTTTAGGCCAGGTCAAGGGCGGGCCGGTTATTTTTTTCTTTCAGCGGAAACTGACATTTTTAGTATATAACAGTAAAGATTATAAATTTCTATACCATATGTTTTCATGAATATTATATAACCATTTAGTAACTAAACTGTTATAAGTATGTTATGACTTTCTGGTCTCAAATCCGTCACTGATTAAATGAGTGAAGATGGAAAATGTTCAACTGCATATCTTTTTATGAGAAGGATAAACCGCGAAAAAGGAATGGTAATGCATCATTCAGATTATTATTTGCTTATATCTAAAAATTCCATTGGTCCCGATGGTGAACCTAACATCCACATATATGGGGAAGACGATAAACCATTATGATCATATGGTCAAGTTTATACACTCCTCTTTTCGGACCGACTCTCAGAATTGAAGAAACAAGTGACTATGGGGTTCAAAGAATTGGAGAACAGAACTTTCTTATTCGGCATGAAGACACCAACCATAACCGTCATTTGAATTCTCGCAACCAGGACCTTGAGTTTTGCATAGACGAGCCGATTCCATGTAGGGCAACTGTCAGCAGAATGTATGCTCAGCACGTGGTAAGAAATAGTTTATTTTCTTGTCTATAATGTAACGTGTGCATAGTCATAGTTTTACAAATGATGATTATTAGGTGGACTTCTAACTATCTCTAAGTGTCATATAGAGTAGCATGAGCATAGAGTTTATAAACAATGATATCAATTGTTTTCTTTTTTCTTTAATTGATTTATGTTTTATCCTATTAGTTGGTCTGTTGGATAATGGGTCAAAATAGGTAAAAATAGAGAACTAATTAATATTATTCCAAAAATGTCATAAAATAGTCACAAATAGGTGACAGGGTCAAACTCAAACAATTATGGTTGTGTTATCAAGACTTTTTGTCATTTTATCATATCGATAAACAATTGAATTCTTAACCCTTTGTGTTCATTTATGTAGGCGGCTAATTCTGATGGCATTGATAGCATGAGAAGTTTCTCGTGGTTTTGAAAGCATATCAACTAATGCACTTAGTCCCACGAGTTCTTTAAATTCTTTGAGGTATATATACTCTATTTGTGAAGTTAGATGTGTATGATGACAGTTAGTTTGTAATTAGTTTCATTACAGTAACAAAGATCGTTGTTTTTGTGTCATTGATGGCATTCTACAGGTAAAATTTTGTTACTGTTTGTGGGTTTAAAAAATTAGAGATGACAAAATTGGCGGTGGGTTGGGCAACAAGTAAAAATGGGTAATTTTCTAATGGGTGTACTAACTTTTGTGTTGAAAGTGATCTTAATAGCCGTATGCAAGCTCGCTGATGGAAGGTCGATGTTGAAGCTCAATGATGGAAGGTCAATGATGAAGCTTAATGATGGAAGGTTGCTGATGTAAGCACAGTGTTGGAAGCTCGCTGATGGTGCTTACTAATGGAAGGTTGCTGATGGAAGCTCGCTGATGGTGCTTACTAATGGAAGGTTGATGATGGAAGCTCGATGTTGGAAACCACAAATAGTGTAGTGTTAATGCAATTAAAGTTGGAAACATATGGTATGGTTCAGAGAATATGGTTCAGGGGTGCATTAGGTGAGTTTTTAAGTTTGATCATGTATGTGCGACTTCTTCAATTTGCATAAGGTACATAAATGCCTTGGTGTAATAATGCGGTGTAATAATGCTCTTTTATTGAAAGACATGGATGGTTCAGTTTTGATTTAAAGGATCTCTTTTAGGATAATGAGCTGCGTAGTCTTTACAAAGATTTTACAAGTATTATGCTTTCTTAACTTGCATGGTCTGTTTTTTTTATCACTTTAGCAACTTTACTCTATGCTGAATTTCTTCATTTATGCCGCGTGTTTCCAAGTTAGCTATAAGCTCAATCAAATGAGTAGTTCTTCGAGCATGAGGTATATCATCTACCATTAAGTTGTTTAATTTGTGATAGATCAGTTTTTATATGCCAGACCAACAAGCAGATCAAAAAATGTACTACCAAGAAGAATGAGCGGGTGATGCCATCTATTCAGGTGGAGCCTCGGATTCAGAAGAGAATAAAAAAAGAAACAGAAAACAAGAACAAACCGATTACAAAAGAACTATGTGAAGTAACTTTACAACTAAATTGAACTCAAATCACTATTATGTTTACAAAACTGTATCCTTTTTATTATTATACTGTCTCAAATGAGGCTTTGTGGAACCAAACAATGAATCTAATTAAGTAATGAAGGTTTTGTCTCAAATGAGCCTTATATGAAGAAAATTTATAAGAACCAAAGCTAAGGTTATCAAGGATATTGCTAATATTATTCACCACTAAAAGAACATTTATCTTGTCACATGTTTGCACAACTTTATGATTGATAAATGATCTTGATTTTTCTTTATTCATTCAGATTCTGATGATATTTCACGCTTTGGAATATTATAGTGGCAAGTTGTTTCTTAATATGACATATGTAGTTTAGTAAGGGACGCAAATTTGGTTGCCTTCGAATGTTAGCAAAATTTCCAAGAAGATAAAATAATTGTTTAACCTTTTCACGAGAACTTTAATACATTGTTATTGTCATGTAATTGAGTATTGTGTTGCAAGACTTGATTTAGCAGTTTCATGCCATTTTCCATGAGTCCGCTGGTGGAATTCCAATTGATCATGTATGAGATCCCATAGGTATTCCTTTTGTGCTTTTTTGTTTTTTTTTAACAAATATTATATTATTTGCAACTCTCTTTGTATCAAGTTTTCCTTTTGTCCTGTTTTGTTGTTTGATCAACCGATAACTATTATTCCAAAGCGTGAAATATCATCCGAATCTGAATGAATAAAGAAACAACTTGCCACTATAAAAAAAATTGTATTTGGTAGCAAGAACAGCCAAGGTTTCCATTGCTATATACATGTGAGGTTTCATATGCATTTTAACTTGACATGTTATTTTTTTAAGTTGAACTACAGTGAGATCAAACAATAAGAATGGTATGTCAAGAACATGATTTATCAAAGAACGAAGACACAAAAACATTTAAAATCTTAAAAGTAAAACACATATAAATACATTTATAATCTACTAATCATATAAAATAAAACACATATTTGACACAAAAGTTAGTGCTTAGTCAACTCATTGAAGAATGTTTAATTGCAAATATCGCAATCCTAGATTTCATATAAAAAGGAACAAAAGAAAGGTTGATGGTGAATAATTTGGAATTATAGAGTTTTATAATCAGTTCTTATAGAAAAAACATTCAATTCAAATGACCAAATGCGTAACACTAAAAATACAAACCAGTGTAACCCATGTAACACCCCAACCCGGCAAAGGTAGAAGTGTCACATTCTGGTGTCATATCAGAACATACAAATGAAATCTTTACAAAAGGAAACCTTAAAAATGAAGTATCAAAACATATACACAATTGACTGACAAGAAAATACAATATCCAAAATAATTTAAAATCCCAAAACAAAAGTTCTTCAAAATAAATCCCAAAGTAATAAGGTGCTAGGGTTGGTCCACTCAGATACTCTAACTCTCAGCCCAACGAAGATAATCTTCAAACCTAAAACCTGCCGCAGGAAAAGAAATGCGGCTGAGCTTAAAAAGCCAGTGAACAGATATAACAAAACGAAAGCTACATAAAATCAGAAATGCGAAATGAAATAAGGGACTGATAACAAGGTCGCAACGGAAAGGAAACAATGAGTCAATGAGGATCCTGCAGAACACAATTATACCGATATCCAGAATGAACATATAACAAGGAGAACGAAGCAGGGTAAGGCATCCACGACATATACATAATCACATATAAGCAGACCGACATACAGGTACCGAAAACAAAATCAAACATAGCAAATGCCGTATTCACTTAACAAGAATAACATACAATCAATTCAGGAAGTCAGAATATAATCAAGACAAATGGAAAACTAAACGCAAGCAGAAGCAATTAAATTGGAAAGTGAGCATGGCAATCATACAAGTCAAGTAACTACAGTGAATAACATCACAAGTATCACTACGTGAAATACTATCAGAGCCGACATGGTAACCACACGTATCAAACCCGAACTCAAAGATGAACACTACAATTGAATGACTTAAGGACATAGCGAGCAAATTGACAAATTAACAAGTCGACCACATAAGTCGAACCATTTATCCAATCATACAAGAACATAAGCGAATGCACACATGGCGATCAACAATAAGCGAGGAAAAGATACTAACAGATATTCATAGACCACGAGGTTAACAAAACAGAGTTTACATGATAAGCCGTCAAAACAATCATTTATACACTAACACGGACCAAACGAATCAAAGAGTCACATAACAGTATGGTAAACCGTTTGTCAGTTATTAGCATGTCAATAGATGAATCAGACAATCACATATTAATCATATAGTAGCAGGGCAAACGATCGTCACCTAAAACATGTAAAAGCATAATCAAATTCAATAACCTTAATAATAATAACCCGGTATGTGAATGGAATTGTAGAAGAATAAGTCACATAAGGGTACAGGGTAACGAGCAGTCAATACAGAATATGGTGCGTTGGGGTAAACAGATGGTACAATATAAGTATATCAAAAGTGTAAGGTTTGTCAGAAATCTACCACGAGCCCAGAAACATATCATATCATATCATAAGTAACCATTGTATTCGGAGGGGTGACCTGGGAATACCATATATAATAGGAGGGGAGACCTCAGTAACCAATGGAGTAGCTAGCTCCCAGACTGTGAAGACGCGTATTGCACACAACATCATTCACCAAACAGATCATAACATATCGATAACGAACAAATCTAGGATGCATCCATACGCACCTGCAGACAAATAGTGGCCATACAATATATATTGAGCTCATAATCGATAACAGAAAGGGCGGTGTGGAACATCACTAAACCACACTAGAGTCATGCCATTGGTGCATCAATGACACGGCCATGTTACCTTCATGGCTAGGGAAACATATTTGGCTCGAGTATCAAACTGAAGGGTCAAAGCATAATCATATCATAAGGGTTCATAACAAAGGTTCATATCAAAGTCCATATCATAAGTCCATATCAGAGGTACATATCACAAGTTCATATCAAAGGCTCATAATCAAGGTTCATAATCAAAGGTTCAAAATCAAATCAAGTTCACATAGGAGATCCAATCAAAGGGAACATAGCAAAGTTATAGGGAAACCTTAATAAAAAGGCTCATAGCAAAGGATAACAGTTCAAAACCAATATCGAAAGATGTAAAAGAATCATGAGAAACCCCTACTGAAAAGGGATAGAATATCTGTACCTCAACGCCAATGAAAGGAAAGCAACGAATGAATGAACACAAAGACACAACGTCACGTCTCCTTCAACGAATCTACACGGATTACGATTTTTTTTAATACTTATTAGCTCAATTAAGTCATAATGGTTCAATCGTATTAATATTTTTAAAGTTATAAGCGTATTCTCATTTTTAGTAATGGACGGAATTAAAAATATTTTACGGTAATAATCATTAATTAGCCAAACTTAGGGTTACAAATGATAAATGGCAAAAATTAAATGTTTAATATGACAAATATCCTATTTTAAGGCTTTATTAGATAATACTTCAAAGTATAGGGTTCGCATGGTAAAAATCTCAAAGTTTAAGGTTATTAGAGACAAGTATATTGAAATTAAAACTCAATATTATTATTTTGATACTCTAGGGTGTAATGCATCTTTTTATAATAGTGCAAGGTTTGCATGCGACAAACACTAAATATGAGGGTTTAAAATGAAAATATCAAAATATTTAAAGCATGAAATCCTTTTTTTTTCCCATACGTACAGTTTAGTTTTCCTATTTCAAATATTAGTTTGACAAGCCAACTTTACCCTCGCTCGCGGTTCAAACGGCTAACCAACGCAACTCGGAAAACACACCTAGCGATTACCCCCGACTCATCTTCCCCGGAACACTTTCAAAACTTCAAAAGACTCAACCTTAAATCCCGCGATCACCCTCGAAGTTACCCCCACAAGATTCCATATACATGTTCGATCAATATTCAAGCTCGTTCGCGGTTCAAACAATTGACATTCACGGCCTAGTAAAAATATATTATGATTAACCCCCGGCTCACCTTCCCGACACACTTTCAAACATACAAAACGGTTTACTCATTTGCCCCGCGGTCAACTTTGAAATCACCCCGACAAGACCATGTCTAAACCATTTTGAAAACAATTACAACCATCCTTTAAATATTAGTACGTATGTATGAATATAAGAAGACACCAGCCAAGGATTTATGCACTCGACACCAAAATAACGAGACCCGACTCCTTTTTATATTCTCCAGTTTAAGGACGAGTTTTAAGGTTGCCAAAATGAGGTCACATTAGGTTCTTAATGACCATACATAAAGCATGCGAAACCACTGATATCAATGGACCAAACAGAAACGAGGTTGACACAATAGGTTTAATAATTCATGATTTATGTAGCATTTTCTTATGGTATTCTCTTTCAGCATGATGATATAGATTATGAAGCATGCTTTACCTTTGATCCATTCGAATGACACAACCAAGTTATACACAAAAGTTCATAGGCCCGTTATTTTATGTGACAAAACTTATACTTGATTCAATGTGTTAAAGCTTTAATTACTTATTTATACCATCTCATGATTCCCTGTGAAATCTTAAACGTGTACATGCATCTATTTTATTCGATATTTCATGTAGAATGAGTATGAGTTTATGTGACCTTTATCATATTATTTCATGCGACAAGATTTACGTATCATTCATGTGATGTTTATCATTGTTTAACATGCATTCTGTTGTGGAGAACAATCATGCGACCAATGAAATAAAATGAGGAAGGAAATCGAAAAGAGAATGGATGGTACAATACCCTTGGTGATCGAGTGGAAGATACCTAGAGACAAGACGAGATCGAGCCAAACAGCCATGCCCAACACCTTAACAGCCCACGATCCAAGTGTTTTCGAACCAGAACCACGACCAGTAGCGCCTTATCACAGCCACGACTAGCATCTCCTTTGCTTGCTGCTTTGATCTAATGGAATAGGGAAAAAAAAAGAGGCAGCCGTCACTTTTGTATTTGCTAGGGTTTAATGTTTTGAATGTGTGAATGTAAGTTACAAATGGGGATAATTGGGATTAAATGGCGTGAATAAAATGGAAACCAAAAACAGAAAATAGACTTTCCATTATATAATTATAGCGGGCTTTATAAAAAAACGTTGAGATCTAAATAGACATAGGCGTAGGTCGATTTTGTACACTTATTCATCCGGTGATTATAGCTTTTACTTTCGTTAAACCTCGAATCATATGCCAAGTTTTATTTTATTATATTGAGAATAATGTGGATTAAAGTTCGATAATTATGCATAAGTTAGGTTAAAAAAAATTAAAAATAAAAAAAATAACATCCAATGAGCTTGACATAGTTTACGTATTTTATAAATATTAAATTCGAAGGTAAAATGATCTTTTCACATGCTTTATATTTTCAGGGCTTTACAACCCAACTTGGATTATGATCATTACTAACATCTTAGGCACCTTATCATTGGAATATCAATGAAGACACAATTATGAAATATCATTTATAATACAACTAGAAAAATATTAATGCATAACATTTTGATTGAATTTTGAAAGATAATTTTCAGTACAAAATCATTATTTTAATAATAAATACATAAAAACGTATGCATATAAGATTGCTTATTTTTAATACATCAATTAAAACCATACGTTAATTTGTTTGTAATTTAATCAATAATAATATATAACTAAAAGTTTTAGTAAAAACCTCGTGCGTGCACGTGTATTATAACTAGTTGACTATAAAGTCTTTTTTCATCTGTCTCAATATTATCTTGAGATTCACAAAATTTATGACATTATTGATTATTCACCCAACTTTGTTTTGAGACCCGTTTATCACGGGTCGTTTTTCTAATTTGTTTGAGTCGACTTCATATTTGGAAAACAATATAGTTATAAATATCGTGCACGAACAAAATTTACACATAAATCAAATTTATTTTAACATTTTAGTTCAATATATACACATATAAGAATTTGCGCATAAAAATTGTGATATAAGTACAACTAATACTTATGCACGAGTTTTTCATTATGCATTAATATCCATTCAGATTTGATAAAATATTTGTAAAAATTTCTTTTAGGTAATTCAAGATTTAATTTTATTTAGCTGACAAAGATGTTTTTGTTGTTATTTAAATTTCACTACTCATATTATGTTGTACACATGATGCAAGTTTAATAGCACATAATGAACATTGATAAATTTAAAGTATACTCCTTAAAGTATTTTAACAAATAATTTTCTAGATATCTTTATATAAATAAATAAGAATTACATGAGTCATTGTTATAAGTACAATCGCGTACATTTATTTTTATTTTAAATTAACCTGTGCTTACAATTTGATAATTATATTCTCGTTTTCAGTAATTTAGCCGTAGTTAAAATGTAAACTCGTGTCTACATAGGTTAAACTTTTAAAAATGAAATAAATGAGACATTATTGAACGTATATAGTAAAAAAAAATTGATACTTATATGTTGTTTATTGTATTTTTTAAGATATAAAATATAAATGATATAAAGTATAAGGGGGTATTTGTTTATAATCCAAAGTTATTAAAAAAAACATGGAGACTTATAATATTAAATTTAACTCTATATAATTTTTAAAAATTCAACCACTAAAGTTTTATTAATTACCTCCTTTTTTTTTAAGTTTTTATTTTCACAAATTTGACACATATATTTTTATGTGTTTTTTTTATCAACCAAATTTTCTCCACCAAATTTATTGAAGTTTGACAAAATCAAATTAATTTTGACTTTTATTAACCAATCACATAACACGATTTTGCTTACATGACGAAATCAGGCTCTCCTATTGGTCCAATTATTTTTTTAATGAGAAGGGTTTTACAAAAACACTCCGAAATGATGTAATTATTTTATTATATAAAAGATTTCGTTCTCTTATGTCATTTTACATATATAAATTACAACTACTTTATCAAACATGAAAATAAAAACTTTAGCTTTTTCACTATTCTCATAAGCTCCAGCTCTTACAAGCTGCGATACCAGCTACAACTACTCATGCCAAATAAAAACCATACACAAACATGGGTTAAATAAACTTGGGCCCAAATAGCAACCTTGGCCTGCCACTAAAATATTAGGTTATTTAGGGCTTAAAAAGTCCAAACTCCTATGAATAGTTTGGTCCAAGATTATTATTATTATTTTTATTTATTTATTTATTTTCCTTGGAAAAAGTCTTTTTTTCTTAAGGGAAAAAAGTCCAAACGCCAAAAGCCAACAAAGATTATATTGAAAACAAAGTCTTGAAATATATTGTTGTTACTTGTTACTATCTCAAGTGCAAGTTAATATGGATGATGAATTCTTTTATCTTACTTAGAGTTTACTCATTGTATATCCACTTATATCAAGCTACAAATATATCTTGAGGATTTTTTTATTTTATTTTTTTATTTTTTTCATTCTTTTACTCACTTTACTTTTTATTGTTGTACGAAAAATCCACTGAGAACTATGTTTTATTGGCTTGTTAATCATTATGAGAGCAAGAGAAAAGTTTATTATATAACTCATATTTGTCATAAAACCAATCAACCAATTATAGACACTCATTTCTTTTATTAAAATATATTCATCCTTTTTTTAAAAATTAAATATCTCACAAACCGTTAATCGTTACGCCAAAAAAATCATACCATCTCGACGAGAATTAAATTATCTTTCTATAGATATGCATTGTTATATACTTTCGACGAACTTTTTTTTTTAAATTTCGTCCAGAAAAATCACATGTGATTTGTTAAAATCATATGTGATTTGATTTTTACGAATCACATGTGATTTTTAAAAATCACATGTGATTTTTACAAATCACATGTGATTTTTCTGGGCGAAATTAAAAAAAAAACTTCGTCGAAAGTATATAACAATGCATATCTATAGAAAGATAATTTAATTCTCGTCACGATGGTGTATTTTTTGTAGCTTGAATATTTACCGTTTGCAAGATATGTTATTTTAAAAAAAATGATGAAAATGATTTTTTATTAATTTAAATAGAAAATGGATGGCTATGATTGGTTAATTGGTTCTATGACAAATATGAGTTTTATATAGATCTCATCTCATTAGAGCAATATATCTTAAGGAATTTTTTATTTTATTTTTTTATTTTTTTCATTCTTTTACTCACTTTACTTTTTATTGTTGTACGAAAAATCCACTGATAACTATGTTTTATTGGCTTGTTAATCGTTATGAGAGCAGTCGGTGTGGCTCGCCGCCTCTTTTCGCCGTCTGATGTGGCTGTCTCGCCACCCTCGCGACCACACCCAAAACCGCTGCGAGCTCCTTATTTGCAAACTCCTCGCCTGCACGGCGAGGGAGTTGTCTGGCATTTGTGAGGCTCAAATTCTATTAGACGTTTTTTAATTTCAACTTTTTTTTTTTTTTTGTGCCTTGGTAATATTTTTACTTGTAAATAGCTTTTAAAATAAACACTTAGAAATGAAAATACAAACTTGGAAATGGAAATACATTAAACATTAAACTTGGAAATACGAATTACATGCTACACACAAACTACGATACGGAAATAAAAATGAAAATACAAATTACAACGAAAAGTCTGAGTTGTATCCTTCGCTATAATCCGAAGAATCTGGATAATAATACTTCCCGTCATAATACTCGCGTTCTGCAATGTCCCAAAATATGACTAACTGTGCGAATCCGTATCAAAATAGGACTAATCGCGAATTTGGTCCAGTTTGGGGGACCAAATGTGTAATTTTTAATCAGAGGTAACCTGGTAACCTGCTGGTAACCGGTCATATTAGCTAGATCGAAGATTATTTGAATATATATTGCGTATATTTGACAATTTACAAAGTACATTGCGTAGACCTGTTTATTTGAAAAAATATGTTGCTTATCTTTAGCTTTCACCCATATAAATATATAAATATATTCATATTTTGTGACATCTTTAAAACGCAAAAGTTTCGCCTTGACCATTAAGACGTGAGGTTCAAATCACGCCTCACGCTATTTATAACCTTGGTATATCCACGGCAACGGACAATGCAAGATTTGAAGAACATATGAATAGTGATCGTATACCACACTAGACGAATATATAATTGGAATACAAATTTCTCGACTTGAAATCATTTGTTTTCACTCGTATGCAGTTGATCACACCAGCTCATTTTGCCATCTTTAAAATATTATCACATTAAAAGCTAGCTAGATACGAAAAATGAAAAAGAAATCATAGAAGAACATAAAGTCAAGATCGACATTAATACCCGTTAGTTGAAAACTTGAATGTTTGCGTGATCGAACGTCCACTTTTTTAAACAAGATCATGTTATTTAAATCTGACAATGACAAAGCCAACTCGATAAAGATATAAAATGTGTCATAGTGGGGATAAACTCACATGTTAAAAGAAAGATATACAAATAAAGGTTTTAAAAATAAAAATAAAAAAAATTACAAATATATCACTGAACTTTTTTGAAAAATGTGTTATAAGGTACGAATTTTCATTTTGTTAATTTAGGTTACTTCACCTGACTTATGATCAAACGAGAAGAAATCTTAAAATGAGAAGGATGAGAAATAACTATAACTAAACATTAGAGATGCATCGACTTGAATTAAATGCACCCCTAATCTTTTAAATGCATCCTAATATATTTTCTAGCAAAAAATTATATGCATATACATATATTAGATGCATTTCATCAAGTTAGGAAAATCCTATGTACTTTTCATCCCTTGCGGGTCAAATTTGTTGCTAGTACTTCCTTGCATCGTGTTCACTTCAAAATCACTTTCGAAACTAATTGGGATGCATCTAATTGAATAGAGATGCATTTAATTCAAGTCGATGCATCTCAAATGTGTGATTATAGTTATTTATCATTTTTCTCATTTTATGTTTTTTTTTTCTCTTTGGATCCATACCCTACTTCACCTAATTTAACTTTATGTTTTCAAGTTTTGATTTTTGAGTGAAAGTGAAAGAAAGTGAAAGAAAATGAAAAAAACAAATGTATGATATGTTCTCAAATTTTTTTTGAGATGAAAGGTAAAATGAAAGAGGAGGAAATGATTTGTTTTTTTAGGCCTAAAACTTTCATCCCAATTTTGAGATGAAAGTGAAGGAAATACAAGTGGTGTAATTTTATGACCAAATTGCCTTTTATATCTTTAACTTTAGATTCGATTAAATATTAGGAATGTTACATCCACTCAAATTTTACACAAATGATGTGGCTATGTGTGATTGGGTTAATCAAAATGAAAAAAGAGAAATTGTACCAAAAGCTACCAATCATACATAGCCACATCATTGTGTGAATTTTTTTGTGTAAAATTTGAGTGGATGTAGCATTCCCCATTAAATATACAGTAAAATATTGATAAATTAATACTCAATAAACTAATAGCTTTAATAAAATTAATAATTTGTCAAGTCTTAATTTGGGGCCAGTGCAAAATTTGGACCACAATTTATAAAATAATAAGATAATAATTTTTTTGAAACCCCAGTGTATATATATCGGTCACAACGAAATTATAAATTAGTAATTACTAAAAATTTCCACATATATATAAAGGTCATACGTAATTGAAACTTATACAAATTCAATTAAGTAACATAAATACCGTGTTTCTACAAATTAAATAAAAACTTGAGAATTTCATATTTTCATGGTTAATGAACCTAATATTTTTTTATAGTTAACTAACATAAATATCGTGTTTCTACAAATTCAGTGATGCTTATGTATATTTTTAATAAGTTCAGTGACCCTGAAATGTAATGTTTTATAAGCGGGTTAATATACAAAAATGTTTCTAAACTTTCAAAAAAATTTGTCCTAAGTCACTAATGTTTGTATTCTGTCATCTAGGTCACTATACTTCACGGGTTTTTCACATATGTTACTAAACCTTTTTATAAGTGTCACCCTAGTCACTCGAAGGATTGGTAACTGGTTGTGGCACATACGTTACTAAACCTATACAAACAAGTCACTAAAACTTTGCATAAAAATTTGTCTTAGTCACTAATGTTTCATTCCTGTCATCTAAGGTACTAAACTTTGCGAAAAATTTGTCCTAAGTCACGAGTTAGTGCACATGTTACCGAACCTTTAAAATTTTACGCTTTATACGATTTTACACCTTTTGATACGTTTTAATTCATTTTATACGTTTTTGCGTTTTTTACGCTTTTTGTCCGTTTTTATACATTTTCATTGTCCGTTTTTCCCGATTTTTACGGTCCGTTTTATTTTTCATCCGTTTTATACTTTGTCCGCTTTTATATGGTTTTGTACATTTTTATACGTTTTTAAAATCCGCTTTTTCATCCGTTTTATTTTTTGTCCGTCCATTTTTTCTTATGTTTTTGCCCGCTTTTATAGTTTGATCTTTCGTCCCTTTTTTATGTTTGAAAACATAAGAAAATAGCTAAAACGTAAGAAAAACAGGACGAAACGATTAAAACGGATGAAAACGAATAAAACGGGATGAAAACTAAAAACGATAAATAATGTATAAAACCATATAAAACGGACAAAAATATAAAAACGGATGAAAAACATAAAGCATATAAAACGGACGAAATTTTAAATGGGACAAAAACTGACGAAAAACGATAAAAAAGGACAAAAACGTAAAAAAAAACAAAACGTATTTAAAATGAATAAAAACGATAAAAGGTGTATAAAATCGTATAAACGATAATTTTAAAGCAAAGAAACCAAGGTAACATGTGCCACAACTCGTGACTTAGGACAAATTTTTCATTAGTGACTTAGGAAAAAATTTTCGCAAAGTTTAGTACCTTAGATGACAGGAATGAAACATTAGTGACTTAGGACAATTTTTTCGCAAAGTTTAGTACCTTGATTATATTATGAATGAAACATCGTGTATACACGTCAAATAATACAAGATTTAACCTAAGAACAAGAGGCGCGTCTCACTATTGGTATCAAAGATAACCGGTTACGTAAAGTATAGTAACCTAGATGACAGAAGATAAACATTAGTGACTTAGGACAAATATTTTTGAAAGTTTAGTAACTTTTTTGTATGTTAACCCTTTATAAGCTCAATAACACAGAAAATTTTAGTAACTTGTTTAACCTTATGCAATATTCATTTTTATGTGTGTAAACGTTTGATACATTTGCTCCTAGCAGTAAAAAAAAAAGTAACCGTTTCGACCTTAACCTGTTATATGACATACTCCCTCCGTCCCATATTAACTGTCCAGTTTGACTTTTCAAAGTCTTTCTTTTTCAACTTTCACCTTGAATATTTTTATTTGTGTTATATAATACTTGATGCAAAATATATGAATAGAACGGGGGTTTAAATGTATTTTCATTGATATAACTTTCATCAAGTATTATATAACACAAACAAAAATATTTAAGGTCAAAGTTAACAGAGAAAGACTTAAAAAATTCAAACAAGACAGTCAATATGGGACGGAGGTAGTACCTAAAAGTGCCTAACTGAATTATTTTGCCAAATCTAATGCATACATATACGCTAAAAAAGACATGATATGAACTTTGAAACATTTAATCTTTTGTTCTTTTATTTCTAGACATTCCTAAACCTATATCACCTTTGAAAAATGCCTATGGACTATGGTTTTCACCAAAGCAAAAAAGACGTCTAGACCTTTTATTGTGTCAAATTAAACGTATATCAAGATAAATAAACGAATGTACATAACATAATAGCGAGCATTCAAGAACGTAAATGAACAAATGAGACTTGGTTCATGATCGTTCAATTATTAAACGAACATTTGATCTTCATCTTGTTGCATATATTTTAAATAAACAAACTTTCTCCCCGACTGTTGATGAACCACCTTTTTTGGGTAGAGGTTTTTTTTTTTTTTTTTTTTACTTGGTAAATAATGGTTTGAAAATGTATCGAAACTTGTCACATAATAATTTGATATGTATCAACTTCTTTTTCCCTATTAAATGTATAAACTTTTAATTTGTCATCTTGTGTGTATCATTACGATATAAATTTGATACATTTTCAAGTGAATATTTATTCAAATGTATGGCACTTTATATATCCGTAATGAAACATACAAAATGATTAATTTAAATTTAATAGGAAAAAAAAAATGAAAAATCAACACACACTAACTAGTTAAAATCAACACACACTAACTAGTTATGTGTGAAGTTTGATACATTTTCAAATAGTTATCTTTTTTTCTTTTTGTTTTGGTAATCATAATTTGTGATTTTTTTGTCGACTAATTTACAGGATTTGAACTTGGAATCCCGTTACTAACTTGTCGGTGATCCATATATTGTACATTTGTACTTGATGTTCAGTAAATCAAATTAATACAGATTGACATTTCATGTTCATAATTAAACATTCGACCATAATTTGTACCTTGTATAATAATGCATCATCAAATCAGTGGTTCAAGACACGGATTCATTTAAATAATTCGTACAAAAGATGAAGATGAATTAAAAGCTTGCATTATTAGCCAGAAAGAAGGTATTGATCGTCCGTTAGTTCGACTAAGATGTACGCGGTTTACCCGGGTATCTCGTGACTGTTTCTGAACTATTTTCCTAATCAACCCCATGATGTGTACTTAGCGAGTTTTGAACTTTAAGCCTTTTAAGAGCCCATCCGGATGTCTCGGCACTAGGCCACCTTGATCGTCCATTCATAATTACTACTTAACTAGCTTGTAAAAAAGAAATAAAAACAACCAAGCCGTCATTAAAGGAGCGCAAGCGGTGTCATTTAGGGATGGCAAAAGCACCCGAGACCGATGGGGAAAACCCAAACCCGAACCGGTTGGGTCGGGTTCGGGGCGGGTTCGCGGGTTTGGATACAGGTTCGGGTAGATATATTCTTTTCTTTTCGGGTACGGGTTCGGGTACGGGTTCTAGTAATACCAAGTTAATTTGCACCGTGATAACCGAATTTGTACCCGTTTTTTTTGCTAGTTTATATAAGGTCCTAATAAGTTTTGAGCTCTTAACCTTGTACAATTTTTTTTTCTACTCTACTCCTTAATAGCATATATCTTGGTAATTACAAACTATTAAATTAAAACTTACGTTTGACGCTTTAATTCTCACACACATGACACATTAACTCTTTAATTTTCAAACATTACTTAATATTGAAGTCGTTTTCTTTTAACTTCTAAAACTTTTAATATATATTAGGGTGTTTTGGTTTTTTTTTAGTTGAGTTGTAAACGATGATTTTAATTGGGGATAACCGATACCCGCGGGGAAAACCGATAACCCGATGGATAATAATACTCGGGTACCCATTGGGTATTGGGGCGGGTTCGGGTTTGGATATTATAAACGGGTACGGGTACGGATTCACTAAAACCCGCCCCGAACCCGACCCGTTGCCATCCCTAGTGTCATTGCACAGGGTCACCGCTTAACAAGGGCCACGAAATTTCATGCACTTCTGGCATATATATAAAGCTATACACAATATGATGTTTGAGTTTTATTAGTTTAAACACTACTCATACATGTGTATTTTGTGTGTGTGGTTAAGGCCTTGAAATCGATGAGAAGGCCGTGAAAACAACTAAGAGTTTCTCATTATACTCTACCACAATAGGAAAGGGACACCATTTTGAAGCCTAGCTAGAGTCATGCTATTTTTGTGGATCAGGAAACTAAACTTTTAGGTTTCTAAAATGAAATGCACCAAGCTAGCTAGCTAGCCTACCCACTAGAAACAAATAAACAATAATGCATATAGTAAGATGATGTTATTTGTTCTTGCGTGTAAAGGAGATAGGGTAGTTGGCTGAAATTTAATTTGTTAAGTTTGAGCCATTGATAAGGCTGCATTCATTGTAGATGACAGTTGTGGGGAGCTTAGTTTTGACCCACCATGTGCTCGTGAGAACTGGCTCAAGTAGTTCGAGATCGATCTTTTTGGCTTACTTTTTGTGTGGTATATATACATTGGTTATTTGCATGCATGCTATACTACATTGGTTCTTGATCATGGGTTTTCGAAGTGTAAGTAAATTGTTTCTGTTGGTTGTAGTGTTGCTTGCATTTGTTGGTGATTGGGATGTAGTTTTGGGTGATTCGGTTAAGGGGGTGAAGGATGAAAAGAATTTGTTGTTTTTTGGGATACCTAAACTTGGGTTTAAGAAGGGGTTTAAGCATTTTGGTAAAGGTGGTGGTGGAGGTCTAGGAGGTGGTGTTGGAGGAGGAGGAGTGGGAGGTGGCATTGGTGGTGGTGGAGGTTCTGGTGGTGGCGGTGGACTAGGTGGTGGCGGTGGGCTAGGTCACCATGGGTTTAAAGGAAAGATAGGTAAAGGACTTGGCGGTGGTGGTGGACTTGGTGGTGGTGGTGGAAGGTGGTGGTGGAGGTTTTGTGGTGGCAAAAGGTGGTCTAGGTGGTGGCGGTGATCTAGGTGGTGGCGGTGGGCTAGGTCACCATGGGTTTAAAGGAAAGATAGGTAAGGACTTGGCGGTGGGTGGTGGAAGGTGGTGGTGGAGGTGGGGTTTTGGTGGTGGCGGTGGGTAGGAGGGGATCAGGTAAAGGACTTGGTGGTGGTGGTGGACTAGGTGGTGGGGAGGTTTTGGGTGGCGGTGGTGGTGGTGGGCTACATCACCATGGGTTGTGGAAAGGAAAGGGTAATGGAGTTGGGCTAGGTGGTGGTGGAGGTTTAGGAGGAGGTGTTGAGGTGGGGTGGGTGGAGGTGGACTGAATCACCATAAAGGAGGTGGTGGTGTGGACAAAGGTGGAGGGGTGGAGCTGGAGGTGGATGGAGGAAGGTGGTTTTGGTAAGGAACATAAAGGTTTATGGAGTTGGAGGTGGTGGATGGAGGAGGTGGGACTGGAGGAGTGGGGGACGGTGGAGGGGGGTGGTGGACTTGGTGGTGGAGGTCTAGGTGGTGGTGGATGGAGGGACTCGGGAGTGTGGTGGTGGTGGAGGTCTAGGTGGAATGGACAAAGAAAGGATGGAGGGTTTTGGGGTGGTTGGTGGAGGTGGTGCAGGGAGTGGAGGTGGAGGAGAGGTGGTGGTTTGGAGGAGGTGGTGGCCCCGGTGGAGGTTTTGGGAGGGGTGGAGGCTGGAAGGTGGTGGTCTTGGAGCCGGAGGCGGTGGTGGTTTTGGTGGAGGAAGTCGCCATTAGATTCTTATAGCATGCAATCACATCCACAAAACTTATTATCGCGCTGAATACTCAGCTCCATTCTTAGAGCTCGAATCGTGTACTATTTATTGTGTTTCCCCAAGGCTTGTCTTGATCTGTATGACAAGTTTCGTGCATTGTATTTCAGTGAGTTAATAACATATTTTTTTCATAAAGTGATCAAAATCTATTATCAGAACTAAAAGGTTGATACGATGTTTTATATGATACCCTTTTGTCTTATCGCGAGTAAAGAACTCCATATTACACCTACATATACGTTCGCAAATTGAGCAACACTTCATTACGACTCAAAGCCTTTGATAATTACATTTGAGACGCACCAAGCAACTGTTCAGAAAAATTCCTTTTAAGACATGACTACCGGTCTAGATACGCCAATGCCTGAATCGCCACACAATCAGACATCAGACATACAATGTATCCATACGTCAAACGCCTCAAGAATTACTTTTTGGTGAACAGGGAGTTTACAAGGGCTGTACATGCTTGACTAATAAACTTAAAACCGTAGCAAAAAAAGGCCATGTACAGTCATACACCCACCGTAGCAAAAAAAGAATGACGGTTATTTGAACAAAAACGGTCAACTCTATGGAAAAAAAATACAAGACGGGTGTGTGCAGTGAACTATCTCGGACACAAAGTGGTTAAATATTGCTAACGAAATACGATAAGCTGTTCCATTTGGAATCAAATCTGTTCAAAATATGTGTTTTTGGTTCTTACTATGTGGCAATCGACTTTTAGCCAGTAAAGTCCACAGTTTGAATCACAACTGCATAAACTTAAACCATTCAAAACTTTTAGTTAAACTAAATGCTAGCATTGCCCTTAAACAAGTAACAAAATGAGGTTTCACTATCTTGCCATGAATAAAAGAAATACCAATTTGCTATCAGCAAAAACTCAATCTAACAATCATTCAAATGGGATTCCAGTTTCCAATAACCAACTTGGTACAATCTTCAATCACGGTTTCATTTATTTCCTTCCATCCAAAGTCTATTTACTACATACCGAAAACAAAAAAACATACTTGATGTATTCATTCCATTACCTTTGCCTATTCCATTCCATATGCTAGCAATAACAATTGATGATGACATAATATTTCAACGTTATTGCAGATTGTGAACCAAAATAATGTATACCCATTTTGTTTATCGATGTGAGTTGTGAGTGACAACTAACCAACTGAAACTACGCATTTAAAGGTTGGTCTTTGGTTTACCAGCAGCAGCAATACGCCTTGTGACTGATCGCATTGTGACGAATTCCTCTGCTGATGAAGGGTGTATTCCCACCTGTAAGATATATCCGGGTTTTCATTAGAACGAGAAAAAATGAGATCATAAAAATAAATTTTATTGTAAAGAATTGTCTAAGCTTACCGTGCTATCGAATTGTGCCTTGGTTGCTCCACATTTGAGTGCAACAGCAATGCCCTATGAAATACGAACATTATTAGAAGTGGCCATACTGAACACAAGAAGTGGCAAGTTAAGCTGATAGGGCTAAATTTCCTGTGAATAGAGTCGGGCCAGATTGACGAAAGTCGAAAACACATCTTACCCACCATTGTAAATGTTATATAAACAGGTGTACTATTACAAACATAAGGTTTGTGCGACTTTCAACCCATTCCGCCCGGTTTCTATCTATTTAGCTATTTTATTGTATTACATGTTTGACCCCGTTAAAAATTTAGCATGGTCCAAGCAACCCATTCATATGAAAACGGATTTTAAATGAACAATCTTAGATGAATATGAGCCTTAGTACCGGAAAATTCCTAGATGAGACTTGTACTTTTGTAACCTCTTAGCCGCTAATTGATGTTTCAGTAAGGGGGCTTATTTTGTAAATTCATTTATAGGTCGAACTTTATGCTTATCGGAACCTATAAAAACAAAACCAAGACCCAAGGCTGCAACCTTTGATAAGCTGGTTCAAGCTACGAACCAAGCCTAAGCCTGACATACCAAACCTTTCCCTTGATCAAATCACACAAAATCATAGTAGAAACCACAAGTGACTGCATATCTAGTTCTTTTAGAGGCGTTAAAAGTGATTAAAGCTACCTGCATAATTTCTGCTGCATCTGGCCCACACATTGATGCACCAAGAACTTTATCCGTCTCAGCACTTACAATAAGCTTCATGAGTGTCTTCTCCTGCCGTCTGCATAAATAGAATTAAAGATGAAGGGTTTGTAATAGTAATTAACACGAAACTAAAAGCACCATGCAAATGCAATATTTTAACTTGATGTATGTAAATATGAAGATAGGATCGGCAAATCACATACCCAGAGATGGAATTCTTCATGGGATCAAAATCCTGATGTAAAGATCAAGACGTCCCCATTGGCTTGCCCAATGGCTTGTTCTTCACTTAGTCCAACAACTGAGAGAGGTTGTATGCTGAAATGACGTAATATAAATGTTATATGGACATAGATAAGATGTATCATTAAGGTTAGGTTTCACTCGCAAAACGATAGAGAAGGTCAGGAAGAAGTTGATATCTTACCAGAAAACGGCACAAGGTATATTGCTGTAGTCAGGCTTGCTAGGTTCATTACCAAAGACAGTTTTCTGTAAGCCATACAAGAGTAAGATTATGTGACGAAAAATTTAACTACTTCTATTCTCTCAAAATAGTTACAGAAATTTCCTTTTTAGCATGTCCCAAAATAAATGCAACATTTTCCTTTTTAGCTCTTTAGGTGATCATTACAAACATTGATGGTTATTTGAGTCTAGTCGAGAAGTCTCCTCTTTTTTGAAGTAGTAATTGAAGATATCCAACTAAGAGTCAAAACATATCGAGAAGCTATGCACCCAAGAAAAGATGCATTTATTTTGGGACAGATGGGAGTAATAAAGCAGCCATAAAGGGAAAATAATCGATCAATTTGGAGCAAATCACAAGAGCGGAATTTAAAGACATCTCAAATTACATACAGCGAACAGAGTTCCTTCCATCAAGGCGACAAGAGTAAGATTCATCCGGTTCGTGACATCACCTATGGCCCAAATGCTAGGCACATTGGTGCGAGAAAACTCATCGACCTGCATTGAAAGAAAACGATAGAGATTTCAATATAAACCCACATGCTTGCATGCATATACATCCAAATCCAAGTTATTTAAAATTCAGTATCTTTGTATAAATTTAGATATTAGAGAGGTGTGACAACAAGCTCACTCATCCATGTTGCTTGACCTCTCAAATACAATTGAGCAACATGGATACAAAAAGTTGGAGTTTTAGTGGCAATTATGGCGTAATTTATTGAATTTTAGTTCATTCAACATATAATAGCGTCCATTAATGGCATCAAAATGAGTATAATGTGGCAGAGTGGCACTATATAAATCTTCTGCTTTGTGATTGTTTAGGTGTATTTTAGATATTGCTATAAGCCCTTTCAGTCTATCACTCTTATACGACTGTGACTAGTAAACTTTGGACTAAACTTCGCATCAACTTAAAAGCATTACGCCCAAATAGATGCCAACCACTATTCGAATAAAACTTACTAGATGATAGTAGAAGAGCCTAACTTACTAGATGTTTGAAGTAACCCATGTAACTTAATGGCACAGATAAGTGAGGCATAGAAATGGTTAAATATAAAACGTTAAACAACAAAACCTTTTATAATCGGTTTTAAGCTTAAACAAATTGCCTGCTAAACATCAGAACATACCTTCTTCTGTAGTAGCTTTTCCAGTCAAAACCAACATTCTCACTCACTTGCCATCCATACTCGGTGCGTCCTACAATGTTGAAACAAGGATCAGTAAGCACCAAGAGAACTTGAAAAGCACCAAAAAAGGGGTCTATAATCTATTAATCACATGGTGACTGTTTGGCACATCAATCACATTACACGTACCGATCTTTCAAAACACAATGCTACACATCGGCCGTGGCCGCCGATGCCAAAACCTTTCCAGGACCTACTGTTGTCGCCACGAGGGAGACCACCACTTAGCCAAGCACCTGTGCCACCGCTACGAGATGCACGAGGGCAGCCACCGGGCCTACCAATATCACCATGAGGGCCGCCGCCGCCACCGGGCCTACCAACGTCACCACGAGGGCCGCCGCCGCCACCGGGCCCACCACCACCGTAATTAGGCTCGCCGGTATGATCAGGGTCTGATCTGAATAATCCTGTACAAATTTTGAAAACTAAATATAAAGACACTTTTATTCTAAAGCAACTAGAAGAAAAAGTAAGAATAGAAGAAAAAGTAAGAAACTATACCCATGTATTGAAGATCAATGCCTTGATGGCATAGCATTTGACTTGTAGAAGTTGTTCAGCGCCGTAAAATGTCTTGATATACCGTTGTAAACCCCTTGTACCATCATCCCACCCTCTAGCCACACGCGATATATCTTTCCACTTTAACGGTAACCACGCTATCCAAAATAACCTGCCATCCATAGTTATTTCTCTCCCATCAATGTATTGGCTAATTACATCTAAACTCCAACGGAATCTAGAAGGTTCTGTAAACGTCAGTGCGAGAGCTTGCCTCTACATCCAATAGCGGCGACGGTTCCTGCTAACGTGCCCTATGTAATATTGAAGCACTTCGAAACCCAACTCAATAGCAGGTGACATGGCGGTTGAGCATATATATCGTCCCGCAGAATCAAATCACCCATTTCATCATGCATTTTGCAAAAGAGGTACGGCTCATTCAAGACCCACTTCATACAGCTTATCACCGTCGAAACGTAGAGGTCCCGTTTACGTACAAATACTGCTATTACATTTCCCGGTATAGCTTAACATAACCGACAAATCTACGATGAGCAATCTCGGGAATAAACTCCCGCCCCTCACACATCACATGACCTGAGGTAAGATGTTTAGTCTCGTAAAATTTAACATTTAGAGTTGTAATAAAAATACAATATAAATACAACTATACAGTAAACGTACATATTTTATCAAAACTATATATCCGAAAATAGATTCGTCCAAAACAGAACACAAATATTAACAAAAAAAAAAGTTGTGGCATAATTTAGCCACGAATGTGAAGTAAATTATACCTTAGTGTCGTAAATTCCGAAAACGTCTATTACAACAGTAGTGACAACAAGCTTGTTTGACTTTATCTTTTCTTGGTCTCTAACCTGTAAACAAATCATGTTATGTTAACTAATAAGAATCCCTAGATCGAGTTAAAAACCATGAAAAAACAAGCAATTGTTAACTCAAGCTCACCCAATAATAACGCTTTTGAGCATAACACTCTCGAGCATAAAAGGCTCCATCAACCATAGTGTTCTTGTTTTTATGTTGGGATCCGTTTTTTATCGGTATTTTACCGGTTCGGTTTTTTTTCGGAATTTAAAACATTTAATACATTTCGAATACAATCATAACTTTTATTTAAACAATACAATCATACAACTAAAACTATAAAATACTAATACATTTCGAATACAATCATAACTTTTATTTAAACAATACAATTATAGAACTAAAAATAAATAAATACTACTACCTCCGTCCTAAAATTATACCCTCTATTGATTTTTTGGTATTTCCTTTTCAACTTTGACCTTAAATATTGTATTTGTGTTATACAATAATTGATGAAAGATATACCAATGAGAATACATTTAAAACCCGATCCATTCATATATTTTTCATCAATTATTATATAACACAGACAAAAATATTTAAGGTCAAAGTTGTAGAAGAAAGACCGAAAAAGTCAATAGGGGACTATAATTTTGAGACGGAGGGAGTAATACATTTCGAGCTTCGGCATGACCATCACCCAAAAACATATTAGTATACTCAAGTATATCGAGCTTCGGCATTGCCATCACCCGTGTATACTCAAGAAATTAAATCATCCAAAATTCTTCTACATCTAACTCTTCAACATCAAATGGTTCAAATTCATCTTCATCTAATTCTTGGTAGGCCGGAGGTGATATCCCTATTTCATCTTCTTCTTGTGCTATAGTTTCTTCAACTTCTTCAATCGAACCTTCCAACGATGTTTGATGTTGTACCCTATCTACTCCGTCCATATAATCTTTCAAACATACACATACTTCCACGGATTCGGGGTAAGTTTTGTCCTTTTTTCCGATATAATTCTACCGCTATGAGAAAATGCCGATTCGGAAGCTACCGTCGAAGCTTGGACCGCTAATAAGTCACGAGCCATAGCGGCTAAAATTGAAATTGGATTTCCCTTTCTTTCCACCAAGCCAAAATGTCAAAGTTAGCAAACTCATCGGGACTTAAAGTTGTTAAAAAGTTTGTAGCCATATATTGTCCCAACTCGCTTGTAGGGGCCGATGATCGTTGACGCTTTGTAGCGTCTTCACGTAAAGTATTATAAAGGTTTATGTTAATGTCCCTTGTCATTCGAGACGAACCGGCCCGCATTGGGTCGATAATTGGGTTTGGTTGTTGACCATATTTTGTTGCATAAATTTCAAACAATTTTTTAAAATAATCATTAAATTAAAAAACTTGAGATTCTATATAGTTGGGATCTTCACCGTCCAACCCAAAAGATAATTCTAAATTTTCCATTATTCTTCTTATTAAAAGTTCTACGCCTCCAACATTTAAACATGGATTAAGTGCGGCGGAACAAGTATAAACCAAAGGTAAACTAGCAAAATATTTTATAAATCTCTTTTTTTATAACTTTAACCATTTTTCTAAACATTTGAGTAGGTGAGTCTTTTAATTCGTCTAATTTTTCCGTCATAGCATAAACTTGATTTAAAACTAATGGGCTAGTTGGGTAATAAACACCCGATACTATAGTTGTTGCCTCTTTAAAAACTTGTAAAAAAATAGTTAAAGCATGTAGTCGTTGCCAATCTTGGTCATCTATCGAAGTAGAACGGTTTTTTTCAACAAGTAATTCATTAAAAGCATCTAAAGTAGTACGTTGTCGTAATATATTTTCAAACATAATGCAAGTAGAATTCCACCTAGTAGGTGTATCAAATTTCGGTCCTAGCCATGGTTCACCACATTGTTTACGAAAACGTTTATAGTTAATTTGTCATTCATTACTTGAGCGATATATATTTGTTAACAAACCCCTAAATGTCAAACGTAATCTCTCACATATTTTTAATGCCGCTTGAATGGATAAATTTATAACATGAGCAACACAACGGAAATGAAAAAAAGCACCATCTAAAATGGGTTTTATACGTAATTTTATCAATTCCATAGCTCTAGTATTATTAGATGCATTATCTAGTGAAATCGTAAAAACTTTATCATCTAAATTATATTCACTTAAAGTGTCATGTAAAATTTTTCTTAAATTAGATCCCGTATGAGGATAACCAAATAGTTTAAAAGCAATTGTTCGTTTCATTAATAACCAAGATTCGGGATTAAACCAATGAGCCGTAACGGCGAGATAAGAATTTTCCGAACCATGTGGTGCGGTCCAAACATCCGTAGTTATAGAAACACCATATTTATAATCACGAAAACCATTAATAATATCATTTTAGCCGTTTCCCATAATTTAAAAGCATCACTTCTAAGTTTAGTACGACTTACTTGTTTATACCGCGAGTGTAGCCTCTTTTTGATGATGGCTGTAAGCTTGGCGTTGTCGAAGAGGTTGAATGGATAAGTATGTTGAATGACCCACCCCGCAAAATCTCTTTGAAGCGCATCATTATCATATACACAAATTTGACCATCCTCACCAATAGTACCGTCGGCATTTTGAGGTACCGCGGAACATTTGGCTATATGACCCTTTAGTGTAGTGTTAGCCCCGAAAGCATAAAAGCTCAAACATTTTTTGCAACGCGCCTTTTCCGTCCCATCCTTCATAACACACAAATCCATATGATTAAAAACCTCGGGATTTCGTGAAGTTGGTTTAACATGAGCAACATCATCTTGTGTGTAATGTTTTCGTGACCGGGAAGACCCAACGGAGGGAGGATTAGTGGAAGCTTGTTGTGATTGTGTGTTTTCCATTATAAAGAAATTAGAGATTTAGAGAGATTAAAGAGAGATTTGATGTGTTTTAAGCCTCAACCCAAAACACATATTTATACTACAAGTTCTAGCTTCAAAATACTCAAAAAATCAAAAAAAAGACAAGAAAAAACGGTAACAAACATGTCCCAACGTCTACTGTGCTACAGTGCACGTTTTCCAGCTGACCGGTTTTAAAAACCGGCGAAAACCGGTTAAAACCGGTTAAAACCGGTTTTCGCCGGTATTCAAATCCAACGGCTCGTTTGACTTTGCGTTGACCGGTTTTTAAAACCGGTTTAACCGGTTTAAACCGGTTTTTAGCGGTTTTCGACAACAAAAAAAAAAAATCGGTTTTAACCGGTTTTTTCAAAAAACCGGTTTTACCCAGTTTTAGAACCGGTAAAAAACCGGTCCGCTGGAAAAACTTAAAACCGGTACAACCGGTTCGGTTTACTAAAACCGGCGGTTTTGTAAAAACCGGTTTTGTTGAAAACCGGTTCCTTGTTCTCGCTCCGGTTTTTGAAAACCGGTTTATAGTTGCATGTCTAGTTAGGTCGTTGGAGGAGAAGATAGAAACAAGGGATATTCATTTATTGTATGGGTTGGGTGGTAGGTAGTGTTGCTTATTGGGCCATATTACTCATTAGGGTTAATTCCATATATACTCAATTTAAACTTCTAAATGTCATATTTACCTAATAAAAAATCATAATGACATATATATTCAATTTAAATAACATAATTGTCATATTTATCCACACTACAAATTTATTCATTTTAATTTCATAAAAATGTTAATAATTTAAATAAAATATTTGTTTTTTCCTTTTTTGCCCTTCTTATAGTTAGAAGGAACTGCTAAATCAAGATATTAAACAACTTCTGTAGGGCTGTTGGAAATCAAGAATTTATGTTTTGTCATATGTCTTGAAACAAAGATGTTATTTGATTTGACCCATGTGTTCTTCATGTGTTTTGGTTATGTATTAGTGTATTACATATTGAAAAGTGTTGTTGTGATGATTCATGTTTCTTATAGGCTTATTGTCGTTGTGTGCTTGCGTATTGGGCAGTTCTTTGCCTTTCGGCACTGATGTTAGCATGGCATGTTTGTATTCATTTGTTAATGTATTGCTAGGTTCTTTGTTTTTTTAGTAGATATCATCCCTTTTTTTAGCAGACAACTAATTGTACAGTCCCTAACGGAGTTAGCCATGGGTGGTTGTGTTTGGCTATCTTTGTTTGTTATTTGGCAGTTGTAAGTGTCTTAGGATACTTTGTGTTTGTACTAAGGGTATAATGGGTATGTAATTATTTTAATTAAAGTTTAATCAATCTAATAATGAATTGGGTATATATGACAAATATAATGTTTAAATTGGGTATATATGTCATTATGATTTTTTGTTGGACAAATATGACATTTAAGGGATTAAATTGGATAAATATGGAATTAACCCTACTCATTAAGTAACGAGTTAATAGCATTTTTGGTCCTCGTGGTTTGGCCAAATTGCAAGTTTGGTCCTTAAAAGTTTGAAAATGCAACAATAGTCCCTATTTTGAAGTTTGGATTACATTTTTGGTCCTTATCGGTGTGAAATGACCAAATTACCTTTATCTTTTTCTGAAGAAGGCAAAGGGTATTTTAGTCATCTAACTTTATCTAGGGACCAAATATGCAATCCAAATTTCAAAATAGGAACTATCGCTGCACTTTCAAAGTTTTTGAGACCAAACCTGCAATTTGAGCAAACCACAAGGATCAAAAATGCAATTAACTCTTAAGTAAACGAGCATCTGTAGATATTTTATTTAGTTGTTAGTGTAGCCCTTAGATATTTTATTTAGGCTTTTCTAACTGTGCTAGGGCACAAGTTAAGCACATCATAAGTACAAAAGGGCTCATGAAAAAGTACACGAGGATTCTTATAAAAGTACAGACAAATGTACTTTTATGTGGGTTCATGTGTACTTTTAGTGTATTTATAGTGTGGTTAACTTATGCCTCTAAGGTACAAGTTAAAAAAACCCATATTTTATTTAGCTATTAGTGTAGTAAGTATGTTTTATTTGAAACTAGAGTTAACGTATTTAACATAAAGAGTAATTTTGAATATTACTTATATACTGCTCTCTATATTTTTTTTGCCAACATGTTAATAGGCAATTTTCTAGATATGCTAAATTGATCATAGTACAATTGAAATCTAATTTTGGTAAGAAGGTTAAACTTTTTAACTCAAAAGTACATTAAAGTTAGCAACCAAACAAAATATTCATTCAGATTTGTATACCTAGCTTGAAAATTTGCATGTCTTACACTCTGGTTTTTAGTGTAAAACGGACAGTAGAAAAATTGAGAGATAAAAAAGAGGCATTTTTTTTTCGTGTTCTCAAGTCGGAAAATAAAGGTAAAAGATGTAATCAAATTAAGCCTAAAATTCCACATCTCTTCAAATCATCTCAATTTGGGAAGAAGATTAGGAGGGGGAATTTGGCATAATTTACTTCCATCTTTTATTTTGTCTTCCTTAAAAAAAACTTAAGAACATGATTATTTTTCAATTTCATCTTCACTTCTCTTTTTTTCTTTCCAAATAAAAACTCAGAAACAAAGTTTTAATCTATATATAAACTAGATGCAATTGTAAAACAAGTTTCTAAATTTATACAACAGCTAAGTCAAGCACAAACAAGTTATAAATGATTTATTTATTTATTTATTTATTTATTTTTAAATTCATCATTGCCTTACTCTCACTCCATGGCAGTAATTATTTACAAGGGGCATAAATTCAGCCGTCTCGCTCAGAGTAGCACCAAAATCAGGATCGGCCCTAAATTTATTGCCTTGATCTGCTGAAGAAACATGGAACTCAAGGAAGAAAGGAAGAGAGAAGCAATGTTTTTGTTGTTGCTTAAACATATCTATAATACATAAAGTTTATCCCCCTTAATTTAATGTGCAAGGGGGGTTGTGCACAACCAAAAGTACCGTACATACATGTCTATGCATACCGAAATAACTACAACTCATCTCATTTTAGGAGGACCTCATATTCAATGCACATTCAGTTTGGTTTATGAAGAGTCTCGAGTTGAATGAAAGTATCCCTATCTTGAATGCTCGCATGCTCACAATAAACACATATTCAATGCTGGAAACACAAAAGGGCTGCGAATTTGCACCCTCAAAGAATATTGATCAATCTACAATTAAAACACTACTAAATGGAGCCTGCATAAATAAGGCCTGCAACCCATTATCTGCCCAGACATTGTGGGTAGGCGTACAAGTAAAAAAGGACCATTATTTCTAAAATTATGGCTGTAGAAATCGTAGGCGCAAATGCTGTATTGTTCCTGGACGAATTGAAATTGGATGAGACCGGTACCATCGTAGTGATGCTCTGTAGGATGTGGGATATAAATGCTCCTTCGGGCCGATACTTGAGCACTGATTTCTTGATCTCTGATGCTAAAGTATGTTGACATCCATGTTTGAAAAACCTAAATAATGCCAATATGTAATGAAAAATATATCAAATGTCTGTGTTGTTTATCAATTTTTTCTTATCTACTTTTGATGCAGGGAAATGTTATCCATTGTACCGCCAAGGCAACAGTAGCTCACAATTTCTTGAGGTTAAAAGAGGGTGCTATATATTCGGTTAAAAATTTTGTAGTCATGCAAAACAAAGAAGATTTTCGTATCAGGAAGGACGATACGTTCATGCTTGAGTTTAATGGATCAACAAGCATAAGGAAATCTTTGGTTATATCTAAGGGATTTGTTAGGTATCCGTTACAATTGGTTGATTTTGATCATATCCATCCCACAGAAAACAAATATCTCATTGGTAATGTGCTGTTTGTTTAGGTATCTTAAAATTCTTTGTTTTTAAATATTGTTTCTATAAAAGCTTTTACATTTCAGATGCTGTAGGTTATGTGACAAATGTTGGTAGGATGAACTATACCAAAACAGGATCCAAAAACCTTGATTTCTACCTGGCGAATCATAGGTTGAAATTTATATTTGTTGCAAAGGATGTTGTAAAAATTAAAATATTTTTGCCGATGTGTATTAGGAAACTTACTTTTCTCTTTATTTCGATTCCCTTTGTAATCAGGGGCCATTCCATACGGGTGACCCTGTGGGGAGGGCTTGCTGATGTGTTGATTGAGAAGAAGGCGACGCATGTAGGCATGTGTGCTGTTGTGGTGACTTCCACCTCTGCAAAACAATATAACAGTAAGTGGCGTATGGACTATTTACCTTTTGCATGTTCAACACTTTTCTTTTACAAATTTAACCTTTGATATTACCTGCCAGATAAGCTCTATCTATCCAGCAGTTCATCCACCCAGCTCCTAGATTTCGTTGACATTCCTGCAATTAAAGAATTGAATTCAGAAATTTGGTAATAAACTAATTTTTATTATTGAATACATCCTAAAACCAACAAATTTTAACAAATCATTCAACTGTTTGTTAGCATCATTGATGCTTCAAAAGGAGCTTCGCGTGTAGACAGCTCTGAACCAAGAGAAGGATCTATCGAGAATCTGCTCATGTGGGCCCGAAATAAAAGGAATGATGTATGTATTATTTTGCACCCGGCATCTCTATATTATCTTTATAGTGCATAACATTTATAAATATTATTTATACACAGACTGCCGTTTTCATAATTAAGGCCAAGATTGATAATGTGCGTACTAGAAAGGGATGGAATTTCCCATCATGTGGGGGAGACAATTGCAGGAAAGGGGCTACTAGAAAGAATGGGAGATTTTGGTGCGAGTCATGCAGCAGACCAGTTGAATACCCGGTAATAAGGTAATGACATATTTGTAGCTTATAGTTTGATTGTTTGAATGTGTTAAATAAAATTGCTCACCTTGACATTTACCATCTGCTGAATGCTTTCTTCAGATATCGTCTTGAACTTGGTATATCTGATGATACCGAGCAGACTGTGGTTGTCCTTTTTGATGATGCATTCGTTGAATTGATCGGGTTCCCAGCTTCGGCGTTAGTGTCGGATGAGGATGAGGTACATTTATAAATCCCCGAGTACTTACACCCTATTACATCATTTCCATTGCTCACGGCTTACTCTACAGGGTTTAGACGATCATGCAAACTTGCCATCACCTATAGCTGACCTCATTGGGACAACACACGTGTTTGAAATCAAATCTCACACATATTATGAATATGGAACATTCGAGAGTTTTACGTGCTGGACAGTTGACCCGCATAATCCATCAGCTGAACCCACAAGCGCAAGCATCGTTGATAATGAAACCGCTGTTACATGCTCATCATCCAAGTCACCCGGCCAGTCGCCAACCCTCACTACACCGTCCAAGCCTGTAGAGGATAGGATAAGGAAAAGGTAGTCGAAACAAACAAAAAAAACATCAATACAACGTGTATTTGTATAAATGCACGTACTGATGAATTCCATTGTTTGCAGGGTGGTTATTGATGATTCAGCGACAGAAAATGAACTGCTGCCGGATAATGATGTACAGGGTGATGAGTCTAATATTGCAAGTAATAATACATCTTCAACGTCCAGCCCATCATTCAAACGACTGATAAAGACCAACTCTGCAAATGATAATAAAAATAAGAGGTTAGCAACGTTAAAACATTTGGGTGACAACAAAATATCTTTTATCCTATCTATCTTGCTACTGCAATACATTTGACGTAATAATCATGTTCCGTTGTATGCAGTGTTGCTATTGAGAATTCGGACGCGGATATTGAACTGGTAACTGTAGACGTTGAGCAGAATGGTGATGATAGCACCCTAACCGTTAAGAAGAAACAAAGACGGTGAGCCCATATTGATTGTCACTTTTTGTCGTTAACCCTTTTACGTTTGCCCGCATAATAACACGTTTCTCCCTATATATTTTGTAAACAGGTTTGTGGTTGAAGAATCGGAATGACCCCAACCAGGGAGCGCCCCATCAAGACTTTATAAAACAAATGCTTATGACAATAATAATACATTTGATAAAAACTGCTTTTGGGATTTTGTTTTAATTTTGTTTTAGTTGTTCTTTGGAAGACACAATACTCAACCGTTCCGTTACATTTGGTTTTATTTTTGTTTGACAATATATTTTGGTTTGCCATCAGACGAAATATTTTTACTTTTTGTGCTAAACTCCATTTGATATACCTCCAAGATGAACATGTTGTGGCTTTGGACAGTTGCTACATGAGATCAAATAGATATGTGTGTTAGTAATGCGAGATGACCATGAAAGCAATGATGGTTCTTTTGATTTATCCATCAGACATTGTTACCAAATGTAATGTCTAATGTACAAGATAGTTCTATTAATGAACCAAACGTTCATATGTATATACTATTTCATGTAATAGTTGGCAAGGATAGTTTTTTTTTCGATTTCTCCATCAGCCATGGTTACCAGATGTAATGTCTCATGAACAAAATAAATATGTGAATGAACCAAATGTTAATATATGTATACTGTTTCATGTGATAACCGTGTAACCAAACATCTAATTAATAAAACTCATTTCTATGTAATTTACTAATTTTCCTGTTGTATCCCCTTTTTTCATTCACTCATATAACCCTTTCATGTGATAAACGTATAACCAAACATCTAATTAATGAAGCGTACTTCTGTAAAATTATCTAATTCTCCTGTAGTATCCCCTATTTTCATTCACTCATATAACCCTTTAAATAATTTATCGACTTAAAGTATGTAAATGGTCTTCTAAATTCATGAACACATGTGCTTGGTTCATTGTGAATACCTAATAAAAAGTATTTAAAAACTTGCGGAAATTACCCAAAGGTTAAGACGGTGTGTTTTAAATCTATATACAGAATACAGAAAACAAATAGTTTGCATTTGTTGTCAACAAATCCGCTGGCACAACATGTGTATTCAAAGTTGCAGAATGCATCGCATAACAATAGCTCAAATGATAAAGATATTGAAGATGGTTATGCTGCTTAATGCAATCACGAAGATTGGCTAAAATTGACTTTGTTATATACCTAATGAATTAAATAATGACTGTTAAATTATGTTTGTTATGAATTATATGAGTTTGAAACCCTCCTTCTATTTATATGTATTTATACCATCCACTACATATGTTTAATTTACACATACATTATTATTTTATACATAACAAGTATGATATAAACTTATCTTATAAGGCAATTTATAAAACAAGTTAATCCCTACTTTACTTAATAACAATTAAGAGTTTTTTACTTTCTCCATATGTTATATAGATGAACAATAATGAATTTGTCTGTTATTATTGGAAAAAAATCAGTCTCATTATTAAATCAATAATAAGAATCATAAAAACCTGGAGATACTTACCATACAAGCCTGTTCATTGTTCACTACACTTATTGCATCAGTTCAACAGTAGAATCCCAAGAGATGCTTTAATATACATCTTGCTTCTATATCTTTCCAAACCTGCAAGGTTATGTGTTGCAAAATTGATACATATCCTCCAAATAATAAATGAATACAGGTACATCTCAATTTAACAAGATAGTATACCTTCCAATTATGTATATGGTTAAATCCATCTTTGTTTTTTCGTTACAGGGTCACAAAATGATCATGCTCAGGTTCCATCCCTGTCAGACATGTTGCACAAATCTTTCGTTATTGATTCGAAAACAATTATCAGTCAAAGTGGAATAACACAAAGCTATTGTGGTTTACGGCTAAATGAAATTGTCAAATCATTTACAGGTATACACCAGTTCCAAACATTGACTTGCGTTATTATAGTACAAAATTGTTGCAACAATTGATACCTGATTCGCATGTTCACCGTAATTTGTTAGGACAAACATCACGCTCAGTGGGCGATTTACCAGATATGACGGCGAATCAAATGGCTTCTGCTTCAAAACAACCCTTTATGTATAAAAAAAGAAGATCAGCAGGTGTTTAACTAACCAAATTATATTTGGCAGACAATTGTTTCCGTAATAATGAATAATACCTTAATGTTATTCATACAGGGACACTCTCTCAGCGTGCAGCTAAAAAAATCCCACACGGAGCCGCACATGCATCTGCAGGTAGTTTCATATTTTATAATTGATGCCTTATGTTATTTGATGGATAAAAATGTTGTTATTCCCAATTAAATTTACCTTTTTTGGCAAGGTGTTCCCGTTGTTTACCATAATATTGGCCATCCATCATTTGAGTGTCAAAATTGCAAAGCTATTATGTGGTATCGGAGAGAGCGATAAATCAAAGAGCGTTGCCAACCCAACTTTTTCCATTTGCTGTCAAGAGGGAAAACTTCTTTTTCCAATATTTAATGAAGCACATTCACCTCTTAAAGAGTTTATGAACTATAATAATCCTGCAAGTTTAAGATTCAAAGACCAGATCAGGGTATATAATGGCATGTTTTGTTACACATCTTTTGGAGAAAAAATAGACCATTCAATTAACACGGGCAGGGGTCCATATACCTTTAGAGTAAATGGCCAAAGCTATCATCGAATAGGTTCTCTTCTTCCAAAACAGGGCATTCAACCTAAATATGCACAGCCATACTTTTTTGACACTGGAAATGAAGTGAAAAACCGAATGAGAGCTTTTATAGACAAAGATGGGGGATGTGTGTTGGATCCAAGTATAGTAGCGAGATTGATTAAAATGTTTGATCAATCAAATTCAATCACTAAGGCATTTCGAATGGCTCGGGATTGGTGTGAGAACCACAATTCAGCCACCTTTGAACTACGGCTGATAAGTGGACATAGTACATCTCGGCAATACAACGCACCAACCGTGGCCGAAATAGCAGCTCTAATTACTAATGACTTTGGTGATGGTATTCCTACAAGAGATATTATTGTAAGTAACAGGGATGAAGGTTTGAAATGTATTTCTGAGTTGCATTCAGAATACATGGCACTCCAATATCCATTGTTATTCCCATATGGGGAGGAAGGATTTCATGAAAAGATACCATATTACAACAACATGGATGTACGCAAGACCAAAAGGGCTTTTGTCACAATGAAAGAATACTATTCATATATCATACAACAGCGAAATAACCAAGGTACTACACTGCTTAGAGGTGGGCGATTATTCCAACAATACTTGGTGGATTCATATGCGGCTGTTGAAGAACAGAGGCTAAAATGGACCAGGAAAAATCAAGATACATTACGCGTTGATCTATATCATAATGTTTGTGACGCTGTAACAAGGGGGGATACAAGTGCAGCAGGACTGGGAAAACGAATCGTTCTGCCAAGAAGTTTTATAGGCGGTCCAAGGTATATGATACAAAACTACCAGGAGGCAATGGCTATATGCCGGGCGTATGGGAATCCAGACCTGTTCATCACGTTCACTGCTAATCCAAAATGGCCCGAGATTGCAGAAATGCTAAAGCACGTCCCGGGCCAAAAAGTCCATGACCGTCCAGAAGTGGCAACACGTGTGTTCAAGATTAAACTTACTGAACTGTTAAACGACCTTACAAAAATTCATATTTTTGGCAAGTCACGAGGAGGTAAAAAAAAATTAACTCATAATTTTAATCTATTAACTCTTTTATATATACATTATGTATTATCTTATGTTTTTTTCCAATTATATTTCAGTTGTGTATGTCATATAATTTCAAAAACGTGGACTGCCACATGCTCATATCCTACTGTGGCTACAAGAAGAATTGAAATGCAAAACCCCATCCCAGATAAATGATATAATTACAACTGAGATACCATGTTGAATCAATGATCCGGATGGGTATAAAGTAGTAACTGAGTTTATGTTACATGGACCTTGCGGTAAAGATGATAAAAAAGCCCCATATATAATTGAGGGTAAGTGCTCAAAACATTTTCCTAAACCTTTTGTGGTTGAAACAATTGTTGATAATGATGGTTATGCTATTTATTGCCGGAGGAATAATAACGCTCACTATATAAAAGGGAAATTCAAGTACGATAACAGATATGTGGTGCCTCACAACCGTTATCTCCTCATGAAATACCAGGCCCACATTAACGTGGAATGGTGCAACAGATCAAAAGCAATTAAGTACTTATTCAAGTACTTAAATAAAGGTCCCGATAGAGCCAGAATTGTTATACAAGAGAATGTTAAAAATGATGGTGATTTAGCAAATGTACAAGTTTTGGAGGTGGACGAAATAAAGAACTATTTGAATTGTCGTTTCTTAGCTCCATGTGAGGCGGTGTGGCGTTTGTTCTCATACGACATACATTACTCATATCCATCTGTTATGAAGCTGAATTACCACTTGCCGAATCAGCACGCGATCACAATACGTGACTCAGAAAGCTTACCCGCCCTAATTCAAAGAGAATGTATCGACATGACCATGTTCACTGATTGGTTTGAATTAAACAAGCGTGATACAGAAGCGAATCAATATACGTATGCTGAGATACCTACACATTACGTGTGGCATGAGAAAGACAAAATGTGGAAAAAACGCAAATTGAAAAAATGCATCGGTCGGATTGTTTACTCGCACCCGGCGTCTGGAGACCGATATTATCTTAGAATGTTGTTGAACATTGCTAGAGGTCCTGATTCTTGGGAAAAACTCATGACTGTTCACGACAAACTATGTTCCACTTTCAAGGAAGCATGTTTTGAATATGGCCTTTTAAATGATGACACGGAATGGACACATGCTATATCAGAAGCAAGTGTATGGATGTTTGTACCACAGTTACGTGACATATTCGTAACAATTTTAATCTTTTGCGATGTTAGCAGACCTTTAAAATTTGGGAAGAAAATTGGAAGTTTCTATCAGAAGATCTTCTACACAAGAAAAGTAAAATGTTTAATTATCCTGGCTTGGAGTTGACGGACGAGCAACTAAAGAACTATTGTTTGATAGAGATCCAAGAGTTGTTAAATAGAAATGGGAGAACTTTATCTGATTTCCAAGACCTACCAGTGCCTGACCCAAGGTTACTAACCAACATGGACAATCGTCTCATACGAGAAGTGTTGAATTATGATATGAAACAAAGTAAGATTGAACATCAGCAACTTCATTCATTGTTAAATCCCGAACAACGTTTAATCTATGAAGAGGTGATTGAATCTGTCCATGGTAAAAAAGGGAACTTTACTCGTCTACGGTCGGCGTGAACTGGCAGACGTTTTATCAAGAGTATCATCTCAAGATTAAGATAAGAACGCATGATAG
>OU343217.1:295954865-295997902 GCA_910596185.1 Chrysanthemum makinoi | reverse complement strand
GATTCTCTACATCTTACCTTTTCAAACCCCGCTCGGCAGATATAGGTAGTGTTGTTGTTGTTGGGACTTTGACCATATAAGTTGACGTTGTTAAGTTTTTGGTTGATTAGAAAGCTTTATTTTTAGTCGGAGGTCTTTCTGGACAGTTTCTATACCTTTGGGTTAGGGGTACGTGTGTCGAGATCATACTTACCCTGTACCTTGCCCATTAGTGGGATTGAGTATTGTTGTTATAGAAAAAAGTTATTTAGCTCTTTAGGAGTTTGTTATTTTGGGGTTTTTGACCTTATTCTGTTCGGCATATTTTTCAGAAGGCTTGTTTTTTAGTTTTAAGTTATGATGAAGTCATAAGTCAGAAAAGAAGCCGAAAGAAATGGGCTTATGATAACTAAGCCGAACAAAATAAGCTCATAAGCCTAAAAACAAGCTAAAACAAACACCCTTAGTTTATATGTGGAGCCTAATACGAGATAAAATTGGTCCGTTAGAAAAGTTGGTGGCAAATTGGGCAACAAATCAGTAGTAAGTTTGCATTAAAAAAGTAGTATTATGACCCCAAAAGTCATGATGTAGGCTACAAATCATTAAGCGGACTATTATTCAGTTTTGGTTATTATTTGTGCTAAACTGTGCGTTTATCTTGATTTTCTAGGTTAATATGTAGTACTGCAGATAGGGTGTTTTATTTGTTGCTAACACATGTTGTCTATATACTTTTTGCGACTGTGGTGATTGAAAAATGTTAACATAATTATCTGATAACGTAAGATCGTAAAGAATTTTACACCCACAGAACGTTTTAACAACATAAAACCCATTATTTGTGTTTGAAACTTTTGTTAGAAAATGGTTTATGAGTCTTTTCTTTCTACATCAGGGCAATCTTTCTTCCCATGAATATACAGCTAACGGGAATGATAGTGGATAAAAATATATTGTTGAACTCTGTAAATACGGTGTTGTTAGTTTTTTTTCTTCCTTGCGACTATTATGATTGTGCATGCATGTGATATTATCGATCCTTATGTTATTGTCAAGTTGAATCAACTATTATAGTTCACGCTAGATTTCTTACCTCTTATTTTGGGTTCAGACATGACTAAAAAGCTTACTTTTTGTTTTTTATATGCATACATATTGTAACAGTTTTTCACTTTTTCCAAAGAAAAGAAGCTAACCTAACACTAGATTTACAATTCATGATTGACGGAATCAGTATATGTTTCCTTGATTGATTAGCAAACTTACAACCACAACTAGGTTGAGTTTTTATGCATAGTTGTTAACTTTCTTTGTTTGTTTCATGTATTGCAGAAGCAACACCAAAAATGATAATGAGAACGATGGGGGTAAAAGGTCTCACTCTCTATCATCTGAAGTCACATCTTCAGGTCTGTAATTACGTTCAGTCTCCTGAAAATCATTTATGCAATTGTCGTTGTTTGTGGCTAGAGGTTGCAATATCGATCTATTTACATGTGAATGGGTGAATTTTGGGTTGTGATATGTCTTAAATGGGCTAAAAATGGGTTGAAAGTCTCCCACAACCTATTTTGAATTCATACAACCTCCTATATCGTTTTTATCGAAAGATTTAGTTTTTTTAATCGTAATTGACACATTAAGTATCTTTTAAACAAGGACAAAAGATTCAACCTACTTCGACATATACTACAAATGACATGTTTCAGCCCGAACTCGTTTCGATTTAACCCACCCATTTAGCCATCTATATCTTGACCATCAAGATGTCTATATACCAACACAGCCCACAAAGGAGACCCATAATGTAACTTTGTTAATTGTAACGTTGGTATATTACTCCGAGGTTTTACTTACCATATAAAGGAGACCTGCAATATAAGTATGTTACTATATTTAGCACATTTAGTTAACAATCTAGAATCTATAAATATATTAACGTATTAATCAGTTAAAATTCTGTATGAATGAAAAATGATACAAACTACACAAAACGACACAAACTTCACTAAAATTCCAAGTTATGTTGAACCTACCTCCCAATTCATGTACGAAGATTCCGCTTTTCGTGCTCAAAGTATTTCTTTGCCCCTATTTCTTGGACAATTATTGATCACCGAATGCTTCAACTTGGACGGATATTGCTAAAAGTCTTTGCATTTTTTGCTATTAATATTTCCATCTTCATGAAAGAGTGTACGAGAGGAATACAGTTGTGTTTGGAGGAAGAATTAAGGGATGATACATAGGAGACCAAGAGAGAATGAAGTTGAGAGTGTTTGTGTGTGCGTTAAATGAAGACTCCTCCTTTGGAGACAGAGGCTAAGGTTCGATCCTCACTCCCTGCAAAAAGGCCGGAGGTCCTCTGGAAGCAGCCTCTCTACCTTCGGGTAGGGGTAAGGCTGTCTACATCTCACTTCCTCCATACCTCGTGGAAGACGGGATTGGGTACCGCTAAATTAGTTACTTATCAAAGATGTGTCAGGTAAAGTTAGTGACCCAAACATTGTGTCCTTGGATTTGATTTTAGGGACACCATGTTTGGCCCACTATCAAAATTCGATACCTAGTTTGATACAGCAACTATATATAATATCATGCAGAGAACCGAAATTGTTTATTGCTTAATAAAGTAAATACAAAAACGACTACTCTCACGTTTTCTAGTTCTAGCTATATGTCATGTGTTACTTCTTAAAAAAAAACATATTCTCTCTTGAAGATGAAACTATAAATAATTGCACTCGCAACAGCTAGGAGTTTTGCAAATCTGTCCGATTAGGAGCATTCGGTCATCACAAGTTGGGCCAATTAATGGCGGCAGGTAGAAATTTTTGATTGGGGGTGTTTGGTTTGCGGTTAAGTAATCACTATGGTTATGGGTTTGAGAAGAGAGAGAAATGGGAATGGATTTTTAAACCCGAACATTTTGGTAGGTATTCAGTATTTCCAATACTATCGGTTTCAAATCTAATCCTATAACGAAAAAATACAGACTATAGTGAAACAACTTAGACCATACTGCCACCATAATTAAGATTATTATTGTAGTATTATAGTTTTTGTATACATTAGCACATTAATCATATCTTAAAAAGGGAGAAAAGAAGTATATGCTGGTTAATCCAACCGGATCAGTACTAAAAATAGACACGTTTTGACCGAATCCGTTTTGACTATTACTCCTCACTATCAAGAGTTCAAGACGTCTATATAACAACACGATCCACAAAATGAATTTGCATAATAAGCATGTTAAATGATGCTTTTTTATTTTTTCTTCGGGTCCACTAACTCATGCCATATATGTATTTGCAGAAATACAGAATGGGGAAGCAGTCGTGCAAAGAGTTTTCAGAGAACTCTAAAGAAGGTATGACTTTATGAACTTTCCATCTTAAGAAAATCGTGACTGCAAACTGCACCAATTCGATAAAATGAAAGAGAATTGATTATTTTCTTTCCATTATATATAAACCTGATTAAGTTACCTTTCCCTGCTCAGTTAACAGCTTCAAGAATTAAAATATCGTTTTAAAAAATGATTTTTTTGTACCTGAGTGTTCACTACTAATGTATGGTATACTCTACAGCATCTTGCATTGCTGAGAGCCAGGACATGGGTTCAGTCACATCATCTTCTACCAGAATGATGCCACAAGACTTAAATGAGTAAGTTTTGTCTATTGATTTCTTACATCAGTAATAGCTTAAGGTGGCAATTTTGACCCATTGATCTGTGAATGGGTTGTGCTCTATTTCGAACGGGTTCAAATGAACTAATTGAACCAAAAGGGGAACGGTTTAATGTTGAAAGTCTCCCAGAAAGTCTATTCCAACGCATACAACCTCCTAATGCGTATCAATTCAGTAACTTAGATTATTGTAATAATCTTATGTTTGTAATATACTTTTTGAATTCAAAGTTGATGCAAAGAATTAAAATTTGCACAAAAAGTGTTTTTGGGTCAAGCCAGCCCAACCCGGCTTGCTTGACACATCATGCCACCACTAGATTTAACCTTATTACTTGATTTTCTTGTTATGAAACAGCGGCTTTGAGGTTACAGAAGCTTTGCGAGTACAGATGGAAGTCCAACGGAGATTGCACGAGCAGCTAGAGGTTAGTTGATGAAAGAAATTTCTGCTTGTAGGTGTGTGTGTGTGTGAGTGTATTTGTGCACAATTGGTTAGAATAGCCCAAACGGTTAAAATTTATAAGGTAGCAAACGGGTCAAATAGATTTTATTAAAAAGCTGAAAACACGTCAAATGGGTAAAATATGCCAAACAAGTTGGAAGTCACGAAAGTGTATACTTAGCGCGCACAACTTCTGAATTCTTTTTAAGAACTTAGCATCTCTAAATCATATGTTATGCATTAATTAGTTACAGTATTCTTAAAACAGAAACAAATGTTTGTGGGTCAACCCAACCTAAACGGATGAGATTTTCCCTGTTGAGGTTACACGGGGAGGGCGAGCCAGGACCGTTTCCGACCCTTCCCTGGCCACCCTCAAGTGTACACACCTAGCAAGGTTTGAACCCTTGACCTCTTGTGAGAAAACCAAAGACCTTACCACTAGGCCATTTGGCGAATTGGCGGTGGTTTGGGTCAACCCAGCCTATTCTGACAAAATTGCATTAGGATTTAATGGCCACGTTTATATCACACCAACACTTGGCACATGTTTCAGGTTCAACAACGTCTCCAACTTCGGATCGAATCACAAGGAAAGTATCTTCAATCAATCCTGGAAAAAGCGTGCAAAGCTCTAAGCGATCAAGCAATAGCAACTGCTGGATTAGATGCAGCTAGAGAAGAGTTATCAGATCTTGCAATCAAGGTAGCCAATGAGTGTCCTCCATCTGTCACCCCGACATCTTCACTCACCCACGTTTCCAACCACGTTGAAAATGAACATGCTCCAAATGTTGACAGTTGCTTGAGTTCTCAGGCTGATGCTGCGAAGAAGAGACAAAGGGCTATGTTTATGCAGTCGGAGTGGAGGGGCGTCTAACTTTGGATAAGCTATTGGAATATTTTGTTTTTATCCCGATGACATTTTCCCCGGCCTCTAGCCTAATGCAGGGGGAAACAGGTTTTATTAAGTAGGGATTATCTTTAATTAGTCCGTATCTTGGCATGTATGACTGATTTGTATAGTCGGCAGCAGTTGGTAGGAACACAAGAAAGACTGGTTATTAGTTCTTTGGTTTAGTTCATTCGAAGTTTGGTCCTAAGTCTGTGATGGTTAAACCTGGTCCGGGACTTGTATTAGTCATGGACAAGTCGCACAGTCAGAACCCTTTTCTCTTAACCGTACGCAGAAGTAACCTTTCGTCTCATGAATCATAATTTGTGACTTTTAGTTATGTGTGTTTCACGTCGTTCAAATAGTAATAACATTACAAATATCAAGTTTCGAGCTCTTTAAGGTGTCAACAAGAGTTATTTAGCTTCTCAAATAAGTTTTGCCAAACACCCCCTTATCAGTTGAAACTCGACTCATTGTGTATACCTGTTCAGTTGTCTTAAATTCAATTTTGATCTCAACCTCAATAAAATATGAGAAATGATATTTCTTCGTGCTCAACATTCCTACATATCATCCTACTCACAAGATCTTGACGTGTGGAAAAACTGACGGTTTAGATGAAGAGAGATAAAGAGGGTAGGAGGATGAGTAGAAAAAAACGTAGGATGATATAACAATGCTCAATGAGTAAGTCCATTTTCCCGAGTTATTAGGTGTACAATCTTCAACTTTTTTAACCTGTTTGGAATTGCATTTGCAAAACTGCGTTTTCTACTTTTTCAAACCGCGTTTTCTCGCTATAATAACACACAGAGTCATATTATAACACCTAATTAGCACTTATTGGCGTTGTACAAAAGCAATAACGAAATAATCACCCCTTAAAACTCAGTCCCAAACACAAGAAAAAGCGAAAAAAGGAGGGAAACTGTTTCATCAGAACCTGATTCTTTTCCACAATGCTTTCCATTTATCTTCTTTTTCAATCATTCTCTCCTCATTATTCTTGCACCCTTATAACAACATTACCTCAATCAAACAATCCAATCCTTAATGAGTAAGTCCATTTTTCCGAGTTTCGTTTACATTTTTAGTACTTTCTTCTTGATGCTAATAGTTTTTCGTCCTTTTATCGTATGTGTTATCTGATGCAAGTCTAGATTCTTAACATAGAATTTCTGATCATGTTGGAATTAGTAATTTAGTTCTGCAATTATTGGCACATATATATGCTGTAATAGTTGCATGTTTTAAGAGCGAGTTCAGCTGAATTAAGGCTTCGAAGAGATTTTTTTATTTTATTTATTTATTTATTTTTTTGCGTGTTTCGGATTGCATCTTAAAGGAGAGCATCGGATCATTACGTTTGAAAAACACAGATAGTACGAAAATGGTGTTAGCAAACTGTTTAGAAAAGGTGATTTTCTGCGTTTTCTTGGAGAGAAAACACAGTTTTGTAAACGCAATCCCAAACCTCATGTTGGAATCAGAATGCCAAAATCACTGAAATTTCGAATTGTTGATTAAAAGCCGTGCCCTTGTCTGCTTTATAATAGAACATCGATTTTATAACAGATTTTATCACTGAGATTACATGTTTGATATTTTATGAAGATACGTCTAGTCCGTGCCCTTCTCTCAAGTCATTATCCTACAAAGTTGGAGTAATGCTGCGTTGTTGGAATTCCACAAATGGGTACGAGAGGTTGGACAGTGAGCTCGAGAGGAAAATGATAGAGGTCAAGAAAAGATATGCACCAGGAAATAGCAGCATCAGGTCCATCAACAGCATTATTCTGAAGTTTCCTCAGTTCAGACAAGGATTGGAAGAGATTAGAGGCGTTTTTCGACAGTTTGGTCAGTTTAACAAGAAATGGTGTAAAATAATATCCAACGGTTCTATCAGATTCCTGTTTGTTTGATTCTCATTTCTTATGCAGATGTTGATTCAAACGGAACCATCGACCATGAGGAGTTAAGAAAATGCTTACACAAATTTCAATTCGACTGCACTGAGGACGAAATTAATGACCTTTTCGAGTCTTGTAACTTGGGCAGGAATCAAGGCATGAAATTTAACGAGTTTATCGTTGTCTTATGCCTTATCTATCTCCTTACATGTACCTCCTCTTCAAACCATACGGTAAACACAATGTTCTAAAAATCTTTTGACTGTTCTCGAGCACAATCTAATAAATGGGCTACCTTTTTTTTAGGCGACAACAATGGGATCACCAGAGCTCAAATCAACATTTGATACCATAATTGAAGCGTTCTTATTTCTTGATAAAAATGGTGATGGGAAACTAGACAAGAAGGATATGACTAAAGCTATGAACAATGATTTTCCTAAGGAGAAATCTCCGAATCACATCACCATGTCACGATTCAGTAATACTTTTGGACTTAGCATAAGTTCTTATAAGCTAAACCTTTTTTGTACAAGCAAAAATACAGTCAATTAATTGTCAAATCATTTTTATTTAGTATGTAAATTGTGCATAAACGCAGGAGAAATGGACTGGAACAAGGATGGGAAAGTCGGCTTCAGGGAGTTCCTATTCTCCCTGATCAATTGGGTTGGGATCGACTCCATTAATGAAGTTCATGTCGAAGTAATCTGAGGACATAAACCGTGAAAATGTAAGATTGATTGCAATATGTTCATAAACGCAGCATTTAACTTCATGAAATTGTCATGTACATATGTATGTATATTATTTTAGAAAACTTCACACCTCTGTACATATTTGCAAAAGAAAAAAAAAACAAAATCGATTTATTGTATTCCTAAAGCTTGAACTCTTCGTACTAATGAGAGTGTGTACGCGTTTCTTTCATTCCATTCTTCCGTTTTCTCCTTCCCAAGTCCCACTTTCTTTAGACATTTATCACGACCATTGAGAGCACCAACAATCTGACTCATCGTTGGTCTTAAGTCTGGGTTCGACCGTGTGCATGCCAGACCTAACTTCACTAGCCTAACCAACTCTTTGTAATCATACTCTCCATCTAGTCTCGGATCCACAAATTGTTCGTAATCCCTTTTTTGAATCTCAAATTGATGTACTCGTTTCACTAGTAACACTTCAGGTCTTCTGAAATCAACCGCCATCTGTCCACTAACTACTTCAAGCACCACTACGCCGAAGCTGTATACATCAGCCATTGTGGTAGCTACCCCCGACTCCAAATATTCCGGTGCTATATATCCAAAAATCCCGTTTACTGAACTTTCCTTGCTGACATGTTCATGTTCGTTGCGGCTAGAAATTCTGCTAACGCGAATGAGCCTAATCTAGGATTCATGTCTGGTTCAATGCCTACAGCTGAAGAAGTGATGTTTCTATGAATGACCTGTTCTTCCCATTCGTTGTGAAGATACTGAACTGCACCAGCTAGTGATTTCACAATGTTGTATCGGTGAGTCCATTTAAGGACGGGCTGTGATTTGCGATGGTTGTGATGCAAAAGAAGCTGACCCAAGACACGGTTAGCTGAATAATTGTAGACCACAAGCATCTCACCTTGTTCGGTGCACCAACCATGGAGCTGAATAATGTTCCGATGGTTAAGTCGTCCCAAGTTAGAAAGTTCATTTGAAAACCGCGTACGTAATGCAGGACATGTCTTCATCCCAAGCCTCTTCACGATTATGTCTTGGTTATCGAGAACACCATAGTACGATGTCCCAAAATCAAGCTCAGCTAACCTATTATAATCCGAGAAATTGTCAGTTGCATTTATGATCTCGTTGTAAGTTATCTCGCGTGGTGGTTGGACCATTGAGCCTATTTTTGATTGGCGACGGGTCAAATGGGTCGAAATGGGGACATCGTCTTCTGCAGTTACATACAAGCTTTCGTCCTTGGCGGATAGGAAGGTTGTTTGGTTCTCGGAAATGGTAGCATTGGTGGTGGTGGTGGTGGTGGTCGTTGTGTTGGTAGTTAATAATGGTGTAGACCGTGTAGTGGCGGTGTTACTGTTGGTAACAGTACTACTAATAGGTGGCGATATAGAGATATATCGAGGGTGGGCTTTGAAAGACGGAAGATCGGGGAGGTTAACGTTACAGCTACTCGAAAGCATATCCAAGATCCATCTCATGTTGGGTCGAGCTCGTGGTTCATGGACTGTGCATAGCAGCCCGAGATGGATCATATGCTCGATTTCGTTAACTTTATATGACCCGTCTTTGAATCTACGATCAATAGCTTTTGAAGTAAGTTTATCATCAGCTAAATCTCGTATCCAGTCGAGAAGAACAATCTTCTCATCTGGAAAAGTAAGATCCACTGCTTTTCTCCCCGAAGAAATCTCGAGCAACACAATACCAAAGCTGAAAACATCTGATTTCGCAGTAGCAACACCTCCTTTCACGAAACTTTCGGGTGATAAGTATCCAATTGTCCCACCTATTCGTGTAGTGTCTGCCACTTTAAACGTACGACGTTTTACTGATGGGACTCTTATTTGGTAGCTAAGTTCATGTTCCAACAATCTAGCCAACCCGAAATCACCAAGCCTCGCGTTAAGCCGTGAATCAAGCATCACATTGCTCGTTTTCACATCACGGTGTATAATCTGAGCCTCCAACTGCTCATGTAAATAAAACAAAGCCCCGGCTAAACCCTTCACAATTTTCGCTCTCTGATCCCATCCAAGAACCGTCCCAGCCTTCCTAAACAAAACTCTATCAAGACTCCTATTCGGCATATACTCATAAACAAGCAACAACTGATCATCATGAACACACCACCCACGTAACGGGACAAGGTTCTTATGTCTCAAACGAGCCACAGCCTCGAGCTCAGCCCTAAAAGTCTTCTCAAACCTCTCACCAGTCTCCATCAAGCATTTAACCGCAACCACGCTTCCATCACTAGGCAAAACCGCTCTATAGACCCTCCCGAACCCCCCACTGCCCAAAACCTCATTTTTACTAAACCCTTTGGTCCCTATATAAAGCTCAGAGTAGCTAAACATTTTCGGACTATGGCCCGTAAACACATTCTCATTAGGAAACATGACTCCTTCGGTGTCATGATACACGCCAGACCTTTGATGACAAAAACCGCATGAACCAATTTGTGGCCTGCTGTCATAGAGCTTTTGAAGTGCATGTTTTATATAATTAGGAACATGTATGCCACAAGACCTATGCTTCGCTTTTCGTGTCAGCTTTTTAGGTTGTGACCATGATCATGATCATGATCATGGTCTGATGGTAATATGAAACAAAGGCTTCTTATGTGCATATTGTGATGGTGTGTGTAAGGTGATGAGATGAAGGTTAAAGTTTCTATAAATAGATGTATGAAATGAAAAGTGTGAAAGTGATTTGTGCAAGTTCAAAAGTTTGACTTATACACCTTCCTATAATATTCTTCTTTAGTACTAGTACTAGTCTTGTTTGGTTTGCTTTAATTTGAGTAAATTGCAAAAATATCCTTGTGGTTTGATTAAATTGCATATTTCATCCTTGCCTTTTCGAAAATGCAGGAACCGTTCTGTGAGAAACTTACGAGTGTAATTTTGGTTTGGCCAAATTTCCTTGTCTTTTCAAAATTGTAGATACCGTCTTTATGAGAAACTTACGAGTGCAATTTACGGGCCACAACAAAATGACCAGAATGTCTATCCTCTCATTATCAAATAGAAATAAGAAAAGGTTAATTTAGTCATTTCACTTTCTTTGGGGACTAAAATTGCACTCATAAGTAACCCACAATAACGGTGCATGCATTTTTTTAAAAATAAGGACGAAACATGCGATCCGGCTAAACCACAAAGTGGACTTTTGCAATTTACTCGTTTGCTTTTTTGGATATGTTTATTTGGTCTATGTTCACTTCATATTCTAGAGTCAAAGGAGTGACACTTGTTTTCTAGAATTAATTTACCATTTCTTTTTATCTAGAACAAGCCTGCATATATTGAAATATGATGTGCTAGATTCAAAGAAAAGATATATATAGCTCAGAGGTGGTGAGAGGTTAAACTATTTAGTAAAAATTCAAATACCAATTTTTGCATGCCTTAAAGTCAACTTTTACTTTTTAGACATATAGCTCAATTGATATGAGACAAAATACTTTGCAAGAAAATAGTCATGTTTTTTAAAAGAATGTTGATATTTATCCCTGATAAGTTATATAACACACATCTGACAATATTGAATGCACAAAATATGGTGTGTGCATCAAAATGAGTGATGTATGTATCAACTCCCTTTTTAAAACGTGTAAAAGTTCTTATAAATAGGTTAGTGTGTAAGTGTGAACGTTATTTTTCACCTATTATCATTGAATTTCTGAACGTGCAAATTGATCAACGTTACAAGTTATCATTTTTTTTTTTAAATATGATGTAAGACTGAAAAGTACGTGAAACAAAAAATATAACAACCCGAAAGAAGATGTACCGCTGGTCATAGGGATTTTAGGATTGGATTTGGATTCGATTTAAATTGGACATGATTTGGATTCGGATTAATTAAATGAAGCAGAGAGAAAATAAATTATTGATAAGTTTATTTTATATTTTTGTTTGAAATAAAAAAGTAATATAATAAAAAACTTTGTGGCTTAAAAAAAAGCTATCAAATAAAAAAAAATTGATTGGTCACATTAATGGATACCCATCAAATACCCACCAACGTTGGGTGGAATTGAAATTTGTGGTCAAATGATTGTGTCAGAGGAGTAGCATGGTACCAAACATCTATTTTAATCAATCTTTCAATCTATTCCCGGTAAACACCAGATACCAACCGGGTACTTTCTTAAGAGTAATATGTTCTATCAATTATGGGACCATGGAATAATTAAATATCTAAACAGTCGATTTTGAAATGTGGACCAAATTTGTATGTACCGTGTGGAACGTTTCAATTGGTATTTTCATAAAAGCTGCTTCATCCGTCTCAAAATAATTGTTCCCCAATAAAAAAACACACAATTTAAAAAAATATATATAATTATTATTGATTTTTCTTTCTTACTTTTTGTAAAATGATAGTTTTATTCTTAAATATCTGTTTTTAGTAGTGAACAATTAAATTGAAACATTCAAAAAAAAAACATGAACTATAAATTTAAGATGGAGGGAGTAATATTAATTAATCCACTTGAAATAATTTTTGTTGCATTTGGTCAAAAGAATAGAGTTGTGTGTTATCCGTAGCTCTAAGGGCTAAAGTTAAGAGAAAAAACTTGCATTATTAATTGTATACATAGTTGGTTTGGGGTAGTTCTTTTGTAAGAGGTGAGAGGTTATTTTTTATGGTACAATAAAATTATGCATGTCCTAACAAGTTGGATATTACCCGGCTACATGTTGCATTTTTCAACCAAATAATTGTAGCAATAAATCGTCTTATTGACGAGAGTATGGGCTCCACGGCCAATAAATTAAAGTATCCAATACTCCGCCGAACCGGATACCAAGACCAACACCGGGGGTCGTTGACTGACAGTTTGTCTCATTCCCCGATGTCGAGGTGACGGCTGAGACAAGGTTTAAAATGCGCCATAGACCCTAATAGACGCGACAGGCTGGGACCATATAGTGACATCAAGGAAGATAAATACACACATACGTAAGAATCGTGAAAAGTATCATTACTACACACACACATTTATACCATACCCTTTGACTTATCCCTTACTTACTCACGCCGAAGTCCCGTCCGGGATAACACCGGCGGCATTAACGCGTTGTTCATCTTTGGGTATGACATGAAGGCCATTCAAGGCGTGAAGGATATTTGAAAGACCTTACAAAAATACTTCATATGGCGCCATCCGCGAATGGGCCGATTCAATCTACTAGAGTTATAGGATGACGGTTCGACACCTCCGTGAACTTCGGAGAGGGGGAAGGGAGTTCTCCCTGTGACAAGTGGAACAAATTGGAACGTGAATCGCTACCAAGTCCATGATAAAAGAGCATAATAGTCGAAAAGGATACCGCTTGAGCCGATACTGGATTTTGAGGACTAAAATGACCGACAAAGACGACCTGGTAAGTAAGAAGGAGATAGTAACCGAATAAAATAAAGACGACGATCCGGGAAACCCTTCAAGGAAGTCTCAAGATCTCCTTCACTAGGCGATCATTGAATTCTCCGCTACCAGCACAAGATGCCCACCCACATCAAGCCTGCACGACGGGTTGACGGACCCTCAAGACCATCTCAACAGTTCACGGGAGCCGCAGACATGGAGAATGGCCAATGCCGGTATGGTGCCGATGTTCCAGCAGACTCTAGATGGAAAGGCCGTGAGGATGAGCCTGACCTCTCCGGAAGCATAGACGAATGAGCGGATTTCGGGAGCAGCTCGAGGCTCGCTTCTCTACACAAGACTTGCCTCAAGGACCCAACGGAAATAGCCAAGATAGTAAGAAAGGCTAATGAAACGCTACTTGAGTTTAAAGAAAGATGATCGCTGAGACGGGATTCATACAAGGTGTGCCGGAATCATGAGGATCTCCTCGCTCATGAATGGGTGTAAATGTCCGAGTTGGCTAAACGCCATTGATAAGGTTCGAAGACCGTAGAGAGATGATGGTTCGTAGATGACTTCGTAAGATCGGAGGAAGCTTTTTCCAAAGACCGAAGTTGCCCCCGTGGAGAGCATTATGACACAACTAGGAGAGCCTCAACCGACCCTTCGAAAAGGATGAAAGGGCTGCCGAGGACGTATGGAGGAGATAAGAGGAACGATGGGCGATATGGATACTCGGGTAAAGACCGCGGAAGTTCTCACCGCCACGGGACAGGTCGACACCCTATTTGCCCTCTCGAGGTGATCACCTAAGCGAAATAACCCCGCCTCACGCTGGAATCACTCATTAAGCCTCCTAAGGAATTGGCTGCCATGTACACAGCTACACCTACCTCCAAAACCCATGCACGACCGCCAAGAAAAGAGAACCAGGACAAGTATTGTGACTACCATGGAGAAAAGGGACACTACACAAATGACTGCTATCAACTCAAAAGCAGAATTAGCCTTGGAATCAAAGAAGTTGAACCACTTGATCAGGGACCTCAGGCAGAAGGGGAGACGGGATCCTCCCAAAAAGGAAACGGGGGGCAAGGATAAAGTCATTAACATGGTTCAGACGTGGTCTAAAAGAAAGAAGAGGAAGTCGCTAGAACAGGAAGAAGGGTGGATGCGTGTGCCCATAACGATCCCCTTCTTCGACGGGGACGACGACGACCCCCTCATAATCGAAGCAAGCATGGAAGGATACCTTGTGAGAAGGGTATTTGTAGACGGGCGAGCCTCTGGAGGTGATGTTCGAAAGCACCGCTTCAACAACTGAGCCCGGAGATAAGGTCCCGATCAAAAACAAACACGCAGATTTGCTCGGGTTTGCCGGACAAGTGACCAAACCATGGGGAAGATCGAGTTGGATGTCTCGTTCGGAGACGAAGGACTTTACCTAAGGTCGAATGAAGTTTACTGTCATCCCAGCTCCATCCCCTACAACGCGGATCTTGGGAAGGACGGGATTGAAGATGTCGAGCCATACCTTCCATGCGTGCATTCCATGATGAAGTTCCGACCAAGGAGTCGCCACTCGACTCGCTCCGGTCATCATCTCTCAAATGTAGGAGATTAGAAAAGATGCGCACCACTCCTCCCAAGCACAAGGACCAGAAACGTGAAAAGACCAATGAAGTGGGCCTCGCTGAGGTAGTGATTAACCCAACATTTCCCGGAACAATCCGTGACAATAGGAGGTGCCTCCTTGATTGTAAGAGGCACCTCAAAGAGCTCCTCCAGAAGAACATGGATGTATTTGCTGAGCCGACTGATATGATCGAGTTCCCCGAGGAGTAACCAGCACGCGTTGAACGCCAATCCTTCGGTGGATCCAGTATGCCAAAAGCGCAGGATGTTAGCGCCGGATCGAAGCCAAGTAGTCGCAAAGAAGTCGAAGAATGGGTTAAGGCCGGCATTGTTCGCCCGTCAAATATCCTACCGGATATCCAACCCGCTTTGGTCAAGAAGTGCGATGAAAGCCGGCGATGTGCATTGATTTCAAAAACATCAACTCGCCGCCCTAAGGACTACTACCCTCCGCCAAAGATAGATCGGAAGATCGAAGTCATGGGATATAGTTACAAGTGTTTTTTGGACGCTTACAAGGGATATCATCAGGTGCAAATAGCAAGGGAGGATGAGGAAAAAACAGCGTTCTACACAGAACAAGAAACTTACTGTTACACAAAGATGTCGCTCTACGGTAACGCCTGGGGCCACTTACCGCGGATGGTAGATTCTCGCTCCACGCAGATAGGAGGAACCCAAGCATATGTCGATGACATGGTCATCAAGAGCAAGGAGGAGAATGGAATGTTACGGACATAAACGCTCGACAACCTTCGGAGAATAAATATGAAGTGAATCCTAAGTGCTCCTTTGGAATGTAGGAAGGAAAATTCTTGGGATATATGGTAACCTCGGAGGGATTCAGCGAACAGAAGAAAACAAAGGCAATAATGGACATGCAGCCTCAAGTGGAAAGTTATGCCAACCATTTTTATCCTGTCACGAAAGATCCTTGCCCTTTTTCAAACACTCAAGAACATCACCAAGGAAAACAATGAGTATCGATGGATAAGAGGCCGAAAAGGCCTTCCAAGAAATGAAGAAGCTAATAACGGACCTCCTCGTTAACCACCCGGTGGCAAAGGAGGTATTGTATGTATACCTCGGCGGAAATGAGGAAGTCAATAACCCTACTGACCGAACGAAAGGGAAAACAATTCCAATCCGATACGTAGTTTAACACTCAACGAGGCGAAGGAATTACGCCCCAATTGAAAAATTAGCACTTTCCTTATTACACATGTCACGAAGATTCCGGAGGTATTTCGAAGCACACCCTATCAAGGTCATCACGGATCACCGACATGGATTATCAACAGTATGGCCGTCCGAAATTAGCTAAGTATTCGGTGGAATGAGGAGCTTACAACATCACCTATGAACCTCGAAACGCAATCAAAGGTCAAGTCCGGATTTTTCGGAAACTCCTATCTAAGACAACGAAAAGTACTTTGAACAGCCAACAGAAAGACGGAGGAAGAAGGGAAGTGGCTCCTATACACAGATGGGGCATCCAACAACAAGGGTTCCGGAGCGGGTCTTGTGTTAATTAGCCCGAGGGATGGAGTTTACTACGCCATTCTTTGGATTTTGAAAGCACCAACAATGAAGCCGAATAAAGCCCTATGGCGGGCCTGCGAATGGCGTAAAACATGCGGTTCTCAATCTCGAGGTCCGGTGGACTCCAAGTGGTAGCTAACCGGATAAATGGAGATTACGCGGGCGAGCAATGAGAGCATGATTAAGTACCCGACAAAGGCCAAGGAATATGTAGCAGCTTCGGAATTTCTCCATACCTAACATCCCTGGGTCAATCGAGAAGGCGATGTTCTTAGTAAATTGGCTACATGCTTTTTGACCATCTAACGAAGGAGGTGTTGGTGGAAGTATTGCGAGAAAGGTCAACGGAGGAAAAGAAGGTCAATAACATCGTGGATGAAGAGGGGACAATGGATGACTCCCATCCATCCGCTCCTCACGAATGGTCCGCCGACGACTCAAACGAGGCCCGCACCCTAAGGATGAAAATCTCAAGTATGTCATAGAAGATGGGTGCTATACAAAAGGCCTACCTAGTACCTATGATGAGATGCGGGTCCCTTGCGTGAACTACGCCATAAGGGAAATACACATGGGATCCTGCGGATGCACTCTACCGCGCCGGTCTTAGCAAAAGCCATGCCAAGGATACTATTGGCCCACCATGCACCGAGATGCCGTAAATGAGATACTCAAATGTGATTCCCGCCAAATCCACTCCCGCACTCACAACTTCCAAAACCAAATTGACGCCAATCATGGCCCCATGGCCTTTCTATCAATGGGGAATGGACATAGTAGGTCCCTACCCGGCAGCGAGAAAGGTCAAGTTCATTCTCGTCGCTATCGATTACTTCACCAAATGGACCAAACCATTGGCAAGGATCACCAAAAGACGCCATAAGATTCGTGTGGGATAACATAGTTTGTTTCGGTCTCCCGACCATAATTGTCACGGACAATGCAAAGCAGTTTGTAGATAATCCCTTCAAAAAGTGGTGCGAAAAGCTTAACATCAAACAGATCAACACCGCCGTAGCCCATCCGCAGGCCAACGGGTTGGTAGAAAGGGCAAACAAAAGTCTGACGGAAGGAATCAAAGCAAGGTTGGGACGCAGTGGCAAGATGGATGGATGATGAGCTACGAATGTTCTGGGCTCACCAAACATCCATCAAGACCAGCAATGGAGAAACACCTTTCAACCTTACCTATGGAAGTGAAGCGTCATGCCGCCAGAGATAGGTATGCCAACGCATTGAACAAGGATGATGCGGGAAGGTCTCGAGGAGGAAGATCCTAGTAGTATAGAAGAGCAAAATGAAGAGGAAATTACTCAATCTTGACCTATTACAGGAACGGAGAGAAGAGGCGCCGTAATGGAAGCTAGGTACAAAACGAAGCTGGAAAAGTACTATAACCGAAAGGCGCGTTTGGTATCCTTTAAGCCATGAGAGTTCGTATACCGGAAAATGAAGCTCAGCGAGCCAAGATCGGGCAAGTGGGACCGAAAATGGGAAGGCCTCATCGGATCAAGGAAGCAAATCTCAACGGCTCATACAATTTGGAAACTATCGAGGAAGAAGAGGTGCCCCGGAAGTAGCACACCATGAATTTGAAAAAAATGTTTTCTTTAGAATACCAACAAATGAAATGTAAGCCTACGGGCATGGACCATTTTACTTTTACTTTCATTAAGTAATGATATATTCCCCTACCTATGATGGAGGAGGAAAATTTTCCCATGGATATGTCTCATACAAAAGGGGAAGGTGCAACCGGCGGAGACTAGCTACCTCCGACCGCGCACCCAAAAACCCAACAGTTATAAATATTATACCCCCGTAAGTGCAACGACACTAGGGAAGGCCCATATACCATTCAGTTAGGCACCTGCTGTAACACCCCAACCCGATAAGGGTAGAGGTATTATAAAATGGTGTCATATCAAAGCATACATAATGAACATAATAAAGCAGCGGAAGTCTTAAATAAATAACCAAAGGAAATCCAGCCAACACGGCTTAAACGTTACATAAGTTCATCAAAAGAAGAAGGAATAAAACCAAGACATAAATAAGCATAATCCGAGTCTAAAATAATGCCAACATAATCAAGCAGAACTAAGATGACTAGAGCCATAGATCCACATAACCGCTCATCACTCAAACCCATAGCTAAGATCCCAGCTTCTAGCTTAATTACCTGCCGCATGGAAAGAAAACGCTACTGAGCTTAAAGAGCCCAAAGAATGTATATATATATAACAAAACGAATAATCGGGGTAAGTAATGAGGATATTTAATCATGGTGCAATGGAAATATCATAAGGCATATCAAAGGATAATAAGAGAAAGGAAATGGAAGGTGGGTCATATACCACGAGCCCATCATTTCAAACACATATCATATCATATCATATCGTATTCTGAGGGTGACCTCGAATACCAAATATAATGGAGGGGAGACCTCAAGTAACAATGGAGTGATCAACTCCCGAAAATGTGAAGACGCGGATTGCACCCGACATCATTCACCATATAAAGCTCCAATCGATCAAACTCTAAACATATCATATCTAGGATGCATCCATACGCCCCAAGGCCAAATCATATACAAAGCATATCATATCATAACATATCATAATAGGGGACGGTGGAACATCACTAACCACACTAAAGTCATGCCATTGGTGCATCAATGACACCGGTCAGTTACCTTCCTGACTAGGAAACATATTTGGCTCGGGTATCAGACTGAAGGGTCAAAGCATATTCATATCATATGGGTTCATATCAAAGTTCATATCATAGTTTCATATCAAAGTTTCATATCAAAGGAGCATAGCAGAGTCATAGGGAAGCCCTAATCATGAGGCTTAGAGTAAAGCATACCAAGCTAATATCGAAGATGTATAAGAATCACTAGAAACCTTAAGAGATAAGGTCGTAATATCGTACCTTATTTCGCAAATCACAACGAAAGTAAAATCAAGAAAGCAGATCAAACCCGTCGCCCGGAACCTATATGAATTAAATAACGTTCTATAAGAATCGATACTCGCTTAAGACGGCTTTCTATTTTAGCGAGTGTTTCCACTTTTAGTAATCTTTCCATTTTAAGTACTTTCTATTTTAGGTAACTTTCCATATTTAGTAACTTTCCACAATTAGCGTGTTTCCATAATTAGCGATTTCCATAATTAGCGTGTTTCCATAATTAGGTGTTTCCATAATTATGTGTTTAGTTACTTATCTTAAATTAAATAGTGAAAATGAGTGTTATTATGATTTAAGGATCATTTATGACAAGTTACAAAAGTTTAGGGTTTAAAATGTCAATATTGCAAAGTATAGGGTTAAAAATGTAAATATAGCAAGTTTACTCATTTTACTCATTTAACCATTTAGCTAAACATATTAACAAGTTAATCCATCAAGTTTCATAATTTACCAATTAACCCCTTATCTTTATTAAATCCTTAATACAAAACCCTAGTTTTCGATTATGATTAACGTATAGGTTTTTAACACATGTAGACTCGATTATCATAGATTACACAACATATTAACCACCATCCATTTTGTACGTGACATCCCTTCACCAAGACATATATTGTACGCCCCATATACAAATCAAAACAACCTCGTAAATCATTCGTTATCGATTCCATTTATCACATAATAATGATACGCATAGTTTCACAAGCTCATTTAACCTTTAATATAATTCATGTATGCTCCATAAGAGAGACCAAAATCAGATTTGTATAAAGGTTTACATGTTACATATCATTCGAATCACATAGGTTTAGAATCATGATTTTATGTAATCCATTTTATCATTTCATGTGACAAACATATCCATCATTTTATGTGTTCCATATTTTCGTATAACAAGCCCTAAGGAGGACTCCATAGCCACGTTAAAATCAAGAAACAAAAAGGGAGAGACGTGAGATGATGATACGTTACCCTAGTAGCGTGTACGTGACAAGAAAACAAGAATCAAATCACCACGATCAAAACCAAGCCTCTCTTGGCTTTACCACCCCACGACCTAAATACCAAACCCACGTCCAAGCTTCCTTTCGGACCAAACACGATCATAACGCTTCACCAATCAATCACATAACCATCACAAGCCTTCTAGGAACACCTTGTTTTGTGGATTTTCTGATTGGAATAAAGAAATAAAAAGATGCTTGCCAATATGGGAGAAAATAGATCTAGGGTTTCTTGGTGTGTTTTTGAAATGAAAGATATGTGTAAATGAGAATAAACAAAAATTGATATGGATAAGTAAATGGGGAGAGTATGAGGCCGGCCATAGAGGAGGGGGGAGGACCAATTCATTTGACTTTCCAAGCTTATCTCTTTATTATGTATGTAGTCTCCTTTGTAGTCTAGGTGAATTGTGTACACATTGTAATGTTTATTTGTTACTTAGAGTTTAATCATTTTCGTTCTTTTAATTTATATCATAAGTTAATTACTTTCATAATGTGTGTATAATATTTATAAGATAACTTGTTAAATGATGTTGACGTGTTTCCCGAGTTTACATAATTTTAAGTTTGAGGGCAAAATTGTCATTTCACGTGTTTGAGATTTTAGGGTTTTACACCTGCGTACCCCAAAATAATACTAAGTCATTAAGGGAAGAGCGAGGCATTCTCGCTTTAACGCATGCAGATACCTCGAAGACGGACGACTCGGGATGAGCCCCGGTATATCCACCAACAGATGCAATAAAATACATAGACAAAGTGCATACACAAATAATTAAAAATGGCCGTCCTGACACACGAACGGCCTGGATTAAACCAACACATTGTCAAAGATACAAGAACCAACTACAAAGGTACAAATAGAAATTGTCTGAATACATCATTTAAAAGGAACGCAGCCAAGCTTACACAAATACAAATACAAACATCTTTCAAACAAACAGAAGAAGGTGTCGATGCAGGTTTTATCGACCATGTCTTAATATTTATAGTGTCTCGCTATACCTATGGTCTACCCTAATGCACTAACCAAAGCAGTACCCTGGGTCGTGTAGTGTAGTAAATGGTAAAGCAGGTGCCCCAAGAGCTATGTGTGTTGGATAATTACTAAGTCTAATTGTCACGTATATAAATGGTTTGATATGGTTTTAATTAATTAAACTACGAATGCAGAATATAAAAGCAAATAAATGGTAGAAGGAAATCAATAGAGGAATAGTGGTGCTAACCTAGTTAATCCTCCTAACTAGTTATGTCTACGCCTACCTACTTCCAATTACTTCAGTGGGGTCAAATTGAGAGGACAACATTTGGTCAATTCGCCTAACCTATCAGCAAAGATGCCACCACGAGAAATCAGTGCACCGTCATAAGTCCCTGTTCGGCCCCTAAGCCGAGTCAATAAGTACCGCTACATGCTAGATTCTAAATAGTGAGTGCCCGGCCGTTAGGAACTTAGACACTACACCCCCCAATTCTTAAGTTCATCCAAACGATAGGTGATCAGTTGGTCAAATCGCACAAGTAGAAAGGGTCGTCAGTTGGTCATATCTTACCCTTCCCGTCTCAGTCCGCTCACCTAGGGTCAGTTGGTCATATCTCCTAGGCAATTGGCCTCTATCGCCATTCAAAACTACCGAACCAAGGGTGACTACCAAAGAACTATGCATGCATACACTTAGAAATAATTGTACGGAAGTAAAGGTAAACGCAAACAAAACAATTAAGGAATCATAACTAGGCTAGCACCAAAGGGTGCTTAGCCGCTCATATTAATCATGCAAATCAATTCAATATTCAAAGGTACGAAATACATGAATTGAAAGTAAAAGAAATAATAAACGCTAAAGCTTATCGTAATGGTGTGACTTCTCCCTGGAAACAGCTGTATGCTCCCTAGACCTGCCTTCAGCTTTTTCCCACATTCTCAGAGTGTTGTGTGTGGAATGGGATGCTTTGAAATGCTGGAATTCGTGGGGTATTTATAGGCCAGGTTTTGGTTACGGCGTAACCAATAGAGGAGTTACGCCGTAACCTTCTATTTCTTCGTAAATGCACTAGATCTGCTAGTTACGGCGTAACCTTATAAGTGGTTACGCCGTAGTCTTCAATAAACCCGGTTACGTCGTAAGTGATGCAGTAGTTACGGCGTAAGTATCAGCGGCGGGGAACCTCTTTTGACCTAATGGAGTTACGTCGTAACCTTTGGGAGGAGTTACGCCGTAACCTCTTGATAAGTTGGACTTCTGGGTCACGCAATAGTTACGGCGTATGTGAGAGAGGAGTTACGCCGTAACTTCTTCAAAATAGGCATACTGTGATAAATCTTTAGTAATGTTTCCATTTTCGCGTCTCTTTAGCTCCAATGCTCGTAATTTACCTGAAAGTGGAAAACAATGGAAAACAAGCATAAATCCATATAAATGATATAAATAACGAGCATTATCGGGGGAAATTGACACTTAATATTCAGGACTATTTGATGTTATCAAATATCCCCCACTTGAACTCTACTTGCCCTCAAGTAGACCTTATTAGATAGATTCCTAAAAAGATATCTCCCAAAACCTGGAAAATATGAGTTTACAAATCTCTTATGCTAGAATAAAACAAAGCCGAACACCTCACGAAAGGGGAACAAACACTCAAATCTCTCAACTATTCTAAGTGTCAATTTCGGGGTGATCACTCAATCGCACAGTCATAGCATGTATTCTATCATAAGCTTGGCGGTTACACAAATCTCCACCACTAGAGTTAAGGGCTAAACAATTCTCTAAGGCAATATGGGTAGACACGACAAAGGTTAAGGGGTGACTCGTCATTACTAACATGTCACAGTGGACAAAATCAATAGTACATGACCAAATCCATGGCCAAGACACCAAAGATTGCTCGCTGCATCACCTAGACATGCTTCATGACTAAAGGGTAGGATAAGACATGGGATATATAATTGGTGTAAAATGAAAAACAAGCAGGTAGTCTAAATCTATAACTAGGTCATCACCACTTACCGTCCGCCCAAAGTTCAAGCTTAGAATTCAAGAGACCGGATCATGAAATGCAAGGTAGATGTGTCATTAGAGGATGATAGGCACACTACCTTTTTCTTCTTCAGTTGGTATAACTCCAACTCCAATCTTCTAATGTGACCGAGGTGGCCTCCTCGATACTAATCAATAAAGCTCATACTATAGTGCTTATAACATCGCACTTTACAATATCATAACTCAATCAAACTTTTTTTTTAACATAACAATATAACATAACATCCCCCCACTTGAGATGAACAATCGGAATTCGGGGGGTCTTCAATGATCTTCATAATTGTTGTCGATGAAAGCGTGATTTCCAAACCTTTCCACTCGAACCTTGAACTTAGGCAAATGATGACTTCCCAATTATAAATAAAGACTACAGGGTAGGCTAAGTTGTAAGGGTGTAACGAAACAATATATTGGGTTGACAAAATGAAAGGAATGGCTCGGAAGGGTGTATCTAGGGGTATCTTGCACTAAAGGGGAGTGCAACAAAAGGGTTTCACATGGGGTCGAAAAGTCGAGGTGACTAATCGATAGACTCACAATGGTAGGCTGTTTGGGTGATAATCCTATAATATTGCCTTCTAAAACTGAAAAGTCCAAATACATCGAGCTAACTCAACATACCTCGTTTATGGTCTCGAAATGATGCAAAGGCCAAGTTCTAAAGTTTACAAGCTACCGGCACACTCATAATTTGGTGGATTTGGGGTAAAATATTGGAAATGGATAAGGCTAATCTCACCATGTAATGTCAAGGGTTGTATGTTCTCGGCTAAGGTCTAATCTAGTTAGGTTCAGAAAAACATGTCAAAATTTTCAAAATGGCATAATTTTTCAAAATAAACTAGAAAAATGAGGGCGAAATAAAGTTCAAGAGATAATTCTACTCCCGTCCCCCACTTGAATTGTACAAAGTCCCTTTTGTACTAGGCATTAAAATAAAGGTGAAGAGAAAGGTAGAATTAGAGCGAGAACTTCCTTGAAATTTGCTCCAAAAAGAAGAAGGCCCACGAGAAAGAACCGTGCCTTCGTTTAAGCGTCATGAACAAACTTCAATCTCTGAAATCACAATACCGACAAGCATAATTCTAAAAAGAAAAAAATCAAATGAAAAACAAACCTAACTCACTTTCGTAGGAATCACGGTTGCATTTAGCGAATGCAACAAGCCTTTTAAACCACTTGGTGTCCCAAGTGGACGAGTGAAGTCTCGTGAGGGTTTACAGGGAACACACCCACAAAGTTCATTTAAAAACTAATACAAGGTTAGAAAACACAACAGAAAGGAAATAAAAACAAAAGAAAGGGTACGCTGTATTCGGGTTGTCTCCACCGCAATGTTGGTTAAATCACTCAAGAGCACTTTTCTTTATTAACGAAGTCTTTAAGTTAGACTCGAGCCACGGGCTCCTATGGGGGCCTTTGAACATCCCCGAATTCTTCAATATCTTTCATCAAATTATGCCTCATCCATGCAACATTCGAGGCAGTTCGAGGTATTCAATGGTCTCATTTTTTCGGACTTTACAAAATTTCTCTTCCGGTCCCAGGTGGTAGCGAGTGAATTCATATTTTTCAACAATAATTGGAGGTGGTCTTTTGTAGAATCCCGTGAGTTTTGCACCTCCTTTCACATAAAACACTTAAGTAAGCTTCGTCATCGGGATCAGTGAACTCCTCATTTCCTTGCAACTCAAGGTAATCTAGCATCCCTTCGATATCATCATCGTCGGTAAATATAAGTGTCCTTGAACCATTCTTCACCGAGCAAATTCTCCACTAGAACGCGCTTGCATTCTTCTTTATCATTACTAACCCGCTCTTTGTCATTGTCGATTGTAATTCTACTCATGTCCTTGAGACTTTTGTCGTTTGAATTTTATCGATCCATGTATTCCCTCCAAATCTTCTCTTTCGTTAATGTGTCCACATGTCCATACTTAATTTTTACCCAACTATCGAATCCAAGGTTGTCCAGCCAAGGTAAACTCGTTCTCTCCTCATCATTGGTTGAGGACCAAAAGAATTCATCTTTTCCTAATCTTCCAGAGTTGCTTCCCCCATTACACACATCGTCATACGGGTTGCATGACGCCCTGAAAATTTCACCAGGAGATTTTACTTTTTCGCACCAGTGACTGCGTAGTTCCTTGTTGTCAGTTTCACTTAAATGTTCATCCGTGCAGAGTATATCTTTATTAGTCTCTTCCTTTTTCTGAATGTGCTCCACGTAATCAATTTTTTGCTTCATAAGAAGATTTGGATTGATCTTGGCATCCCCAAATTGAATTGCGTACCAATCTTTAAAGGCTAAATCTCTGAATTTAATACAATGTCTTTCTCACGCTCATGAGGGGCCATTCTTCCTTTCTTTCATCGTCTCCTCCATTGCAATACTCGTGGAAGGGGCTGCATGAAGGCCATGCCCTTAGTGGTTTCTTCATCAGTAATGACGACAGGAGTACACCAGTGAGTTATAAGTGGCTCTTCTTCATCTTCAAGGGAGAGTTCCTCGAGTTTTTTCGACTCGTCCCACGTCGGTGAATTTTTCTGCCCATGTATCCTAGTTACGCCGTAACTGAGATTCTTGGTTACGGCGTAACTCATTAGAGTCTCTTTCCTCAGTATTCTTTACAACCCCGTTGTCGTTGTCAAACACAAGGTTACGCCGTAACTCATTAGGCATGTTACGGCATAACTCAGATCTGTTGACTAAATCTTCCCCTGAATTCGTATCATTGACCTGAACCTTTGAGTTATCATCAGAAAAAATTACCTTACATTCCATAGCTGGTTTAGATCCTTCAGGTTTATCGTTATTTCTCCTTACTTTTTCACTGAGCTTTATCACCATGGATTCAAGGTTTTTCAGAGTTGAGTCGTGTTTGGAAATGTTTCTGTCAGTGTTTTCCTGGAATTCCTTCAACCACTCATCTTGCTCTTTTTGCCTTTGGGCTGAATTTTCCAGAAACTTATTAATTGTTTCTTCAAGATGGGCTTTCTCCATAAGGCCCACGGTTGTAATTTCCACGATAACCATTACTATTTCGATTAGCACCGTAAAATGGTCGATTTTCTCCATACTTAGCTTCTTCAATATCCTCTTCGTCCATATGAGGACAATTCTTCGTTAGATGTCCTCCTCCACAGCTTTCACAACCCACTTGGATGGCATGAACGGTTTCTCTGACCTTCAGCATATATTCTCAACTATAGACTTTCAATTTTACTAGCGATTGCTGCAATTCTATCGAAACTTCCGCCTTGGTTTCTTTTACTCCCACCGTCGTGCCATTTTTGAGAATGGTCCGCCATTTTTTGAATGGCTTCAATTGCAGTAGTAGGAGTCATGTTCGGTGTAGGTCCTTGATAGTCCAGCATGTCAAGAATTTGTAGTTACATTTATTCCTTTGTAGAAAATATTGGCCTTCTGCTGGTTATTTAGATCATTGGTAGGACACTTACAAAGAAGATCGTTGTATCTGTCCCAAGCTTGATACAGAGTTTCGTCATCTTCTTTTTTGAAGTTATGGATCTCCAAAGTTTATGAGAAATCTTCGATGGCGGCAATATCTTTGATAAAGTGTTTCTTTAGTAGCGCCAAGTGTTAACTCCCCGGCGGGCAATCTTTCGATCCATCTTCTGGCTGCTCCAGTGAGAGTCATAGGAAGACCCTAAGCATACACTAGCATCATGAGACATGATCGGAATGTTGAAAAGGCTAGCGATGTATAGGACATTTTCAACGTGCTCATATGCATTTCATCCTGTTTTGAAAAGGGTTAGCGCGCTCCCAAAAACCTCATAAATTGGTCTTTAATCTCGAAACGAACATCTACTCCGATTGCCGGTAGTATAATCTTACGAGACCTGGCCCTTGATCTGCTCTAGTCAATGCCAAGTATTCCTCAAGAGTGAGGTCATCGATGTTAACAACTTCCATGGTACCTGAAAACTTGAAATATGACCGTGAGAAAAGTTTAAAAATGAAATGAAAGACTTAATATCAATACTAATATAGCTCCCCGGCAGCGGCGCCAAAAACTTGATGCAGGTTTTATTGACCAGGTATTAATATTTATAGTGTCTCGCTATACCTATGGTCTACCCTAATGCACTAACGGGCAGTGTACCCGGTCGTGTGTAGTGTAGTAAATGGTAAAGCCGAGGTCGTCCCAAGAGCTATGTGTGTTGGATTATTACTAAGTCTAATTGTCACAGAATAATAATGGTTTTGATAGGAATTTAATTAATTAAACTACTAATGCAGAATATAAAATAAAAGCAGATAAATGGTAAATGGAAATCAATAGAGGAGTAGTGGTGCAAACCTAGTCAATCCTCCTAGCTAGTTATGACTACGTCTACCTACTTCCAATTACTTCAGGTGGGGTCAAATTCGAGAGGATAGCATTTGGTCAATTCGCCCTAACCTATCAAGCAAAGATGCACCACAGGAGAAATCAGGCGCACCGTCATAAGTCCTGTTGTTCCTGGTCCCCTAAGCCGAGTCATTAAGTACCGCTACATGCTAGATTCTAAATAGTGAGTGCCCGACCGTTAGGAACTTAGACACTACACCCCTCAATTCTTAAGTTCATCCAAACGATAGGTGATCAGTTGGTCAAATCGCACAAGTAGAAAGGGTCGTCAGTTGGTCATATTTTACCCTTCCCATCTCAGTCCGCTCACCTAGGGTCAGTTGGTCATATCTCCTAGGCAATTGGCCTCTATCGCCATTCAAAACTACCTAACCAAGGGTGACTACCAAAGAACTATGCATGCATACACTTTGAAATAATTGTACGGAAGTAAAGGTAAGCGCAAACAAAACAATTAAGGAATCATAACTAGGCTAGATCCAAAGGGTGCTTAGCCACTCATATTAATCATGAAAATCAATTCAATATTCAAAGGTACGAAATACATGAATTGAAAGTAAAATAAATAATAAATGCTAAAGCTTATCGTAATGGTGTGACTTCTCTTTTGGAAACAGCTCCGTATGCTCCCCTAGACCTGCCTTAAGCTTTTTCCCATGTTCTCAGAGTGTTGTGTGTGGAATGGGATGCTTTTAAATGCTGGAATTTGTGGGGTATTTATAGGCCAGGTCTGGGTTACGGCGTAACCAATAGAGGAGTTATGCCGTAACCTTCTATTTTTTCGTAAATGCACTAGATCTGCTAGTTACGGCGAACCAATAAGTGGTTACGCCGTAGTTTTTAATAAACTCTAAGAATTCTAGTTTCGTCGTAGTGATGCTGTAGTTACGCATAAGTATCAGCGGCGTGGAACCTCTTTTGACCTCATGGAGTTACGTCGTAACCTTTGGGAAGAGTTACGCCATAACCTCTTGATAAGTTGGACTTCATGGTCACGCAATAGTTACGGTGTAATGTGAGAGATGAGTTACTCCGATAACTCTTCTCAAAATAGGCATATTGTGATAAATCTTTAGTAATGTTTCTATTTCCGCGTCTCTTTAGCTCCAATGCTCGTAATTTACCTGAAAGTGGAAAACAATGGAAAACAAGCGTAAATCCATATAAATGATATAAATAACGAGCATTATCGGCGGAAATTGACACTAGCCTGTATATATGACTCATCATTCTCCATGTGAGTCCTAGCAGTTGCCCAAAACAGTTGAATCCAGGGCTCAATGACATCTGGTTCAACCAAAAGAGCATAACTAATTGGAGACCCCATGAGAAAATCAATGATGTCATGAATGCACATTAGCTTTTCAGCTTTTATCCAAATTTGCCACCATGTTGTGTTTAGAAATGATGTTTCGGTTGGCCATTGATGGTTGTATAAGTGATTGATTCGATGAATAAGTAATTGTGAGAGAGAGAGAAATATGGAAAAGATTGATAAGAATAAAGATGAGAGGGAAAATCGGAAAGTAGTTATTTATAGGTAGGATTTGAAAAATCACATCCCATAATAACAAAGTTACCGTTATTTGATTTTTACCCCTCTTTGACCGTTGGGAACAGACGTGATAAGACAAGCAGTGCTTTCCACATGTGCAGTACTTTCCAGAGCAGTACTTTGAGTGCAGTACTTTCATATGTCTAAACAGCAGTACTTTTGTAACGCCCCGACCCGACAAGGGTAAAGGAATCACAAATAATGGTGTCATATCAAAGCAAACATAAATATCCAAAAGAAGTCTTAACATAAATGCGGAATAATTCAAGTCAACATGACTTCAATACATAGGTCCCAGCGGAAAAAAACTCCAACAAAATATCTGAAATAATGAAGTCTTAAATGGCATCATAAGATCAAAGCTAAATATCTCTAAGGTAAGTCCACTCATGCACTCATCCCAAAGCAAAACCCAACTCCATTGCTTAGATACCTGTCGCGGAAGAAAAGAAATGCGGCTGAGCTTCAAAAGCTCAGTGAACAGATATAAAAGCAAAGCAAATACGAAACGATTTCGAATACAAAATATAATGAACGAAAGATAGCAAAATCATAATCATTTTCAAAGTATAAATCAGAATTAACGAATAAAGTTTATAGTTAACTACCACGAGCCCAGAAACAAATATCAGATCATAATCATATTCACATAAGGCAACATTTGTAGGGGAGACCTACCAGAGTTATGAAGGACGTGCATGCACGCAGCATCAATCATCAGATAACATATAACATATAACAGATAACAGATAACAGATCTAGGATGCATCCATACGCCCCACAGACAGATATTGGTCATATAACATAACTTGAGCTCATAACAGATAACAGATAAGGGACGTGGCAGAACATCACTCTACTGCCCTAGAGTCATGTCAGAGGTGCATCACTGACACGGACATGGAACCCCCATGACTAGTGAAATATTTGGCTCGGGTGTCAAACTATCTTAGGTCAAATCAGAATGTCAAAACTGACACAGATCATACTTTATCATAAGGTTAATCATATTTTCAAAATCAGAGTTTTCATATCATATAGTTCAAAATCAGATGTTTCATAATTCAGAAATCAGAGTTCAGATAAGCAACAGCTCAAACAAACAGAATGGGGTTCATAGCAAAGGCTTAGGAAACCTTAATATAAAAGCTAACGAAAGAAAACGTTATAAGGAACCTTTACTAAAAAGGTCAGAATATCTGTACCTTATTCCAAAGCGAATGACCAAAAAGCAAAATACGGAAAGCAAAGGATTACTCCTTCTTCACAGAACCTATACACATTAACGGTCGTACATGTTATTTATGATTCCATAATCGTCGAAATGATCTTTTAATATTTGGTGTTCATACTTAATGTATTCGATGATCTTAATATTTTAAAGATTTATGATTAAATGAGACTTAAGTGTTTTATAACCAATATTGTAGATTAAGGTTCATTATGTCATTTATTAAAGTTTAGGGTTAAATGTGAAAATAGTTTAAAAGTCATAACTCACACATGAAATAACTAATTAATATAATTAGCTTCAAACCCTAATCGACTCTCATTTATGTTCTAGGGTTTTCTCCAATCTTTTAATATCACATTAATGCGCATTTACTTTATATGTTACGTCATTTAATGACTCATTACTCTTGTTTATTTACTCAACACATTCATGACTTAACCATACGTTACTTATACACATATTATACGCCAACTTTTATATCCATGCACGTCTATGATTTCATGTGACAACAAAAGTTACTTATTATCCGGATTAGATATACATCTACACACACATGCACAATAGCTTCGACTAGATATGAACACGTACTACGTTTACACATCGACAAGCTCACTTGACTCACAACACACGCCATGGTACACGTTCACAAACCATTTAGGTTCGTTCACACATCACTTAGGGTTTAGGTTTTACCTATCCTTTACTCATTTAACACACTTCCACAAACACTCACATGGTTCGGATTGTATATAGGTTTCGGCTAATATGTTTTACGCAAACCCTAACTCTTCTACGTATCTTACATATTCATGTTTACATGTTATACTTTAGCCGAATTATATATATATGGTTCGGTTCATATATAGCTTGACATACTTAATATCCGATTCAATACACATACAACACATGTTCTCTCATTTATTATAAGGTCCGATTTATATTTGTTGTTCTCGGTTTCATAAGGTTCGACAAAAACATAAGCTTCGACCAAAACAAAACATGATACAACATATATTAACGTTAGGGTATCAAAGGAAGACGAGAAGAACATGTTTATACCTTAGCTTGTTGGAAACAAACTCTCGACACCAAGAGTAGCAATCGGCCGAATAAAAGAAAAGAAAAGGAGAGGCCAAAGAAAATACCAACTTGCAAAACTAGGGTTCCAAATTGTGTTTAGGTATTTGTATTTATAGGTGGTACAAATTTTGTTAGGGCTTGAGGGTTGTGGGCTTCGGCTTGGGTCCAACCGAACAAACAAAACCCACGCCCATATGGCTCTCGGCTCTTGACCCAAACGAACAAACAAACACGCCCCTCTTGGGTTCTCAAATAACGAAAGACAAGGCCCAACTGACGGCCCAATATTTTAGCGAGACGTTTAACTTTCGTCATACAATGTCGATCACGTACACATATTCGTTAAGTTTTAATTATAGATAAGTTAGTTTTAATTTCGTTGAATGAATATAAATGTCTTTTACGTATTTTATAAATTTCGATTTCAAGGGTATTTTAGTCTTTATTCATGTTTTAGATTTTCAGGTTTTACAACTCTTCCCCTCTAAAAGAAGAATTTTCGTCCTCGAAAATTGAAATGAAACGAAACGAAAACGAAATGAGAACATACCAAACTATTCAAAGAAATGAGGATAACTAGCTCGCATCGACTCTTCGATTTCCCAAGTAGCCTCACGCTCCGGGTGATTTTCCAAAGAATCTTAACAAATGGAATGACTTTATTTCTCATGACTCTTTCTTGTCTTTCTAAAATAGCTTCCGGTTCTTCAGATAAAGACATATCAGATTGAATTTGATCAAACGGATAAGAAGCAACGTGTAACGGATGATAGTTGTATCCCCTTAGGAGAGATACATGGAAAACATCATGAACATGCGATAACTGAGGCGGAAGTGCTAACCGATACGAAACTTCTCCTATACGCTCCAAAATTTCAAACGGACCGATGAATCGAGGACTGAGCTTGCCCTTGATTCCAAAACGTTTCACACCTCTAAACGGAGAGACTTTCAGAAATACACGATCTCCAACCTGAAACTCTAAATCACGACGATGCTTGTCGGCATAACTTTTCTGATGAGACCTAGCCTCCTTCAACTTTTCTCTAGCAACAGCTACTTTCTCATTACTGATCTCAATCATTTCCGGACCTTCAATTAAACGTTCACCTACTTCATCCCAACAAGTAGGTGATCTACATTTTCTCCCATAAAGAAGTTCAAACGGTGCTGCCTTAATGCTAGCATGCCAACTGTTGTTGTATGCAAACTCTACTAAACACAAATATTCATCCCAGCTGCCCGTCCATTCTAAAGCACAAGCCCTTAGCATGTCCTCTAAGGTCTGAATAGTCCTCTCTGACTGACCATCCGTTTGAGGATGAAATGCTGTACTGAAATTAAGTCGAGTACCCCAAGCTTTTTGCAAACCTTTCCAGAAACAGGAAGTAAAACGCGGATCTCTGTCGGACACAATAGATGCCGGAGTACCATGAAGCCTAACGATCTCTTGTTGAAAAATTTCCGCCAATCTACCAATACCATAATCCTTTCTAATTGGTAAGAAATGAGCAGATTTGGTTAGTCGATCAACAACTACCCAAATCGCATCATGCTTCTTCCGAGTAAGAGGTAGCCCAGTCACAAAATCCATAGATATCTTATCCCACTTCCATGTTGGAATATCCAATGGCTGTAACAGTCCACTAGCCCTTTGATGTTCAATCTTAACCTGCTGACAAATCATACACTTCGATACAAACGTCGCCACATCTTGCTTCATGCCATTCCACCAGAAGTATTGTTTCAAATCCCTATACATCTTGGTAGAACCAGGATGGATAGTGAAAGGAGAACTATGAGCTTCAGTCATAACTTTCTCGCGAAGTACCGAATCATTGGGAACACAAAGCCTATCTTCATACCATACAATTCCGTCATTATCAACCTTAAACTCCGTCTGCTTACCTTCTTCAACATTTTGCGCCACGGCCCACAGCTCACCATCATCTTTCTGAGCTTTTTTAATTTGCAGTATAAGGTTTGACTCCACCTTCATACTAGCCCAATATCCATCAAAACCTCGTACGCACAACTCAACATCCAAACGCTCTAAGTCACGAAGAATCCTAGGTTCAATCTCAATACTTGCAAGAATGCCTGATTTCCGGCTAAGTGCGTCAGCAACTACATTAGCCTTACCGGGATGGTACTGAATGTTGGTGTCATAATCCTTAAGAAGTTCTAACCATCTTCTTTGTCTCATGTTAAGTTCTTTCTGAGTGAAAATATACTTGAGACTCTTATGGTCAGTGAAAATATCACACGTCTCTCCATACAAGTAATGTCTCCAGATCTTCAACGCGAACACCACTGCAGCTAACTCAAGGTCATGAGTTGGGTAATTCTCCTCATAAGGTTTTAGCTGCCTTGAAGCATAAGCTATTACCTTTCCATGTTGCATCAAAACACAGCCCAATCCTTTCTTAGATGCATCACTGTAAATTTGAAATCCTCCAGAACCAGATGGAAGAGTCAAAATAGGAGCGGACACCAATCTCCGTTTCAACTCCTCAAAACTCTCTTCTCGTTCATCCGTCCATACAAACTTTTCTCCTTTTCTCATCAGTTGGGTTAGGGGTAGAGCTAAGCGAGAGAAACCTTCAACAAAACGTTGGTAGTAACCAGCAAGTCCTAGAAAACTTCTAACCTCAGTCACTGTCGTAGGTCTTGGCCATTTAGTGATAGCCTCAACTTTAGACGGATCCATGGTGATACCATCAGCAGATACGATATGACCAAGGAAAGCGACTTGTTTTAACCAGAACTCACACTTCAAAAATTTAGCGTACAACTTCTTCTTCCTCAGAATCTCCAAAACTATCCGGAGATGTAGCTCATGCTCTTCTTCAGACTTGGAGTAAAACAAAATGTCGTCGATGAAAACGATAACAAACTTATCGAGGAACTCATGGAAAACATGATTCATTAGGTCCATAAACACAGCAGGCGCATTTGTCAAACCAAAAGGCATAACGAGGAATTCATAATGACCATATCTGGTACGAAACGCGGTCTTAGGAACATCTTGCTCCCTCACACGTAGCTGGTGGTAACCAGATCTCAGATCAATCTTCGAAAAGAACTTAGCTCCTTGCAGTTGATCAAACAAATCATCAATACGTGCGAGGATAACGGTTTCGAACGGTAATACGGTTGAGTTCACGGTAGTCGATACATAGACGCATGCTTCCATCCTTCTTCTTCACAAACAAAATAGGTGCACCCCATGGAGAAACACTGGGTCGAATAAATCCATTCTCTATCATCTCTTGCAGCTGCTCCTTCAATTCCTTCAGTTCTACAGGTGCCATACGATACGGAGCCTTCGAAATCGGTTCAGCACCAGGAATTAACTCAATGCTAAACTCAACTTCTCTAGCTGGGGGAAGACCGGGAAGTTCATCGGGAAAAACGTCGGTGAATTCACAAACAACAGAAAGATTTTCAATGTTAGGACTCTCCAAAGATGTGTCCTTAACAGATGCCAGAAAACCTTGGCACCCATGAGCAATCATAGTCCGTGCCTTCATAGCAGAAATGAGCTTAACAGATTTGAGGGGTTGAGAACCATAATAAACGAATTCAGGATGTTTTACGTCTCCAAAGATCACAGTTCTAGCATAGCAGTCAATGGAAGCTCTATGATAAGCCAACCAATCCATGCCTAGAATGATATCAAAGTCGACCATATCGAGAGGATACAGATTTGCAGAACGAATACGATCATCAAAACGAAGAGGGCACTTAACGTATTTATGATCAATGATCATGTGGTTTTTCATAGGCGTAGAAATTGATAAGTGATTTGTTAATGGTTTGGGCTTCATATTAAGTTTCTTAGCAAATGTGACAGATATAATGGAGTGTGTGGCACCGGTATCAAATAAAGCGAAGACAGAATAATCATCAATGAAAAGAGTGCCCGTAATGGTACCTGAAGTGCGCTCCGCCTGATTCCGAGTAGTAGCATAAACACGTCCAGTAGTAGTTGGCGGCTTGATGTAGTTTCCAGGAATCACTGGGTTCTTCTTAGGGCAATCCTTGATCTTGTGAGTAGTGGAACCACAAGAGAAACATCCACCAGTGGCCTTGAAACACGGCCCCGGATGAGCCTTTCCACAAGTAGTACATAGAGGTGGGGGAGGCAAAACCTCAGCTGTCCTTTGCTGACCAGAAGATCCTGAAGCACGACCCTGATATGATCCTCGAGCTGACTGATCCCTGTTGTAACGCTGGTTGTTGTTACCTTGATTCTGACGATCATTTCCATTCTTGCCAGCAGCTCTGCTATCCTGACTCCTCGCCTCAGGGCGCCTAGAGTCCACATTCCTTCCTGACTGACCCCGCTGATCATAACTCCTATCCACTTGACCTCTCGAATCATAACTCCTGCCAGAATTTCCCTTATAATCATTACTTTGAGTCCTACCTTGAATCCGATCACCATCGCGGTTACGCTTGTTGGAACCCGAAACCTCATGAAAGATCTCAATGTTACGAGCTGCGTCATTGCAGGCCGACACATCCTCATACTCGATATTAAGCAGTCGGTCCAACACCCACTTCTTCAGTCCCCACTTGAAGTGCTTAGCTTGACGCCTACCATCTCCAGCAATCGTTCCCACAAAACTTACCAGCCTCATAAACCTACCCATGTACTCATTGGAGTTCTCATGATCAAACTGGTAGATTGCCTGATAATCCCTCTCATACCTTTGCTGCTCAGCATCAGGGAAGTAACGGTTATAGAAGATAGTCCGAAACTCAGCCCAAGTACAAGTAATAGCAAAAGCATCTCCTCCTCTCGCCTGTTTGAGTGCCTTCCACCAATTCAAAGCATCACCCACCAACTTAAATGTAGCCAAACGGGTCTTAAATTCATCTCCACAACCCAGTACTTCAAACAGCTTCTCAATATGAGTGATCCAGTCCTCGGCCTCAGTGGGAGTAGCAGCAGTGCTAAAAGAAAGAGGCTTGAGCTTACCGAAACGCTCGAGCCAAGTGTGAATGCCGACGGGTTGATTTCCTCCACCACTACCCGAAGCACCTGTCTGATTACGAATGTTGTTGATCACCTGTGTCATCATCTCAGGTGTGGTAAGACCAGGGAAAAGAGTGTTGAGAGCATTAGCAATCGCAGCATCCAAGTTAGGAGCATCATCGTCTCCATCCACGTTACCGTTACGACGAGTTTGAACCATCTGAACGATATTCAAACGATTAGTAAAATGAACGAAGGTGAGATACGAAATGGAAGTTCGCAGAAGGAAACCTAAAGTCTACCCAATCCTCACAGGTCATAGCCTAAGCTCTAAGGGTCTCAAAACCTAGGGTCCATATGTCACAGGTCCTGACTACAAGTCGTAAACCTGGCTCTGATGCCATAAATTGTAACGCCCCGACCCGAAAAGGGTAAAGGAATCACAAATAATGGTGTCATATCAAAGCAAACATAAATATCCAAAAGAAGTCTTAACATAAATGCGGAATAATTCAAGTCAACATGACTTCAATACATAGGTCCCAGCGGAAAAAAAACTCCAACAAAATATCTGAAATAATGAAGTCTTAAATGGCATCATAAGATCAAAGCTAAATATCTCTAAGGTAAGTCCACTCAGCACTCATCCCAAAGCAAAACCCAGCTCCATTGCTTAGATACCTGCCGCGGAAGAAAAGAAATGCGGCTGAGCTTCAAAAGCTCAGTGAACAGATATAAAAGCAAAGCAAATACGAAACGATATCGAATACAAAATATAATGAACGAAAGATAGCAAAACCATAATCATTTTCAAAGTATAAATCAGAATTAACGAATAAAGTTTATAGTTAACTACCACGAGCCCAGAAACAAATATCAGATCATAATCATATTCACATAAGGCAACATTTGTAGGGGAGACCTACCAGAGTTATGAAGGACGTGCATGCACGCAGCATCAATCATTAGATAACATATAACATATAACAGATAATAGATAATAGATCTAGGATGCATCCATACGCCCCACAGACAGATATTGGTCATATAACATAACTTGAGCTCATAACAGATAACAGATAAGGGACGTGGCAGAACATCACTCTACTGCCCTAGAGTCATGTCAGAGGTGCATCACTGACACGGACATGGAACCCCCATGACTAGTGAAATATTTGGCTCGGGTGTCAAACTATCTTAGGTCAAATCAGAATGTCAAAACTGACACAGATCATACTTTATCATAAGGTTAATCATATTTTCAAAATCAGAGTTTTCATATCATATAGTTCAAAATCAGATGTTTCACAATTCAGAAATCAGAGTTCAGATAAGCAACAGCTCAAACAAACAGAATGGGGTTCATAGCAAAGGCTTAGGAAACCTTAATATAAAAGCTAACGAAAGAAAACGTTATAAGGAACCTTTACTAAAAAGGTCAGAATATCTGTACCTTATTCCAAAGCAAATGACCAAAAAGCAAAATACGGAAAGCAAAGGATTACTCCTTCTTCACAGAACCTATACACATTAACGATCGTACATGTTATTTATGATTCCATAATTGTCGAAATGATCTTTTAATATTTGGTGTTCATACTTAATGTATTCAGTGATCTTAATATTTTAGAGATTTATGATTAAATGAGACTTAAGTGTTTTATAACCAATATTGTAGATTAAGGTTCATTATGTCATTTATTAAAGTTTAGGGTTAAATGTGAAAATAGTTTAAAATTCATAACTCACACATGAAATAACGAATTAATATAATTAGCTTCAAACCCTAATCAACTCTCATTTATGTTCTAGGGTTTTCTCAATCTTTTAATATCACATTAATGCGCACTTACTTTATATGTTACGTCATTTAATGACTCATTACTCTTGTTTATTTACTCAACACATTCATGACTTAACCATACGTTACTTATACACATATTATACGTCAACTTTTATACCCATGCACGTCTATGATTTCATGTGACAACAAAAGTTACTTATTATCCGGATTAGATATACATCTACACACACATGCACAATAGCTTCGACTAGATATGAACACGTACTACGTTTACACATCGACAAGCTCACTTGACTCACAACACACGCGCATGGTACACGGTTCACAAACCATTTAGGGTTCGGTTCACACATCACTTAGGGTTTAGGTTTTACCTATCCTTTACTCATTTAACACACTTCCACAAATACTCACATGGTTCGGATTGTATATAGGTTTCGGCTAATATGTTTTACGCAAACCCTAACTCTTCTACGTATCTTACATATTCACGTTTACATGTTATACTTTAGCCGAATTATATATATATGCTTCGGTTCATATATAGCTTGACATACTTAATATCCGATTCACAATACACATTACAACACATGTTCTCTAATTTATTATAAGGTCCGATTTATATTTGTTGTTCTCGGTTTCATAAGGTTCGACAAAAACATAAGCTTCAACCAAAACAAAACATGATACAACATATATTAACGTTAGGGTATCAAAGGAAGACGAGAAGAACATGTTTATACCTTAGCTTGTTGGAAACAAACTCTCGACACCAAGAGTAGCAATTGGCCGAATAGAAAGAAAAAGAAAAGGGAGAGGCCAAAGAAAATACCAACTTGCAACACTAGGGTTCCAAATTGTGTTTAGGTATTTGTATTTATAGGTGGTACTAATTTTGTTAGGGCTTGAGGGTTGTGGGCTTCGGCTTGGGTCCAACCGAACAAACAAAACCCACGCCCATATGGCTCTCGGCTCTTGACCCAAATGAACAAACAAACACGCCCCTCTTGGGTTCTCAAATAACGAAAGACAAGGCCCAACTGACGGCCCAATATTTTAGCGAGATGTTTAACTTTCGTCGTACAATGTCGATCACGTACACATATTCGTTAAGTTTTAATTATAGATAAGTTAGTTTTAATTTCGTTGAATGAATATAAATGTCTTTTACGTATTTTATAAATTTCGATTTCAAGGGTATTTTAGTCTTTATTCATGTTTTAGATTTTCAGGTTTTACAACTTTTCCATTTTCTTCTTTATAATAGCAAAAACTCCAAATAGGCATTGGATTGCCTCCCCTCAAGCAATGCATAGGACTGTCTTAATAACTAATCAGTCCTCCCCTTAAATATAGCTTAGTAATTAATCATTCCAATACTCACCACCAAGTGATTGAATCTTGAAACATCAAATCCTTTGGTGAGTAGATCAGCTACATTGTCATCTGTGTGAACCTTGACAACATTAATGAGCCTATGCGCATAACAATCTCTGATAAAGTGATGCTGAATCTAAATATGTTTGGTCTTGGAGTGATAAACTGGATTCTTGACAATACATATAGTACTCTCATTATCAATATTGATAGGAGTATTCTTGAAGTTGAACCCATAATCCAAAAGTTGATTCTGCATCCATAACACTTGTCCACAACAGCTTGCAGCAGCCACATATTCTGCTTTAGTAGAGGATGTTGCTGCAATAGTTTGCTTGTTGCATTGCCATGAGACTAATCTTCTTCCAAGATATTGGCATCCACCAGTGGTTGATCTTCTATCAAAGTTATCACCTACATAATCACTATCTGAAAAAGCTTCCAAGTGAAAAGGTGAATCCTTTGGATACCACAACCCTAACTTAGGTTGTTGTTTCAAATAACTAAAAATTCTCTTCACGACATTCATATGAGAGACCTTAGGTGAGACTTGATATCTTGCACATAAACAAACAGCAAACATGATATCAGGCCTAGATGCAGTTAAATACATAAGACAACCAATCATAGATCTGTAAAGCTTGACTTCAATAGGTTGACCATCTTTATCCTTGCCCAATGAGTTGATAGATTTGATAGGTGTAGTGACTGGCTTCATAGCATCAAAGTTGAACTTCTTGAGAATGTCAGAGACATACTTATCTTGACTTATAAAAATTCCTTCCTTTGATTGTTTGACGTGTAGCCCCAAAAAGAAAGTCAATTCACCCATAGAACTCATTTGAAATTCATGTTGCATCAGCTTCTCAAACTCCTTTACCATAGACTCTTTTGTAGCTCCAAAGATGATATCATCTACATAAACTTGAACTAGCATTATATCCTTCTTGTCTCTCTTGATAAACAAAGTCTTGTCAATAGCTCCCCTTCTGTAACCATGTTGCAATAAGAAAGTAGAGAGCCTTTCGTACCAAGCTCTAGGTGCTTGATGAAGGCCATAAAGAGCCTTAACAACTTTGTAGACTTTGTTTGGATGTGCAGGATCTTCAAAACCAGGAGGTTGTTTAACATAAACCTCCTCTGTAATCTTGCCATATAGAAAGGCACTATTAACATCCATTTAATAAACCTGAAATCCCATATATGATGCAAATGCAAGGAGTATTCAAATAGCTTCAATCCTTGCTATAGGAGCAAACACTTCATCATAATCTACTCCTTCTTCTTGTCTATAACCTTGTGCAACTAACCTTGCCTTGTTCTTGATGACATTCCTTTCATCTCTCTCTTGACTCAAAACCCATCTTGTACCAATTACTTTCTTTCCATCCGAAGATCACATAGTACCTAAACTTCTTGAAGTTTGAATTGAAGAAGTTCTTCTTGCATAGCTTCAACCCAACTCTCTTTAGTTAATGCTTGAGCTATATTCTTGGGTTCTTCTTGAGAGATAAAACAAGTAAACAGGCATGTTTGGTGATCTTTATGATTTAACCTGTTTTGTTTATAAACAAAGCTAAGCAAAGCATTATGTGGTGTAGAAAAACCTTTAGCTTTGGTTCTTGTGAGCACTCCATGAGTAGAAGGTCCAATGCTTTGACCAGTAGGATGATCTTTATGAATTTTTAATGTAGGAGTCTATGAAACTTCCATATTGTTGGGTTTTAGGTTCCTTGGATCATGAATTATTCTAAGTGTTGGAACCTCGGACAGAGTTAATGTAACCACGGACAGAAGAATGAATCCACTGCTGAAGACAAATCGCGGCTAGTAGTATTAAGTAACCACGGATATTGTATTGTAACCACTACTAGTCTTGTATAGTCGGTTTAATATCTTGTATTAGATAAATATGGAAAAGATATTTATCTTGTAGGTTACGTATTGTATTATGTAAAGGACTCCTTAGCCTATAAAAGGAGGTCCTAGGTTAGATTAGAGATATGTATGTTTTATATCTAAGGTCGATACACTTCAAGGTTGTAAAACCCTAATACTGTTTAGAGTATTCGTATTAATAATAATATTGAGGTGTTGAATGTTTATTATTCTTCTTCTTAAGATTAAGTATTAAATTCCGCGTGATACTTAATAAGTCTTTGTTCAAGTCAGTTTCTATATAGGATCGTTTGCTCAACTGGGATCAACAAGTGGTATCGGAGCTTGTGATCTAGAAACTGAAACCAAGAAGAAGTTTAGTTAAGTTTTGTTAAAGTAAGTTAAGATGTCTGACGAAACACACATGGTTACTGCATCAAAGGTGCCCATGCTCAAGCAGGGTGAGTACAAAATCTATAGAATGCGAATGAGGCAATACATTCGTATGATTGATTATGCCATCTGGGAAGTTGTTGAAAAAGGTGATACTCTTCCTAGGAAGGGTGATGATGGCAAAGAAATAACCATTGTTAGTGAAATTGACAAGGCTAAGAGGAAGCTGGAGATTAAAGCTCACAATATTCTCTCCATGGGAATACCTAATGAGTATGCTTTGGACTTTGAACAATATGAGTCTGCTAAAGAGTTAATGGATGCTATTGAAACAAGGTTTGCTGGTAATGATGCCACAAAGAAATCAAGGAAGAATATGCTCAAGCATCAGCTTGAAAACTTCACTGCTCTTAGTGGAGAAAAACTTGATGGCACTTATAACAGACATCAAAAGCTTATCAGTCAACTGAAGTTGGTGGACTACAAGGTTGCTCAAGAAGATATAAATTTGAAGTTCATCAGAAGTTTATCACCTGAATGGGCTGTGCACATAGTTGTGTGGAGAAATAAGGATGATTTTGAAAAGATGACTCTGGACAATCTCTACAACAACTTGAAGGTATATGAGTCTGAGAACAACATTTCTGGTGCATCTTCAACTAGCCAAAACATTGCTTTTGTTTCCACTAATCACAAGAGCTCACAAGATGTATCCACTGTTGCCTATGGAATAACCACGGCTATTGCAAACAATACCACTGTTAGTGATAAGGTCAGTGATGGTGCAATTTGTGCTTTTCTGGCTGATTTAACTACCAGTGTTACTGTTCTGAATCAAAATTTAGATCAAATTGATCCTGATGATCTTGAAGAGATAAATCTTCAATGGCAGATGGCAATGTTGACTCTCCAAGCAAGGAAGTTCTTGAGGAGGACTGGAAGACAGGTTAAGTATGATGGTCAAAGGAGAGCTGGATTTGACAAAAGCAAGATGAAGTGCTTCAACTGCAAGAAGAAGGGTCATTTTGCTAGAGAATGTAGAGCTCCCAAAAGGACTGAAGGCATTAAGAAGATCACTGAAGAACCTGCTTCTTCTTCAGCATTGGTTGCT
>OU343217.1:295848234-295954765 GCA_910596185.1 Chrysanthemum makinoi | reverse complement strand
TTATATTGTTGATAAGTAAACACTGCGATACATTTATTTTATTTTAAATTAACTCTGATGCTTATTACCATAATTATATCTGCTTTTCAGTAATTTAGCTGCAAGTTAAAATAAACTCGTGTACTGTATATTAACCTGTGTTGTAAAACTTTTAAAAATGAAATAAATGAGACATTATTGAACGTATATAGTAAAAAAAAATTGATACTTATATGTTGTTTATTGTATTTTTTAAGATATAAAATATAAATGATATAAAGTATAAGGGGGTATTTGTTTATAATCCAAAGTTATTAAAAAAAAACATGGAGACTTATAATATTAAATTTAACTCTATATAATTTTTAAAAATTCAACCACTAAAGTTTTATTAATTACCTCCTCTTTTTTTAAGTTTTTATTTTCACAAATTTGACACATATTTTTTTGTGTTTTTTTTATCAACCAAATTTTCTCCACCAAATTTATTGAAGTTTGACAAAATCAAATTAATTTTGACTTTTATTAACCAATCACATAACACGATTTTGCTTACATGACGAAATCAGGCTCTCCTATTGGTCCAATTATTTTTTTAATGAGAAGGGTTTTACAAAACACTAAATGAATGTGAATTATTTTATTATATAAAAGATTTCGTTCTCTTATGTCATTTTACATATATAAATTACAACTACTTTATCAAACATGAAAATAAAAACTTTAGCTTTTTCACTATTCTCATAAGCTCCAGCTCTTACAAGCTGCGATACCAGCTACAACTACTCATGCCAAATAAAAACCATACACAAACATGGGTTAAATAAACTTGGGCCCAAATAGCAACCTTGGCCTGCCACTAAAATATTAGGTTATTTAGGGCTTAAAAAGTCCAAACTCCTATGAATAGTTTGGTCCAAGATTATTATTATTATTTTTATTTATTTATTTATTTTCCTTGGAAAAGTTTTTTCTTAAGGGAAAAAAGTCCAAACGCCAAAAGCCAACAAAGATTATATTGAAAACAAAGTCTTGAAATATATTGTTGTTACTTGTTACTATCTCAAGTGCAAGTTAATATGGATGATGAATTCTTTTATCTTACTTAGAGTTTACTCATTGTATATCCACTTATATCAAGCTACAAATATATCTTGAGGATTTTTTTATTTTATTTTTTTATTTTTTTCATTCTTTTACTCACTTTACTTTTTATTGTTGTACGAAAAATCCACTGAGAACTATGTTTTATTGGCTTGTTAATCATTATGAGAGCAAGAGAAAAGTTTATTATATAACTCATATTTGTCATAAAACCAATCAACCACCATATACACTCATTTCTTTTATTAAAATATATTCACCTTTTTTTAAAATTAAATATCTCACAAACCGTTAATCGTTACGCCAAAAAATCATACCATTCGACAGTTATTATCTTTCTTATAGATATGCATGTTATATACTTTCGAATATTTTTAAAATCAAAAATCACGTGATTTGTTAAAATCACATGTGATTTGATTTTTACGAATCACATGTGATTTTTTAAAATCACATGTGATTTTTACAAATCACATGATTTTTCCTAAATTAAAAAAAAAAAACCTTCATCGAAAGTATATAACAATGCATATCTATAGAAAGATAATTTAATTTCGTCACGATTGGTGTATTTTTGTAGTCAATATTTAACGTTTTGCAAGATATGTTATCAAAAAAATGGTGAAAATGATTTTTATTAATTTAAATAGAAAATGACTTGATTGGTTAATTGGTTATATGACAAATATGAGTTTTATATATATCTCATCTCATGAGAGCAATATATCTTAACGAATTTTTATTTTATTTTTATTTTTTCATTCTTTTACTCACTTTACTTTTTATTGTTGTACTAAAAATCCAATCGATAACTATGTTTTATGGCTTGTTAATCGTTATGAGAGCAATGTGGTGTGGCTCCCGCCTTTTCGCTGCCTCGATGTGGTCGTCTCAGCCACCCTCGCGACCACACCCAAAACTCGCCTGAAGCTCCTTATTGCAAACTCCCCTCGCAAGACGGCTGCAGTGTGGAGTTGCCCCTAAGATTTTTGCTCAAATTTTTTTTTATTTTTTTTTTTTTTAATTTTTTTTTTTTTGTGCCTTGGTAATATTTTTACTTGTAAATAGCTTTTAAAATAAACACTTAGAAATGAAAATACAAACTTGGAAATGGAAATACATTAAACATTAAACTTGGAAATACGAATTACATGCTACACACAAACTACGATACGGAAATAAAAATGAAAATACAAATTACAACGAAAAGTCGAAGTTGTATCCTTCGCTATAATCCAAGAATCGATAATAATACTTCCCGTCATAATACTCGCGTCTGCAATGTCCCAAAATATGACTAATCGTGCGAATCCGTATCAAAATAGGACTAACTGCACGAATTTGGTCCAGTTTGGGGGACCAAATGTAATTTTAATCGAGGTAACCCAACCCGGCTGCTGGAACCGGTCATATTAGCTAGATCGAAGATTATTTGAATATATATGCGTATATTTGATTAATTTACAAAGCATATTAAGACCTGTTTATTTGAAAAAAATATGTGCTTATCTTTAGCTTTCACCCATATAAATATATAAATATATTCATATTTGTGACATCTTTAAACGCAAAAAGCCCTGAATTAAGACGTGAGGTTCAAATCACGCCTCACGCATTTTATAACCTTGGTATATCCACGGCAACGGACAATGCAAGATTTGAAGAACATATGAATAGTGATCGTATACCACACTAGACGAATATATAATTGGAATACAAATTTCTCGACTTGAAATCATTTGTTTTCACTCGTATGCAGTTGATCACACCAGCTCATTTTGCCATCTTTAAAATATTATCACATTAAAAGCTAGCTAGATACGAAAAATGAAAAAGAAATCATAGAAGAACATAAAGTCAAGATCGACATTAATACCCGTTAGTTGAAAACTTGAATGTTTGCGTGATCGAACGTCCACTTTTTTAAACAAGATCATGTTATTTAAATCTGACAATGACAAAGCCAACTCGATAAAGATATAAAATGTGTCATAGTGGGGATAAACTCACATGTTAAAAAAGAAACACACCATTCACCAACTAACTATAAGGTACGAATTTTCTGTTAATTTAGGTTACTTCACCTGACTTATGATCAAACGAAGAAATCTTAAATGAGAAGGATGAGAATAACTATAACTAAACATTGAGATGATCGACTTGAATTAAATGCACCCCTAATCTTTTAAATGCATCCTAATATATTTTCTAAAAAAATTATAATATGATATACATATATTAGATGCATTTCAAGTTAGGAAAATCCTATGTATTTTCATCCTCATGCGGTCAAATTTGTTGCTAGACTTCCTCAAATGTTCACTTCAAAATCACTTTCAAAACTAATTGGGATGCATCTAATTGAATAGATGATTTAATTCAAGTCGACATCTCAAATGTGTGATTATAGTTATTTATCATTTTTCTCATTTATGTTTTTTTTTCTCTTGGATCCATACCCTACTTCACCTAATTTAACTTTATGTTTTCAAGTTTTGATTTTGTTGAAAAGAAAGTTAAAATTTAAAAAACAAATGTATGATATGTTCTCAAATTTTTTTAGATGAAAGGTAAAATGAAAGAGGAGGAAATAATTTGTTTTTTTAGGCCTAAAACTTTCATCCCAATTTTGAGATCAAAGCGAAGGAAATACAAGTGGTGTAATTTTATGACCAAATTGCCTTTTATATCTTTAACTTTAGATTCGATTAAATATTAGGAATGTTACATCCACTCAAATTTTACACAAATGATGTGGCTATGTGTGATTGGGTTAATCAAAAGGAAAAAGAGAAATTGTACTAAAAGCCACCAATCATACATAGCCACATCATTGTGTGAATTTTTGTGAAAATTGAGTGGATGTAGCATTCCCCATTAAATATACGAAATATTGATAAATTAATACTCAATAAACTAATAGCTTTAATAAAATTAATAATTTGTCAAGTCTTAATTTGGGGCCAGTGCAAAATTTGGACCACAATTTATAAAATAATAAGATAATAATTTTTGAAACCCCAGTGATATATATCAACCACAAATCTAAAATTATAAATTAATTACTAAAAATTTCCACATATATATAAAGGACATACGTAATTGAAAATTGTACAAATTCAATTAAGTAACATAAATACCGTGTTTCTACAAATTAAATAAAAACTTGAGAATTTCATATTTTCATGGTTAATGAACCTAATATTTTTTTATAGTTAACTAACATAAATATCGTGTTTCTACAAATTCAGTGATGCTTATGTATATTTTTAATAAGTTCTTGACCCGAAATGTAATGTTTTATAAGCGGTTAATATAAAATGTTTCTAAACTTTCAAAAAATTTGTCCTAAGTCACTAATGTTTGTATTCTGTCATCTAGTCACTATACTTCACGTTTTTCACATATGTTACTAAACCTTTTATAAGTGTCACCCTAGTACTCAAGGATTGGTAATCTGGTTGTGGACATATACATTAAACCTATACAAACAAGTCACTAAACTTTGTAAAAATTTGTCTTAAGTCACTAATGTTTCATTCTGTCATCTAGGTACTAAACTTTGCTAAAAATTGTCCTAAGTCACGAGTGGCACATGTTACCTGAACCTTTAAAATTTTACGCTTTATACGATTTTATACACCTTTATAATGTTTTAATTCATTTTATACGCTTTTGTTTTTTTTACGCTTTTACCTTCGTTTTATACATTTTCTCCGTTTGTTCCATTTTTACGTCCGATTTATGTTTCCATCATAGTACGTTTTGTCCGTTTTATATGGTTTTGTACATTTTTAATGTTTTATTCTTTTTCATCCGTTATACGTCAAGCTTTTACTTTTTCGTCCATTTTCTTATTTTGCCCGCTTTTATATTCATATCTTTTCGCCCCTTTTATGTTTGAAAACATAAGAAAATAGGCGAAAACGTAAGAAAAATGATCGAAAACGCATTAAAACGGATGAAAACGAATAAAACGATGAAAACGTAAAAACGATAAATAATGTAAAAGCATATAAAAACGGACAAAAACATATAAAAACGGATGAAAACATATAAATAAAACGGACGTAAAAATGGGACAAAACCCAACGAAAACGATAAAACGACAAAACGAAAACAAACAAAAACGTATGAAACAACAAAAACGTATAAAAGGTGTATAAAATCGATAAAACGTGATAATTTTAAAGCTAGTTCAAAATGTGCCACAACCGTGACGGCAAATTTCAATAGTGACTTAGGAAAAAATTTCGCAAAGTTTAGTACCTTTAATGACAGGAATGAAACATTTAGTGACTTAGGACAAATTTTTCTAAAGTTTAGTACCTTATTTATTATGAATGAAACATCGGTGTGTACACACGTCAGCATTTAACCGCAAGAAATGTAAAGAGGGTCGTCTCACCATTATATCCAAGATAACCGGTTACGTAAAGTATAGTAACCTAGATGACGAAGATAAACATAGTGACTTAGGACAAATATTTTTGAAAGTTTAGTACCTTTGTATGTTAACCCTTTATGCTCAATAACACAGAAATTTTAGTAACTTGTTTAACCTTATGCAATATTCATTTTATGTGTAAACGTTTGATACATTTGCTCCTAGCAGTAAAAAAAAAAGTAACCGTTTCGACCTTTTAACTCATGATATGATATATTCTCCCATATTAATCGTCTGGTTTGTTTTCAAAGTCTTTCTTTTTCAACTTTCACCTTGAATATTTTTATTTGTGTTATATAATACTTGATGCAAAATATATGAATAGAACGGGGGTTTAAATGTATTTTCATTGATATAACTTTCATCAAGTATTATATAACACAAACAAAAATATTTAAGGTCAAAGCTAACAGAAAGATTTAAAAATTCAAACAAGAATGACTGGGCGAAGACCTAAAAGTGCCTAACTGAATTATTTTGCCAAATCTAATGCATACATATACGCTAAAAAAGACATGATATGAACTTTGAAACATTTAATCTTTTGTTCTTTTATTTCTAGACATTCCTAAACCTATATCACCTTTGAAAAATGCCTATGGACTATGGTTTTCACCAAAGCAAAAAAGACGTCTAGACCTTTTATTGTGTCAAATTAAACGTATATCAAGATAAATAAACGAATGTACATAACATAATAGCGAGCATTCAAGAACGTAAATGAACAAATGAGACTTGGTTCATGATCGTTCAATTATTAAACGAACATTTGATCTTCATCTTGTTGCATATATTTTAAATAAACAAACTTTCTCCCCGACTGTTGATGAACCACCTTTTTGGGTAGAGTTTTTTTTTTTACTTGGTAAATAATGGTTTGAAAATGTATCGAAACTTGTCACATAATAATTTGATATGTATCAACTTCTTTTTCCCTATTAAATGTATAAACTTTTAATTTGTCATCTTGTGTGTATCATTACGATATAAATTTGATACATTTTCAAGTGAATATTTATTCAAATGTATGGCACTTTATATATCCGTAATGAAACATACAAAATGATTAATTTAAATTTAATAGGAAAAAAAAAATGAAAAATCAACACACACTAATCCTAGAAATCAACACACACTAACTAGTTATGTGTGAAGTTTGACACATTTTCAAATATTCTTTTTTTTCTTTTTGTTTTGGTAATCATAATTTGTGATTTTTTGTCGATAATTTACAGGATTTGAACTTGGAATCCCGTTACTAACTTGTCGGTGATCCATATATTGTACATTTGTACTTGATGTTCAGTAAATCAAATTAATACAGATTGACATTTCATGTTCATAATTAAACATTCGACCATAATTTGTACCTTGTATAATAATGCATCATCAAATCAGTGGTTCAAGACACGGATTCATTTAAATAATTCGTACAAAAGATGAAGATGAATTAAAAGCTTGCATTATTAGCCAGAAAGAAGGTATTGATCGTCCGTTAGTTCGACTAAGATGTACGCGGTTTACCCGGGTATCTCGTGACTGTTTCCGAACTATTTTCCTAATCAACCCCATGATGTGTACTTAGCGAGTTTTGAACTTTAAGCCTTTTAAGAGCCCATCCGGATGTCTCGGCACTAGGCCACCTTGATCGTCCATTCATAATTACTACTTAACTAGCTTTAAAGAAATAAAACAACCAAGCCATTATTAAAGGAGCGTGCGGTGTCATTTGGGATGGCAAAAGCACCGAGACCGATGAACCCAAACCCAACCGTTGGGTCGGTTCGCGGGTTCGCGGGTTTGGATACAGGTTCGGGTAGATATATTCTTTGGTACGGGTTCTGTACGGGTTCTAGTAATACCCGCCTGTTTACCCGCACCGTATACCCGATTTGAATTCGTTTTTTGCTAGTTTATATAAGGTCCTAATAAGTTTTGAGCTCTTAACCTTGTACAATTTTTTTCTACTCTACTCCTTAATAGCATATATCTTGGTAATTACAAACTATTAAATTAAAACTTACGTTTGACGCTTTAATTCTCACACACATGACACATTAACTCTTTAATTTTCAAACATTACGAATATTGAAGTCGCTTTTAACTTCTAAAAACTTTAATATATATTAGGGTGTTTTTTTTTTAGGTTGAGTTGTACAACGATGATTTTAATTGGGGATAACCGATACCCGCGGGAAAACCGATAACCCGATGGATAATAATACTCGGTACCCATTGGTAGGCGGGTTCGTTTGGATATTATAAACGGTACGTACGGATTCTAAAACCCGCCCCGAACCCGACCCGTTCATCCCTAAAGTCATCAGCACAGGGTCACCGCTTAACAAGGGCCACGAAATTTCATGCACTTCTGGCATATATATAAAGCTATACACAATATGATGTTTGAGTTTTATTAGTTTAAACACTACTCATACATGTGTATTTTGTGTGTGTGGTTAAGGCCTTGAAATCGATGAGAAGGCCGTGAAAACAACTAAGAGTTTCTCATTATACTCTACCACAATAGGAAAGGGACACCATTTTGAAGCCTAGCTAGAGTCATGCTATTTCTGTGGAACAGGAAACTAAACTTTTAGGTTTCTAAAATGAAATGCACCAAGCTAGCTAGCTAGCCTACCCAATTACTAATGTTTAGCACACTAGAAACAAATAAACAATAATGCATATAGTAAGATGATGTTATTTGTTCTTGCGTGTAAAGGAGATAGGGTAGTTGGCTGAAATTTAATTTGTTAAGTTTGAGCCATTGATAAGGCTGCATTCATTGTAGATGACAGTTGTGGGGAGCTTAGTTTTGACCCACCATGTGCTCGTGAGAAATGGCTCAAGTAGTTCGAATTCGATCTTTTTGGCTTACTTTTTGTGTGTATATATACATTGGTTATTTGCATGCATGCTATACTACATTGGTTCTTGATCATGGGTTTTCGAAGTGTAAGTAAATTGTTTCTGTTGGTTGTAGTGTTGCTTGCATTTGTTGGTGATTGGGATGTAGTTTCGGGTGATTCGGTTAAGGGGGTGAAGGATGAAAAGAATTTGTTGTTTTTTGGGATACCTAAACTTGGGTTTAAGAAGGGGTTTAAGCATTTTGGTAAAGGTGGTGGTGGAGGTCTAGGAGGTGGTGTTGGAGGAGGAGGAGTGGGAGGTGGCATTGGTGGTGGTGGAGGTTCTGGTGGTGGCGGTGGACTAGGTGGTGGCGGTGGGCTAGGTCACCATGGGTTTAAAGGAAAGATAGGTAAAGGACTTGGCGGTGGTGGTGGACTAGGTGGTGGTGGAGGTTTTGGTGGTGGCGGTGGTCTAGGTGGTGGCGGTGATCTAGGTGGTGGCGGTGGGCTAGGTCACCATGGGTTTAAAGGAAAGATAGGTAAAGGACTTGGCGGTGGTGGTGGACTAGGTGGTGGTGGAGGTGGAGGTTTTGGTGGTGGCGGTGGGCTAGGTCACCATGGGTTTAAAGGAAAGATAGGTAAAGGACTTGGTGGTGGTGGTGGACTAGGTGGTGGGGGAGGTTTTGGTGGTGGCGGTGGACTAGGTGGTGGTGGGCTACATCACCATGGGTTTAAAGGAAAGATAGGTAAAGGACTTGGCGGTGGAGTTGGGCTAGGTGGTGGTGGAGGTTTAGGAGGAGGTGCTGGAGGTGGGCTTGGTGGAGGTGGCGGGCTAGGTCACCATAAAGGTCTAGGTGGTGGTGTTGGAGGTGGTTTTGGTGGTGGAGCTGGAGGTGGAGGGATTGGCGGTGGTGGTGGATTAGGTCACCATAAAGGTCTAGGGGGTGGTGTTGGAGGTGGTTTTGGTAAATTTGGTCAACATAAAGGTTTAGGGAGTGGAGTTGGAGGTGGTTTTGGTGGTGGGACAGGAGGCGGTGGCGGACTTGGTGGTGGAGCTGGAGGAGGTGGAGGGCTTGGTGGTGGAGCTGGAGGAGGTGGGGGACTTGGTGGAGGGGCAGGTGGTGGACTTGGTGGTGGAGGTGGACTTGGTGGAGGAGCAGGTGGTGGACTTGGTGGAGGTGGACTCGGTGGAGGTGGACTCGGTGGTGGTGGTGGTGGAGGTCTAGGTGGAGGTAGCGGCGGAGGTTTAGGTGGTGGTAGTGGTTTTGGGGGTGGTTCTGGTTTTGGAGGTGGTGCAGGAAGTGGGGGAGGTCTAGGTGGCGGAGGAGGTCTAGGAGGCGGAGGAGGCGGCGGTTTGGGAGGAGGTGGTGGTTCCGATGGAGGTTTTGGAGCGGGTGGAGGCTTTGGAAGCGGTGGTGGTCTTGGAGCCGGTGGTGGTCTTGGAGGCGGTGGTGGTTTTGGTGGAGGAAGTCGCCATTAGATTCTTATAGCATGCAATCACATCCACAAAACTTATTATCGCGCTGAATACTCAGCTCCATTCTTAGAGCTCGAATCGTGTACTATTTATTGTGTTTCCCCAAGGCTTGTCTTGATCTGTATGACAAGTTTCGTGCATTGTATTTCAGTGAGTTAATAACATAAAGTGATCAAAATCTATTACTATTAGAACTAAAAGGTTGATACTGATGTTTTATATGATACCCTTGCCAGTAAAGAACTCCATATTACACCTACATATACGTTCGCAAATTGAGCAACACTTCATTACGACTCAAAGCCTTTGATAATTACATTTGAGACGCACCAAGCAACTGTTCAGAAAAATTCCTTTTAAGACATGACTACCGGTCTAGATACGCCAATGCCTGAATCGCCACACAATCAGACATCAGACATACAATGTATCCATACGTCAAACGCCTCAAGAATTACTTTTTGGTGAACAGGGAGTTACATGCTTGCCTAATAAACTTAAAACCGTAGCAAAAAAAGGCCATGTACAGTCATACACCCACCGTAGCAAAAAAAGAATGACGGTTATTTGAACAAAAACGGTCAACTCTATGGAAAAAAAATACAAGACGGGTGTGTGCAGTGAACTATCTCGGACACAAAGTGGTTAAATATTGCTAACGAAATACGATAAGCTGTTCCATTTGGAATCAAATCTGTTCAAAATATGTGTTTTTGGTTCTTACTATGTGGCAATCGACTTTTAGCCAGTAAAGTCCACAGTTTGAATCACAACTGCATAAACTTAAACCATTCAAAACTTTTAGTTAAACTAAATGCTAGCATTGCCCTTAAACAAGTAACAAAATGAGGTTTCACTATCTTGCCATGAATAAAAGAAATACCAATTTGCTATCAGCAAAAACTCAATCTAACAATCATTCAAATGGGATTCCAGTTTCCAATAACCAACTTGGTACAATCTTCAATCACGATTTCATTTATTTCCTTCCATCCAAAGTCTATTTACTACATACCGAAAACAAAAAAACATACTTGATGTATTCATTCCATCACCTTGCCTATTCCATTCCATATGCTAGCAATAACAATTGATGATGACATAATATTTCAACGTTATTGCAGATTGTGAACCAAAATAATGTATACCCATTTTGTTTATCGATGTGAGTTGTGAGTGACAACTAACCAACTGAAACTACGCGTTTAAAGGTTGGTCTTTGGTTTACCAGCAGCAGCAATACGCCTTGTGACTGATCGCATTGTGACGAATTCCTCTGCTGATGAAGGGTGTATTCCCACCTGTAAGATATATCCGGGTTTTCATTAGAACGAGAAAAAATGAGATCATAAAAATAAATTTTATTGTAAAGAATTGTCTAAGCTTACCGTGCTATCGAATTGTGCCTTGGTTGCTCCACATTTGAGTGCAACAGCAATGCCCTATGAAATACGAACATTATTAGAAGTGGCCATACTGAACACAAGAAGTGGCAAGTTAAGCTGATAGGGCTAAATTTCCTGTGAATAGAGTCGGGCCAGATTGACGAAAGTCGAAAACACATCTTACCCACCATTGTAAATGTTATATAAACAGGTGTACTATTACAAACATAAGGTTTGTGCGACTTTCAACCCATTCCGCCCGGTTTCTATCTATTTAGCTATTTTATTGTATTACATGTTTGACCCCGTTAAAAATTTAGCATGGTCCAAGCAACCCATTCATATGAAAACGGATTTTAAATGAACAATCTTAGATGAATATGAGCCTTAGTACCGGAAAATTCCTAGATGAGACTTGTACTTTTGTAACCTCTTAGCCGCTAATTGATGTTTTCAGTAAGGGGCTTATTTTGTAAATTCATTTATAGGTCGAACTTTATGCTTATCGGAACCTATAAAAACAAAACCAAGACCCAAGGCTGCAACCTTTGATAAGCTGGTTCAAGCTACGAACCAAGCCTAAGCCTGACATACCAAACCTTTCCCTTGATCAAATCACACAAAATCATAGTAGAAACCACAAGTGACTGCATATCTAGTTCTTTAGAGGCTTAAAAGTGATTAAAGCTACCTGCATAATTTCTGCTGCATCTGGCCCACACATTGATGCACCAAGAACTTTATCCGTCTCAGCACTTACAATAAGCTTCATGAGTGTCTTCTCCTGCCGTCTGCATAAATAGAATTAAAGATGAAGGGTTTGTAATAGTAATTAACACGAAACTAAAAGCACCATGCAAATGCAATATTTTAACTTGATGTATGTAAATATGAAGATAGGATCGGCAAATCACATACCCAGAGATGGAATTCTTCATGGGATCAAAATCCTGATGTAAAGATCAAGACGTCCCCATTGGCTTGCCCAATGGCTTGTTCTTCACTTAGTCCAACAACTGAGAGAGGTTGTATGCTGAAATGACGTAATATAAATGTTATATGGACATAGATAAGATGTATCATTAAGGTTAGGTTTCACTCGCAAAACGATAGAGAAGGTCAGGAAGAAGTTGATATCTTACCAGAAAACGGCACAAGGTATATTGCTGTAGTCAGGCTTGCTAGGTTCATTACCAAAGACGGTTTTCTGTAAGCCATACAAGAGTAAGATTATGTGAAGAAAAATTTAAATGCTTCTACTCTCCCAAAATAACTGCAAAAATTTCCGTTTTAGCATGTACCAAATCAAGTGCAACATTTTCCTTTTTGGCTCTTTAGGTGATCATTACAAACATTGATGGTTATTTGAGTCTAGTCGAGAAGTATCCTCTTTTTTGAAGTAGTAATTGAAGATACCCAACTAAGAATCAAAACATATCGAGAAGCTATGCACCCAAGAAAAGATGCATTTATTTTGGGACAGATGGGAGTAATAAACCATAAAGGGAAAATAATTGATCAATTTGGAGCAAATCACAAGAGCGGAATTTAAAGACATCTCAAATTACATACAGCGAACAGAGTTCCTTCCATCAAGGCGACAAGAGTAAGATTCATCCGGTTCGTGACATCACCTATGGCCCAAATGCTAGGCACATTGGTGCGAGAAAACTCATCGACCTGCATTGAAAGAAAACGATAGAGATTTCAATATAAACCCACATGCTTGCATGCATATACATCCAAATCCAAGTTATTTAAAATTCAGTATCTTTGTATAAATTTAGATATTAGAGAGGTGTGACAACAAGCTCACTCATCCATGTTGCTTGACCTCTCAAATACAATTGAGCAACATGGATACAAAAAGTTGGAGTTTTAGTGGCAATTATGGCGTAATTTATTGAATTTTAGTTCATTCAACATATAATAGCGTCCATTAATGGCATCAAAATGAGTATAATGTGGCAGAGTGGCACTATATAAATCTTCTGCTTTGTGATTGTTTAGGTGTATTTTAGATATTGCTATAAGCCCTTTCAGTCTATCACTCTTATTCGACTGTGACTAGTAAACTTTGGACTAAACTTCGCATCAACTTAAAAGCATTACGCCCAAATAGATGCCAACCACTATTCGAATAAAACTTACTAGATGATAGTAGAAGAGCCTAACTTACTAGATGTTTGAAGTAACCCATGTAACTTAATGGCACAGATAAGTGAGGCATAGAAATGGTTAAATATAAAACGTTAAACAACAAAACCTTTTATAATCGGTTTTAAGCTTAAACAAATTGCCTGCTAAACATCAGAACATACCTTCTTCTGTAGTAGCTTTTCCAGTCAAAACCAACATTCTCACTCACTTGCCATCCATACTCCGGTGCGTCCTACACATGTTGAAACAAGGATCAGTAAGCACCAAGAGAACTTGAAAAGCACCAAAAAAGGGGTCTATAATCTATTAATCACATGGTGACTGTTTGGCACATCAATCACATTACACGTACCGATCTTTCAAAACACAATGCTACACATCGGCCGTGGCCGCCGATGCCAAAACCTTTCCAGGACCTACTGTTGTCGCCACGAGGGAGACCACCACTTAGCCAAGCACCTGTGCCACCGCTACGAGATGCACGAGGGCAGCCACCGGGCCTACCAATATCACCATGAGGGCCGCCGCCGCCACCGGGCCTACCAACGTCACCACGAGGGCCGCCGCCGCCACCGGGCCCACCACCACCGTAATTAGGCTCGCCGGTATGATCAGGGTCTGATCTGAATAATCCTGTACAAATTTTGAAAACTAAATATAAAGACACTTTTATTCTAAAGCAACTAGAAGAAAAAGTAAGAATAGAAGAAAAAGTAAGAAACTATACCCATGTATTGAAGATCAATGCCTTGATGGCATAGCATTTGACTTGTAGAAGTTGTTCAGCGCCGTAAAATGTCTTGATATACCGTTGTAAACCCCTTGTACCATCATCCCACCCTCTAGCCACACGCGATATATCTTTCCACTTTAACGGTAACCACGCTATCCAAAATAACCTGCCATCCATAGTTATTTCTCTCCCATCAATGTATTGGCTAATTACATCTAAACTCCAACGGAATCTAGAAGGTTCTGTAAACGTCAGTGCGAGAGCTTGCCTCTACATCCAATAGCGGCGACGGTTCCTGCTAACGTGCCCTATGTAATATTGAAGCACTTCGAAACCCAACTCAATAGCAGGTGACATGGCGGTTGAGCATATATATCGTCCCGCAGAATCAAATCACCCATTTCATCGTGCATTTTGCAAAAGAGGTACGGCTCATTCAAGACCCACTTCATACAGCTTATCACCGTCGAAACGTAGAGGTCCCGTTTACGTACAAATACTGCTATTACATTTCCCGGTATAGCTTAACATAACCGACAAATCTACGATGAGCAATCTCGGGAATAAACTCCCGCCCCTCACACATCACATGACCTGAGGTAAGATGTTTAGTCTCGTAAAATTTAACATTTAGAGTTGTAATAAAAATACAATATAAATACAACTATACAGTAAACGTACATATTTGTATCATAAACTATATATCCGAAAATAGATTCGTCCAAAACAGAACAGAAATATTAAAAAAAAAAAAAAAAAGTTGTGGGATAATTTAGCCACGAATGTGAAGTAAATTATACCTTAGTGTCGTAAATTCCGAAAACGTCTATTACAACAGTAGTGACAACAAGCTTGTTTGACTTTATCTTTTCTTGGTCTCTAACCTGTAAACAAATCATGTTATGTTAACTAATAAGAATCCCTAGATCGAGTTAAAAACCATGAAAAAACAAGCAATTGTTAACTCAAGCTCACCCAATAATAACGCTTTTGAGCATAACACTCTCGAGCATAAAAGGCTCCATCAACCATAGTGTTCTTGTTTTTATGTTGGGATCCGTTTTTATCGGTATTTTACCGGTTCGGTTTTTTTCAGAATTTAAAACATTTAATACATTTCGAATACAATCATAACTTTTATTTAAACAATACAATCATACAACTAAAACTATAAAATACTAATACATTTCGAATACAATCATAACTTTTATTTAAACAATACAATTATAGAACTAAAAATAAATAAATACTACTACCTCCGTCCTAAAATTATAGTCCTCTATTGATTTTTTTGGTCTTTCTTTTTCAACTTTTACCTTAAATATTTTTATTTGTGTTATACAATAATTGATGAAAGATATACCAATGAGAATACATTTAAAACCCGATCCATTCATATATTTTTCATCAATTATTATATAACACAGACAAAAATATTTAAGGTCAAAGTTGTAGAAGAAAGACCGAAAAAGTCAATAGGGGACTATAATTTTGAGACGGAGGGAGTAATACATTTCGAGCTTCGGCATGACCATCACCCAAAAACATATTAGTATACTCAAGTATATCGAGCTTCGGCATTGCCATCACCCGTGTATACTCAAGAAATTAAATCATCCAAAAATTCTTCTACATCTAACTCTTCAACATCAAATGGTTCAAATTCATCTTCATCTAATTCGGTAGCCGGAGGTGATATCCCCATGTCATCTTCTTCTTGTGCTATAGTTTCTTCAACTTCTTCAATCGAACCTTCCAACGATGTTTGATGTTGTACCCTATCTACTCCGTCCATATAATCTTTCAAACATACACATACTTCCACGGATTCGGGGCTAAGTTTTGTCCTTTTATCCGATATAATTCGACCACTATGAGAAAAGGCCGATTCGAAAGCTACCGTCGAAGCTTGGACCACTAATAAGTCACGAGCCATAGCGGCTAAAATTGGAAATTGGATTTCCCTTTCTTTCCACCAAGCCAAAATGTCAAAGTTAGCAAACTCATCGGGACTTAAAGTTGTTAAAAAGTTTGTAGCCATATATTGTCCCAACTCGCTTGTCGGGGCCGATGATCGTTGACGCTTTGTAGCGTCTTCACGTAAAGTATTATAAAGGTTTATGTTAATGTCCCTTGTCATTCGAGACGAACCGGCCCGCATTGGGTCGATAATTGGGTTTGGTTGTTGACCATATTTTGTTGCATAAATTTCAAACAATTTTTAAAATAATCATTAAATTTAAAAACTTGAGATTCTATATAGTTGGGATCTTCACCGTCCAACCCAAAAGATAATTCTAAATTTTCCATTATTCTTCTTATTAAAAGTTCTACGCCTCCAACATTTAAACATGGATTAAGTCGCGGAACAAGTATAAACCAAAGGTAAAATAGCAAAATATTTTATAAATCTCTTTTTATAACTTTAACCATTTTTCTAAACATTTGAGTAGGTGAGTCTTTTAATTCGTCTAATTTTTCCGTCATAGCATAAACTTGATTTAAAACTAATGGGCTAGTTGGGTAATAAACACCCGATACTATAGTTGTTGCCTCTTTAAAAACTTGTAAAAAAATAGTTAAAGCATGTAGTCGTTGCCAATCTTGGTCATCTATCGAAATAGAACGGTTTTTTTCAACAAGTAATTCATTAAAAGCATCTAAAGTAGTACGTTGTCGTAATATATTTTCAAACATAATGCAAGTAGAATTCCACCTAGTAGGTGTATCAAATTTCGGTCCTAGCCATGGTTCACCACATTGTTTACGAAAACGTTTATAGTTAATTTGTCATTCATTACTTGAGCGATATATATTTGTTAACAAACCCCTAAATGTCAAACGTAATCTCTCACATATTTTTAATGCCGCTTGAACGGATAAATTTATAACATGAGCAACACAACGGGAATGAAAAAAAGCACCATCTAAAATGGGTTTTATACGTAATTTTAACAATTCCATAGCTCTAGTATTATTAGATGCATTATCTAGTGAAATCGTAAAAACTTTATCATCTAAATTATATTCACTTAAAGTGTCATGTAAAATTTTTCTTAAATTAGATCCCGTATGAGGATAACCAAATAGTTTAAAAGCAATTGTTCGTTTCATTAATAACCAAGATTCGGGATTAAACCAATGAGCCGTAACGGCGAGATAAGAATTTTCCGAACCATGTGGTGCGGTCCAAACATCCGTAGTTATAGAAACACCATATTTATAATCACGAAAACCATTAATAATATCATTTTTAGCCGTTTCCCATAATTTAAAAGCATCACTTCTAAGTTTAGTACGACTTACTTGTTTATACCGCGAGTGTAGCCTCTTTTTGATGATGGCTGTAAGCTTGGCGTTGTCGAAGAGGTTGAATGGATAAGTATGTTGAATGACCCACCCCGCAAAATCTCTTTGAAGCGCATCATTATCATATACACAAATTTGACCATCCTCACCAATAGTACCGTCGGCATTTTGAGGTACCGCGGAACATTTGGCTATATGACCCTTTAGTGTAGTGTTAGCCCCGGAAGCATAAAAGCTCAAACATTTTTTGCAACGCGCCTTTTCCGTCCATCCTTCATAATACACAAATCCATATGATTAAAAACCTCGGGATTTCGTAAAGTTGGTTTAACATGAGCAACATCATCTTGTGTGTAATGTTTTCGTGACTGGGAAGACCCAACGGAGGGAGGATTAGTGGAAGCTTGTTGTGATTGTGTGTTTTCCATTATAAAGAAATTAGAGATTTAGAGAGATTAAAGAGAGATTTGATGTGTTTTAAGCCTCAACCCAAAACACATATTTATACTACAGGTTCTAGCTTCAAAATACTCAAAACATAAAAAAAAAAGACAAGAAAAAACGGTAACAAACATGTCCCAACGTCTACTGTGCTACAGTGCACGTTTTCCAGCTGACCGGTTTTCGCCGGTATTCAAATCCAACGGCTAGTTTGACTTTGCGTTGACCGGTTTTTAAAACCGGTTTAACCGGTTTAAACTGGTTTTTAGCGGTTTTCGACAAAAAAAATCGGTTTTAACCGGTTTTTTCAAAAAACCGGTTTTACCCAGTTTTAGAACCGGTAAAAAACCGGTCCGCTGGAAAAACTTAAAACCGGTACAACCGGTTCGGTTTACTAAAACCGGTTTCGGTTTTGTAAAAACCGGTTTTGTTGAAAACCGGTTCCGGTTTTGTCGTCTGGTTTTTTTGAAAACCGGTTTATAGTTGCATGTCTAGTTAGGTCGTTGGAGGAGAAGATAGAAACAAGGGATATTCATTTATTGTATGGGTTGGGTGGTAGGTAGTGTTGCTTATTGGGCCATATTACTCATTAGGGTTAATTCCATATATACTCAATTTAAACTTCTAAATGTCATATTTACCTAATAAAAAATCATAATGACATATATATTCAATTTAAATAACATAATTGTCATATTTATCCACACTACAAATTTATTCATTTTAATTTCATAAAAATGTTAATAATTTAAATAAAATATTTGTTTTTCCTTTTTGCCCTTCTTATAGTTAGAAGGAATGCTAAATCAAGATATTAAACAACTTCAGAGGCTTGGAAATCAAGAATTTATGTTTTGTCATATGTCTTGAAACAAAGATGTTATTTGATTTGACCCATGTGTTCTTCATGTGTTTTGGTTATGTATTAGTGTATTACATATTGAAAAGTGTTGTTGTGATGATTCATGTTTCTTATAGGCTTATTGTCGTTGTGTGCTTGCGTATTGGGCAGTTCTTTGCCTTTCGGCACTGATGTTAGCATGGCATGTTTGTATTCATTTGTTAATGTATTGCTAGGTTCTTTGTTTTTTTAGTAGATATCATCCCTTTTTTTAGCAGACAACTAATTGTGACAGTCCTAACGGAGTTAGCCATGGGTGGTTGTGTTTGGCTATCTTTGTTTGTTATTTGGCGTCAGGTTGTAAGTGTCTTAGGATACTTTGTGTTTGTACTAAGGGTATAATGGGTATGTAATTATTTTAATTAAAGTTTAATCAATCTAATAATGAATTGGGTATATATGACAAATATAATGTTTAAATTGGGTATATATGTCATTATGATTTTTTGTTGGACAAATATGACATTTAAGGGATTAAATTGGATAAATATGGAATTAACCCTACTCATTAAGTAACGAGTTAATAGCATTTTTGGTCCTCGTGGTTTGGCCAAATTGCAAGTTTGGTCCTTAAAAGTTTGAAAATGCAACAATAGTCCCTATTTTGAAGTTTGGATTACATTTTTGGTCCTTATCGGTGTGAAATGACCAAATTACCTTTATCTTTTTCTGAAGAAGGCAAAGGGTATTTTAGTCATTTAACTTTATTCAGGGACCAAAAATGCAATCCAAACTTTAAAATGAGAACTATCGCTGCACTTTGAAAGTTTTTGAGACCAAACCTGCAATTTGAGCAAACCACAAGGATCAAAAATGCAATTAACTCTTAAGTAAACGAGCATCTGTAGATATTTTATTTAGTTGTTAGTGTAGCCCTTAGATATTTTATGGCTTTTTCTAACTTGTGCCCTAGGGGCACAAGTTAAGCACATCATAAGTACAAAAGGGCTCATGAAAAAGTACACGAGGATTCTTATAAAAGTACAGACAAATGTACTTTTATGTGGGTTCATGTGTACTTTTGGTGTATTTATAGTGTGCTTAACTTGTGCCCCTAAGGTACAAGTTAAAAAAACCCATATTTTATTTAGCTATTAGTGTAGTAAGTATGTTTTATTTGAAACTAGAGTTACCGTATTTAATATAAAGAGTAATTTTGAATATTACTTATATACTGCTCTCTATATTTTTTTTGCCAACATGTTAATAGGCAATTTTCTAGATATGCTAAATTGATCATAGTACAATTGAAATCTAATTTTGGTAAGAAGGTTAAACTTTTTAACTCAAAAGTACATTAAAGTTAGCAACCAAACAAAATATTCATTCAGATTTGTATACCTAGCTTGAAAATTTGCATGTCTTACACTCTGGTTTTTAGTGTAAAACGGACAGTAGAAAAATTGAGAGATAAAAAAGAGGCATTTTTTTTTCGTGTTCTCAAGTCGGAAAATAAAGGTAAAAGATGTAATCAAATTAAGCCTAAAATTCCACATCTCTTCAAATCATCTCAATTTGGGAAGAAGATTAGGAGGGGGAATTTGGCATAATTTACTTCCATCTTTTATTTTGTCTTCCTTAAAAAAAACTTAAGAACATGATTATTTTTCAATTTCATCTTCACTTCTCTTTTTTTCTTTCCAAATAAAACTCGAAACAAAGTTTTAATCTATATATAAACTAGATGCAATTGTAAAACAAGTTTCTAAATTTATACAACAGCTAAGTCAAGCACAACAAGTTATAAATGATTTATTTATTTATTCATTTATTTATTTATTTATTTTTAAATTCATCATTGCCTTACTCTCACTCCATGGCAGTAATTATTTACAAGGGGCATAAATTCACCGTCTCGAGAGTAGCACCAAAATCAGGATCGGCCCTAAATTTATTGCCTTGATCTGCTGAAGAAACATGGAACTCAAGGAAGAAAGGAAGAGAGAAGCAATGTTTTTGTTGTTGCTTAAACATATCTATAATACATAAAGTTTATCCCCCTTAATTTAATGTGCAAGGGGGGTTGTGCACAACCAAAAGTACCGTACATACATGTCTATGCATACCGAAATAACTACAACTCATCTCATTTTAGGAGGCCCTCATATTCAATGCACATTCAGTTTGGTTTATGAAGAGTCTCGAGTTGAATGAAAGTATCCCTATCTTGAATGCTCGCATGCTCACAATAAACATATATTCAATGCTGGAAACACAAAAGGGCTGCGAATTTGCACCCTCAAAGAATATTGATCAATCTACAATTAAAACACTACTAAATGGAGCCTGCATAAATAAGGCCTGCAACCCATTATCTGCCCAGACATTGTGGGTAGGCGTACAAGTAAAAAAGGACCGTTATTTCTAAAATTATGGCTGTAGAAATCGTAGGCGCAAATGCTGTATTGTTCCTGGACGAATTGAAATTGGATGAGACCGGTACGATCGTAGTGATGCTCTGTAGGATGTGGGATATAAATGCTCCTTCGGGCCGATACTTGAGCACTGATTTCTTGATCTCTGATGCTAAAGTATGTTGACATCCATGTTTGAAAAACCTAAATAATGCCAATATGTAATGAAAAATATATCAAATGTCTGTGTTGTTTATCAATTTTTTCTTATCTACTTTTGATGCAGGGAAATGTTATCCATTGTACCGCCAAGGCAACAGTAGCTCACAATTTCTTGAGGTTAAAAGAGGGTGCTATATATTCGGTTAAAAATTTTGTAGTCATGCAAAACAAAGAAGATTTTCGATCAGAAGGACGATACGTTCATGCTTGAGTTTAATGGATCAACAAGCATAAGGAAATCTTTGGTTATATCTAAGGGATTTGTTAGGTATCCGTTACAATTGGTTGATTTTGATCATATCCATCCCACAGAAAACAAATATCTCATTGGTAATGTGCTGTTTGTTTAGGTATCTTAAAATTCTTTGTTTTTAAATATTGTTTCTATAAAAGCTTTTACATTTCAGATGCTGTAGGTTATGTGACAAATGTTGGTAGGATGAACTATACCAAAACAGGATCCAAAAACCTTGATTTCTACCTGGCGAATCATAGGTTGAAATTTATATTTGTTGCAAAGGATGTTGTAAAAATTAAAATATTTTTGCCGATGTGTATTAGGAAACTTACTTCTCTCTTTATTTCGATTCCCTTTGTAATCAGGGGCCATTCCATACGGGTGACCCTGTGGGGAGGGCTTGCTGATGTGTTGATTGAGAAGAAGGCGACGCATGTAGGCATGTGTGCTGTTGTGGTGACTTCCACCTCTGCAAAACAATATAACAGTAAGTGGCGTATGGACTATTTACCTTTTGCATGTTCAACACTTTTCTTTTACAAATTTAACCTTTGATATTACCTGCCAGATAAGCTCTATCTATCCAGCAGTTCATCCACCCAGCTCCTAGATTTCGTTGACATTCCTGCAATTAAAGAATTGAATTCAGAAATTTGGTAATAAACTAATTTTTATTATTGAATACATCCTAAAACCAACAAATTTTAACAAATCATTCAACTGTTTGTTAGCATCATTGATGCTTCAAAAGGAGCTTCGCGTGTAGACAGCTCTGAACCAAGAGAAGGATCTATCGAGAATCTGCTCATGTGGGCCCGAAATAAAAGGAATGATGTATGTATTATTTTGCACCCGGCATCTCTATATTATCTTTATAGTGCATAACATTTATAAATATTATTTATACACAGACTGCCGTTTTCATAATTAAGGCCAAGATTGATAATGTGCGTACTAGAAAGGGATGGAATTTCCCATCATGTGGGGGAGACAATTGCAGGAAAGGGGCTACTAGAAAGAATGGGAGATTTTGGTGCGAGTCATGCAGCAGACCAGTTGAATACCCGGTAATAAGGTAATGACATATTTGTAGCTTATAGTTTGATTGTTTGAATGTGTTAAATAAAATTGCTCACCTTGACATTTACCATCTGCTGAATGCTTTCTTCAGATATCGTCTTGAACTTGGTATATCTGATGATACCGAGCAGACTGTGGTTGTCCTTTTTGATGATGCATTCGTTGAATTGATCGGGTTCCCAGCTTCGGCGTTAGTGTCGGATGAGGATGAGGTACATTTATAAATCCCCGAGTACTTACACCCTATTACATCATTTCCATTGCTCACGGCTTACTCTACAGGGTTTAGACGATCATGCAAACTTGCCATCACCTATAGCTGACCTCATTGGGACAACACACGTGTTTGAAATCAAATCTCACACATATTATGAATATGGAACATTCGAGAGTTTTACGTGCTGGACAGTTGACCCGCATAATCCATCAGCTGAACCCACAAGCGCAAGCATCGTTGATAATGAAACCGCTGTTACATGCTCATCATCCAAGTCACCCGGCCAGTCGCCAACCCTCACTACACCGTCCAAGCCTGTAGAGGATAGGATAAGGAAAAGGTAGTCGAAACAAACAAAAAAAACATCAATACAACGTGTATTTGTATAAATGCACGTACTGATGAATTCCATTGTTTGCAGGGTGGTTATTGATGATTCAACGACAGAAAATGAACTGCTGCCGGATAATGATGTACAGGGTGATGAGTCTAATATTGCAAGTAATAATACATCTTCAACGTCCAGCCCATCATTCAAACGACTGATAAAGACCAACTCTGCAAATGATAATAAAAATAAGAGGTTAGCAACGTTAAAACATTTGGGTGACAACAAAATATCTTTTATCCTATCTATCTTGCTACTGCAATACATTTGACGTAATAATCATGTTCCGCTATGCGTGTTGCTATTGAGAATTCGGACGCGGATATTGAACTGGTAACTGTAGACGTTGAGCAGAATGGTGATGATAGCACCCTAACCGTTAAGAAGAAACAAAGACGGTGAGCCCATATTGATTGTCACTTTTTGTCGTTAACCCTTTTACGTTTGCCCGCATAATAACACGTTTCTCCCTATATATTTTGTAAACAGGTTTGTGGTTGAAGAATCGGAATGACCCCAACCAGGGAGCGCCCCATCAAGACTTTATAAAACAAATGCTTATGACAATAATAATACATTTGATAAAAACTGCTTTTGGGATTTTGTTTTAATTTTGTTTTAGTTGTTCTTTGGAAGACACAATACTCAACCGTTCCGTTACATTTGGTTTTATTTTTGTTTGACAATATATTTTGGTTTGCCATCAGACGAAATATTTTTACTTTTTGTGCTAAACTCCATTTGATATACCTCCAAGATGAACATGTTGTGGCTTTGGACAGTTGCTACATGAGATCAAATAGATATGTGTGTTAGTAATGCGAGATGACCATGAAAGCAATGATGGTTCTTTTGATTTATCCATCAGACATTATTACCAAATGTAATGTCTAATGTACAAGATAGTTCTATTAATGAACCAAACGTTCATATGTATATACTATTTCATGTAATAGTTGGCAAGGATAGTTTTTTTCGATTTCTCCATCGCCATGGTTACCGATGTAATGTCTCATGAACAAAATAAATATGTGAATGAACCAAATGTTAATATATGTATACTGTTTCATGTGATAACCGTGTAACCAAACATCTAATTAATAAAACTCATTTCTATGTAATTTACTAATTTTCCTGTTGTATCCCCTTTTTTCATTCACTCATATAACCCTTTCATGTGATAAACGTATAACCAAACATCTAATTAATGAAGCGCTTCGTAAAATTATCTAATTCTCCTGTAGTATCCCCTATTTTCATTCACTCATATAACCCTTTAAATAATTTATCGACTTAAAGTATGTAAATGGTCTTCTAAATTCATGAACACATGTGCTTGGTTCATTGTGAATACCTAATAAAAAGTATTTAAAAACTTGCGGAAATTACCCAAAGGTTAAGACGGTGTGTTTTAAATCTATATACGAATACGAAAACAAATAGTTTGCATTTGTTGTCAACAAATCCGCTGGCACAACATGTGTATTCAAAGTTGCAGAATGCATCGCATAACAATAGCTCAAATGATAAAGATATTGAAGATGGTTATGCTGCTTAATGCAATCACGAAGATTGGCTAAAATTGACTTTGTTATATACCTAATGAATTAAATAATGACTGTTAAATTATGTTTGTTATGAATTATATGAGTTTGAAACCCTCCTTCTATTTATATGTATTTATACCATCCACTACATATGTTTAATTTACACATACATTATTATTTTATACATAACAAGTATGATATAAACTTATCTTATAAGGCAATTTATAAAACAAGTTAATCCCTACTTTACTTAATAACAATTAAGAGTTTTTTACTTTCTCCATATGTTATATAGATGAACAATAATGAATTTGTCTGTTATTATTGGAAAAAAATCAGTCTCATTATTAAATCAATAATAAGAATCATAAAAACCTGGAGATACTTACCATACAAGCCTGTTCATTGTTCACTACACTTATTGCATCAGTTCAACAGGAGAATCCCAAGAGATGCTTTAATATACATCTTGCTTCTATATCTTTCCAAACCTGCAAGGTTATGTGTTGCAAAATTGATACATATCCTCCAAATAATAAATGAATACAGGTACATCTCAATTTAACAAGATAGTATACCTTCCAATTATGTATATGGTTAAATCCATCTTTGTTTTTTCGTTACAGGGTCACAAAATGATCATGCTCAGTTCCATCCCTGTCAGACATATTGCACAAATCTTTCGTTATTGATTCGAAAACAGTTATCAGTCAAAGTGGAATAACACAAAGCTATTGTGGTTTACGGCTAAATGAAATTGTCAAATCATTTACAGGTATACACCAGTTCCAAACATTGACTTGCGTTATTATAGTACAAAATTGTTGCAACAATTGATACCTGATTCGCATGTTCACCGTAATTTGTTAGGACAAACATCACGCTCAGTGGGCGATTTACCAGATATGACGGCGAATCAAATGGCTTCTGCTTCAAAACAACCCTTTATGTATAAAAAAGAAGATCAGCAGGTGTTTAACTAACCAAATTATATTTGGCAGACAATTGTTTCCGTAATAATGAATAATACCTTAATGTTATTCATACAGGACACTCTCTCATAAGCTAAAAAAATCCCATACGGAGCCGCACATGCATCTGCAGGTAGTTTCATATTTTATAATTGATGCCTTATGTTATTTGATGGATAAAAATGTTGTTATTCACAATTAAATTTACCTATTTTTGGAAGGTGTTCCCGTTGTTTACCATAATATTGGCCATCCATCATTTGAGTGTCAAAATTGCAAAGCTATTATGTGGTATCAGGAGAGAAGCGATAAATCAAAGAGCGTTGCCAACCCAACTTTTTCCATTTGCTGTCAAGAGGGAAAACTTCTTTTTCCAATATTTAATGAAGCGCCTTCACCTCTTAAAGAGTTTATGGACTATAATAATCCTGCAAGTTTAAGATTCAAAGACCAGATCAGGGTATATAATGGCATGTTTTGTTACACATCTTTTGGAGAAAAAATAGACCATTCAATTAACACGGGCAGGGGTCCATATACCTTTAGAGTAAATGGCCAAAGCTATCATCGAATAGGTTCTCTTCTTCCAAAACAGGGCATTCAACCTAAATATGCACAGCCATACTTTTTTGACACTGGAAATGAAGTGAAAAACCGAATGAGAGCTTTTATAGACAAAGATGGGGGATGTGTGTTGGATCCAAGTATAGTAGCGAGATTGATTAAAATGTTTGATCAATCAAATTCAATCACTAAGGCATTTCGAATGGCTCGGGATTGGTGTGAGAACCACAATTCAGCCACCTTTGAACTACGGCTGATAAGTGGACATAGTACATCTCGGCAATACAACGCACCAACCGTGGCCGAAATAGCAGCTCTAATTACTAATAACTTTGGTGATGGTATTCCTACAAGAGATATTATTGTAAGTAACAGGGATGAAGGTTTGAAATGTATTTCTGAGTTGCATTCAGAATACATGGCACTCCAATATCCATTGTTATTCCCATATGGGGAGGAAGGATTTCATGAAAAGATACCATATTACAACAACATGGATGTACGCAAGACCAAAAGGGCTTTTGTCACAATGAAAGAATACTATTCATATATCATACAACAGCGAAATAACCAAGGTACTACACTGCTTAGAGGTGGGCGATTATTCCAACAATACTTGGTGGATTCATATGCGGCTGTTGAAGAACAGAGGCTAAAATGGACCAGGAAAAATCAAGATACATTACGCGTTGATCTATATCATAATGTTTGTGACGCTGTAACAAGGGGGGATACAAGTGCAGCAGGACTGGGAAAACGAATCGTTCTGCCAAGAAGTTTTATAGGCGGTCCAAGGTATATGATACAAAACTACCAGGAGGCAATGGCTATATGCCGGGCGTATGGGAATCCGCACTGTTCATCACGTTCATCGCTAATCCAAAATGGCCCGAGATTGCAGAAATGCTAAAGCACGCCCGGGCCAAAAGTCCATGACCGCCCGAAGTGGCAACACGTGTGTTCAAGATTAAACTTATGAATCGTTAAACGACCTTACAAAAATTCATATTTTTGGCAAGTCACGAGAGGTAAAAAAAATTAACTCATAATTTTAATCTATTAACTCTTTTATATATACATTATGTATTATCTTATGTTTTTTTCCAATTATATTTCAGTTGTGTATGTCATATAATTTCAAAAACGTGGACTGCCACATGCTCATATCCTACTGTGGCTACAAGAAGAATTGAAATGCAAAACCCCATCCCAGATAAATGATATAATTACAACTGAGATACCATGTTGAATCAATGATCCGGATGGGTATAAAGTAGTAACTGAGTTTATGTTACATGGACCTTGCGGTAAAGATGATAAAAAAGCCCCATATATAATTGAGGGTAAGTGCTCAAAACATTTTCCTAAACCTTTTGTGGTTGAAACAATTGTTGATAATGATGGTTATGCTATTTATTGCCGGAGGAATAATAACGCTCACTATATAAAAGGGAAATTCAAGTACGATAACAGATATGTGGTGCCTCACAACCGTTATCTCCTCATGAAATACCAGGCCCACATTAACGTGGAATGGTGCAACAGATCAAAAGCAATTAAGTACTTATTCAAGTACTTAAATAAAGGTCCCGATAGAGCCAGAATTGTTATACAAGAGAATGTTAAAAATGATGGTGATTTAGCAAATGTACAAGTTTTGGAGGTGGACGAAATAAAGAACTATTTGAATTGTCGTTTCTTAGCTCCATGTGAGGCGGTGTGGCGTTTGTTCTCATACGACATACATTACTCATATCCATCTGTTATGAAGCTGAATTACCACTTGCCGAATCAGCACGCGATCACAATACGTGACTCAGAAAGCTTACCCGCCCTAATTCAAAGAGAATGTATCGACATGACCATGTTCACTGATTGGTTTGAATTAAACAAGCGTGATACAGAAGCGAATCAATATACGTATGCTGAGATACCTACACATTACGCGGTGGCATGAGAAAGACAAAATGTGGAAAAAACGCAAATTGAAAAAATGCATCGGTCGGATTGTTTACTCGCACCCGCGCCCGGAGACCGATATTATCTTAGAATGTTGTTGAACATTGCTAGAGGTCCTGATTCTTGGGAAAAACTCATGACTGTTCACGACAAACTATGTTCCACTTTCAAGGAAGCATGTTTTGAATATGGCCTTTTAAATGATGACACGGAATGGACACATGCTATATCAGAAGCAAGTGTATGGATGTTTGGACCACAGTTACGTGACATATTTGTAACAATTTTAATCTTTTGCGATGTTAGCAGACCTTTAAAATTTTGGGAAGAAAATTGGAAGTTTCTATCAGAAGATCTTCTACACAAGAAAAGTAAAATGTTTAATTATCCTGGCTTGGAGTTGACGGACGAGCAACTAAAGAACTATTGTTTGATAGAGATCCAAGAGTTGTTAAATAGAAATGGGAGAACTTTATCTGATTTCCAAGACCTACCAGTGCCTGACCCAAGGTTACTAACCAACATGGACAATCGTCTCATACGAGAAGTGTTGAATTATGATATGAAACAAAGTAAGATTGAACATCAGCAACTTCATTCATTGTTAAATCCCGAACAACGTTTAATCTATGAAGAGGTGATTGAATCTGTCCATGGTAAAAAAGGGAACTTTTACTTCGTCTACGGTCCAGGCGGAACTGGAAAGACGTTTTTATACAAGAGTATCATCTCAAGATTAAGATCAGAACGCATGATAGTGCTCGTTGTTGCATCTTCAGGTATAAATTTATACTAAATTTTAAACAGTCAACTATTTTAAAATGGATAAAAATTTGTGACTGATTAACACTTTCAATTTGGGTAGGAATAGCTTTATTGTTACTACCAGGTGGGAGAACCGCGCATAGCCGTTTTGTTATACCGCTTGAATTATTAGAGAACAATACATGTGGCATAAAACAAAATACACATATGGCAGAACTCATACATGAAGTTAAACTTATTATATGGGATGAAGCTCCGATGACTCAAAAATATGCTTTTGAAGCATTGGATAAGACGCTCAAGGATATTTTAGGATATCATGATCCTGACAGTAGGAATCGAATATTTGGAGGAGTGACGGTCTTGCTTGGAGGTGACTTTCGACAAGTGCTGCCAGTTATACCAAAAGGAAGAAGGGCAGACATTGTTCAATCGTGCATAAACCAATCTGAACTATGGAAGCATTGCAAGGTATTTATACTTACACGTAGCATGCGTGTCAACGAGTATACTGAGAATGGGGAGGTTGATACTCGAAAAAAAGATTTCAATAGATGGGTTTTGGCTGTGGGGGATGGAAACGTGCCGGCAAAATGCAAAGAAGGGGAGGAAGACCCAAGTTGGATTGACATTCCTGAAATATTCCTAATTAAATCGTGGGATTGTCCAATAAAACAGATTGTCACAGACACATGCCCTGATTTTACAACGAGGCAAACCGACGATGTGTACCTCAAAGAAAGGGCAATACTAACTCCTCGGAACGATGACGCTGATGACATCAATGAGTACATGTTTAAACAGTTATCGGGGAATTGTACATACAACAAATGATGAGATTTGCAAGGCATCTACAGACGCCTAGAACAGACGAACACTATCCGATTGAATTTCTTAATTCCTTAAATTTCCCCGGGATGCCCCCACATGCTCTTCACTTAAAAAAGGAATTACCAATTATGCTATTGCGGAACATCAATCCACGCAAAGGGCTGTGTAATGGAACAAGGTTGCTCATCACAGATCTAGGCCAGCTTGTTATTCACGCTAAGGTGCTGACAGGTTCAAATATAGGGGATAACGTTATTATACACAGGATTATACTGACATCAACGCAATCCAAGTGGCCATTTATTCTAAAACGGCGACAATTCCCTGTAAGACCGTGTTATGCAATGACAATTAACAAAAGTCAGGGTCAATCACTTAATTACGTTGGCCTCTATTTCCCTTCTCCCGTATTCAGCCATGTTCAGCTTTATGTCGCGCTATCTAGAGTTACCAGTCCTGACGGCCTTAAGATACTAATGGTTGAAGACAAGGACCCCGAGCTTAAGAATTGCACGCGTAACATTGTTTTCAAAGAAACATTCAGCAACCTAACGTAGGACATATATGTGATGTTCAAGCAACACTTATTTATTATTACTTGGTTATTTGCCACAAACACTCATAATGTGCTTGATATTGTTCCGACTCTTAACATGTATTCATAGTGCACCACGGTTACTCTATAATCAAATAACCACAAACTGTAGTACGCACGACTTAACTATAAACCTTAAAACAAATTTTTTTTTACTATGATACACTCAGACTCAGAAGTCAAAAACACCAAACTATAGACACAAAGCCAACCACCTTCAAACACAAATAACCACCAATAATCAAACACCAACTTCTCGATCCCTTCACCTACTCATCGCCGTAAACTAAGACGATAACTAAACAACAACAATTAAGGGATTAAACAGAACACACACCCAAGATTAACAAGACTCAGCCGAGAGAATTGGGTGTGACCAGAGCAGGTATTCACACCTCTCAAGGAGGCAGATCAAGAAGTTAGTCACACCGTTTGCACCCTCTTGACCAAAGAAAAGTTAGTCTTAAAGGAAAGAACATAATAAACTTTCAGTGCTATAGAGATGACTGCGGAAACGAGTCATAACACTCTTAATTAAGAGATGTTGGTTAAAGAAGGTCCCAAAATGAACACCCTCCGATCTGAACAGGGTCTCAACACAAGCCCCCTTAATCACAACAACAATCCAAAGTATGCCTTACCCCATAATAGCCCATCTCAGCGTACAATCCGCACTTTCTTCTACCAATAATCAACAATGCCAACAAAATCCCAAAATCAACAATCCAAAGCCACGAACACTCATAATGTGCATGATATTGTTCCAACTCTTAACATGTGTTCATAGTGCACCACGGTTACTCTATAATCAAATAACCACAAACTGTAGTAGCCACGACTTAACTATAAACCTTAAAACAAAAAAAGTTTACTATGATACACTCGGAGTCAGAAGTTAAAGACACCAAACTATAGACAGAAAACCAACCACCTTCAAACACAGATAACCACCAAAAATCCAACACCAACTTCTCAATCCCTTAACCTACTCATCGGCAGAAACTAAGACAATAGCTAAACAACAACAATTAAGTGATTAAACAGAACACACACCCAAGATTAACAAGACTCGGCCGAGAGAATTGGGTGTGACCAGAGCAGGTATTCACACCTCTCAAGGAGGCAGATCAAGAAGTTAGTCACACCGTTTGCACCCTCTCAACCAAAGAAAAGTTAATCTTAAAGGAAACAACATAAACTTACAGTGCTATAAAGATGACTGCGGAAACGAGTCACGACACTCTTAATTAAGAGATATTGGTTAAAGAAGGTCCCAAAATGAATAGCCTCTGATCTGAACCGGGTCTCAACACAAGCACCCTTAACCACCAATAACCCATCTAACCTGCATAACGATGCCACCAATAACTAAAATCTTTAACCATGTGCGTATAGTATTGAAATTAAGTAGAATAATGTAAAAAATAAACACACGATATGCACTCGGTCACATATAAATGGATTACATATATCGCACTTAACAACATAACCAGACAAGTAAACTTGCCATTCAATATAACTGAAACGTATACCCAAATTACCATTAACTATAAACCTTAAAACAAAATCCAAAGTATGCCTTACCCCATAACAGCCCATCTCGGCGTACAATCCTCACTTTCTTCTACCAATACTCAACAATGCCAACAAAATCTCAAAATCAACAATAAACCAACTTTAGCTCAAAGTTACTTAACCTGCACGGAGTGTAATTATTAATTAGATATAAGCATAAAAAAATTCATGTTTTTGTTTCAAGACACCATCATCATCCTAAACACTATCTATAAAACTTCAAACTCTTACAAATTTAGACCGCTAAGTAAAACATATGCTTATTTGTACAATTGAATCGAAAAAAAATAATCCCATATCATTTCTAAATCAATAAACATCATAAAGCAAGTAACACTCAATAAATTAGAACATTTAAATATGCACGCTTTAATTTGATCATAATGAAATCGAATACCTGAAATATTGGAATCACTCGACAGATAATCAGATCCTTTATCATAACCCTCAAAAAAATTATATTATTTACTATTTATCTTGATCAGTTTTGCCTTCGATTAAAAACCCTAAATATGTTATTTAGGTATTACTGCGTTTTTTAACCAAGTGTGAGAGAGAGGTGTGAGAGAAAAAGTCAAACGGGTGATACTTTACCCTTTTTAATATAAAAAAAATTAAAAAGTAAAAAAAATAATCATGTATATACTAGTTACATAGCCACCATACATACAAACCATACATGAAACCAACTACATACATCAAAACACAAAAGAAAATCACCAACAGCTCCTAATCTTCATCATTAGAACTTTCAGCTTCATCCAACCTCTCCAAAAGCTCCTCCTTCTCCTCCAATCTTTGACGACACAGCACAAGCAGTTGAGCCAACAGATCAAGCTTCCTGCGATCCTTCAATTGTGTTTCAAGGATAACATCATGACCAGTTGCTGCCACAACATTAAAACGAGAATAGTTGGTAGATGCCTCATTGATTGTTTGCTCCTTTTTGTTAATCACTGCCCTTAACTGACTGCTCTCCTCCCCGATACGAGCAATCAAACCTTCCTCCTCTGCTTTGTCGTGAGTTATCAGCAGCCTGAAAGCATCAGCAAGCTTTCCAGTTTCAGTAAGAGATTTCAGTTCGTCGAGGTTTGGTGTGGCTGACATTCTGATATTAGGATTAAGGTGGATAGAGTTGTGTGTTAAAATTAGGGTTAGATGTAATTGTTCTTGGATTGACAATATATATACACGAAATTGTGCGGTCATAATAATTAAGGATTGTAAATAAGAATTTGCAAAGAAAACAACACAAAAACAATAATTAAGGTTCGTAAATAAGAATTTGCAAAGAAAACAACACAAAGACACTGAAGAGGCATTGGAACATTTAATTTGGGTGTTACTGGAGACTTTGAAGTTTCCATGCATAAATGGGGAATGCAGTATTTAGGAAGATGTCCAACATTGCAATATAACACCCTCAATTATACATTTGATATAAAACAAACCCTACATGCACAATGCATTACAATTAACATCCTAAGCTTAAAAGACATGCTTATAATTTATAAAGCTTCGTTTATTAAAAATTTCATAATCATAAAAACAAGTAAAACACTTAAAATTTAAATACCATCAAAGATATTTAAATCAAAGTTACTAATTAAACTCATTCATTTTCTTAGCATTTGACTCTTCCTCACGAAAACCGTCTTTAGCTTGGTTAAACAAATTAACTAACTTTTCAAGCAATACACGATGCCTCTCTTGAGTCTTTCTCAAAGCATCAATCGAATCTAAAGCTACGCCACGATGACCTAACGCTTCCATGTTCAAAATCATCGTGTTGTTTTTTGCCATTACACGCCTCAAATGATGACAACAATCAAAAATCAACTTTGATAATGCATCATCTTCACATGCCTGTTGCACAAACCACAAACACATACAATCATGCAATTTAGATGATCCTGAAATATTCATCAAATTCTCTAACAACTCAAAATTTGCCATTGAAGAGTACAAATATTTATATAATTCCAAATAACAAAAGTCACAAATAAATAAACAACAAAACACTTATGTAACTTACTCAAATTAAAATACTACATATGAAAAGACTATGTTATTAAAAACTTTTAATGAAAATAAAATAATATAAATACAAAAGTAATTATAACATTATTAGACATATAAATATAGATTCCACTAAAATAATATAAACTAAAGTAACAATAACATTATTAGCCATCTAAATAATAAATACAATCCAACTTCTCTAATAGGCATCTAAATACTATCATATACAACATTACGGATAAAAACATCACCCCTCAACCACTAGACCGTGCATCGCACGGGTTGAGGGAAGTCTCGTAACAAAAAATTTGTAAAGGATAAAATTAAATACTTTGGGATTGTATTATTCTTGTGAGTGATCATGAGTAGAGAAAATAATAAAAGTGGTCAATGTTATAAACCCATTAGTTGGCATGTCTGTCATTTCAACTTCAAAAACAAAAGGGTAAAAGCCATAAAATAACAACGTATTTTTCAAAATTTGCCGACTTGAAATACTTACTTTTTTATTACTTTACTTCACCAATGAACTTTCAAAATTTGTTTCGAATTCACCAATATGACCCATTTATATTAAAATAATAACTTAAATGACTATATTACCCTCGACATATGGGTGAAATCAGAACAAATTTTGAAAGTTTGTTGGTGAAGTCGGAACAAATTTAAAAAAATAATAGGGTAATATAGTTATTTCAGTTATTATTTTAATATAAACTGGTCATATGGGTGAATTCGAAACAAATTTTGAAAGTTCGTTGGTGAACTAAGGTAATAAAAAAGTAAATATTTCAAGTCGGCAAAATCTGAAAAGTAAATTGTTATTTTATGGCTTTTACCCAAAACAAAATCTCAAAGTTAAAAATTATGGTTTCGAGTTAAAAATGAGAAAATGAAACTAACTTATTTACCTTACCTAAACTAATTAACATCTCTTGGTGAATGAGAATTTTACACTCTTGCTGAAGTAGAGAACATAAATGTGGTCAAATTTATTTAACTATGTGTAAGAGGGTTGGTGAAAGAGATTTGTTGCATGCGTTTGGTTGGTGTCAAAATGCATGAAAAATATTTGTTAACAAATATATCACTTTGAGATTATAGATGGCTAGTTATCAACCTTTTCATGAAATATATTAATGGAGCATCAGACCATTATATTTAACTATGTGTAAGAGGGTTGGTAAAGCTTGGTGCGAAAGATTTATTGTGTCTGGTCCTTGTCATAATTAATAAAATGTTGTATATGCGTCATTGATCTCTGTCATTGATGGTTTTGAGTTTCAACCCACATAACCGATAGCTGCCATCTAACTACAAAAATAAAGTACAAAGTTATTATTATTATTATTTTATTTTTTTATTATTTTTTTTAATATGAATATGAAAATAGTCTTACATCAAATATGGTAGAATGATCATTAGGCTTAACACAATGGGGAGGTCGACCCTGTGGGTTGTGCCAAGTGAACCGTCGGTTGCCCCACTGTGGGAACTCGGTTGTGATCGGTCGGTCGACTAAATTTGGACGAACTAGTTCATGTACTCGACCGAGTTTGTATCTCACTTTTTGCCAAATTTTGGTACTGTTGGGTAAAAAAAAAAAAAAAAAAAAACTTTTCCAGGTCACCAATGTGGCAACTAGGTCGTTGTCAGGTCGTCGGAGAGAGAAAGCTGATGTGACAGGGGTGACCGAGGTCACCACTGTGTTCAGCCTTATGGAAATACCATTCATTTACTTTATATGTTTTGCTACTACTCCGTCTATATAAAAAAATACGATTTATGTTTTATCTATATAATAAGAATTGATGTTAAAAAAAATATATAAAATAAGAATTTAGTGGGTAAGGATGGTTTGTGATTGGTGGCGAACGTGGTTAACCGAAATTACAAAATTTTGTCAAATATAAAAATGGACATTTATTTTGAGACGAAGACTTTTATGTTTTTTCGCACTTTGTTATAAAGTGTTGGGGCAGAAAATATATATTTTTGGGGCTTTTTTTCTTTTCTTTTTTTTTAATAATTTTGTTTATATATGTGAAACGGAAAGTGCAGAACAGAAAATATAAAGTTTAACAAGTCAAAAGTATTAAACTGACAAAAAATAAAAAACAAAAATTGTAAAAAAATTGTATTCTACTGTAAACCAGGGGACAAAAAGGGGGTGGAGGTTGTTAAAAGTACAAAAATAGGTAGGCCAAGGGTAGCATAACATAACCTAACTAAATACTTTATACGTACTTTTGCTGAATAAAATTGGGGAAGAAGTGTTGTGATTTAAGACAATAGTTAATTGTATGTGTAATGGGTTTGGTAATGTTTGGTTAGAGAGAATTAATTGTGTTTGGTTGAAAGATGTATTGACTTTAAAGTTACAGGATATTTTCATGAAGTTCAAAGATAAAGTGAAACAATGCTAGAATTCCAAATTTTTGTAAAATATAAACTTTAAATGTAATAGTCCCTCAATTTAGGATGCATAAATTTCAAAACATATTTGAAGGAAAACAGCATTTTATGTTTGTATTGGAAAAATATATATATGAAATTGACCCAACAATCAATACAACACAAATATGTGTTGCCTTATAAGCATAAAATCGAACTTTTTTACTAAATATTGTAACACTCTAAACTAAAACCACTAAATACAAGCCTACAATGTCAAAAAGGAAAAAAATCCGAAACACGCAACGTTATTGGGATAATTTCGTGTGGATAACAATGACCCAAAGCACCGTTATGGTGTCATAACACGGAGTGTTATACCCATAAGAGGGTTCGTAATGTTTGGTTTTTGTTTACGACAAAGAAAGTAGTAGTAGTAGGGTGTCTAAAAAACTTACTAGTGGTCAAACGACATAAACGTGTTATGCTGAATGGGTTTTAGTGTTGTTCTTGTTGGTTTTATGGATATAAATTAGTAGACGTGAGTTAGGATCGAACTCGAGACCACGGGATTGCACACTTTACGTATGAGAATTAAAGTTAAATAATTAAATATAAACGTTGTATTTTTTTATTAATTAAATGAAATAACATAACGGACGTTAAGTAATTAGTGTAATGGACTAACAGGCGTTAAATGTAATTGGAAAAGGACTAAGTTGTAAATAACGGAATGTTCCGAATCCCTTGTGGGATACTCATCCGATCGGCCACAAGGAAAAAGGAAACAAATCCTTTTACAACTCAAACTTGTTCACCAAGTTTGCTTGAGTATATATACAAAACCAAGGGTGTTTGTAAATTATCTCTTGTATTCATTAAGCTAAACCTAAAAGTGTTTTGTGTGTGTTTTTTGCTCCAAACCGGTCGAACACCTCTTTAGGGTGTCGATCCCTTACTTTTCCAATAACCAAATTATTGGGTTTAAAAAAACTAGCATTACTTTAATTCGGTTTAGTACGTGTGTACAAGAAAGTGGTACTAACACAATATTATTAGTATTCTTGGATTGAATTACAAAACGGTAAGGGGTAATTCACATAATCCTAATTAAATCAAATTAGGGTTCTTCCATTGCTAGTTTGTGGATTTGATTCTTGTTCGGCTAGAATCAAGTATGGTACTCATATTCTTCTTATGTTAATTAATTATTCGTTAATAAATCTTATACGCTTCCGCATGTATACTTTGATGTTTTGTGATTATTTATTGATTGTCATGTTATATAATTTCAACAGTGGCATCACGAGTCATTGGTTTTAATGAGTAATTAATTACATAAACGCGTAATAAAACAAATAATTGTATGTTGTTTGATATGGTTAATCTAGGGTTTATGTTTTATTTTTATTGGGTCGATTTTATTTTAATTGGGGCGTACCCCATTATTTTTTTTAAGTCGACACATAAAATTTTTTAGGGTTTTGGAAATTGTTTGCTAACCTTATCGAAACCTAGAATTAATATATATGTTACGTGATTAATTCATGAATAATTTGTTATGTATCATGGAATTTTGATATGCGATCTTGTGACTATTTGTATAATTGTTATGATATATCCATGATATTACATGCATGTTTGTCATGGATAGTTGCTTTGATATTTGTTTAATTGTTAAGATATACTTATCACATGTTTGTTTACGATAAATCTTGAATTGGGGAAGACTCCAATTACATATATTAATGAATCAATTATGTGCTATTTGGTATATTATTAATTATGGGTTTACGCAATCGATTCATCGATGTATGTGGCTCACTTTCAATTGAGAGAGTGAAAGCCCTAATTAATATATACATTAAATTTAACCTAGACATTGATTATTAATAAGGTTTTATCGAATAAGTTGCATGTGGCTATTTGTTTACACGTATTAAATTGTTTATTATGTGCGCATTGTTTTTTAGTTGTTTATTTTTTATTTGTTTACTTGTTTGTTTATTATGTGCGACAGTTTTAAGCAGAGGGTAATTTTGAATAGAAAAATAATACGGACTAAACAATGGTGAAATTTGATTTTTTTTTGAAGAGTTAAGTTTTCTATAGTTTAATTGATTGATGATTTTGGTACAAATGGTCTAAAAGGCTCACCCAATTTGACGGACTGTATGGGAAGTATTAGGAAGGGAGCGCATTAATATTGTGACCCTAAAGAGGGAGGTTATTGCTTCAGCGCTGACCAAACTCTCCGCTTGCTTGCGAGTCAAATTGGAGCTACTGAGTAAGCTATAAATGTACAAACTCATCTTAAGGGCGAATTAGTTTTAATTCCATGCGCCACTTCGGTGGTAATTACCCGAAACACTAAGTGTTTACACTTATGCAAAAGTACGGTATAATGGGCGATAATTGACGCTAAATTCCTTGATTGGTGAACCCAATACCTCAATCAAAACTTTGATAATTTGATCTTTATGAATTGGTAATAAAAAGTTTTTTATTAAATTTATGCTACAAGATGAATGAATGACATCTTTGTACATATTTGATTTGACCACATAAAATCAAAACTAGTACCCTTTTAAATTAAGTTATATGTCATCTAATTAAAAGGAACACTTGAAGTTGCAATTTACGTCAAGACAGTACTTGGCTAGATTGTGATGGAGAGGTAAATCTCTATGTAAAGTCAGACCTTACATGGACATATTTGCAGATCTTTAAGTTAGACACTTAAGTTGAGTAGTAAGTGAGAACTGGACTCAAGGCATAAGATGGGATGAAACATGTTTATATTTGCAATAGCGTTGGAAAATATAAATCCCATAATGATCTAGGAGTTGGAAATTGTTTGCCAATTAATGTTCGACAGATTACCTTATTATATGCTTTCGTTACTAGCAGATCAACTGATGTAATGAACCTATGATAATTTGGATCCTAGTTTTCGAGAAAATTATATGGTTATATGTTTATATTACCGTTGGGTATATTTTATTTTCTTGAAAAGTTGTATTATCGAAAATACTAATACTTGAACTTTTTTCTGTAGAAATGGCTCAAAACAACGATAACACTAACACTGCACTAAGTTATGCGTTTAAAAGCTTTTTTGAACGAGAAAAGTTGGCTGGCTCTAAGAATTTCAATGATTGGCACCGCTCTTTGAGAATTGTCTGTAGAGTTGCTGACCGGTTGAAATATCTTTATGAACCTTGTCCTGCTGAACCAATCGGACCTGAAGCTACTCAAGCTAAAAAGGACGCTTGGCAAATTGAGTATAAGCGTCATAATGATGTGGCTTGTCTTATGTTGGGAACGATGGAATCTGCTCTTCAAAAGCAGTTCGAAAACTATTTCCCATATAACATGCTCAATGAACTTCGAACTATGTTTGAGAAATCAGCTGTTGTCGAGATTTATGACTTGACCGACGCATTACACAGCTGTAGGCAGGGAGAGGGTAAACCCGTAAGTGCTCATGTACTGGAAATGAAAGGTTACATGGACCAATTAAGGGCACTTGGCAAAACTTATGATGATGACATGGTTGTGAATCTGATTAATAGATCCCTTAACAAGGATTTTAATGGTTTTGTTCGAAACTTCAATATGCACTGCGTGGGGAAGACAATTACTGACCTACACGCATTGCTTATTGATTATGAAAAAGGGTTACCTCAAAAGGTTCCTACTCCCCAGGTACTTGCTATTCAGGGTGGAAAGATTAATTAGCCAAAACCGCAGCATGCGAACAACAAGAAGGTGAAGGGCAAAGGGAAAGTTGATAAGGGTAAACAAATTATGGCCTATCAACCACAACCCAAGAAGTACCCTATTCCTAGGAAAGAAAATCCTAAAAAGGATCAAGCATGCCACCACTGCAAGAGCGTTGGGCATTGGAAGAGAAACTGTGCTCTCTATCTTGATGAATTGCGGGCAAATAAAATGAAGTACGAAGGGTCCTTGGGCGCCGGTTCTTCAGGTAATTTATTTGTCTATGAATTATTTACTCTAAATCATAAAAATTCCTGGGTATATGATACTAGATGTGGTATTCAAATTTGTAATACACTGCAGGGGTTTAGAGTAGAAAGGAAGCTAGCATATGGGGAGAAATATCTGCACGTGGGAAATGGCGCACATGCAGCTGTTGAAGCCATAGGAACGTTTAATTTAGTATTGCCTTCGGGCTTAGTACTGTTATTGGACAATTGTCATTACGCACCTTCTATAATTAGATGTGTTGTTTCCTTTTCAGTTTTGTTGGATGAAGGTTTTAATCATACTATTTCACGTAATGGAATTTCTGTTTCTTTAAATGGTGTATTTTATTTTAATGCGATTACTGTGAATGGTGTGTTTGAAATTGATGTGATTGGAAATGAATCTAACAAATATAATAATTTGATGTTTAGCATCAATAAGAAAATAAAGTTGGACTTGAATTCTTCTTATCTTTGGCATTGTAGACTTGCTCACATAGGCAAGGCTCGCATGCATAAGCTGCAACAAGAAGGGCTTTTGCAAAATATCAATGATGAATCATTTGATAAATGTGAGTCTTGCATATCAGGGAAGATGACGAAGAAACCTTTTCATAGCAATATGGAGAGGGCTTCTGATCTACTTGGTCTTATTCATACTGATGTGTGTGGACCACTTAGACATGTGTCAAAGAGATGTGCTAGCTACTTCTTAACCTTTACTGATGATTTCAGCCGTTATGGTTATGTTTATTTACTTAAGCATAAACATGAGATGTTTGAAACATTTAAGGTTTTCAAAGCTGAAGTAGAACTGCAATTGGGAAAGAAGATTAAAGCTCTTCGATTCGATAGAGGAGGCGAGTATCTAAGCCAAGAGTTTAAAGATTACTTAGCTGAGAATGGAATTGTCCAGAATCTCACTTCTCCATATACTCCACAACAAAATGGTGTATCGGAGAGAAGAAATCGTACATTGTTGGACATGATACGATCTATGTTTAATCTTACTACTTTACCTTTATCCTTTTGGGATTATGCTTTAGAATCAGCTGTTCACATTCTTAATATGGTTCCCACAAAGAAGGTTGATAAGACACCATATGAAATATGGCATGGTAAAGCTCCTAACCTGTCTTATTTAAAGGTTTGGGGTTGCGAGGCGTATGTTAGACGTGACTCAGCAGATAAACTCCAACAAAGATCTGTAAAGTGTATCTTCGTAGGATACCCTAAGGAAACTATAGGTTACTATTTCTACTATCCAACTGAAAATAAAGTAATTGTTGCTAGTTATGGAGATTTTCTTGAAAGTGATCTCATATCTTAAGAATTCAGTGGGAGAGTTTATGATCTGGAAGATGATCGTGAAGATGCATTACCTTCTGAAAACACTAACGTACTTCCAGTAGAACCTGATAGTCTGGGTCCTCCACCAGAAGTTGAAGTGATTCCCATTCGTAGATCCGTAAGGACTACGCGTGCACCTGAACGTCTATGTCTTAACGTAGAGGTTGAGGAAACTATGTTAGGAGATCTTGGAGAGCCTACTAGTTATAAAGCTGCCATGGCAAGTCCTGATAAGGACAAATGGCAAGTTGCAATGAATGGGGAAATGCAATCTATGAGAGAAAATGAAGTCTGGGAAGAGGTCGATTTACCTCCAAACGCCAAGGTGGTTGGAAGTAAGTGGCTCTATAAAATTAAGACTGACATGGATGGAAATATACACGTCTATAAAGCTCGTCTAGTTGTGCAAGGTTTTACTCAAACTTATGGCATAGATTACGAGGAGACCTTTTCACCTGTAGCGGACATTAGAGCTATTAGAATTCTCATATCTATAGCAGCGTACTATGATTATGAGATATGGCAAATGGATGTCAAAACCGCCTTCTTAAATGGTCGCTTAGATGAAGACATCTATATGAAGCAGCCTGAGGGGTTCGTGAATCCACAATTTCCAAACCGTGTATGCAAACTTCAAAGGTCCATTTATGGATTGAAGCAAGCATCAAGGCAATGGAATAAGAGATTTGATGAAGAAATCAAAAAGTATGGATTTATTTAAAATCTTGATGAGCCATGTGTATATCACAAAGTTAGTGGGAGTGATGTAATTTTCCTTATTCTTTATGTCGATGACATATTAATTATGGGAAAAGACATTCCAAGTTTGCAAAATGTTAAGGCATATCTTGGGAAGTGTTTTTCCATGAAGGATTTAGGAGAAGTTGCATACATTCTGGGAATCAAGATCTACCGAGATAGGTCAAAGCGGTTAATTGGTTTAAGTCAAAGCGCTTACATTGATAAAATATTGAAGAGATTCAATATGCAAAATTCTAAGAAAGGATATTTGCCGATGGAAGTAAAGCATGGCTTATGTTGCGATATGTGTGCTTCAAAACCTGCTGAGGTGGCACGCATGCAGAAAGTTCCTTATGCTTCGGCAGTAGGATCTATTATGCATACTGTGAGATGCACAAGGCCAAATGTGGCGTTCGCCGAACATGACCATCGATATCAATGAATCTGGGTGAACTTCATGGACTGCCGTTAAACATATTCTAAAGTATCTTAGGAATACGAAAGATATGTTTCTAGTGTATGGTGGAAATCCGCACACGAGCTTGGTGTTACAGTTCGTGATGCGTCCCCGGCAGTGTGATAAAGTTGATACGAAGTCTCAGACGGGTTATGTCTTTGTCATCAATGGAGGAGCAATTGACTAGAAGAGCAAGAAGCAGAGTACGACATGTGCGATAGCTGCAGAAGCCGAATACATAGTGCCTTAAGCTGCAATGGAGGTCTGTTTGGATTAGGAAATTCATTTCATGGCTTGGTGTTATGCCTTCAATTGAATCGCCTATTGATATGTATTGTGACAATTCTGCTGTATTTGCCAATGAACCTGGAGTCATGAAGGGAACCAGACATTTTCTACGGAAGTATCACTATGTTCGGGAACAAGTCCGTGAAAGTGAAATTAATCTATTGAAAGTTCACACAGATGATAACTTAGCTGATCCTTTCACTAAGGCTTTAGCTAAAGACAAGCTTATTGGACTTGCCAATGGAATTGGACTTCGTTTAGCTAAAAGTTTCATGCATAACTGTGATTAGTATTTGGATAAAGGATATTGTAAAACATTTACTATTTTGATGAAATAAAGTTTGGATTATGTTTATTTTCATTTATAATATTGTTGTCTTATATTTGCATGTTTAATCCGTGAGTAACTAAGTTATTCTAAATGTCCGTTGTTGATTAATGATATGAGAGTATCATTAAACTAAGACAAATCTGAGAGATGTGGTAGAATATACTTGAAAGTATATTAATGAGAATGCATACCAATTTCGGATGATATTCAATGAATTGAATATAGGACTTATCCCAACTACATAATTTACTTTGTGGATATTGTTATAAGTAAATTATGAATAGTTATCCTCGGACTTGAGATACCAGATAAGTGTCATGAATGTAGTGCATTTCTGTGGAACAACTTAACGCTATACGTGCTGGTAGTCATAAGGGTTGTTTTCAGAAATGTTACAAAATTTGTGGGTTATTCTTGTAGTCAAGATAGAATTTGTTCCTTCAAATTTATTTGGAGTTTAATACTGCTGGGACCCTCGTAGGGTTGACAAGATGTTTGTGCGGCCGCACCCAAACTCTCCCCTAAATATGTTTAGAAGATTTGGTAATCTTGGTCAATCACTTATAACGAGAAACAGAATAGTTTAATAAAGAATGACTTAATTCCATATCTTTATTTAACGTGGTATTAGAAACAAAAGGATAATAATAATGAGAAATCATTAAAAGGTTTTACAGAAGCCTTGCTCGAGTTGTACTAGAGGCATCGAAGTGTTGCTAGACGCTAACCGATGTGATCACTCTATTAAGATATATCCAAGTGGGAGCTGTTGGTTTTATGGATATAAATTAGTAGACGTGAGTTAGGATCGAACTCGAGACCACGGGATTGCACACTTTACGTATGAGAATTAAAGTTAAATAATTAAATATAAACGTTGTATTTATTTATTAATTAAATGAAATAACATAACGGACGTTAAGTAATTAGTGTAATGGACTAACGGGCGTTAAATGTAATTGGAAAAGGATTAAGTTGTAAATAACGGGAATGTTCCGGAATCCCTTGTGGGATACCCATCCGATCGGCCACAAGGAAAAAGGAAACAAATCCTTTTACAACTCAAACTTGTTCACCAAGTTTGCTTGAGTATATATACAAAACCAAGGGTGTTTGTAAATTATCTCTTGTATTCATTAAGCTAAACATAAAAGTGTTTTGTGTGTGTTTTTTGCTCCAAACCAGTTGAACACCTCTTTAGGGTGTCAATCCCTTACTTTTCCAATAACCAAGTTATTTGATTTAATAAAACTAGCATTACTTTAATTCGGTTTAGTACGTGTGTACAAGAAAGTGGTACTAACACAATATTGTTAGTAATCTTGGATTGAATTACAAAACGGTAAGGGGTAATTCACATAATCCTAATTAAATCAAATTAGGGTTCTTCCATTGCTAGTTTGTGGATTTAATTCTTGTTCGGCTATAATCAAGTAAAGTACGCATATTCTTCTTATGTTAATTAATTATTCGTTAATAAATCCAATACGCTTCCGCATGTATACTTTGATGTTTTGTGATTATTTATTTATTGTCATGTTATATAATTCCACAGTTCTTGCGGAAGTTAGGGATTGGATTTAGTTTTTAGTTGGTTATTATTCAAGGTCCCTCTAACCTCTTATTAACTTATTGTCGTTTTCATGTTTCTCTATCAAGTCGGTTCTCAAACAGATTTTAATTAGAAGCATGTTTTCAAGATGTTGGATTATATAGTTGGTCAAGATTCAAATTCAACTTTTTAGCCAAGATTAGCAAGTACATGTTTATCTAAAAATCTAAACTTTAGCAACTAACTCTAAGGTTTGAGATATTAGATTATGGTAAGCAACTAAGCAAGAAGTATTGTGTTTTCTAGAAACCTTTTTGATTATGTCACAATTGAGGCATGCACTCCAAACACTGTTTTGCCAGCAGGATATTGTATGTGGCAAACATATCACGCATAGCGTCTTTCTGGTTAACGAATACGTTGCAAACGGAAGTTTGCAAGCTGGCTGCATTTTGACGATGATAGGAGGCAAGTTACTGACATGAAATATGTGCACATGCCAAACTAGCACCTGCCATAGCTTGAGCGTGTCACAACTTAAATTACAGAATTCAGTTCTTTTAAAATTGTTTGGAATGCCCATGCGGTTCTTATATACTCTCGGAAGTGGGGATGTAAACAGAAAAGTATATGTATCATTGATTATAGAGTGTTTGTCTTTTGTTGACCAGCTATATCATATATCTTCAATATATATTGAAAGTTCTTAGGACTAAAGGAGTGATGTTTACAATCAATTTGCCATGTCGTTTTCGCTCTTTGTTCTTCACCGATTGGTTGTATAGACAAATAGAGTTTGGTTCAATAAAGATCAAAGAAAAACTAAAGATCAAATAAACCATTCTCAACCATTCATTTTTTCATCAAAACAATAAAATAAATTTCCACCTTCATTTTTAAAAATTAAATATCTCACAAACCATTGATCATTAGACGAAATTAATCATACAATCACGACAAGCATAAAATTATCTTTAATTTGATATCCAACATCATATACTTTCGACGAAATTTTTTTTCCGACTTTTTTGTGGGTTTAGAGTTTACGGTTAGGGTTTAGGTATTTAGGGTTTAGGGTTTAGGGGTTTGACTTTTTTGGGTTAAGCTTTTTAGGAGTTAGGGGGTTTAGGTTTCTTAGGGTTTAGCGGATAGGGTTTAGGTATTTTTGTTTAGCGGTTAGGGTTTTAGGGGTTTAAGGTTTAGGGGTTAGGGTTTTTAAGATTTAGGGGTTAGGGTTTTTAGGGTAGGGGTTAGGGTTTTTTAGGGTTTAGGGGTTAGGGTTTTTAGGGTTTAGGGTTTGTAGTTTTGGGGTTGTGTTAACACAAAATAGTACTCCCTCCGTCCTAAAATTATAGTCCCCTATTGACTTTTTCGGTCTTTCTTTTACAACTTTGACTTTAAATATTTTTGTTTGTGTTATATAATATTTGATGCAAATTATATGAATGGATCATGGCATGCTTAAATGTATTTTTCATTAGTATATTTTTCATCAACTATTGTATAACAAAAACAAAAATATTTATGGTCAAAGCTAGAAAAGAAAGACCAAAAAAGTCCATAGGGGACTATAATTTTGGGACGGAGGTAGTATTTTTTATAAATTTTCATTTATAAAGTGAATATATCTAAAACCAAAAAACGATAAAAATGTCGAAAATATACAATATTTGATCTCTATAGAAAGATAATTTTATTCTTGTCGCAATGGTATAATTAGTTTTATCTAATTATTAACGGTTTGTGAGATATTTAATTTTTAAATATAAGGGTGAAAATGAATTTTAATTAATTTGATAAAAAATGAATGATTGAGATTCATCCATTTGATCTTTAGTTTTTATGTGATCTTTATTGATCTCACCCCTACATAAATATTCAGTCAAGAACGCTCATCTTTACTACTCATGATAGACTGCTTATTCATTCTGACTTAGCTGAATATGACGTTGCACTTATTTCATATTCAGGTTGAAATGTGACAAAGTGTGGTATAAACTTTTAAAGCATTATTTTCTTATTATCAGCATGTTGCTAACGGCTCAATAGTTGTCGAGTAGTGCAATCTTCAATGTAGCAAAATATAAATACAAGTCTACTATTTTTTTATTTTTTAAATTTTTTTGGAAGACGATTTTTTCACATTTTATACCAACTATCAATAATTCTTACTAGTGTTTTCAACGGTACTTGACCCATAACAAGTTCTTGATTGGTGGACAACTCATGTACTACGTTTCACAACAAATCAAGGTTCAAACCTCGCTCAGTGAAAATCTTATAATGGTCAAAGAAAAGTGTTAAAAATAATACCGACTTAGTTACATACATTAGAGAAGAAAAGCAAAGAAAAGTCTGAAAAATGTTACAAATAATACCGGTTTAGTTACATACATTAGAGAAGAAAAGCTCAACATTGGTTCTTGATCATGGGTTTTCGAAGTGTATGTAAATTGTTTCTGTTGGTTGTGGTGTTGCTTGCATTTGTTAAGGGGCTAAAGGATGAAAAGAATTTGTTTTTTGGGAAACCTAAACTTGGGTTTAAGAAGGGGTTTAAGCATTTTGGTAAAGGTGGTGGTGGACTAGGAGGTGGTGATGGAGGAGGTGTGGGAGGTGGCATTGGTGGTGGTGGAGGTTTTGGAGGTGGCGTTGGACTAGGTGGTGGTGGGCTACATCACCATGGGTTAAAAGGAAAGATAGGAAAAGGATTTGGCGGTGGTGGTGGGCTAGGTCACCATGGAGGTTTAGGAGGAGGTGGACTTGGTGGAGGTGGTGGGATAGGTCACCATAAAGGTTTAGGGGGCGGTGTTGGAGGTGGATTTGGCGGTGGTGGTGGGTTAGGTCACCATGGAGGTTTGAGTGGAGGTGTTAGAGGTGGGCTTGGTGGAGGTGATGGGCTAGGTCACCATAAAGGTCTAGGTGGTGGAGCTGGAGGTGGAGGGCTTGGCGGTGGTGGTGGATTAGGTTACCATAAAGGTCTAGGGGGTGGTTTTGGTAAATTTGGTCACCATAAAGGTTTAGAGGGTGGTGTTGGAGGTGGTTTTGGTTGTGGGGCAGGAGGCGGTGGCGGACTTGGTGGTGGAGCTGGAGGAGGTGGAGGGCTTGGTGGTGGGGCAGGTGGTGGACTTGGTGGTGGAGGTGAACTTGGTGGTGGGGCAGGTGGTGGACTTGGTGGCAGTGGTGGTAGAGGTCTAGGTGGAGGTAGTGGCGGAGTTTTAGGTGGTGGTAGTGGTTTTGGGGGTAGTTCCAGTTTTGGAGGTGGTGCAGGTAGCAAGGCGGCGGTTTTAGAGGAGGTGGTGGTTCCGGTGTGGGCCTTGGAGCAGGTGGAGGCTTTGGAAGTGGTGGTGGTCTTGGAGGCGGTGGTGGTCTGGATGGAGGAAGTCGCCATTAGATTCCTATAGTGTGCAATCGCATCTACAAAACTTATTATCGCGCTGAATACTCAGCTCCATTCTTAGAGCTCAAATCGTGTACTATTCAATGTTTTCCCAAGGCTTGTGTTGATTTGCATGACAGGTTTCCGTGCATTTGTAGTTCAGTGAGTTAATAACATATTTTTGTCATAAAGTGATCAAAATCTTATACTATTAGAACTAAAAGGTTGATACGATGTTTTATATGATTACCCTTTTGTCCTATCGCCAGTGAAGAACTCCATAATACACCTACATATACGTTCGCAAATTGAGCAACACTTCATCACGACTCAAAGCCTGAAGTAATTACACTTCAGATGCATCAAGCAACTGTCTTAAGTAAAATCTAAAAGGGAAGTTGCACTAGATAGCTAGTAGTGGCCACTACTTAAAAACGAATGTCTGGCAAGGTAAAAAAGGCAGGGGTAACCAAGATTAGAGAGGTTACAGAGTGATTTTGCTCTTTGAACCATTATGCTTGGCTTGGCATACCACTCTGCTTATAGATATGAGTTGGAACATTTTGGAAAGATGCAAGCGAAAATAAGGCCATGTACAGTCGTACACCCACCTTAACTAACGTAAAAAAGAATGACGATATTTGAACAAGAACGGTCAACTATATGCAAAAAAGAATACATACGGGTGTGTGCAGTGAACTATCTCGCGCACAAAGTGGTTAAATAATGCTAGTGAAATACAATAAGCCGTTCCATTTGGAATCAAATCTGTTCAAAATATTTGTTTTTTGTTTTTACTATGTGTTAATCGACTTTTAGCCTGGGCTTTTGTTTTACAAGACAAGTTTGTTGCTTTGCTATTTTTATTTTGCGTGTTTTTCCCTCTGTATGCCATGTTTGCTTTGCTTGCTTTTACTACGCTTTTGGCTATTGTTTTTTCGTTTGCTTTCTCTATCCTTTCGCACTAGCACACATGCACTTGCCGGAGGTCTCGTTGGAAGCAGTCTCCCTACCCACGGGTTTACCCTGGTGTAAGGGTATGATCGGTCTACATTTTACCTCCCCCATACCCCTGCCCTGGCGGGATTGGGTTTGTTGTTGTTGTTGTTGTTGTTGTTGTTAATCGACTTTTAGCCAGTAAAGTCCACAGTTTGAATCACAACCGCGTAAACTTAAACGTGCTGGCATCGCCCTTGAACAAGTAACAAAATGAGGCTCCACTATCTAACCATCAATAAAAGAAATACCAATTTGCTATCAGCAAAAACTCAATCCAACAACCATTCAAACAGGGTTCCAGTTTCTAATAACCAACTTGGTACAATCTTCAATCACGGTTTCATTTATTTCCTTCTATCCAAAGTCTATTTACTACATACCGAAAACAAAAAACATACTTGATGTGTTCATTCCATTACCTTGCCTATCCAATTCCATATGCTAGCAATAACAAATGATGATGACATAATATTTCAACGTTATTGCAGATTGTGAACCAAAATAATGTATACCCATTTTGTTTATCGATGTGAGTTGTGAGGAACAACTAACCAACTGAAACTACGCGTTTATAGGTTGGTCTTTGGTTTACCGGCAGCAGCAATACGCCTAGTGACTGATCGCATTGTGACGAATTCCTCTGCTGATGAAGGGTGTATTCCCACCTGAAAGATATATCGGAGTTTTCATTAGAACGAGAAAAAATGAGATCATGAAAAAACTATATATTGAAAGAATTGTCTAAGCTTACCGTGCTATCAAATTGTGCCTTGGTTGCTCCACACTTGAGCGCAACAGCAATGCCCTATGAAATATGAACAGCATTAGAATGGTCTTACTGAACATCAGAGATAGCAAACTAAGCACGCTGGAAACTGGTTAGGCTCAATGGGTAATTTTGTGTGAGCTGAGTCGGGCCGGGTTGACTAAACACATCTTGCCCGCAATTAGTGTCAAATATCATTACAAACATTATATTATTTCAACATTAATGTAATATTTTTTTATAAATGATATGAAGTGCATTAGAAATATGTTTTGTGCGACTTTCGACCCACACTGCCCACTTTATTTAGCTATTTTTATTATATTACATGTTTGACCAGTTAGAAATTTACACATGGATTTACAATGATCTCAGATGAGTATGAGCCTTAGTACTTAAAAAGTCTACATGTAAATTCATGTAAATTCATTTAGAGATCGAACTTTATGCTTATTAGAACCTATAAAAACAAAGCCAAGACCCAAGGCTCCAGCCTTTGATAAGCTGGTTCAAGCCTAAGTTTTCTCAGCTTGCCAAACTACGAACCAAGCCTAAGCCTGACATACCAAACCTTTCCCTTGATCGAATCAAACAAAATCATAATAGAAACCACAAGTGAGTGCATATATAGTTCTTTTAGAAGCATTAAAAGTGATTAAAGCTACCTGCATAATTTCTGCTGCATCTGGCCCACACATTGATGCACCAAGAACTTTATCCGTCTCAGCGCTGACAATAAGCTTCATGAGTGTCTTCTCCTGCCGTCTGCATAAATAGAATTACAGATAAAGAGTTTGTAATAGTATTTGACACAAAACAAAAAGCACGAAACTAAAAGCACCATGCAATTGCAATATTATAACTTGACGTAGGTAAACATGAGGATAGGACCCCCCGAATCACATACCCAGAGATGGAATTCTTCATAGGATTAAATCCTGATGTAAAGACCAAAATGTCCCCATTGGCTTGCTCAATGGCTTGTTCTTCACTTAGTCCAACAACTGAGAGAGGTGGTATGCTGAAATGACGTAATATTAATGTTATATGGACATAAATAAGATGTATAATTAAGGTTAGGTTTCACTCGCAAAACAATAGAGAAGGTCAGGAAGATGTTGATATCTTACCAGAAAACGGCACAAGGTATATTGCTGTAGTCAGGCTTGCTAGGTTCATTACCAAAGACAGTTTTCTGTAAGCCATACAAGAGTAAGATTATGTGATGAAAAATTTTAATACTTCTATTCTCCCAAAATAATTACAGAAATTTCCTTTTTGGTATGTCCCAAAATAAATGCAACATTTTCCTTTTTGGCATCGAGTCTAGTCGAGAAGTCTCCTCTTTTTTGAAGTAGTAATTGAAGATATCCAATTAAAAGTCAAAACATATCGAGAAGCTATGCACCCAAGAAAAGATGCATTTATTTTGGGACAGATGGGAGTAATAAAGCAGCCATAAAGGGAAAATAATTGATCAATTTGGAGCAAATCACAAGAGCAGAATTTAAAGAAAGCTCAAATTACATACAGCAAACAAAGTTCCTTCCATCAAGGCAACAGGAGTAAGATTCATCCGGTTTGTGACATCACCTATGGCCCAAACGCTAGGCACGTTGGTGCGAGAGAACTCATCGACCTGCATTGAAAGAAAACGACAGAGATTTCAATATAAACCCACATGCTTGCATGCATATACATCCAAATCCAAGTAATTTGAAATTCAATATCTTTGTATAAATTTAAATATTAGAGAGGTGTAACAACGAGCTCATCATCCATGTTGCTTGACCTCTCAAATACAATTGAGCAACATGGATAACAAAAAGTTGGATTTTTAGTGGCGGTTACGGCGTAATTTATTAAATTTTAGTTCATTCAACATATAATAGTGTCCATTAATGGCATCCAAATGAGTATAATGTGGCAGAGTGGCACTATATAAATCTTCTGCTTTGTGATTGTTTAGGTGTATTTTAGATATTGCTATAAAGCCTATTAGTCTATCACTCTTTTAAGACTGTGACTAGTAAACTTTCGACTAAACTTCGCATCAACTTAAAAGCATTAATCCAAAATAGATACCAACCACTATTCGAATAAAACTTAGGGATATAAAGTAAAAGGGTTTATTGGACAAACCTTCACTGCTCCTGTTTTGTCAACTTCAACACCTACAGCTTGCAAATTTAGCCTCTTTGAATTAGGGATTCGTCCTGCGACCAAAAAAGGAATAATGTAAGAATCGGAAATGTATAAGTCAGCACAGTAAATGACTACTCATTGGAGTTAGAATTTTGAAAAACATCTGAGGTATATGAGCATGAATTTTGCGAAGGTTAATACTTTGTAACAAGAAATGGAACTTTTGTTTACTTTGGTACACTATTCACTACCCTTATTACGACATCCATTGCTCTTCAGCTCCAACTTCCAACAATCCATAGCTACTTTGAAATAAAGTTTTTGTTGTTGTAGGGTATACAATAAAATTAAAAAATGTAGTAATAATTTTGCTCCCCTTGCTATTATGAAATTTTACATGACACTTACCACCAAAACACTCAAAAATGGCAACATGTAGCTTTATCAATGGCTGGGAATCTCATACAGTCAACTAGAAAAACTGCTACAAGTTAGGAGTGACATGTAATTTCCTAATGGAGCTATATTTACAAGTTGAGATCTAATTCCCGTGACTATCATGAAAGATAAAAAAACGTTTCCAACAATATCTGCAATCGTTACATGCAAGTTAATGGCATCAACTTACCAGTGGCGAAAAGTACAGCATCTGCCATTAATTCTTCACCATGATCTGTAGTAACTTTTATGCCATCTTCTGTTTTCACCAGCTGAAACATACAAATTCAATTAATATCAAAAGCAAGACTCACGATAGTTAAGGGTGCAAAATCATTAATTAATTATACAAAAAGAAAACCTGTGTCAAGGTTGTCTGTGGGTGCAATATTATGCCTCTGCCCTCGAGATTTCTTGCAACCAGAGCTCTCATTTCATCATCAAAACCCCTGCAACAATAATCCATCAGAGAGCAGACATGTCGATTTGATAGAAGTCTAATGATCATATAGGAGATGATTGTAGGGATGAATAAACAAAACTTCTAATTAACCTCAATGGAAGTTCCCTTCTGAAACATAGATTTACGGTAGAACCCATCCCACGCCAAATTGAAGCAAACTCTACAGCAATATACCTGATTACATATAAAAATTAGTGATCTTGCGAGGCTGCTAAGTTTAAAGCCTCGGGACTTATAGGATGAAGATGTCAACATACCCTCCACCAAGTATGACAACGCGCTTTGGTAACTCATCCAAGCTTAAAGCTTCATCTGAGGTTATACCTAACTCCTAAATTGACCCACACAAACAGTAATAAGCAGATTATTATACAAACAATCATCGGATATTCAAGGATCAAGTTATAATTAACAGAGGTTATTAACTAAAATAATAATTGGAAACTAAGCAACCAGTTTCTTAACTTCGCATCTGGAAGTGAAAATTATCTGAGTGATACCTGTCCAGGAATATCTGGTCGCTGTGCCCTGCTACCAGTTGCTATTAGTATATGCTTTGCTGTATAGGACAGTTTAGTGCCATCCAACTGTATCACCTCCACTTCATTAGGGCCGACAATCCTCCCCTCCCCTTCAAACAGTTTGACTCCCGCATTTGAAAGTAAGCGCTTGTATACCCCATTTAGCCTCACTATTTCCTCGGTCTGCATTAATAAATATATGATGATGAACGGTACTACCCTGCTAGTTACACTTCATAATATCCAAATTCAGAAAGATTGTGATTTAACTAACTGATATCTACATGTGTGATAATACTACCGACTATAGAATCATCTGGACATATCTTCTATTGTTTGTTAACACTCTGATGGGGCCTTGACCAAGAACTTATTTGAAACAAGTTCTGACACAAAGAGAAGAATAAAATATGAAGCCTTAATACATGAACTGAATTCTCCATTTCTAACCCTTGTATAATGAATAAAACGATCATATGACCATAGCTTCAATCATATTTGTGAAAACAAACATATCTGATTTGTCTTTTCCAAAAACTGCTATTACAACCAAGTACACAATGACAGTAGAACAACCTAACTTACTAGATGTTAGGTAACCCAATTAACTTGATGGCACAGTGAAACTAGGAATAGAATTTTTAAAAAAAATTAAGCAACAAAATCTTTCAATAGATTTTAAGCTCAAACAAACTGCCCGCAAAATATTGTAACATACCTTCTTCTGTAGTAGCTTTTTCCAGTCAAAATCAACATTCTCACTCACTTGCCATCCATACTCCCTTGCGTCCTACACATGTTGAAACAAGGATCAGAAAGCACCAAGAGAACTTGAACAGCACCAAAAAAAAATTGAATTTCTATTCCATTATGAATTTATCTTAGCAGCACCTAGAGAACTTAAATAAAGAACCCTATATATTAGAAATCACCTAATTCATAATTTTCGAGTAGAAGCTCCATATTACCTGAATTTCAGGCCCAAAGGTTGCTCCATAGACAAGAATCTTTTTAGGAACACACCCACGAATCACACACCTGCACCACATGTAAACATTATAGGATGCACCATCACATTGAGATTTATGACTATTAATCAAAGAAACATGAGTACTACAATTGCTGCTTCATGCATCATCCCAAAATAAAATCCAAATAAGTAAAACTGAAACAAGGATTTGACAACTTACGTTCCTCCAACACCTCCTACAACTTCTGAGCTGATTGGATGAAATGGTAACTCGCAAATCCCAACCTTGAAATTAACAAAAAGAGATAATAGATTAGTGATTGAACTAAGAGCCTGGTTAGAATTTCTAGTTATACTTGTGTCCATATATAAATCTCTTGACGATAAGTATCAGCATTAACTTTTATGTCACATAACAATTATAGTTTTCCATCACAATAATAATTACAACCTTTGACCACTATATAGTATGATTAAGATTTAACTATCAGCAAATGTCTAATATAGTCTTAAGGAATTACCAAACATATACAAACACTCTTTTGAGAACTATCTTCCCAGTTAAACATTACAAGGCAGACAGAACCTAAGCTCAAATTTTTTATAGTATGATAGTAAATGTTTTTAGTTAGACATAGTTGTAGTTTTAGTTTTATATACTAAGGGGGTTTTGGTTTAAGCACAAATTTGTTGACTTATTTCGGGACTCGCATAAGTTTATTATGTATAAGCCCACAAGTTTCAAAATAAGCATAAAAAATTAGGCTTATGAAATATAAGCCAAAGACAGATAAGCTCATAAATGAGCTTAAACAAATACCCCCTAACGAAAGCAATGAAATAAAAACTTTCGCGCCATACTGAGCCAAAAAACCGCGAATACATATCAAACTAAAACTAAAACTATGTCTAACTAAAAACATTTACTATCAGTTCCGAATCCAAGAAAGGACCGAGTATACCTCAAACTAGACACGCTCACTATCAGTAAAATACATATTATCACACTAATTGAAGCAATAAAAGACTTTAACAACCGCACAAAACCGTCACACAAACAAAAAATTACCTCACACTAGACATGTTCACTATCCAATAAATACATATCATCATTCACACTAAACACGTTTACTATCGGTTCAACACTCAATTCAATGAAAGCACTAATAATATGTAATCAATCAACTTTAGCTCCATACTAAGCCGAAAACCACGAATTTATATTAAACTAAAACTACTTCAAATTAAACACGTTTATGCTACTATATTAACAAAACACACAAATTAAAGCAATAATGATGTAACAACCTTAGCGCCATACTGAGCCGAAAACCGCAAATACATATTAAACTAAAACTAAAACTACGTCAAACCAAACACGTTTACTGTATGCAACTAAACATACAAACTACATCAATAGTAAGCCGAAAAGCGTGAATACATATTAAACTAAAACTAGTTCAAACTAAACGCGATTACGCTACTATATAAACAAAACACACTAATGAAGCCACAAAAATAACAACCTTAGCGCCGTACTGGGCCGAAAACCGCGACGCCCTCGTCCCGCCACTCCCGGCACCAATAACAAACAAATCAAAATCAAACTGATCATTATCATTATTCTCAGCTTCATTTCCATCAATGAGCATCTTCCTTGACATGATGAGAATACTAAAACCACATAATAAAAAACAAGGGATTAGTAATCTATCTATTATATGTATCACATCCATTAAATTTATAAAAAATTAAAATTAAAAAATTAGTTAGTTAGTTAGTTAGTTAGATCCTAAAAATTAGTTATACCTTTGAGTGATTTGATGAAATAATAATAAGGTGTTTTTTTTTGTTAGGGTTTTGATTGATTATTGAGGAGTGGGTGTATTTAAAGTGTTTGATTGAATGAATGTGAAGGAGTGATGAGATTGAGTGTGCAATTTGAACTTGTACTTTTGTGATGATGAAAAGTGAAGGAGTGAGGCTTGTACTAGCTTTTATGTGTTGCCTTGTGTTAAAAGTGTTCAATGAGATCTTTTGTTACCATGTCGACTTGAGGTATCAAAAAAAGCCTTCGTGTCAGACTCAAATAACTCGAAATACTAAGGGGGAGGGAGTGGAACTTTTCAACCCTAATACCTTAAGGGTGTCACGTCACCTCTATTCAATAAAAACCTTCCAACTCAAAATCTGCTACCTACTACACACCCTAACAGTGGGGTGGTGCAATTGCGAATTCAAATTTTTTTTTTTTTTTAAAACATAAAATCACATACAATATTTAAAATAAAAACATACAATTTCATTAAAAAAAAACATTACATAATACTTAAAAAAAACATTACATAATACTTAAAAAACATTACATAATACTTAAAAAGCCATTAATCATCGAGATATGCAAAAAGTCTTCACGCTGCTACGTGCTTCCGTGAGATCATATCGAAGACGGTCATGGAGAAATTCGTCTAGTAACTCCGCTAGTTGAAGCATATTTTGCAACGAGCTACCCGTGGATATCTCACGTCGACAAGAAGAACAACGTAATCGGGAAGGCCGAACTAGACATTTTTTGGAGAGATTATTTAGTGTGTGTGTTTTTTTTTGATATGTTAAAAGGTAATTATGTTTTTTCAAATGTAAAAGTTTGTTAAATAGGAAGAAAAATTTTTTTTTTTTTAATTTTAATCGGCTACTAGCCGTTGAAACCAACCCCAACGTCCATATTTTCAAACGGTCGTAATGCGGCTTCGAGCTCATAAATCAACCCGGAGGTCGAACCCGAAGTGGGGCGGAGCTTGTTGCCGCCGGAATCACGTAACCCGATGCCCTACCCGAAGTCGACTCCGTCATACCTTAAGAGCATCCGGTGTGGGGATGGTCGTTGTGGCTCGCCGTGAAGATTGAAATCGTGGGACGCATTTTAAAGTAACCTTGACAAAAGCGGCCGAAAAACTTTTTTTTTTTTTTTTTTTTTTTTTGTAAGATTTGTAAAGTTTTATATAATAAGGTGAAGGTGAAGTGTTATTGATTTCGAAAGGTTCGTAGAGTCGCATGACTCCGCCTAAACAAAAAACTAAAACTAAAGATTAACTAAAAACATGAAATACATAATAAGCTTAAACATTAAAACTACAGAGGGATCCCTAAAACAACATAAAAACATGAAATACATAATAAAACTACTAAACACTTAAAAAAAACGAGTCATCCGAGTCCAAACCATCATCACTTGTTGGCGGAGAATAAAACTCCCCATTCATGTATCGACTCTCCATTATGTCGAAATAGTTGTCTTTGAGGTACCGAGCCTCCGTGCTTCTTGCTCACTGGCGGCCCTTTTGCACGTGCCAGCTCTTGCGATATCTCTAACGTTTTCTTCATCTTGTTCAAGCTCCTGAGGAAAGCCTCACTTAACCCGCTTGGGTGGTTTTGAAAATCCACCGTGGGCATTGTGGTGGACTTGGAACAATTGGGAGGTACGGGATGTTTTCAAACCCCCACCGGCATTTTCCGGTGGTTGTTGAGTAAACTTCAAACTCTGCAGAGTTGGAAAGTTGGTTTCCGCGTGATCCAGGGGACGAAAGCGGTTTCCTGCAACTTCTCTGAAATTTGGGAATTGCTGAAAAGTCTTTGCGAGACATTTTTTGTGTGTGAATTGTGTTATTTGTGTGTGAAACTAATGCTGGTATGATACTATATATAGAAAACTTAACCGTTTGAATTTGAATTTAAAATTAACCCTACCAATGCATTCTTTTTTGAATTTGAATTTAAAATTTAAAATTTGAATTTGAATTTTGAATTTAAAATTTGAATTTGAATTACCCCGCTCAACAAGATGCTTGACGCTTTAAAATTTAAATTTGAATTACCCATACAGTATTCTGCGTTTTTAATTTGAATTTGAAATTGAAAACCACCTTTATAAATAACATCTATAAAACCACCATTTTATTTCACATCTACATCAATTCAAAAAACACACACAAATGTCTCAAAATTTGAAGTGGAACAAGTTCGAAGAAATCTTGCTTGCTAAGTTTGGATAGAAATTCGCAAGCTATGGATATGCAAAATAACCGTTCAAAATATTTTTGGAACGGCGTTATGTATATGTTCAATAATCGATAACAACGATGACCATCGCACAAAAAATTCAATCACTGGTAAATGGACGAGGATTAACGTCGATTGCAAAAGGTTCAACGCAATTTACAAACGTTATAGCGGCGTCGAAGTGCTCAAAATGACCACACTCATCTCGAAAATGCTAAACTGGCAAGCTTCCGGAACAATTTGGTAGAAAAAAGTTCAAATATGTTCACGTTTGGGAGATTTTGAAAAATTGCCCAAATTGGGATGTCGAAGATTAAATCCAGTAGTATGTGTTGTTTTTTTTTTAATCGTTTTTTTTTTTCCCGTATCGTGTTGTTTTTTTTATTATTGTGTTATGTATTGTATTTTTAATTTGAATGAAATGAATTTATTTAGTTTTTATTTGGAAGTGAAAATTGAATAAAAAAATAAAGTGGTAGTGGTGGGCCCCAAATGAAGAGATTGAGGTTTGTTATGAGTGAGGAGGGGGTTTGTTGTGGAAAAATGGGATGCTGATGTGGCGCTGAGGTGGCGCGACGACGAAGTTGAGCCTTGTTATGACACCTTGTGCTCTAAATAGGATCGGGTGTCGTGTCAACCTTGATTGAGCTGAATACCTTTTTTTATAAGTTTTATAAATTATTGTTTATATAATTATCTATATGAACTTGTAAAATCAGCCAACTTTTTGGTCATTTTACTCGTATTTGGGTTGACTCGAACCCGATAGACCCGAACCCGACTAACCCGAGTTCTTAATATGGGTCGGATTCGAGTATGTTTTTTAACTTAACCCGATTTGACCAAACCCGATTGTCCCAAACCTGACCAACCCAAATCGACTAACACCCCTATGTTGAACTATTTCTTGCATACCGATAAGAATTACAGGATAATTTGTGACTTGTTTTATGAAAGCTTTTACATTCGGTCTCAAAAAAATGTTTATGCATGACGCATTCTGCAAATGGATAAACCTAAAAATGTATTTAACTTGTCATTTTTTATTAATTGTGTGTAGTCTTCTTATTTTTTTACTATTATATACCCAAAAAATTTGAATTTCAACTTTTGTGTTTATTTTTGTTCGTGTAAAATGATCATTTTATCATTCGATATCAATAGGTGGTTACAAAATATAAAAGTAAAATTGTCATTTTACATGAGCAAATACATACAAAGGTTAAAATCCAAAAGTTTGGCGTACATAATAGCAAGGAAACATTTTTAGCCCCGTAAAAGGTTTAAATCAACTAGCCCTCTCTTTTATGGCTTCAAAAAACGTGTGTCGAAAGATAGGCATCTGAAGTGTGACCTCAAAGTTGCAGCATGTAGGGTGCTAGGTTACACTTATAAGTTTCTAGCCCAAAATTACTACATCTGACAAAAAGTTTTGGTCGGTTAGAGTTTCACAACCTCGTATCCCAGTTTAGTTCCAGCGTACTTTTAAGCTCAAAAGTTGGTCGTCGATGCTTTACCCCAGATATCTTTAGCTGGCATTATCCGGTTATTTTCGACGCACACGAGTGCACAACGCATATAGTATCTTTTCAACTTTATTTATCTATTTTTAGTATCACTACTTATAAAAAGAAAGAATATTTGCTTAAAAATTTTAACTCTTGAATATTGCTTAAAAAACTTGTGAAGACAAATGATTAACATGACATAAGATGGCATGAGACTTTCACTTTCTCGAGGTGTTTGACAAGAAAGAAAGTTATGAGAATGTATATGAGTATTTTCAAAAGTTATTTTTGGATAAAAAATAATGACAGTGTATATAAATAACAAAAGTATTTTAATTGTTTTAACAAAATATTAGGGGTGTACATCTAACATGTAATTTTTTTACATAATATTACAAATTGATCTTTTATATAAACATTGTCAATGGTTTCTTAAGGCCATGTAGTGTCTTTAAGAATTTTGCTTGAGTAGGGGGATTGTCCGCCATTTTATGCGTCGATTTCTCTCTAGAAGCGGCGGGATTAGGTGCTTTGATGAGGCGACCAAGTTCATTTTTTATTTTATTTAAAAAAAAATTTAACTTTTTAAATAAAATTTCATTAATAAATAAAACGTTACATAATAATTCAAATAAAATTAAAACATTACGAAACTTATTGTTGTATAGTTGGTCATCGAAATCAAAACCCTCAAGATTGATACGGTTAACCGGAGAATATTCTTGATAATTTGAATATGAAGACGTTGATGAATCCATTGTTGGACGGTACAGATTCGGTGACCCATACATAGATTGGTTGCTTCGACGGGAGTAGCTTTGTTGTTGTTGGTGGTGGTGGATGTTTTGATGCGGTGGAACAAATGGACGATTCATACAAAATGGATTGTTAGGTTGTTGTTGTGGAGCTTGTTGGGATTGATATTTGTTGATCCCAGTTGAGCAAACGATCTAATATAGAAACTGACTTTAAACAAGAACTTATTAAGTATCACGCGGAATTTAATACTTAATCTTAAGAAGAAGAACAATGAACATTCAACACCTCAATATATATTCTGAGAATACTCTAACCAGTTTTAGGGTTTTACAACCTTGAAGTGTATCGACCTTAGATATAAAACATACGTATATCTATCGACCTAGGACCTCCTTTTATAGGCTAAGGAGTCCTTTACATTATACAATACGTAACCTACAAGATAAATATCTTTTCCATATTTATCTAATACATAATACTAAACCGACTATACAAGACTAGCAGTGGTTACATTATATTATCCGTGGTTACCAATACTACTAGCGCGGTTTGTCTTCATCCGTGATTACATTCTTCTGTCCGTGGTTATATCAACTATGTCCGTAGTTCGGTACTTAGAATAATTCTTAATTCAAGGAACCAAAAACCCAACAATCCTTCCCTAAACTTGATACATTCAAACAGAATTCTCAAGTTTCCTTTAAAAACAAAACATCTGAATTGGATGATGTAGCCAAACACTTACTAGATTTAAGAATGTTCTCATACTTGAGCAACAAATTGTAAGCTTGACCATCATAGGGTAACAACATCTTGATAATACCGAGGCTTCATCATCGAGCAATAGCTTTGGATACTTATTCAATTGAGGATAATCACTTTCTACAAGCATATGAATAACTTCTCGAAGCTTAATTACATGAACTCCACAAGTTTGATATAAAAACCAGCTTGCAACATGACCATTGTAGAGTCCTTTCCATTCAGTTCATCATAGGTAGTTCAAATAAAATCTTCAAATGATGATAAACCAGCCTCTCATGATAATCATTTGGATGTTCTTCATCAAACTTATTCTTATAAAGTATCCAAAGATTCATCAAATCATCTCTATCACAATCGCCGACATCTGTGAAAATTTATTATACTCATAAACTTCATTGTTGAGTCTTTGAATTTTCCAACATCCTTCACTTCCATTAAGCTCAAACTCATAAGAAATAATTTGATTACCATCTTGACTAATTTCAATCGAATCAGATGTCTCCTGAATCTGATTTTCTCTTTTGTCTACTTTGAATCCACTCTTTTCTTTTTGAATCAATCTTTTTCTTTTGGAATTCATTGGACAGAAATCATCATTATTAATCTTCATACATCTGGATAAATCATGAATTCTTTCAAATGAACACTTACTAAGATTCTCGAAATATGTATTCTGAATTCTTAATAATCTTCATCAATACATTCCTCATCAATGCAATGGTAGGAGGTTTCTTTCTTATAACTTGTTTCCTTTATTCTGATCCTTGCCCATTCACCCAAAATTCTAGCTTTTTCCTCATCATCCAACAAAGCCCATTCTTGTGCATTATACTCATCATTTATTAGTTGAGAAGCTTGAAGATAGTTTTGTGATTCATACCATGTAGCTAACCATTTCGACTAGCTTCCTCTCTTCTTCTTCCTTTTCTCTAAAGTGCTTTTCATCTGCTAACATCTTTCTTACATACTCTTCATCATAAGCAACACTGTTACGCTTTACTTTTAAATTTCAATTCTGTTCTGCAACTCCTTTACCTTTCCAACAAGCGAGTTGAGTCACCTTCTCTTAAAGGTTCACCAATAACTAAACTTTGCTTTTGGGTTTGGTTGCATGAATTTAATAGGAAACAGGTGCAATGATGGATGTTAACTTACTTTTACTTAGATTAACCAATGTACTTGGCTTGCTTTTTCAACTTCTTTAGTTTTAGGTGGTGATCTGAGAGATGGTTTGTAACAATGGTGGAAGTAGTTAAATAGCAGTGGGTACAATAGCCATTTACAGAAACTGGCCGGTGGTTTTTAAGAGAACTATCATGGTTGCTTGACACACTAGCGGTGGTTGTGTTTGCATCACTTCATCTTCTACACAGTCTTCAAATTTTCAAAACGGCCTCCATTGGAAGCATAGGATACCAAATTCTTGATCTCCACTACCAACATCTTCTTCCATAGATACATCTGACTTTCCCTGAATTCATGCCATCACTCCTCCTGTTTGGATACATACTCCACATTGGAGGAGAGTCCATTCTTTTCATATTCCTCATGGACCTTAAGGCAGCAACCCAGGGCCTTGACTTTCTCCAAGACAAACATCTGTGCTTCATCTTGAAGTTCTTTACCACAAACAATGACTCTTGAAGATTTGAAATTGTCTCCTCCATCTTGGTACATTTAGCCGTCAATTCATTTAACTGTTCAAGAATATCCTCCACTTGACACAGTGTGAACGGTCAGAGGGTGTTTGTTAAAAATCATCGGGTACCATATGGGGAAATCAATTGAGTTCATGTTCCAATCTATCCTCATCACTTGGAATGGCTGCTCGAGAGGTGAATCCTTGGATATAGTAAACATAGCATCAGACCTAGCCCGATCATCTATGCACCCTTTAGTAGCCAGTTGGCTAGGATTCCTCCAACGTGTTAAGTTCAAGGAGCGCTCCACATTAGGAGTTGCCAAAGGTTGGGTCTTATTTATGTTTCTTATCACGATCAGCATCTAAGCATGAATCAGTAGTGGAAGCCCTTCCAATCATGTCACCTCCACCACTGTGCAGCCTCATTAACAATGCCACTACACCGGCTGAGGTAGCTTGGTGCCCTTCATCTCTAGTCCATACAATAGGTTAACATGGTTTGGTTTGACTAGAAGTAGGTTGAGTTGCACTAACGGTGGTTGCAAAATACTTCAATGGTTTGAGGTGTACTAGCATGTAAGTTGGATGTACTAGAAGTGGGTTAGTGACTAAAGGTGAGATTCAAGACCTTCATCAAACTTCGAGGATCAGCGAGCAAAAGTAAGCATATGAGGAAATAAAGGAACATCTTTAAGATCAAGACAATATATATTTTCTTTCCTAGGTACCCTTATTTGTATGTACTTCTCATCGGTCTTAAATTGAGGTGACAACACACCTCAGTTTTCCAAAAGTACCCAGTTTTCTTATCACACATTTGAGAAACACTGATAAATTATACTTAAGTCCACAATGCGAGATGAGACTTTTCAAGTCTAAATTCCCTGATCGATGTGCCTACGCCAAGTATCTTTCCTCCCTTTGGATCATTACCAAAAGCCACATATCCTCCATGCTTCAAAATCCTCGAGGTTGCTCATCCCAGTCATGCGAGCAACCACTATCAAAAACTCCTTTGTCTTTTAGCTCCATCTTGTAGATTGCCACGCACATGAAGTTAAACAAATTAGTTCCTTTGTGTGGACCCAAGCCAATCTTGACTTGGGGTACCTGTATCAATATAATCAAATTTGTTTAGGTCCATTGATGCACGATTGACATGATGTAAAACATTGGTCTTAGGTTTCCATTGCCAACTAGTTGAGGCCTTTACGACATAAAATGATTTAACCACCAGTCATATCACCTTTGAATTTTAAAACTTCTTTATCATTGGTGATATTTTGCTTAGCGGTGTTTCACAGTTTGCTTAGCGGTGTTTACATTTTGCTTATTGATAGTTGGAACTTTCCATTTGGGTCGTGATGATAATTGATTTAGTATTTCCATTCCTCATTAACTGCTTTGCTCTAGGAATCATGTTTCGTTAGAATGAGGGTTGTTTTCTTTGAAAAGTTTTGGTGATTTACCTCCTCCATGATTCCAAACTTGTGGTTCTGTTTTGATAACAGTTTCTCGTAAATGCTCAAAACTACCATGAAAACAAACCTTTTAACACATTGAAACTCATCTCTAACCTATTTGAAATTAGTCCATTGAAGTTTCTCGGTTTCCCTAGGTATATATCTTTTAAGCGTTCCCTAGGTACTTCCTTGTACTCTCACCTTTCTTAGCAATTTGTGCTCCAAATCTAGGCACAAGGTTGGCTTGCTTAGTATCAACTTTCTTAAGAGGTTCTATCTTCTCGGTGTGATACAGATCTATCTTCCTCAGAATCTGATTCCCAATCTTCAATGATGGGAGCATCGGATGACTTATCGGAACCTATCTTAGGTGATTCATTCTTGTTAGTCTCACCTAGGGTTTGTTGAAACTAAATTCAACTGCTAAATGAGGCTCTTTTTTGGAGGTGGTGCATGTTTCATAAGTGATGGTGGTGGCATATCATTGTAGCCTAGGCCAATACCATCCTTGAACAATTTTTGACCTATTGGTTTATTTACTAGATCAGAAGCATATTGTGCTTTAGCAACCCTAACAACGTGTTTTTCTTTTTCTTTTAGGGCTTCTACTTTTACACTCTCAGCTTGTTCTAGTTTCTCTTTAAGCATCTTAATCTCCCATAGATCAATTTCCCCACCTAGTATATTAATTTTATCAACATACTCAAACTCACATTTGATGTAATTTAAGCCTCTTAACACTTTTAGACAAACTCTATAACCTAGGTTATCTAGAGACAGTCTTTCTACTTCTTTCCTTAAACTCTCAGTGATAGCTTTTGAGATTCTAAGTTATCTTGACATGATTTAAAAGAACAAGTAGAATAATTAGATACCTCATAATCTGAACGAGGAAGAAGATGAAGCAGGCCATAAGAGCAAAGTTATGCTCTTTTGAAGCTTCACTAGCAAGAAAATTTGCATTGGGTCCTTCTTTAATTTCATCACTCCAGTCATAATCACCAAGACCATCTTGAGCCACCAATGTTGAAGAAGGAGCAGATTCTTGATGGTCTTCTTGCCTTCTATCTCTTAGGTGCTCGACATTCCCTTGCAAAGTGACCCTTGCTGCGGTTAAAGCACTCCATCTTGCTTTTGTCGAACCGACTCTTCTTTACCATCATACTTGATCGTCTTCGGTCCTTCGAAACTTCCTTGCTTGTAGAGTCAACATTGCCATTTGCCATTGAAGATTAATCTCTTCAATATCATCAGGATCAATTTGATCTAGATCTTGATTCAAAAGCAGTAACCTGGCGATTAATCTGACGAAGCACAAATTGCACCATCGACATTATCACTAACGTGGTATTGTTTGCAATAGCGTGGTTATACCATAAGCGGAAGTGGATACATCTTGTGCATTCTTGTGATTAGTGGAAACAAAAAATGTTTGGCTAGATGATGATGTACCGGCAATGTTGTTCTCAGACTCATATACCTTCAAGTTGTTGTAGAGATTGTCCAAAGTCATCTTTTCAAAGTCATCCTTGTTCTCCCACAACAGTATGCATAGCGGTCGGTGATAAACTGATGAACTTTAGATTAATATCTTCTTGAGCAGCACTTGTAGTCAGATTTCGTTGGGCGATGAGCTTTTGAAGTCTGTTATAGGTGCCATCAAGTTTTTCTCCACTCGGTCAGGTGAAGTTTTCAAGGTGATGCTTGAGCATATTTTTACTTGATTTCTTGGTAGCTTCATTACCAGCAAACCTTGTTTCTATAGCATCCATAAGCTCTTGCTTGAGACTCATATTGTTCAAATTCCAAAGCATATTCATTAGGTATTCCCATAGAGATAATACTATGAGCTTTAATCTCCATCTTTCTCTAGCCTTGTCTACATTACTAACACGTATATCTGCCATCATCACCCTTCGGGAAGAGTATCACCTTTTCCACAACATCTAGAGCATAATCAATCATGCGAATGTATTGTCTTATTCGCATCCTCGATTTGGTACTCACTTTACGCTTGAGCATGGGCACCTGGCAGTAACCATGTGTGTTTAGTGGGACATCTTATCTTACTTGAACAAAACTTAACTTGACCTCTTGTGATTATAGTTTCTAGATCACAAGCTCACGATACCACTTGTTGATCAGTTGAAGCAGACGATCTAATATAGAAACTGATTTTAAACAAGAACTTATTAAGTATCACTTGTGAATTTAATACTTAATTTAAGAAGAAGAACAATGAACATTCAACACCTCAATATTATTATTAATACGAATACTCTACCAATATTAGGGTTTTACAACCTTGAAGTGTATCGACCTTAAATATAAAACATAAGTATATCTAATCTACCTAATTAACTTAAATTTAGGGAGTCCTTTACATATTACAATACGTAACCTACAAGATAAATATCTTTTCCATATTTATCTAATACATAATACTAAACCGACTATACAAGACTAGTAGTGGTTACATTATATTATCCGTGGTTACACAATACTACTTGGCGGTTTTCTTCAAAGTGGTTACATTCTTACATGGTGGTTATATCAGCTCATTAAAGTAGTTCAGTACCAGAATAATTCTTAATTCAAGGAACCAAAAACCCAACAATATTCGAAAGCAGGGGGTTGGAAATTGATTCTTGGTGAGCAGTTACGAGGAAATGGATCGGTGTTAAAATATCTTGGCGTTTGTGCCAAGCGGGATTTTGACCTTTGGTTGGTGGTGTTTTCTTAGGCATTTTTATAGAGGGATTGTGAGATTTTTGATAGAGAGGATTGTGAGTTTAGTGTGTAAATATGTTATGTATTTATAGGATAGTTTTAATAGTATTTTTACAAACGGAAAAATTTTAATTTTAAGCGGTTAGATTTTTTGTTTGAACTTGACTGCTATAACAATGCTTTGTTATCGATCCTCCACCGACCGCTTTTTTTTTGGCGATTTTACTTCTCGCGGCAAGGGGATCGAGATGTTATCGATCGCCCTGTGCCCTCAATCGATAGTCGATTACTCCTACTGCATTCAGCCTTATATTTATTAGTTTATGTAATCTTTGTATCTTATTTGAAATGAACCTGGACGTTTCCCTAACCAAATTTGCATTGGTCTTCCTTATGTCCTACGTGTCTTCATGTAGAACCCAAAATTTACAAATAACGACATTTTCTATGCTTTTAATGAACGAATTGGTGATGCAAAAGGTGTTTTATTCTAGATAGATGCTTACATTGCTCTTGATATATAAAAAGAAAAGCCATCCCAACTTGTCAAAAAGTACTTGACCCAAAACCTAACACGTTTTACTTCAAAATTTCTTCATACTCTTCATAAATGGCATTGAATTCCACACAAGTGCATGACAATATAACATCAAGCAAATGAAAAGAGAATAAAAATAGATTGCATGATGAACCAAAAACCCGATAAGGCTAGATGTAATAAGGACACCTCAATGTTAACCCGTATGATTGTAATGTTGTAACGGGCTCAAGCCCAAGTCTAAAATATTTTGTATTGTGCTATATATTTATACCATGTAATTAGCATTATCAATCAATGAAATAAACCCTTATCTCGTTGTTCGGTATACCATATAAGGGTTCATTTTATTGATTGATATCAATAACTATATATACATTCTAGACTTGGGTTTGAATACATTACACATTCTCCTCTTGGTAACACTCAACACCACATTTATCACTGTCACCTTGGAACCAACTTCACTGCCAACTTAGTGTAATAAGACAATTAACTTCACCACAAAAACATACTCCACTTAGCACAAATATACCCCACAAAACCATTTAATAAACACACACACAACAAACCACCCATGACTTCGTTTTTTATCATCCAAGACACGTGTTGTAGAGGGACCGTAACAAGGAAGATGCGTCTCTATTGGGGGAAGAATCGGTCTTAAGGAATCGGTCTTAAGTCACTTATAACGCTCCGGTCTAACATGAAACAGACTAGTATCAATTGAACACAACCGAAGCAATTTGAAAACTATGTCGCATAACCAATTTGGCACGGGTCCCGAAGGATTGAACTAAATCAGACCTATTCAGTTACTATATGGTTCTTCAACTAATTACTGTAACTTGCTTTAGAAAAGGTATTAAACACGACATGCATAAACCAAAGCTTTAAAAAAAAGGTATTATCCAAGGACAACATATTTATGTTTTATAACTTACTTGTTGTTTGCAGTTAATTTAGATTGCAAAACTCTAAATAGATTGAACCGCGGCTGCCAAATGAAGTTGGTAGTCTTTATATGCTTGTTCACATTATCACATATGAAAAAACCATTACTGGCGTTTGCGTTTGTTGGATGGTTTTTCAGATGTAATGGCTGACTGAGCCTTGTTATAAGCATCTGCTGGTATCTCTTGTGTACCATCAGACTTCTTCTCATCTGCATCCTGCTTCCCAGCTGATTCATGGAAAACAGCAAGTCGACTACTGCTAGATATAAGATATCATGAGAAACAGTTGGCAACAGTTGCAGCGAGGCACAATGGCCTACCCGTGACGTGTCTGTTAAGTCTATGGAACCACTTACTAGATGTGGAAATTTAGTTACGAGGGTTGTGCTTTATCAATAACAGATCAAACAGGTAAAATCAACCATATTAGAATAGAAGAAAACGAGTAAATAAAGTCGGCCAAAAGTGTATTATTACTGTATTAACCCGCTTGAATCATCTTATTCAAATTTGATTATTATCAATATATATCAAGAAAATGATAAAAATAACCAATTTTACAAACATACTTCACCAAATGCCAATTTTTTTTAATAAAAAAAGCTGTTATACCCACAAAACTAGCAAGATTTGTAAGAATTTGCGGATTTTTAGAAAACTCGCAAGATTTAACCTTGCGAATTTTTTAAAAAAAATCGCAAGGTTTGACCATGCTAGGCCAACCTTGCTAGTTTTCTGAAAACTAGCTAGGTTGACTTAGCAAGGTCAACCTTGGGATTTTTTTTAAAAAAAATCGCAAACCTTGAGAATGCTACTTATCAAGACGGTTCAAACTCAAAGGATTGGATTGATGATGAGTTCATACGAAACTAGATGAATATTTAGTGAGTTCATACGATTCAAGCTCAATTCGATCTTAACTGAAGTTTAAAGTTTGAGTACCCTATTTTTGAACACCCACTGAAGTTTGAAGTAGCTTCAGGGCGTGAATGGGTGTTCAAAAATAGGGTACTCAAACTTCAAACTTCAGTTAAGATCAAATTGAGCTTGAACCGTATGAACTCCCCAAATTTTCATCAAGTTTCGTATGAACTCATCACCAATCCCATCCTTTGAGCTTGAATTGTCTTGATTAACAGCACTCCCAAGGTTTGGGATTTTTTTTTTAAACTCGCAAGGTTGACCTAGCAAGGTCAAACCTGGCGATTTTAAAAAAAATAAAATCACAAGGTCTGACTTCGCAAGTTCAAATCTTGCGAGTTTTCTAGAAATCCGCAAATTCTCGCAAATCTTGCTAGTTTTGTGGGTATAACGGCTTTTTTGATAAAAGTTGGGTATTTGGTGAAGTATGTTTGTAAAACTAGTTATTTTTATCATTTACTCATATATAATTGGTAATCATAGTTGACAGGCTATTTATTTATATAATTCTTTAACAAAAAGTGCTTCGGATCAATCCAACCCGGGCCGTCCTGTTTTTAAACCCACCCAAAAAAAAATCGTTTAACGAGTTAACCAACCCGCCTATTTTGCCACCATATATCAAATTCAATAACAAAGTGTTTTAAGATGTAACCTACTTTCCCCGGTATATTTTGAGTCTCCAAGTAATTTCACTTTTATCTTACCAACTGCAAAAATTGCCACGTTGTAGAATTAAGAGACTCATAATTTCATACATTGACTAAGAAAGTGATGATGTTTATATGTACTTTAATAAAACGCACCTTCATTATAATAACCCAAAGGATCGGCATAAGAAGAAATAGCCGATAACCTATAGCAAAAAAGAAATTATTCAAACCAGCAAAAAGCTAGCAATCGTGACTCTAACTGTATATGCCACCTGAGTTGTAATTTTGAAATATAATTTCAGTATTACCGCTTGCCCTCCATCTTTTCACTTGCTTCGTAAACATCTTCGGGGAGATTTGAAAGTGGGTTCACAGGAAAAGAATCAAGTCTGCAAGTCACACAGTTACACATGCTACATTACCTCCAAAACATGGCAGTCATTTTTTGAAAATTACCTCCAAATATATCTTTATCGGGCAAGAAATAAGCCCTGAGATATTCTTCAAAATTCCTTCCATGTTTTTCTAGCACCGACCGTGTCTGTTTGTCGATCATAGTCCTAAACAAAAACCCCAAAAAAGAGAAATATCATTTGGCATATCACACAAAAAATCAAACAATGGCTTTTTCAGTGTTTATAATGTAGATTATGCTACAAATCAAACCAAATAGATCAGCTACAAGCACCAGGTGCTTGCTGAACAAGATCTAATACTAAAGTAGAGAAATAAAATGATTTAAAACCAAGAATATACGAACACATTTCTCTTGTTTATTTTGTGTCTGCAACACATCTCGTAAAGACGTTCGAGTCAATAAGAGTCATAAACCCTCTGCATCTAGTGTTTCTTCAGTCACCGATAGCAGTGACCACCTCAAGCTATTTTCTTCATCTTCTAGCGCAGGCTTTGTATATGTAAATTGTATATGACGTTAGAGTCAATTCATGCTACATGATACATTATTTATACAAGAGCAACGCTTTTGGTTAAGAGGATGAGTTAGATCTCTTCCATTCATCTTGCCATGCGTAATCATCACATGAAGGATATTTAGGCACAAAAGTTTAAAGGAAATATAGTTTTACTTCATACAAACTCATTGAAGCGAGAACGGTTAATGTATCAACTCTCTTAAAATTTCTTTTGGTAGTCGGCACCATTCAACATGTATCTACGTAGATCTTATATATATAGATATGAATTAACATACTCTAAAGTTTCCTTTAGTCCTCAAAAGTTTTTTAAATTTCTTACTCTGTTTGTTAAGATGGAGTTAACTGTTAATCTTAACGAAATTTACAATTTTGACCAACAACACTAGTAAATATATCTATAAATGATCATATATTCTAAAGAAGGCAGACAAAACCTACAATCAAAGAAGCACACTTTTGTTGAATACAAAATGTATGTCTAGACATGTCGATCAAAAACCGATCAAGCAAGAAACGAGTGACAACCAAAAGCAACAACAAAGAACAAGACTAGATGCTAAGCATGTTTGAGTGTGCGTGTAAGAAAGAGAGAGTATACCACTTCTTTGAGCCGTCCATGTTGCTGTTGACAAATGTCAGATCTGTCGACAAAATTTCTGGCTGCGGCGACTGCAAGAGAATGATGAAATGAGAAAAAATTAGGGTTTTATCCTTTTATACCCATTCAGTAAATTAAAAAACGCGGAAACGGCGGATATCTCTAGGTAAAGCTAATATCATCCAATTTAGAAAAACAAGCTTAAGTATTAAAACCGTGAATCAGGTAACGTAAAGAGGGGTAAATAGTAAAAAGCCAGCTATTATTACCGCATATCGGATACACTTTTATTGCATTTGTGTCCTTCATGTGACCAGTTGGTTTATCTTAAAACAGATATACAAGCTGATAACAAACAAACAGTAATAAAGAAACATACAAGTCGATAACAAGCAAATAGTTTTTAAAAACATTAACGTTATCCAATCTTAGAGAATTCATTTCCTTACATGTATTGATCTGCATTTCAAAAGTAAGGTCACCGTAAAGAGTGAACAACACTGAAAAAGGTACTGCTATATTATAACAAAGAAGCCAATACCAAATTAGTATCTCCCTGCCCGAAATGAAGCAAGTAAGTGCCTGCAAACAGAACTGAATACTGAACAGAAAATTAATCCGATTGAAGGCATAATCACATGTTCCGAGATTATTTGGTTACTGTTTCACCAAATTCAACCAACTTCCTTGATACCACCAGCGTCATCCAAATAATATTATAAATCGATTGCCACATCATTAGGGAGGAGTGTGTTGTTGATCAATTAGCTTCGATATGTCTAAACCACAATGCAAATTGCATGTCTTTTCAAAAAACTATTCACTTGTCACTTCCTTTCATTAGAAGATTTTACGCAAAAAACTACTTATACTTCATAACTCTTACGTAAATCACATTTCAGCAGGGTAACTCTATAATAGACACGTTTCATCACGAGTCCATAAGTCTCAGATAAAATCAAATAATAACTAATGTTACTTTCACAGCTCGCCCATACTTAATCTGTGATCTCGACCTTTGTATTGTTATATACACTACTTACAAAGTATTATCCCTATCTGCCTATGTAACATTGCTTAGGGGGTGTTTTGGTAAGCTTATCGAAGCAGCTTATTAGCTTACTGTATTCTCAGGGGGTGTTTAGGTAAGCTTATTTTCAGGAATTACTGGCTTATTAGCTTACTGTTTTCTCAGGGGGTGTTAATGCAAGCTAACTTTTAAGGTTTATTAGCTTATCGCATCTTGGTAAAGCTATCAAGCTCTTTTTCTGTAAAGCCAAACCATAGATTAAGCTTATGGGCTCATATTACAAACTTTTGAGAAGCTCTTTTGGTGTGGCTTCTCGAGCTTATTCGAGAATGCTTCCTACATATTAAACTTCTACAACTATAAGCTAATAAGCTAATCCAAACACTAAACGCTTACAGTGTTCTTATACAACTGTAAGATAAAAAGCCCCTTTTACAAAATAAGCATAAGCCATTTCGAGAGTATCCAAACAGCGAACTTATGTCAAAAAAATCAAAGTATTTTACATAAGCCATGATCAAGGAGCTTATATAAAAGAGCTTTTTTAACTCATAAGTCGCTAAGCTAATAAGCACAAGCTCTTTCACACAAACTAACCCAAACAAAGCTTACCTCTTTACGTTCACTTTCGCGTCTCACCACCAAAACAACAATACCCAATCCCGTCTGACTGGGGTATGAGAGAGGTGGAATGTAGGCAGATCATATTACATTTTTAGTCTGCCCAAACACATTAGGATTTTTTCTCACTTTATATGCTTACTTAACTTACCTATGATTGCACAACCAATAACATTCACATTATAACTCTTCAACTACAAAATTGTATCCATATTATATACTAATCCCTCTGTCCCAAATTAAATGTTCACACTTAGTTACACACAGTTTAAAAAAAAAAAAAAAAAAAAAGTGTCACCATTACACTGTGCACCAAAAAAATGTCATCTTAGACATTTTAAAAACACTAGACGACACGGTGTATAGCTGCGTCAATTAGTGTGTGCAATTTTTTGTTATGTATATGTGAGTGTGGAGCAAGTGATAGTGAATAAAATTAGCTGCGTCGTTGCCTTTACAAATAGGGGTATTTTACCGATTTCCACCCATACCACACCACACCGATTAGGTGGTGTTACCCGATGGTGTTGGTCAAACCGAAACACAACTACCGAAACCCCCTCCATTGCCACCCCCCTTAGTAACTTTTATGTTTTTAAGTTTTGAACAATAGAAAGTTGTAAGTTTAATTTGAGACAGGCGAGTATTAAGTGTGTTTGGCGCGGAGCATTTAGGAGCGGTGAGCAGTGTGATCTTTAGTGCTCGTTTGGCGAGCAGAAAGTAGTTTTATTTATTTTTGGGAGTTTTATTTATTTTTCGGAATGCTCATTTTCCAACCTCCATGAAATAGCATTTAGGAGCGTTGAGAATTTAGGAGTTATTTTACACATTAGGATTACACCGTACAGCTACGTTACTACTCACACACACCCTAAACTTGATAAAGTATCTAGAAACTTAAATAAGCCTTAAAACCAATATAACATAATTAATTTAACAATAATAACATATAGTGAGTGAATTTTAGTTACCTGATGTCATGAATTGATGTTTATAATAATTATCATGATCGTTTCGATTAAATTTCATGCTTTCTTCTAGGTGGTAATACTCTCATTTGGATGTTCCTTCAACAATTTTTGTTTATCAAGTACTGCCTATTTTCTATCGAGTGTAGTAGAAGGGTATCAAAAAAAGGGAGGTGATTTGTATATTCACAAAAAATGATTGGGACACTCAAATTTTGAATGTTTGGACATTTATACCCTCACATTATTTTTAGTTATTTTTATCCTGTAAGGGTATAAATATCCAAACACTCAAATTTTGAGTGTCCCAATCATTTTTGAAAGTGTACAAATCACGTCCCATCACAAAAAACTGAAAAGGTATCCACCACTAATCAAAAAACTCATATGTGTCAATATTTTATTACCTAACGAATAAACGTATTAAAAGTTTGTAACATGTTATTAGATAGATTGCACATACTTAGTGGCGTAGTCCGGATTTTATTTATTGATAAGCCGAGATATAGCGTAAAACAATACTTAAAAAAAATCATCATTTATCTATAATCTATAACTCTATATAAAGCGTTTAGGACATCTATTTATAGAAGGCTTAAAATTTTCAGCCAACACACTTGCTAATTATAAAATCATATATAAGATTTAAAGATTTAAAAACTTTGTGTCGACAAGAATCGAAACAGCCAACACACTTGCTAATTATAAAATCATGAGTAAATTACACCGTTCGTCCCTGTGGTTTGCGTTGACCGCAGGGTTTAGTCCTTTGACCAAAAAAATTGCACCATAATACTTAAGTGTGAAACGTTATACACCGTTCGTCCCTCCGTCCATCTGGGCCCACCAACTCAAGATAACGTGGGTTAACGGAGGTTTAAAGTGGTCATTTCCCAAGTACTTTCATTTATCAAAACCATCTACCTTGAGTCCCCAAAACTAAAATCTTTTGCAGTTCCCGCATTACTATTCATCTTCTTCCCCAATCATTTGTGAAAAAGCCGTAAAATTTGTGCGATACTTCACAAAGAATCAGATGGTGGTCCCATTGTATGAAATTAGAGCAAATGATGTTGTTGATCGAGACCCATATTGCATGTATCGTAAGTGACTGTTTATAGTTATTTTTTTGATAATGGTGTTAAGTGACGTATGTTTTTAATCATTAGAGTATGCATTTTTGGGTTTGCGATTACTTTGTTTGGTGTTTTAATGTCTAAAACCCTTGTGCGATTGATTCCTTTAATTATTGCGAGATAAAAACTCACTACTGCTTTTGTCAAGCTGTCATGGAGGTTTTTCCTCGAAGAATGCACCTTGGGATTTACAAGAATGGTAAGATTACTTTTGTGGATTTGATAGCAGTGATCAGTTTCAATCCATGAAATTGATTCTATGCTAGAAGACTTAGGTCATGATGGTCATAGGTTGATGTTTTACCATTTCTTGAAACCGGATTATGATTTAGACAATGGACTAGAGCCTTTAGCATGTGACAAAGATGTTTAGTTATTAGGCAAGTATGTGATGGAAGGTCTTAAGCTAGTTGATGTATATGTTGAGCATGAAAAGACCAATCGTGACATTTACATACAACAAAGCATAAAACTTGTAATAGAAGAGTTAAATGAACCAATAACATCAAAGGCGGGGATTACCCGAGTGGCTAAGAAAGTAGTTTTGATGTCAATGAAGGGTGTGTAGGTAAAGATATAGGTCAAGCGTGGTAAAGACCAAGGGCAAAGTATTGCAGTTGGTAATGATGAGTCTTCTCAAGTCCCTAGTCAGTTTGCAAATGATTTTTATTCTTCTTATGACCCATATGTAGAGTCACAAGATCCTAACTTTGACCCATTTCTTTGACTTGGACATTATATCAGCCTGTGAATGTTCAAACAAATCATGAGGTTGAAACAAATCCTAGTGAGAATTTTGAAACAAATCATGAGGTTGGAATGGGTAATCCTAGTGAGAATGTTGAAAGTGAAGTTGAGGGTGGCTTGAAAGTGAAGCAGTGATAGTCAGGAGATGATAGCCAAGATAGTGATTTCATAGTAGACCAATAATAATGCAGATGAGGTGGATGTTGACATGAGGGACTTTAACTACACAATTGATGAGAGGCGTGGAGTTTGTTGGGTGTAGAGAAAAGGAAGCAGTTGAGATTGAAGATGAAGCAGATGGAGATGATGTCAATGAATTAGAAAATGAGTATTTTGAGAGTGGATCGGTAGTAAGCAGTGAAGGTAGTAGTTAAGGAAAAAGAAGTTGAGCGATTAAGAAAACAAGCACATGCTAGTCAGAAAATTTACAAGACATATTTCTATGTGGGTCAAAAATTTGCAAACAAGAAAAGGTGAGGAGTACATTAGAGAGCATTCAATTGAGACTAGGAGAAAAATAAGAATGGAAAAGAATGACAATGAGAGAGTGAGGTATGCAAGGTGTTATCCTTCTCTACCAGTGGTGAAGTCAATGATTGTGGGCCAACTCAGTCCTTTGGGCCAAGTCAAGAAAAAGGCAACTGGGGTGAAAACCAAGGAAGAAGGTAATCATTTATGGGGGTAAACCTAATAGACAAAAACTGTTGGATGATAGTAAATGTCCATGGGTTACTGTTAGTTTCAAGGTCAAAAATCGAATCTTGGGAGGTAAAAACATACAACTCATCCATAAATGTCACAGGAAAGAGATAACATTTATGCCACCTACAATTGGTTCTCAAAGGAATTAGTTGAGCAGTTGAAAACAAACCCTAATATACCTTAGAAATTTCAAGAGCAACTATCAAAAAACATGAACTAACTATTTGAAAGTAAGGCATTTAGAGCTAAGCAAAAGCTGAAAGGAAATTAGGGGAATTACACATCAGTATAAGATGCTAAGAGATTATGTGTTGGAATTGCAAAAGAAATCCAACACAACTTGTCAAGATCCATGTTCAAGCTTTGAAGCGGATCATCAAGTCCCAACAAGAGTTTTTAGAGAATCTATATATGTTTGGGTCCTTTGAAAGCGGATTGGAGTGGGATGAGAAATCCTTGGATTAGATGGAGCATTCATGAAGTCCATACCGGACAACTTTTGACATTTGTGATCCAAACAATGGGATCTATCCATTGGCATATGGACTTGTTGAGACGAAAAACAGTCATGGACATGGTTTCTCAATCAACTTGGAGATGACCTAGATCATGCAGAATTCCAACTTCACTTTCATAAGTGACAGCAAAGGTACTAACTTAACTAGTTAATTTGATTTCAATGTTTGTAATTAATTCCTTAACTTACTTAACTAATTAATTGTTTCCAACTGCAGGGGTATTATACCAGCAATTGCAAAATTGTTTCCATGTCATGAGCAGGTTTTTGTGTGAAACATATTCATGAGAATATGAAGTTGAAGTGGAATGGTACGCATACAAGGATGCTATGAAGCAGCAAGCTGTCGAGTTTCAAGTTGCAATGGAAGAGTTGAAAGCTTTCAAGAAAGAGGCTTATGACTGGTTGAATCTCATTCCTCCACAACAACTGGTCAAGATCACATTTCTCAGGTATATAGTATTCTTACTTTAACTGATTTCATAGTATCTATTGATCTAATATTATCTAAACAACAAACTCCTAACGAGAAGCCAAGTCAGATGTTTTATTGAACAACATGTGCGAAGTCTTGAATGCCAAGCTAGTAGGGGTAGAACAACCTATTACTTCACATTGGAGTTTGCGGGGAGTATCTCATGAGAAGGCATTATACATTCCATCTGCTATTCAATTGTCATTCCATGTAAGTACTTAGATTGCAATACCTAATAATAGAACTTGCGGGATTGTCAATGTTGGTAAAGTTATTGCAAGGTGTGATGGACCACTCACACCAAGCTTTCAAAATTTTGAAGGAAAATGTGACAAACTAACAAGTATACTTGTGAATTTGGAATGGGCAGTTATACGGTAAGTGGTCCATGGAATGACCAGTGTGTGGTAAATGTTGTTGCTAGAACACCTTTGTAGAAGATGGGATTGCAGATCCGCAAACATGTTGCAACAAATTGGATGTCACTTAATCATCAAGAGGTTGCATTACCGAGAGTGGGTACATCCATGCTATAGGTTAGAGACTTGGAAAGTATATTCTTTTGTATAAAACCAATCGAGGTCCGTCCATTGGCCCAAGTGCTGTTCCAACTAGCATTTGCCACCAAAACATAATCACAAGTTGGAAGACCAAGGAAAGAAAAAAGGTCAAAAGACGAAAGGGATTTTAAGATAGTTAATGATGGTAAGCTTTCAAGAGGGCACAAGACTGTAACTTGTGACAAATGTGGGTCAAGAGGTCACAATCAAAGAACATGTACTGGACCAAGAATGCCAAAGTCAAAAAAGAGAAAAAATGCAAGCAAAAGGGGTGGATTTGGATTCGATACTCCTAGCAGGTTCATCGAAAAGACAAGAAGCAGATAGTCAAGATAAGGGGAAGGCACCAAACAACGAGAAGATGGTGCATCAAAGAATAGAGCACCAAGAAAGAAGGTGGTTGTGTTAGGTTGAAGTATCTGTCATGTCTGTGTTTGATAGTGTATGTTATGATTATATGGTATATGCATTGTTTCTCGTATGTCTTATGCACAATGTCAATTAAGTTGTTTTGGATGTTTATGGCATTATATGCCTTGAAACTTGATTGATTAATGGTATGGTTGCTTTAGACTTTAATTTGTTTGACTTTAATTTGGTATGTAATTTTGTTTGACTTTAATTTGGTATGTACAGATTCTTTTGGTAATTTGGTAACTGTAAACATGAAAGACCAAGAGCATTGCACTAACTTATTTAAAATAGGTTCAAGTGAACATGAAAGACCATAAAAAACATACATAAAGTAAACTGAAACATTAAAACACCATAAAATAGGTTCAAGTACACATGAAATACCATAAAGCATGAAACACCGAAAGACATGAAAGACGTTACACATGAAAACCATGAAACACCACTGCTTCTAACCCATCCTTTTCTTTCCCTTCCCCTTCCCTTTTCTGCAATTTGGTGGTGCAACATAAGGTTTCACACAAATTCTTAAGCCCGGCCTTCGGGGCAATCCTAGCACTTTAGTCCTTGCATCAAATAGAAGCTTTTGAATCTGTTTTTGGGTTAGTGGCTTATCATCATCCTTTGCATTTGAACTTGAGCCCACCTTTGGTCCATAAAACTGTATCTCATCGGTGGTACCACATCTGCAATGGAAAATACATCCATGAGTTACCGAACTTTTGTCATCGTTACTTTCGGATGTGTCACTTGAAATCAGATAACTTCGAAAACAAAATAATGCAAAAAAAAAACAATAAAACATAAGTATGTTTAACATATAAGAGAGATGGAAAAGAACATGAAGATGTATATAACCTCCTCTTGTTGGAACCCTTGTTTCCTGAACTCATCTTTGCAGCAATTATGAATAGGTTAGGAAGATGTTTGATATGGTTTTGTATTATCCATATGTGCCCTTATATAGAGGTGTGCTAATGTAGAAATTGCAATAATGCAAGTAAACTGTATACCATTGAATTGCAACAATGCGACAAAAGTGCCATTGATTCATTGGCGCATCAATCTAGAAATAGTGTTGCATTGATAAAAGTGACTGCATATGCATAAAAGTGACAAAATGAAATAGTAAAATTCATAAAAGTGACTGCAAAATGTTGCTAGAACAGTACATTGCAATAATGCTACAAAGCTTGTTTTCATTACAATGGTGCTACATAACATACATAAAATACATCTAACATTAAACACCCAAAATACATCTATCTCTTAACACCCAAATACTACACTCTAGGTCAATATTTATACATTACAGACACAAACAACAAAATACATGAAACCATAACATACTTCTTCAATGTTGCTCTTTCTTGCTCCATATTTTGTAGGATTTCTTGATGGTTGTTCAACCTTAATAACCGGGTATAACTACCATTGAACGATGGCACATTTCTGGTCCACCCATCAACAAATCATTTACAATCTGTAAAACAAATTAAACAACAAAACACAACAAAACAAAATTAAACAACAAATCTTGTTATTGTTCAATTACAAACTAAAACCATTAACACATACAATTTGGGAACAGGCATAAAACCTTCGACCTGGGTTTCTATTTGTCCATGATGTTTTCATAACTGCAAGTGTTTGGCAACGAGGACATCTAACCATGATTTTGATTTGATTTGAGAAAACCCTTTGTTTTGAAAATGGTGGTGGAAGGAATGGGATTTAGGTTTATGTGGGTGGGTGGGAAAAGGGGAAGACAAGTATATAGGGTTATAATTTGGAAGCGGAAATAGGAGACAAATAGACGGATATGCCCTTAGGGTTAAGTGACTTAACGGCGTTATCTTGAGTTGGTGGGCCCAGATGGACGGAGGGACGAACGGTGTATAACGTTTCACACTTAAGGGCGTATGGTGCAATTTTTTTGGTCAAAGGACTAAACCCTGCGGTCAACGCAAACCACAGGGACGAACGGTGTAATTTACTCTAAAATCATATATAAGGTTTAAAGATTTAAAAACTTGTCGACAAGAATCGAAACCGGGTGTCATGGGTAAAAGCAAATATGCTAACAGTTGGACTATCATATATTTATGTTCACTTATTGAAAAGCAAAACAGATATACAACATTTTTGGGGTATGATAATTAAGATTTAGTTCCAACTTTCTCCAAAAATACGCAAAGAAATAAATGGATGTCAAAATTAAATTCACATGATATCCGCGCGTTACGATGTTTTTTTTTTTTTTTTTTTTTTTGAACGATAGCGCGTTACGATGGTTGATACCCTATAATCAATAAAATTGGAGAGTAATATTTTTCGATCACTCTTTCGTGATAATGTTCTACGTCAGGTACCCTATAATCTAGAAAATCGTTATACAACATTCGTCTTCGAACCGCTGCTTTCTTGCGGGTACCATGCTAGTAGATATAACATAAGTGGTAAACACATTAACAAATAGTTGTAATGTAAATAACTAAAGCCACACTAAAAAAACATGGAACACAATAAGCAACGATCATTAATATAGTATATTTATACTTGAGTCTTGATGACTAATTTACCTTTAAGTGGGATAAAATGGTATAAATTTGATTAACTTGTAATGGCTAATATAAATACTTATAAGATGTACATCATCACAAATCTTCATGGGTTGGCCATGGCCTACCAAGGCACCCATGTAGCTACGCCATTGCACATACTAAAACAAAACTTATGTGTTAGTTTCTTCATTCATTGAGATGTTTTAGTCTGAAATTTGAATATCGCACCTGACTAATAAGATGTGGACACAAAGTTTGAAGAATTAGATAAAAAAATGTTCGTTTTTATATAAACATATGAATGGATCAAATTGAAAAGTTTTGTATCATAAGTATATATTTTTGCTTTTGTAAACTGGAAATAAAGTATCTTGAAATATAAATTCGACGGTTAAGAAACAATTATAAATCATAATCCAACTACATAACAGAAGTATCTAATAATCAACAAAGGTCATATATATATTTTTCACGTAACTGCTAGCCAAGATCACAACGAGCCTCACTTGGAGAATCAATCTCCAGGCAAAAACTAGCATGGCAGTTTGTCTTCCAAGACCGATATTTACTATTGCCACGTGCGAACACCTCATTGGAGCAAAGGTAGTGTCACAAGCATTTCGCTATGACATAAAGATCGTGGTTCGTACGAATATTTCAATAACGTCAAGATCCAAGAATATCACACAACATGTCATTCTTGTCTCTACCATGAGATGACCCTCACGTGGACCTGTCTAAGCCATTGGATCATATCCACGGGTCTTACACATGCATTTCATGATAATGACCAAGTTCATCTTTTCCACATTTACACACACTAAACCCTAATTGTATATGAGTGTTACATCGGCTTTAAATATACTCTTACCCTGAGATTCTTAACACTCAAGGAAAACCTAACATATGACTAACCTAACCTCACACCATAAATTTATAATAATTCTTGCTTTACGTACCATAGGTAAACAGATTCAAAAGATTCTCTCATCATACAATATGATATTTAAGGCCTGTTTGATTTGTATCATGTTTTTAAATGAATTGTAATATGTTAAAACCGAACATATGTCAAACCTTGTGATTATTATTTTTTAAATCGCAAAGTTTGACCTTGTTAGGCCAACCTTGCTAGTTTTCTAAAACTAGCTAAGTTGACTAAGCAAGGTCAACCTTGTGATTTTGTTTTTAAAAAAACGCAAACCTTGGGAGTGCAACTAATCAAGATAGTTCAAGCTCAAACGACTGAATTGATGATGAGTTTATACGAAACTTGAAGGAAGTAGTTTGAGGGTGTGAATTGGTGTTCAAAAATAGGGCACTCAAACTACAAACTTCAGTTAAGATCAAATTGAGCATGAGCCGTATGAACTCACCGAATATTAATCAAGTTTTGTAAGAACTCATCATCAATCCAATCCTTTAAGCTTGAACCATCTAGCCTGTCAAATATGATGATGAGTCCATAGAAAACTTGACGATTCAAGGTCAAAGGATTGGATTGATGACGAGTTCATACGAAACTTGATGAATTGGTTTCAGGGTGTGAATTGGTGTTCAAAAATAGGGTTCTCAAACTTCAAACTAAAGTTAGGATTGAATTGAGCTTAACCGTACGAACACACCAAATATTCATCAAGATTTCGTATAAACTCATCATCAATCCAATCCTTTGAGCATGAATCGTCTAGTTTTCTATGGACTCATCATCATATTTGATAGGCTAGAAGGTTCAAGCTCAAAGGATTGGATTGATGATGAAAACTGATGAAATATTTGGTGAGTTATCTGATTCAATTCAATCTTATCTAAAAAGTTGAGTACCTATTTTTGTACCAATCCTGAATTCATCAAGTTTCGTATGAACTCATCAATAATCCAAACTTAAGCTTGATAATGATTAGCGACTCCCAAATGTTTGTGATTTTTTTAAAAATTAACAAGGTTAACCTTGCTAAGTCAACATAGCGAGTTTTCTAATTTTGAAAAATTAGCAAGGTTGACCTAACAAGGTCAAACCTTGTGATTATTATTTTTTTAATCGCAAAGTTTGACCTTGTTAGGCCAACCTTGCTAGTTTTCTAAAACTAGCTAAGTTGACTTAGCAAGGTCAACCTTGTGATTTTGTTTTAAAAAAAGCGCAAACCTTGGGAGTGCTACTAATCAAGATAGTTCAAGCTCAAAGGACTGAATTGATGATGAGTTTATACGAAACTTGATAAAGTAGTTTGAGGGTGTGAATTGGTGTTCAAAAATAGGGCACTCAAACTACAAACTTCAGTTAAGATCGAATTGATCTTGAGCCGTATGAACTCACCAAATATTAATCAAGTTTGTAAGAACTCATCATCAATCCAATCCATTGAGCTTGAACCATCTAGCCTGACAAATATGATGATGAGTCCATAGAAAACTTGACGATTCAAGGTCAAATGATTGGATTGATGATGAGTTCATACGAAACTTGATGAATTGGTTTTAGGGTGTGAATTGGTGTTCAAAAATAGGGTACTCAAACTTCAAACTAAAGTTAGGATTGACTTGAGCTTAACCGTATGAACTCACCAAATATTCATCAAGGTTTTGTATGAACTCATCATCAATCCAATCCTTTGAGCTTGAATCGTCTAGTTTTCTATGGACTCATCATCATATTTGATAGGCTAGACGGTTCAAGCTCAAATGATTTGATTGATGATGAGTTCATCACAACGATGAATATTTGGTGAGTTCATCGGTTCCAACTCATTCAATCTTATCAGTTTGAAGTTTGAAGTACTGAACACCAATCACCTGCTGTTCACCTAAGCATCAATTTAAGTATGAACTCATATCTGACTTGGTTTCAGGCTCCAAATGTTTGTGATTTTTTAAATCACAGGTTGACCTTGCTAAGTCAACATAGGAGTCAATTTGAGAAAACTAGCAAGGTTGACCTAACAAGGTCAAACCTTGTGATTATTAGTTTTGAAATCGCAAAGTTTCACCTTGTTAGGCCAACTTTGCTAGTTTTCTAAAACTAGCTAAGTCGACTTAGCAAGGTCAACCTTGTGATTTTTTTAAAAAAGCAAAACCTTGGGCTACTAATCAAGATAGTTGCAGCTCAAAGGACTGAATTGATGATGAGTTTATACGAAACTTGATGAAGTAGTTTGAGAGTGTGAATTGGTGTTCAAACATAGGGCACTCGAACTACAAACTTCAGTTAAGATCGAATTGAGCTTGATCCGTATGAACTCACCAAATATTAATCAAGTTTTGTAAGAACTCATCATCAATCCAATCCTTTGAGCTTTAACCATCTAGCCTGCCAAATATGATGATGACTCCATAGAAAACTTGACGATTCAAGGTCATAGGATTGGATTGATGATGAGTTCATACGAAACTTGATGAATTAGTTTCAGGTTGTGAACTCGTGTTCAAAAATAGGGTACTCAAACTTCAAACTAAGTTAGGATTGAATTGAGCTTGAACCGTATGAACTCACCAAATATTCATCAAGGTTTCGTATGAACTAATCATCAATCCAATCCTTTGAGCTTGAATCATCTAGTTTTCTATAGACTCATCATCATATTTGATAGGCTAGACGATTCAAGCTCAAAGGATTGGATTGATGATGAGTTCATACGAAACTTGATGAATATTTGGTGATTCATCGGTTCAAGCTCAATTAATCTTATCTAAAGTTGAAGTTTAATACCCTATTTTGAACACCAATTCACCCGAACTACCATCAGTTTAAGCGCTGAACTCATCATTAATCTAGTACTTTGAGCTTGAACCTTATTGATTAGCAGCACTCCCAATGTTTGTGATTTTTTTTAAAAATTCACAAGTTTGACCTTGCTAAGTCAACATAACGAGTTTTCTAATTTTGAGAAAACTAGCAAGGTTGACCTAACAAGGTCAAACCTTGTGAATTAATATTTTTTAAATCGCAAAGTTTGACCTTGTTAGGCCAACCTTGCTAGTTTTCTAAAACTAGCTAAGTTGACTTAGCAAGGTCAACTTTGTGTTTTTTTTAAAAAAAAAAGCAAACCTTGGGAGCGCTACTATTCAAGATAGTTCAAGCTCAAAGGACTGAATTAATGATGAGTTTATACGAAACTTGATGAAGTAGTTTGAGGGTGTGAATTGGTGTTCAAAAATAGGGCACTCAAACTACAAACTTCAGTGAAGCTCGAATTGAGCTTGAGCCATATGAACTTACCAAATATTAATCAAGTTTTGTTAGAACTCATCATCAATCCAATCCTTTGAGCTTGAACCATCTAGCCTATAAAATATGATGATGAGTCCTTAGAAAACTTGACGATTCAAGGTCAAAGGATTGGATTGATGATGAGTTCATATGAAACTTGATGAATTGGTTTCAAGCTGTGAATTGGTGTTCAAAAATAGGGTACTCAAACTTCAAACTAAAGTTAGGATTGAATTGAGCTTGAACCGTATGAACTCACAAAATATTCATCAAGGTTTCGTGAACTCATCCCAAATCCAATCCTTGAGCTTGAATCGTCTAGTTTTCTATGGACTCATCATCATATTGATAGGCTAGCATTCAGCTCAAAGGATTGGATTGTGATGAATTCATCTTTTGATGAATATTACAGTTCACGGTTAACTTCAATTCAATTTGGTTTGAGTACCATGAACACCAATTCACACCCTAGAACTACTTCATCAAGTTTCGTACGAACTCATCATTAATCCAGTACTTTGAGCTTGAACCTTATTGATTAGCACCACTCCCAATGTTTGTGATTTTTTTTTAAAATTCATAAGGTTGACCTTGCTAAGTCAACATAGCGAGTTTTCTAATTTTGAGAAAACTAGCAAGGTTGACCTAACAATGTCAAACGTTGTGATTATTATTTTTTAAATCGCAAAGTTTGACCATGTTAGGCCAACCTTGCTAGTTTTATAAAACTAGCTAAGTTGACTTAAAAAGGTCAACCTTGTGATTTTGTTTTTAAGAAAACACAAACCTTGGGAGTGCTACTAATCAAGATAGTTCAAGCTCAAAGGACTGAATTGATGATGAGTTTATACGAAACTTGATGAAGTAGTTTGAGGGTGTGAATTGGTGTTCAAAAATTGGGCACTCAAACTAGAAACTTCAGTTAAGATCGAATTGAGCTTGAGCCATATGAACTCACCAAATATTAATCAAGTTTTGCAAGAACTCATCATCAATCCAATCCTTTGAGCTTGAACCATCTAGCCTATCAAATATGATGATGAGTCCTTAGAAACTTGACGATTCAAGTCAAAGTTGGATTGATGATGATTCATCGAAAACTTGATGAATTGGTTTCAAGTGTGAATTGGTGTTCAAAACTCAAACTTCTAACTAAAAGTTAGATTGAATTGATCTTGTGAACTCACCAACTATTCATAAAGTTTCGTGAATCAATCCTTTGACAATCGTCAGTTTTCTATGGACTCATCATCATATTTGACAAAGCTCAAACATTGAATGATGATTGATGAATATTTGGTGAATTCATACGGTTCAAGCTCAATTCAATCTTATCTAAAGTTTGAAGTTTGAGTTCATACGGTTCAAGCTCAATTCACACCCTAGAACTACTTCATCAAGTTTCGTATGAACTCATCATTAATCCAATACTTTGAGCTTGAACCTTATTGATTAGCACCACTCCAAATGTTTGTGATTTTTTTTAAAATTCACAAGGTTGACCATGCTAAGTCAACATAGCGAGTTTTGTAATTTTGAGAAAACTAGCAAGGTTGACCTAACAAGGTCAAACCGTGTGATTATTATTTTTTAAATCGCAAAGTTTGACCTTGTTAGGCCAACCTTGCTAGTTTTATAAAACTTGCTAAGTTGTCTTAGCAAGGTCAACCTTGTAATTTTGTTATTAAAAAAACACAAACCTTGGGAGTGCTACTAATCAAGATAGTTCAAGCTCAAAGGACTGAATTGATGATGAGTTTATACGAAACTTGATGAAGTAGTTTGAGGGTGTGAATTGGTGTTCAAAAATAGTGCACTCAAACTACAAACTTCAGTTAAGCTCGAATTGAGCTTGAGCCGTATGAACTCACCAAATATTAATCAAGTTTTGTAAGAACTCATCATCTATCCAATCCTTTGAGCTTGAACCATCTAGCCTATCAAATATGAAGGTGAGTCCCTAGAAAACTTGACGATTCAAGGTCAAAGGATTTGATTGATAATGAGTTCATACGAAATTAGATGAATTAGTTTCAGGGTGTGAATTGGTGTTCAAAAATAAGGTACTCAAACTTCAAACTAAAGTTAAGATTGAATGAAGCATATGAACTCACCAAATATTCATCAAGGTTTCGTATGAACTCATCATCAATCAATCTTTGAGCTTGATCGTCTAGTTTTCTATGGACTCATCATCATATTTGATAGGCTAGACGGTTCCAGCTTGATTGGATTGATGATGAGTTCATACGAAAATGATATTATGGTAATCGGATTCAAGGTCAATTCAATCTTAAAGTTTGAAGTTTGAGTACCATTATGAACACAATCCCTGGAAATTCTTCATCAAGTTTCATATGAACTCATTATCAATCCAGTCCTTTGACCTTGAACCGTATTGATTAGCAGCACTCCCAATGTTTGTGATTTTTTAAAAAAATTCACAAGGTTGAACTTGCTAAGTCAACATAGCGAGTTTTCTAATTTTGAGAAAACTAGCAAGGTTAACCTAACAAGGTCAAACCTTGTGATTATTATTTTTTAAATCGCAAAGTTCGACCTTTTTAGGCCAACCTTGCTAGTTTTCTAAAACTAGCTAAGTTGACTTAGCAATGTCAACCTTGTGATTTTTTTTAAAACACAAACCTTGGGAGTGCTACTAATCAAGATAGTTCAAGCTCAAAGGACTGAGTTGATGATGAGTTTATACGAAACTTGATGAAGTAGTTGGAGGGTGCAATTGGTGTTCAAAATAGGGCATTCAAACTACAAACTTCAATTAAGATCGAATTGAGCTTGGCATATGAACTCACCAAATATTAATCAAATTTTGTAAGAACTCATCATCAATCCAATCCTTTGAGCTTGAACCATCTAGCCTGTTAAAAATGATAACGAGTCCATAGAAAACTTGACGATTCAAGTTCAAAGGATTGGATAGATGATGAGTTCATACGAAACTTGATGAATTAGTTCAGGGTGTGTTGGTGTTCAAAATAAGGTACTCAAACTACAAACTAAAGTTAGGATTGAATTGAGTTTGAACCGTATGAACTCACGAAATATTCATCAAGGTTTCGTATGAACTCATCATCAATCCAATCCTTTGAGCTTGAATCGTCTAGTTTTCTATGGACTCATCATCATATTTGATAGGCTAGACGGTTCAAGCTCAAAGGATTGGATTGATGATGAGTTCATACGAAACTTGATGAATATTTGGTGAGTTCATACGGTTCAATTCAATCTTATCTAAAGTTTGAAGTTTGATACGAACACCAATCACACTCGAAAATCAAGTTTCGTATGAATTCATCATTAATCCAGTCCTTTGAACTTGAACCTTATTGATTAGCAGCGCTCCAAATGATTGTGATTTTTTTTTTAAAATTCACATGGTTGACCTTGCTAAGTCAACATAGCTAGTTTTCTAATTTGAAAGCAAGGTTGACTAACAAGGTCAAACCTTGTGATTATTATTTTTGAAATCGCAAAGTTTCACCTTGTTAGGCCAACCTTGCTAGTTTTCTAACACTAGCTAAGTTGACTTAGCAAGGTCAACCTTGTGATATTTTTTTAAAAAAAAAACGCAAACCTTGGGAGTGGTACTAATCTTGACGATTCAAGCTCAAAGGACTGAATTGATGATGAGTTTATACGAAACTTGATGAAGTAGTTGGAGGGTCTGAATTGGTGTTCAAAAATAGGGCATTCAAACTACAAACTTCCGTTAAGATCGAATTGAGCTTGAGCCGTATGAACTCACCAAATATTAATAAAATTTTGTAAGAACTCATCATCAATCCAATCCTTTGAGCTTGAACCATCTAGCCTGTTAAAAATGATGACGAGTCCATAGAAAGCTTGACGATTCAAGTTCAAAGGATTGGATAGATGATGAGTTCATACGAAACTTGATGAATTAGTTTCAGGGTGTGAATTGGTGTTCAAAAATAAGGTACTCAAACTTCAAACTAAAGTTAGTATTAAATTGAGTTTGAACCGTATGAACTCACGAAATATTCATCAAGGTTTCGTATGAACTCATCATCAATCCAATACTTTTTGCTTGAATCTTCTAGTTTTCTATGGACTCATCATCATATTTGATAGGCTAGACGGTTCAAGCTCAAAGGATTGGATTGATGATGAGTTCATACGAAACTTGATGAATATTTGGTGAGTTCATCGGGCAATTCAATCTTATCTAAAGTTTGAAGTTTGAGTGCCCTATTTTTGAACACCAATTCACACCCTGGAACTACTTCATCAAGTTTCGTATGAACTCATCATCAATCCAGTCCTTTGACCTTGAACCGTATTGATTAGCAGCACACTCAATGTTTGTGATTTTTTTTAAAATTAACAAGGTTAACCTTGCTAAGTCAACATAGCGAGTTTTCTAATTTTGAAAAATTAGCAAGGTTGACCTAACAAGGTCAAACCTTGTGATTATTATTTTTTTAATCGCAAAGTTTGACCTTGTTAGGCCAACCTTGCTAGTTTTCTAAAACTAGCTACGTTGACTTAGCAAGGTCAACCTTGTGATTTTGTTTTAAAAAAAGCGCAAACCTTGGGAGTGCTACTAATCAAGATAGTTCAAGCTCAAAGGACTGAATTGATGATGAGTTTATACGAAACTTGATAAAGTAGTTTGAGGGTGTGAATTGGTGTTCAAAAATAGGGCACTCAAACTACAAACTTCAGTTAAGATCGAATTGATCTTGAGCCGTATGAACTTACCATATATTAATCAAGTTTGTAAGAACTCATCATCAATCCAATTCTTTGAGCTTGAACCATCTAGCCTGACAAATATGATGATGAGTCCATAGAAAACTTGACGATTCAAGGTCAAATGATTGGATTGATGATGAGTTCATACGAAACTTGATGAATTGGTTTTATGGTGTGAATTGGTGTTCAAAAACAGGGTACTCAAACTTCAAACTAAAGTTAGTATTGACTTGAGCTTAACAGTATGAACTCACCAAATATTCATCAAGGTTTTGTATGAACTCATCACAATCCAATCCTTTGAGCTTGAATCGTCTAGTTTTCTATGGACTCATCATCATATTTGATAGGCTAGACGGTTCAAGCTCAAATGATTTGATTGATGATGAGTTCATACTGAACTGATGAATATTGGTGAGTTCATCGGTTCAACTTTTCAATCTATCTAAGTTTGAGTTTGAACACCAATGGATTTCATCAAGTTTGGTATGAACTCATCATTAATCCAATACTTTGAGCTTGAACCTTATTGATTAGCACCACTCCAAATGTTTGTGATTTTTTTTTTAAATTCACAAGGTTGACCTTGCTAAGTCAACATAGCGAGTTTTCTAATTTTGAGAAAACTAGCAAGGTTGACCTAACAAGGTCAAACCTTGTGATTATTATTTTTGAAATCGCAAAGTTTCACCTTGTTAGGCCAAACTTGCTAGTTTTCTAAAACTAGCTAAGTTGACTTAGCAAGGTCAACTTTGCGATTTTAAAAAAAAAAAAAACGCAAACCTTGGGAGTGCTACTAATCAAGATAGTTCAAGCTCAAAGGACTGAATTGATGATGAGTTTATACGAAACTTGATAAAGTAGTTGGAGGGTCTGAATTGGTGTTCAAAAATAGGGCATTGAAACTACAAACTTCAGTTAAGATCGAATTGAGCTTGAGCCGTATGAACTCACCAAATATTAATCAAGTTTGTAAGAACTCATCATCAATCCAATCCTTTGAGCTTGAACCGTCTAGCCTGACAAATATGATGATGAGTCCATAGAAAACTTGACGATTCAAGGTCAAATGATTGGATAGATGATGAGTTCATACGAAACTTGATGAATTAGTTTCAGGGTGTGAATTGGTGTTCAAAAATAAGGTACTCAAACTACAAACTAAAGTTAGGATTGAATTGAGTTTGAACCGTATGAACTCACGAAATATTCATCAAGGTTTCGTATGAACTCATCATCAATCCAATCCTTTTTGCTTGAATCTTCTAGTTTTCTATGGACTCATCATCATATTTGATAGGCTAGACGGTTCAAGCTCAAAGGATTGGATTGATGATGAGTTCATACGAAACTTGATGAATATTTGGTGAGTTCATACGGTTCAAGCTCAATTCAATCTTATCTAAAGTTTGAAGTTTGAGTACCCTATTTTTGAACACCAATTCACACCCTGGAACTACTTCATCAAGTTTCGTATGAACTCATCATCAATCCAGTCCTTTGACCTTGAACCGTATTGATTAGCAGCACTCCCAATGTTTGTAATTTTTTTAAAAATTAACAAGGTTAACCTTGCTAAGTCAACATAGCGAGTTTTCTAATTTTGAAAAATTAGCAAGGTTGACCTAACAAGGTCAAACCTTGTGATTATTATTTTTTTAATCGCAAAGTTTGACCTTGTTAGGCCAACCTTGCTAGTTTTCTAAAACTAGCTAAGTTGACTTAGCAAGGTCAACCTTGTGATTTTGTTTTAAAAAAAGCGCAAACCTTGGGAGTGTTACTAATCAAGATAGTTCATGCTCAAAGGAGTGAATTGATGATGAGTTTATACGAAACTTGATAAAGTAGTTTGAGGGTGTGAATTGGTGTTCAAAAATAGGGCACTCAAACTACAAACTTCAGTTAAGATCGAATTGATCTTGAGTCGTATGAACTCACCAAATATTAATCAAGTTTGTAAGAACTCATCATCAATCCAATCCTTTGAGCTTGAACCATCTAGCCTGACAAATATGATGATGAGTCCATAGAAAACTTGACGATTCAAGGTCAAATGATTGTATTGATGATGAGTTCAAACGAAACTTGATGAATTGGTTTTAGGGTGTGAATTGGTGTTCAAAAATAGGGTAGTCAAACTTCAAACTAAAGTTAGGATTGACTTGAGCTTAACCGTATGAACTCCCCAAATATTCATCAAGGTTTTGTATGAACTCATCATCAATGCAATCCTTTTAGCTTGAATCGTCTAGTTTTCTATGGACTCATCATCATATTTGATAGGCTAGACGGTTCAAGCTCAAATGATTTGATTGATGATGAGTTCATACGAAACTAGATGAATATTTGGTGAGTTCATACGGTTCAAGCTCAATTCAATCTTATCTAAAGTTTGTTGTTTGAGTACCCTATTTTTGAACACCAATTCACACCCTGGAACTACTTCATCAAGTTTCGTATGAACTCATCATTAATCCAGTCCTTTGAGCTTGAACCTTATTGATTAGCAGCGCTCCAAATGTTTGTGATTTTTTTTTAAATTCACAAGGTTGACCTTGCTAAGTCAACATAGCGAGTTTTCTAATTTGAGAAAACTAGCAAGGTTGACCTAACAAGGTCAAACCTTGTGATTATTATTTTTGAAATCGCAAAGTTTCACATTGTTAGGCCAACCTTGCTAGTTTTCTAAAACTAGCTAAGTTGACTTAGTAAGGTCAACCTTGTGATTTTGTTTTTTAAAAAAAACGCAAACCTTGAGAGTGCTACAAATCAAGATAGTTCAAGCTCAAAGGACTGAATTGATGATGAGTTTATACGAAACTTGATGAAGTAGTTTGAGGGTGTGAATTGGTGTTCAAACATAGGGCACTCAAACTACAAACTTCAGTTAAGATCGAATTGAGCTTGATCCGTATGAACTCACCAAATATTAATCAAGTTTTGTAAGAACTCATCATCAATCCAATCCTTCGAGCTTGAACCATCTAGCCTGTCAAATATGATGATGACTCCACAGAAAACTTGACGATTCAAGGTCAAAGGATTGGATTGATGATGAGTCCATACGAAACTTGATGAATTAGTTTCAGGTTGTGAACTCGTGTTCAAAAATAGGGTACTCAAACTTCAAACTAAGTTAGGATTGAATTGAGCTTGAACCGTATGAACTCACCAAATATTCATCAAGGTTTCGTATGAACTAATCATCAATCCAATCCTTTGAGCTTGAATCATCTAGTTTTCTATGGACTCATCATCATATTTGATAGGCTAGATGGTTCAAGCTCTAAGGATTGGATTGATGATGAGTTTATAGGAAACTTGATGAATATTTGGTGAGTTCATACGGTTCAAGCTCAATTCAATCTTATCTAAAGTTTGAAGTTTGAGTACCCTATTTTTGAACACCAATTCACACCCTGGAACTACTTCATCAAGTTTCGTATGAACTCATCATTAATCCAGTACTTTGAGCTTAAACCTTATTGATTAGCAAAACTCCCAATGTTTGTGAATTTTTTTAAAAATTCACAAGGTTGACCTTGCTAAGTCAACATAACGAGTTTTCTAATTTTGAGAAAACAAGCAAGGTTGACCTAACAAGGTCAAACCTTGTGATTAATATTTTTTAAATCGCAAAGTTTCACCTTGTTAGGCCAACCTTGCTAGTTTTCTAAAACTAGCTAAGTTGACTTAGCAAGGTCAACTTTGTGATTTAAAAAAAAAAAGCAAACCTTGGGAGCGCTACTATTCAAGATAGTTCAAGCTCAAAAGACTGAATTAATGATGAGTTTATACGAAACTTGCCGAAGTAGTTTGAGGGTGTGAATTGGTGTTCAAAATAGGGCACTCAAACTACAAACTTCAGTGAAGATCGAATTGAGCTTGAGCCGTATGAACTTACCAAATATTAATCAAGTTTTGTAAGAACTCATCATCAATCCAATCCTTTGAGCTTGAACCATCTAGCCTATAAAATATGATGATGAGTCCTTAGAAAACTTGACGATTCAAGGTCAAAGGATTGGATTGATGATGAGTTCATACGAAACTTGATGAATTGGTTTTGGGTGAATTGGTGTTCAAAAATAGGGTATCAAACTTCAAACTAAAGTTAGGAATTAATTGAGCTTGAACCGTATGAACTCACCAAATATTCATCAAGGTTTCGTATGAACTCATCTCCAATCCAATCCTTTAAGCTTGAATCGTCTAGTTTTCTATGGACTCATCATCATATTTGATAGGCTAGACGATTCAAGCTCAAAGGATTGGATTGATGATGAGTTCATACGAAACTGATGAATATTGAGTTCATACGGTTCAAGGTCAATTCAATCTTATCTAAAGTTTGAAGTTTGAGTACCCTATTTTTGAACACCAATTCACACCCTGGAACTACTTCATCAAGTTTGCAACTTCATTATTAATCCTTTGACTTGAACCTTATTGATTAGCACCAATCCCAATGTTTGTGATTTTTTTAAAAAATTCATAAGGTTGACCTTGCTAAGTCAACATAGCGAGTTTTCTAATTTTGAGAAAACTAGCAAGGTTGACCTAACAATGTCAAACCTTGTGATTATTATTTTTTAAATCGCAAAGTTTGACCATGTTAGGCCAACCTTGCTAGTTTTATAAAACTAGCTAACTTGACTTAACAAGGTCAACCTTGTGATTTTGTTTTTAAAAAAACACAAACCTTGGGAGTGCTACTAATCAAGATAGTTCAAGCTCAAAGGACTGAATTGATGATGAGTTTATACGAAACTTGATGAAGTAGTTTGAGGGTGTGAATTGGTGTTCAAAAATAGGGCACTCAAACGAGAAACTTCAGTTAAGATCGAATTGAGCTTGAGCCGTATGAACTCACCAAATATTAATCAAGTTTTGTAAGAACTCATCATCAATCCAATCCTTTGAGCTTGAACCATCTATCCTATCAAATATGATGATGAGTCCTTAGAAAACTTGACGATTCAATGTCAAAGGATTGGATAGATGATGATTCATACGAAACTTGATGAATTGGTTTCAAGCTGTGAATTGGTGTTCAAAAATAAGGTACTCAAACTTCAAACTAAAGTTAGGATTGAATTGAGCTTGAACCGTATGAACTCACCAAATATTCATCAAGGTTTCGTATGAACTCATCACCAATCCAATCCTTTGAGCTTGAATCGTCTAGTTTTCTATCGACTCATCATCATATTTGATAGGCTAGACGATTCAAGCTCAAAGGATTGGATTGATGATGAGTTCATACGAAACTTGATGAATATTTGGTGAATTCATACGGTTCAAGCTCAATTCAATCTTATCTAAAGTTTGAAGTTTGAGTACCCTATTTTTGAAAAACAATTCACACCCTAGAACTACTTCATCAAGTTTGGTATGAACTCATCACAACAAACCTTATTGATTAGCACCACTCCAAATGTTTGTGATTTTTTTTAAAATTCACAAGGTTGACCTTGCTAAGTCAACATAACGAGTTTTCAAATTTTGAGAAAACTAGCAAGGTTGACCTAACAAGGTCAAACCGTGTGATTATTATTTTTAAAATCGCAAAGTTTGACCTTGTTAGGCCAACCTCGCTAGTTTTATAAAACTTGCTAAGTTGTCTTAGTAAGGTCAACCTTGTAATTTTGTTTTTAAAAAAACACAAACCTTGGGAGTGCTACTAATCAAGATAGTTCAAGCTCAAAGGACTGAATTGATGATGAGTTTATACGAAACTTGATGAAGTAGTTTGAGGGTGTGAATTGGTGTTCAAAAATAGGGCACTCAAACTACAAACTTCAGTTAAGCTCGAATTGAGCTTGAGCCGTATGAACTCACCAAATATTAATCAAGTTTTGTAAGAACTCATCATCAATCCAATCCTTTGAGCTTGAACCATCTAGCCTATCAAATATGAAGGTGAGTCCCTAGAAAACTTGATGATTCAAGGTCAAAGGATTGGATTGATAATGAGTTCATACGAAATTTGATGAATTAGTTTCAGGGTGTGAATTGGTGTTCAAAAATAAGGTACTCAAACTTCAAACTAAAGTTAAGATTGAATGAAGCATATGAACTCACCAAATATTCATCAAGGTTTCGTATGAACTCATCATCAATCCAATCCTTTGTGCTTGAATCGTCTAGTTTTCTATGGACTCATCATCATATTTGATAGGCTAGACGGTACTCAAGTTGAATGATTGATTCATACGAACGATGAATATTAGGTGAGTTCATACGGTTCAAGGTCAATTCAATCTTATCTAAAGTTTGAAGTTTGAGTACCCTATTTTTGAACACACCATCCCTACGGAACTACTTTATCTGAACACAAATCATCAATCCAGTCCTTTGACCTTGAACCGTATTGATTAGCAGCACTCCCAATGTTTGTGATTTTTTAAAAAAAGTCACAAGGTTGACCTTGCTAAGTCAACATAGCGAGTTTTCTAATTTTGAGAAAACTAGCAAGGTTAACCTAACAAGGTCAAACCTTGTGATTATTATTTTTTAAATAGCAAAGTTCGACCTTTTTAGGCCAACCTTGCTCGTTTTCTAAAACTAGCTAAGTTGACTTAGCAATGTCAACCTTGTGATTTTTAAAAAAAAACACAAACCTTGGGAGTGCTACTAATCAAGATAGTTCAAGCTCAAAGGACTGAGTTGATTATGAGTTTATACGAAACTTGATGAAGTAGTTGGAGGGTGTGAATTGGTGTTAAAAAATAGGGCATTCAAACTACAAGCTTCAGTTAAGATCGAATTGAGCTTGAGCCGTATGAACTCACCAAATATTAATCAAATTTTGTAAGAACTCATCATCAATCCAATCCTTTGAGCTTGAACCATCTAGCCTGTCAAATATGATGACGAGTCCATAGAAAACTTGACGATTCAAGTTCAAAGGATTGGATAGATGATGAGTTCATACGAAACTTGATGAATTAGTTTCAGGGTTTGTATTGGTGTTCAAAAATAGGGTACTCAAACTTCAAACTAAAGTTAGGATTGAATGAGTTTGAACATATGAACTCACGAAATATTCATCAAGGTTTCGTATGAACTCATCATCAATCCAATCCTTTTGCTAATTTCTAGTTTTCCATGGACTCATCATCATCGATAATCAAAGTTGGATTGATGATGAGTTCATACGAAAACGATGAATATTTGGTGAGTTCATACGGTTCAATTTCAATTAAATCTATCTAAAGTTTGAGTGTACATTTTGGACACCAATACTGAAGTTCGTATGAACTCATCATCAATCCAGTCCTTTGACCTTGAACCGTATTGATTAGCAGCACTCCCAATGTTTGTGATTTTTTTTTTAAAAATTCACAAGGTTGACCTGGGTAAGTCAACATAGCGAGTTTTCTAATTTTGAGAAAACTAGCAAGGTTGAACTAACAAGGTCAAACCTTGTGATTATTATTTTTTAAATCGCAAAGTTTGACCTTGTTAGGCCAACCTTGCAAGTTTTCTAAAACTAGCTAAGTTGACTTAGCAAGGTCAACCTTGTGATATTTAAAAAAAAAAAAACGCAAACCTTGGGAGTGGTACTAATCTTGACGATTCAAGCTCAAAGGACTGAATTGATGATGAGTTTATACGAAACTTGATGAAGTAGTTGGAGGGTCTGAATTGGTGTTCAAAAATAGGGCATTCAAACTACAAACTTCAGTTAAGATCGAATTGAGCTTGAGCCGTATGAACTCACCAAATATTAATCAAATTTTGTAAGAACTCATCATCAATCCAATCCTTTGAGCTTGAACCATCTAGCCTGTCAAATATGATGACGAGTCCATAGAAAACTTGACGATTCAAGTTCAAAGGATTGGATAGATGATGAGTTCATACGAAACTTGATGAATTAGTTTCAGGGTGTGAATTGGTGTTCAAAAATAAGGTACTCAAACTTCAAACTAAAGTTAGGATTGAATTGAATTTGAACCGTATGAACTCACGAAATATTCATCAAGTTTCGTAGATGACTCATCATCTACTTTTTCTTGAATCTTCTAGTTTTCTATGGACTCATCATCATATTTGATAGGCTAGACGGTTCAAGCTCAAAGGACTAGATTGATGATGAGTTCATAACGATGAATATTTGTGAGGATCAACTCAATTCAATCTTATCTAAGTTTGAGTGCCCTATTTTGAATACCAATTCATTTCATCAAGTTCGTATGAACTCATCATCAATCCTTTGACCTTGAACATATTGATTAGCACTCCAATGTTTGTGATTTTTTTAAAAATTAACAAGGTTAACCTTGCTAAGTCAACATAGCGAGTTTTCTAATTTTGAAAAATTAGCAAGGTTGACCTAACAAGGTCAAAACTTGTGATTCTTATTTTTTTAATCGCAAAGTTTGACCTTGTTAGGCCAACCTTGCTAGTTTTCTAAAACTAGCTAAGTTGACTTAGCAAGGTCAACCTTGTGATTTTTTTTTAAAAAGCGACGCAAATTGCTGCTAATCAATCAAGATAGTTCAAGCTCAAAGGACTGATTGATTGAGTTTATACGAAAACTTGATGAAGTAGTTTCAGGGTGTGAATTGGTGTTCAAAAATAGGGCACTCAAACTACAAACTTCAGTTAAGATCGAATTGATCTTGAGCCGTATGAACTTACCAAATATTAATCAAGTTTGTAAGAACTCATCATCAATCCAATTCTTTGAGCTTGAACCATCTAGCGATCAAATATGATGATGAGTCCATAGAAGACGATTCAAGGTCAAATGATTGGATTGATGATGAGTTCATACGAAACTTGATGAATTTGTTTTAGGGTGTGAATTGGTGTTCAAAAATAGGGTACTCAAACATCAAACTAAAGTTAGGATTGACTTGAGCTTAACCGTATGAACTCACCAAATATTCATCAAGGTTTGTGAACTCATCAATCCATCTTTGAGCTTGAATCGTCTAGTTTCTATGGATCATCATCATATTTGATACTAGACGGTTGCTCAAATGATTGATTGATGATGATTCATCTGGCTTGATGAATATTTGTGAGTTCATACGGCTTCAATCAATTCAATCTTATCTAAAGTTTGAAGTTGTACTATTTTGAACACCAATCGTTTATATGAACTTCATCATTAATCCTTTGACCTTGAACCGTATTGATTAGCACCACTCCAAATGTTTGTGATTTTTTTTAAAATTCACAAGGTTGACCTTGCTAAGTCAACATAACGAGTTTTCAAATTTTGAGAAAACTAGCAAGGTTGACCTAACAAGGTCAAACCTTGTGATTATTATTTTTGAAATCGCAAAGTTTCACCTTGTTAGGCAAACCTTGCTAGTTTTCTAAAACTAGCTAAGTTGACTTAGCAAGGTCAACCTTGTGATTTTAAAAAAAAAAAAAAAACGCAAACCTTGGGAGTGCTACTAATCAGGATAGTTCAAGCTCAAAGGACTGAATTGATGATGAGGTTATACGAAACTTGATGAAGTAGTTGGAGTGTGAATTGGTGTTCAAAAATAGGGCATTCAATCTACAAACTTAGGTTAAGATCGAATTGAGCGGCCTGAACTCACCAAATATTAATCAAGTTTGTAAGAACTCATAATCAATCCAATCCTTTGAGCTTGAACCATCTAGCCTGACAAATATGATGATGAGTCCTAGAAAATTGACGATTCAAGGTCAAATGATTGGATAGATGATGAGTTCATACGAAACTTGATGAATTAGTTTCAGGGTGTGAATTGGTGTTCAAAAATAAGGTACTCAAACTAAAAACTAAAGTTAGGATTGAATTGAGTTTGAACCGTATGAACTCACGAAATATTCATGGTTCGTATGAACTCATCATCAGCTGAAATCTTCTATTTTCTATGGACTCATCATCATGATAGACGGTTCCGGCTCAAAGGATTGGATTGATGATGAGTTCATACGAAATTTGATGAATATTAGGTGAGTTCATACGGTTCAAGCTCAATTCAATCTTATCTAAAGTTTGAAGTTTGAGTACCCTATTTTTGAACACCAATTCACACCCTGGAATTACTTTATCAAGTTTCGTATGAACTCATCATCAATCCAGTCCTTTGACCTTGAACCGTATTGATTAGCAGCACTCCCAATGTTTGTGATTTTTTAAAAAAAGTCACAAGGTTGACCTTGCTAAGTCAACATAGCGAGTTTTCTAATTTTGAGAAAACTAGCAAGGTTGAACTAACAAGGTCAAACCTTGTGATTATTATTTTTTAAATCGCAAAGTTTGACCTTGTTAGGCCCAACCTGTATTTTCTAAAACTAGCTAAGTTGACTTAGCAAGGTCAACCTTGTAATTTTGTTTTTAAAAAAACACAAACCTTGGGAGTGCTACTAATCAAGATAGTTCAAGCTCAAAGGACTGAATTGATGATGAGTTTATACGAAACTTGATGAAGTAGTTTGAGGGTGTGAATTGGTGTTCAAAAATAGGGCACTCAAACTACAAACTTCAGTTAAGATCGAATTGAGATTGAGCCGTATGAACTCACCAAATATTAATCAAGTTTTGTAAGAACTCATCATCAATCCAATCCTTTGAACTTGAACCAACTAGCTTGTCAAATATGATGATGAGTCCATAGAAAACTTGACGATTCAAGGTCAAAAGATTGGATTGATAATGAGTTCATACGAAATTTGATGAATTAGTTTTGGGGTGTGTGGTGTTGTTCAAAATAGGGTACTCAAACTTCAAACTAAAGTTAGGATTGAAGAGCTTAACATTATGAACTCACAAATATTCATCAGGTTTTGTATGAACTCATCATCATCCAATCCTGAGCTTGAATCGAAGTCTAACTCATCATCATATTTGATAGGCTAGACGGTTCAAGCTCAATATTGATTGATGATGAGTTCATACGAAACTTTGATAGTATTTGTGGTAGTTCATACGGTCCAAGCTCAATTCTCTTATCTAAAGTTTGTTGTTTGAGTACTATTTTGAACACCCTACAATTCGCACCATCAAATTTGTATGAACTCATCATTAATCGATCCTTTGACTTGAACTATTGATTAGCATTTCAAGTATTTTGTAATTTTTTAAATTCACATTGTTAGGCCAACCTTGCTAGTTTTCTAAAACTAGCTAAGTTGACTTAGCAAGGTCAACCTTGTGATTTTGTTTTTAAAAAAACACAAACCTTGGGAGTGCTACTAATCAAGATAGTTCAAGCTCAAAATTTGAATTGATGATGAGTTTATACGAAACTTGATGAAGTAGTTTGAGGGTGTGAATAGGTGTTCAAAAATAGGGCACTCAAACTACAAACTTCAGTTAAGATCGAATTGAGATTGAGCCGTATGAACTCACCAAATATTAATCAAGTTTTGTAAGAACTCATCATCAATCCAATCCTTTGAGCTTGAACCATCTAGCCATCAAATATGATGATGAGTCCATAGAAAACTTGGACGATTCAAGGTCAAAGGATTGGATTGATGAGTCCATACGAAACTTGATGAATTAGTTTGGGTTGTGAATTGGTGTTCAAAAATAGGTACTCAAACTTCAAACTAAGTTAGATTGATTGAGCTTGAACAAGTATGAACTCACCAAAATATTCATCAAGGTTTGAGTATGAATCATATCAATCAATCCTTTGAGCTTGAATCGTCTAGTTTTCTATGGACTCATCATCATATTTGATAGGCTAGACGGTTCAAGCTCAAAGGATTGGATTGATGATCATTCGAAACTTGATGAATATTTGAAATGGTTCAAGCTCAATTAAATCTTATCTAATTTGAAGTTTGAGTACTAACCTGAACCAAATCCCACAGGAACTACTTCATCAAGTTTCGTATGAACTCATCATCAATCCAGTCCTTTGACCTTGAACCGTATTGATTAGCAGCACTCCCAATGTTTGAGATTTTTTTTAAAAATTCACAAGGTTGACCTGGGTAAGTCAACATAGTGAGTTTTCTAATTTTGAGAAAACTAGCAAGGTTGAACTAACAAGGTCAAACCTTGTGATTATTATTTTTTAAATCGCAAAGTTTGACCTTGTTAGGCCAACCTTGCAAGTTTTCTAAAACTAGCTAAGTTGACTTAGCAAGGTCAACCTTGTGATTTTGTTTTTAAAAAAACACAAACCTTGAGAGTGCTACTAATCAAGATAGTTCCAGCTCAAAGGACTGAATTGATGATGAGTTTATACGAAACTTGATGAAGTAGTTTGAGGGTGTGAATTTGTGTTCAAAAATAGGGCACTTAAACTACAAACTTCAGTTAAGCTCGAATTGAGCTTGAGCCGTATGAACTCACCAAATATTAATCAAGTTTTGTAAGAACTCATCATCAATCCAATCCTTTGAGAGAAGACCATCCTTTATCAAATATGATGATGACTCCATAGAAAACTTGACGATTCAAGGTCAAAGGATTGGATTGATGATGAGTTCATACTGAAACTTGATGAATGGTTTCAGGGTGGTGGTGTTCAAAAATAGGGTACTCAAACCAAACTAAAGTTTAAGTTAGGCTTGAGGCAGTATGAACTCACCAAATATTCATCAAGGTTTCGTATGAACTCATCTCAATCTTTGAAATAGTCTGAATTTATGGACTCATGGTTCAAAGGATTGAATTGATGATGAAACGATGAGCATATTTGATGAGTTGTGATTTCCATCAATTCACTTATCTAAAGTTTGAAGTTTGAGTACTATTTTTGAACACCATTCACACCATTCATCATAGTTCGTCTTATTCATTCATTAATCCAGTAGAGCTTGAACCTTATTGATTAGCACCACTCCTAATGTTTGTGATTTTTTTTAAAAAATTCACAAGGTTGACCTTGCTAAGTCAACATAGCGAGTTTTCTAATTTGAGAAAACTAGCAAGGTTAACTAACAAGGTCAAACCTTGTGATTATTATTTTTAAATCGCAAAGTTTTGACCTTTAGGCCAACCTTGCTAGTTTCTCTCTTGACTTAACAAAGGTCAGCAGCAACGATTGTGTTTTAAAAAAACACAAACAGCAGGAGTGCTACTAATCAAGATAGTTCAAGCTCAAAGGTGAATTGATGATGAGTTTATACTAAACTTGAGTGAAATGGGGTGTGAATTGGTGTTCAAAAATAGGGCATTCAAACTACAAACTTCAGTTAAGATCGAATTGAGCTTGAGCCGTATGAACTCACCAAATATTAATCAAACTTTGTAAGAACTCATCATTAATCCAATCCTTTGAGCTTGAACCATCTAGCATGTCAAATATGATGAGTCCCCGAACTTGACGATTCAAGTCAAAGTTGAGGATGATGATACGTTCATAAAACTTGATGAATTAGTTTTAGGCACGTGAATTGGTGTTCAAAAATAAGGTACTCAAACTTCAAACTAAGTTAGATTGAATTGAAGCTTGAACCGTATGAATCACAAATATTCATCAAGGTTTCGTATGAACTCATCACCAATCCAATCCTTTGAGCTTGAATCGTCTAGTTTTCTATCGACTCATCATCATATTTGATAGGCTAGACGATTCAAGCTCAAAGGATTGGATTGATGATGAGTTCATACGAAACTTGATGAATATTTGGTGAATTCATACGGTTCAAGCTCAATTCAATCTTATCTAAAGTTTGAAGTTTGAGTGCCGTATTTTTGAACACCAATTCACACCCTGGAACTACTTCATCAAGTTTCGTATGAACTCATCATCAATCCAGTCCTTTGACCTTGAACCGTATTGATTAGCAGCACTCCCAATGTTTGAGATTGTTTTTAAAAATTCACAAGGTTGACCTGGGTAAGTCAACATAGTGAGTTTTCTAATTTTGAGAAAACTAGCAAGGTTGAACTAACAAGGTCAAACCTTGTGATTATTATTTTTTAAATCGCAAAGTTTGACCTTGTTATGCCAACCTTGCAAGTTTTCTAAAACTAGCTAAGTTGACTTAGCAAGGTCAACCTTGTAATTTTGTTTTAAAACACAAACAGGAGTGCTACTAATCAAAGATAGTTCAAGCTCAAAATTTGAATTGATGATGAGTTTATCTGAAACTTGATGAAGTAGTTTGAGGGTTTGAATTGGTGTTCAAAAATAGGGCACTCAAACTACAAACTTCATTAGATCGAATTGAGCTTGATCCGTATGAACTCACCAAATATTAATCAAGTTTTGTAAGAACTCATCATCAATCCAATCTTTTGAACTTGAACCATCCTTTATAAAATATGATGGTGAGTCCATAAACTTGATGATTCAAGGTCAAAGTTGGATTGATAATGAGTTCATCACGAAATTTGATGAATTAGTTTGAGATTGTGAATTGGTGTTCAAAAATAAGGTACTCAAACTTCAAACTAAAGTTAGGATTGAATGAAGCATATGAACTCACCAAATATTCATCAAGTTTAAAATGAACTCATCATCAATCAATCCTTTGTATGAATCATCTAGTTTTCTGGACTCATCATCATATTTGATAGGCTAGACGGTTCGGCAAAAGTTGGATTGATGATGAGTTCATACGAGCTTGATGAATGTGGGTGAGTTCATACGGTTCAAGGAATTAAGAATAAATCTTATCAAGTTTGAAACCTGTTCACAGTGCAATTTTCTGAAATACTTTATCAAGTTTCGTATGAACTCATCATCAATCCCGATCACTGATATGGCTTAAATGTTGATTAAGCATTCTCCCAATGTTTGTGATTTTTTAAAAAAAGTCACAAGGTTGACCTTGCTAAGTCAACATAGCGAGTTTTCTAATTTTGAGAAAACTTGCAAGGTTAACCTAACAAGGTCAAACCTTGTGATTATTATTTTTTAAATCGCAAAGTTTGACCTTTTTAGGCCAACCTTGCTAGTTTTCTAAAACTAGCTAAGTTGACATAGCAATGTCAACCTTGTGATTTTTAAAAAAAAACACAAACCTTGGGAGTGCTACTAATCAAGATAGTTCAAGCTCAAAGGACTGAGTTGATGATGAGTTTATACGACACTTGATGAAGTAGTTGGAGAGTGTGAATTGGTGTTCAAAAATAGGGCATTCAAACTACAAACTTCAGTTAAGATCGAATTGAGCTTGAGCCGTATGAACTCACCAAATATTAATCAAACTTTGTAAGAACTCATCATTAATCCAATCCTTTGAGCTTGAACCATCTAGCATGTCAAATATGATGATGAGTCCATAGAAAACTTGACGATTCAAGTTCAAAGGATTGGATAGATGATGAGTTCATATGAAACTTGATGAATTAGTTTTAGGGTGTGAATTGGTGTTCAAAAATAAGGTACTCAAACTTCAAACTAAAGTTAGGATTGAATTGAATTTGAACCGTATGAACTCACGAAATATTCATCAAGGTTTCGTATGAACTCATCATCAATCCAATCCTTTTTGCTGAATCTTCTAGTTTTCTATGGACTCC
>OU343217.1:295692278-295848134 GCA_910596185.1 Chrysanthemum makinoi | reverse complement strand
AATGAGGATAGGTGGTATGGAGTATAGAGCATATACATCTTTCAATCCAATATTTGATAGATGTAGATCTCAACCAAACACTTGAATCATATCCGATATCATTCCCTCAAAATAACACACTCACTAGTTGCAAGGATTTGAGTGCTTACGCTCAAAATCTGATTACTAGTAATATCAGAACAGACACACAAAAATTAATACAGCACAGACACACAAAATATATAGGTTCAAATGTATCTTTATTACAAATGCAGTAAGTAAACAACAAAAACATACCGGATCTAAGCGAGGGAAGGTGGTTTAAGCCGAGGAATGCACTAAACACACACATACATATATAGCAGCCATAAAGAGTTTGGGGGGAAAAATAACATATTAAAGTTTTAGCGATGGAAATCATCACTCATATGTATTACAGTACAAGAAGAAGATTGTAATTCCTCCTTCTTATTCTTCTTCTTCTTCTTCTCGTTGTTCTTCCTCCTCCTTGTAGTATTACATGGTTGTTACAAGGGTGAAGAAGCATATGAAGGCAAAGAGCATCAAGAAGCGACGGAAAGTGAGCCAAGTCGGAGCTAACATCGCAAGCGCAGCGTAGTGATAGACAAAAGGGATGAAATTGTAGAGCATCTGGCAAAAAGAGCGATTATTGACTTGACCCCCCTCGAGGTAACAACCAAGGGAAGAGCTTATGAATAGAGCTCCTAAGCACACTGCCAGGCGCTTTCGGTTGTCTTGGTCAGTAAAGTCAGTCTTGTCAGCAATGACAGGCAGATAAGAGTCGAGGAAGAGCTTTTCCCTGGGTAAGAAAGAAAAAATACACTATATATCATTAAAAAACAGAGCACCCTGGCAACCATAACATAGCATCACATCACAGAACAAACACTACTGTGTTCATTAAGTTGCTACGAGTACATCAATTTGACTAAGCTAAGCTACTACTGTACATCAATCAATCCAGTAATAATCTGATAATCCCACAATAACAAGTAAAGCAATAAACACATAATAATATAATACTCTACTCCTTAAACACTGGACATCATTTCAGTAATCAATCAATAATAATCATGTAAATATCAAAAGAGAGGTGGTTTATACAATCATAATCATAAAAAAACACCTTCAATTTCAAAAACCCCCAAATTCATAAAACCCTAGAAAATAATTACTATTAATTTCTCCATCTTTTTAGGAGTTTTTTAGTTGAGCATAGCATTTTTAAAACTTATTTAACAAAATGTGTACTTCTAAACATATTTATAGAAAAGAGCATTTTACTAATACATCATTCACACAAATCCGATTATCAGATGCCATCTATGAATACAAAACTTAAATTCTTAATACTTTAATCATTTTTTACTAATACATCATTGACACAAATATCCGATTATCAGATGCCATCTATGAATGCTAAATTTAAATTCTTAAAACTTTAATCATTATTAACAACACAACTTTTTTTTTTTTTTTTTTTTTTAATAATGGCACGACATTTGAAATCAGACCTCGAGGTTAAACCATCCAAGCGGCCGGGCTCAGGGACCAGAACTAGGAGAGAAACATAAAAGAAACCCCTATAACTCACGGCTTCACACTAAGAGGAAAATCCAGATTTTCATTGTCTCTTACAAGACATGAACGGGTAAAAACCCTCCCCAAACTTCAGAAGAAGAAGCTCAGATGGTCAATCGGCGTGGTTTATTACAACAGGTTTAAAATACTACTAAATATTTTTAGGCGTACATAGTTTGTTAAATGAAGTTTGGTATTCATATATGTGATGATATCTGATAATCGGATCGGATATGTCACTTGTGTGATTGGGTGTAATAGTAAAATGCTTATTTCTATAAATATGTTTTGAAGTACACATTTTGTTAATTAAGTTTTAAAAATGCTATGCTCGACTAAAAAACTCTCTTTTTAGCGGCAAGTGTTAGTAATTAATTACTAATATAGAAATACAATATACTAAATATAGGACTAGTACTTAATAAGCTTACTAGTACGAAATAGACATATTACTATTAAATACTAATAATATACCTTGATCCCATTGTTTTCGCAATCTGTGGCCCGGTTTATCACTTTCTGACTAGGTTCAACTGTTCACTGCTGTGTTCTAGAGAGAGAGAGACAGACAGTAGATCTAGATGATCTCTCTTCTTGTTCGATTGTATTCTATTTTTGTTTCTTTATTGGTCTTTTGTCGTATGTGACCTTTCATTTCATCACTGGCCCGGCCCATCTTACTTCTAGTGCACCTTTTCTAAAGATTTTGAATCCTTTTATATAACATAATATGACCCTTTGCGTATTTATTGTACTCAATATTTTATTTATTGTACTAGATATATATACTGTTGATACATTTTTTTTAATACATAAGCAACTATACAATCTTTTATATATATATATATATATATATATATATATATATATATATATATGATTTAAATAGACAAAGATTATTTACATCTGCGAAAGGATCTCACCAGCCTCTATTTTATTTGATCCCAATGGATGAGATTAATCTCAACAATTTAAAAAACTCACTTTCATCATTTTCTTCAAATATTAATATCTTAAAACCGTTAATCGTTAAGAAAAAATATATCATTACATTGGCGTTTAATTATCTTTCTATAGATAGGCAATACTTTTGACAAAATTTTTATTTTTAGTATTTTTCACGTTTTTTTTCGTTTTTTTTTGTTTTCGTTAAATTTGCATTGAAAATCATATATGATAAAACACTAATTTGAATATCACATGTGATACTAGTGTTATATCATATGATATGTAATATCACATGTGATATTAGTGTAATATCACATATGATATTACATATAATATCACATGTGATATTACATATCATATATGATTTAACATAATATCACATGTGATATTCAATTTAGTGTTTTATCATATATGATTTTTTCATGTAAATTTGATGCGTAAGAAAACGAAAAAATAACGAAAGGTGAAAAGCGAGTTTTCTTTTTGAAAGTATATCAGTGTTAGTCTATAGAAAGATAATTAAATCTTTGTGCTGATGGTGTAAATATTTTCACTTAACGATTAACGGTTTAAGAGATATTTAAATTATAAAAATAGGTGAAATAATAAAATGTTTTAATACCGGTATTGATTTCTTTTTAGATGGATGGTGGAGATAAGTCCCTTGGTATGTGAAAAAAGTTTTGTATGTAAAATAACTCTCCTCTATATATATATATTTAATACCTTTCTTCTTTTTTTTCTTTATAAATCTTTCGTTTATTATTTTTTTTATTATTATTTTTTTTCAGGATACAAAATATGCGGCTCTCATGTATACATAAGAAGCTTAACTATACAATCTTATCAATGCCATGTTTTTCTTTTTCGTAATCGTATATCATGATATATGGCATTTTTATTTTCATCATTTCCTATCACCATTGACACTTTCTCATAGTATTTCGTTTTATGCATATCAAAATATCACATTTCTGTTATATATTATCAATCTTGTTAATACAAATAAGCCGTAAAAACGTTTATTTATATTTTACGATCTTCTAATATTTTGTCGATAACAAACGTAAAATCATTTTAACGAAACAAATAAAATACGTAAATAGTTTGAGCCAATAATTTTCTAACACACTTACGTTTTCACATAAAACACTAAAACAAGTATAAGTGATTTTATGATTTAATAATACATATATACAACAACTAGTGTTTACATATTGGACAAATATATACATAACTAGTATGTATTATAAATGGGTAAAAACTACAACCCATGGAGCATATTCATAACCTATGGTATTGACCCATTTGACTAGATGCATTGCATCTATTAGATACATTGTATATAAGGAAATACCCATGGACAAACCCATGACCCATGACCCATAACCAAAAAACCCATGGGCAAAGAGGAGCGTCCCACGGATCACTGAGATTACACTAGACGGATCCCTTAAGGGAGGGATCCCAGACATTTTCTCTCTATAAATAGTTAGCCATTTCTTCATTGTTTCTCACCCCTTTCTCACATACTTTCTCTTTGAGTTAAAAACTCTCTGGTCAAGTCTATATATGTAGTTTTGTTTTTGTGTGATCCTCGAGGTTCCTCTTAAAGGCGAGATCACCACCTTTTGAAGTCAAGTAAGCTCAAGTCCATGAGTTGCCATGCTTCGTTATCATCAAGACTATTGAGGTTCTCTTGTTGATAGTTTTCTTCTTTCTCATAAGAAGTGTAGTGTTGAAGACATTAGTGAAAGATGTCTCAAGTGTCAAGACGAAGATATTAGTGAAGGGTGTCGATCATCCATATTGAAAGCACTAGTGAAGGGTGCTTAGAAGTCAAGACTAGAGGCATTAGTGAAGGGTGTCTAGAAGTCAAGTCACAAGACATTAGTGAATGGTGTCTTGAAGATCGAGTCAAAGGCATTAGTGAAAGGTGCCTAAGGTGTACATTCGATATGGTGTGATTCGATGTACAAGAAAGATTAGTATTGGGTCAAAGGATATTGTTATCCTTGTTGATGTTATTATAAGGAGTAGATCTCCTTTGGGGTTAGGTGTTGGTGTAGTGTTGGGTAGTAGTTCCTCCATTGTAATGAAACTCGATATCTAGCCTAGTACAAGATAAAGGTAGGCAACGTTGTGATAGGTTTGGTTCTCCTTGGTGAAAGAGCCCGGTATCTAGCATTGTACCGGATAAAGAGTAGGCAACGTTGTGAGGGTTTCTCCACCATAAGGAGTCGGTGTTGTGTAGTGATTACTAACTCTCGAGTAGGTGACTCGGGGAGTGGAGTAGGGCAAGGAAGGTGTCCTTGTAGCCGAACCACTATAAATACTCGCGTTGTGGTTTTGTGCTTCTTACTCTTTATCTTCTCATTAAATATTTATCTTCCTATATGTTTGTTTAATTGGTAAAACTATTCAACCCCCCTTCTAGTTTTCCACAAATCTCAAAATCAATTACAATTATTCAAAACTCTACCCACTAACACAACTTAATCAATAATTAGCAACCACTAACCAATACGCTATCAATTCGATGCTACGCAACTTAAATTTCAATCAATAATAACAAATAACAAGCCACGACTAAGCTATTGATAACATCAAATTAGCCTGATCTTTTATATATCAAATTCTCGTGTTTATGGCCTCATTTGCATTAATATGGTACTTAATTCTTTCATATTCGTTCATATTTACATTTCAGGATAAATGGCGTTGGAGGAAAAATAAGTGATAAAAGGCCAACTATATGTCTGAAGATTGATTTCGCGAGGATTTTGTATGTGAAGATGCATACTAGCTAATAAGGTTACGGCGTAGATATGAGCTTTGAAGGATATGGCGTAACCAATTCTTATGGTTACGTAGATATTTTTGTGAAGGTTTGCGTCTAGCGTTTCAATTAGTTCGTCGTAGTGATAATTGGGCGAGATATGAATATATGGATGAAGAAGTGCGGTAACTCGGATAATTAGTTGCCGTAATTAATTACTTGACAAAGTTTCGAGGTCCAGGGATTAAAAGCGGGAAGTTTATTCGAAGTTTATTGAGTACAAGGACTTGTTATAATAGTAACAAGAGCGATGAGGGACTAAAAGCGTCAACTAGAGCAAATAAGTTTCAAGATAAGATGTTGTGATTTACTGTAGAATTCGCGGTAACAGTTACTGACAGTAACTATTTATTTTAGTTACGACGTAACTTTAGATACGGCGTAATAATTAATACATTGCAGTAACCATGTCGGGCCTATATGGCCCTAAATCTTCATTTTTTAGCATCTCTCTTCACCTCTCTTAGGGGTCGATTAGGGGCCCTCCAGGGTATTTTCAGCCGGTCAAGTCGGTTTTGAAGGAAGAATTCACTTCGCAATCATCATCATTATTAGCTCTACATCAAGTAATTTGTATCAAACATTATGTTCAATTCAATTTATGATTTATTCATTTTTGTTGGTATGATTTACTATTTGTTTGGCTAAGCACCACAGTGTTGTTATGATTCCTTAATTGTTTTGTTTACGTTTACTTTTCCATTACAATTATTTCTAAGTGTATGCATGCATAGTTCTTTGGTAGTCACCCACGATTCCGTAGTTTTGAATGGCGGTAGAGGCCAATTGCCTAGGAGATATGACCAACTGACCCTAGGTGAGCTGTGAGGCGGGAAGGGTAAGATATGACCAGCGATGACCCTTTCTACTTGTGCGATTTGACCAACTGATCACCTATCGTTTGGATGAACTTAGGAATTGGGGGTGTAGTGTCTAAGTTCCTAACGGACCGGGCACTCACTATTTTAATCTAGCATGTAGCGGTACTTAATGACTTGGCTTAGGTGACCCGGGAACAACGGGAGTTATGATGGTGCTGATTTCTCCCCGTGTGGTGGCATCTTTGCGATAGGTTATGGCGAATTGACCAAATGTTGTCCTCTCTTTGACCCCACACGAGAAGTAATTTGAAGTAAGTAGGCGTAGACATAACTAGCTAGGAGGATTAACTAGGTTAGCACCACTCTCCTTTATTGATCTCACCTTTTCCATTTTTGGTAGTTAATTAATTAAATCCTTATCGAAACCATCTTATAATCGTGACATAGACTTAAGTTAATTTCTGATCCACGTAGCTCTTGGGGCGACCTCGGCTTTACCATTTACTACACTACACACGACCGGGTACATTGCCCGTTAGTGCATTAGGGTAGACCATAGGTATAGCGAGACATTATAAATATTAAGACCAGTCATAAAACTGCATCAAGTTTTTGGCGCCATTGCGGTGAACTATTTTAGGATTTTAATTTAAGTTTTTCTTTTCTTTCTCCTATTCTGCTATTTTCTTTGTTTCTTGTGTGAATTTCAGGTAATCATGGAAATGGAACGGATTTTGATAATATGACATTGGAAGAATCTGGGAGCAATGAAAATGGAAAGAAAAGTTTTGAGGAATCGTCAATCTTGGAGAACTTCTACGAGATCGCCTTCCCTAGAGCATTTCTTTCAACCATATGCCTATGATGATTATGTATCTCCTCAAGAGTATGATGAATTGGACATGGATAACATGACCATTCATGAATATGAATTATATACAGCCAATCGATGTCGGAAGATGAAGCGGCTTTAGTGATTATTCATATATCACTCTTGATCCGAACGATGATAGCAAGTTGATGATTGCAAGGCGTTGGACGATTTGTTGAATTGGTGAAAATCTTCAACGCATGGAACAAGAGGAGACTCATGATGAGTCTATTAAGGATGTGAACCTTGGAAGTGAGGACCTTCTTAACTTTCCTATTTCTCCAATTATTAATATTTTTGCTAGTGTTTGTGAGCGAGTGCATATAATGTCAATTCGGCGTTACAAAGGAGGAAGAGGAAGTCGAGGAGGAATGTGATGAATGGAATTTTTATGACATGTGGGATATCACAGTAGAGGATGTTGAAAGGCTTAGGCAAATTATAACACCTCCCATACGTGATAAACCTATCCCAGAGCCGGTAATGCAACCCTTGACATCACCTATCACACCGCCAATGAGCGTTCGTAGCACCAACTACCAACCCAGTGTTGAACGAGCTTATAAAGGAATTTGGAGATGAGATTTTGAATATTTCCGTGGTTGGCGAAGAAGCGAATGCGGCCCTGCTAAAGAGATGTGAAGAACTCGAGGAACGCTTTATAAAGATCCTTCATCATTTTCTACGGACGAAAGGGCACATCTGGCAGTTGATGAAATGAATATGGTTTTGAAGAATGTTAGTCAACAACAACATGGAACAACCCAATCCTCTAATCCGTCAATGAACATGGTTGGGTAAAGTAGGAAATGACTTCTCCTCTAAGGTATGACTATAATTCATCATTTCCCCATCCCATAGCAAATCCACACCCTCTTGGTGTTTATTGCTTTTTCACCCACTTGATTTTAAGTGAGGGATGGACACCCTTTACTTAGTAAATAAGGGTGGAGTCAAGCTCGTGACTCGAACAAAACAAGCTTGCTGGGAGGCACATTCCTATCTTTTCTTTTTCATTTTATTAGTATAGTTGGGTTTTGTGTTTCTAACCATTTTTGCGAGCGAGAAGTAAATGCTGCTGCGGTTCTTTGATCGATCAGGAGTCTGCGTAACTCATCTAAGTGATACTGCGTAACCAACCTTTTAGCGGCGAAATTCTTGGCGCATTAATAATTACGGTAATACCATCTCCGTGGTTACGCCGTAACCACTCGCTGCGACTTATGTCAGGTTTTGCTAGTTCACGGTAACTCCCTCATAAGAGTTACGACATAACCTTCCTCTGCTTTAATTCTTTCATTTTAAAACACAATAACCTTGTATTAGTATTTTTAAATGAACTTTGTGGGTGTGTTCCACCGTAAAACCCTCACGAGACTACACTCGTCTACTTGGGACACCAAGTGGTTTAAAAAGCTTGTTGCATACGCTAAATGCAACCGTGATTCCTCTGAGGTGAGTTAGGTTTTCATTTTCTTTTTATACTTGTTGTTTTTCTAGTATGATGCGTTTGGTTGTCTTAAGTGAATTCAGGTTATTAAAGTTTGCTCATGAATCTCAAAGTGGGACACGTTTGTTCGTGTGTCTTCGATCATGCCGAGCAAATCCAAGGGAGTTTTCTGTTTCAATTCTAACCCTTCTTATCTTTCATTTATATGCTTAAGTATGACCCAAGTGGGGGGAAGGGATTAGACATAGACACCCGCTTGATTTTACTTGACCTTATTTTTCTAGTTTTTGATGAAAAGTGTTTCATTAATAAAATTTTGACATGTTTTTCATTACTTAACTAGATTAATCTAGACTGAGCACACCTACCCTATATTTCCATTGTGTGAGGATAAGCCTTTCCGTTTTCCCTTTATACATAATTCCATAAAATGTGTGTGGTGTTTTGTAGTAGACTTTAGAACTTGGCTTGTATATCTTTTGAGACCATTATCATGAGCATTACAGCGGGGTAACTTGGTGGTCGGTGCAGCTAGGATTTAAGGCAATTTTAGGATTACACCCAAATAGCCCACATATGTAATGTGTATATTGACTTTTCACATCGATTAGTCAATCCCCTGTTAAACCACGTTTTGTTGCACTCTCCATTAGTGCAAGATACCCCTAGATACACAGGAGCCTTTCCTTTCATTTTGTTCACCCTATATATGTTTGATTACACCCATCGCCTATCCTACCACTGTAGTTTCCTTATGTCCATGGTCGAGGCGTTGTTGGTTAATTTTGGTTCCACTAGTGAAAGTGGGTTTTGAATAAAGGTTGTGGAAGAAAATGGGGTTTAGATGATAGTTGATCTCAAGTGGGGATACTTTTATGTTCAGATCATTTATCCATGTATACCTTGTCTTGCATCGAAAAAAAAGCATGCAAGCAAGTGTTTTGTCTATAATTAGTGTTTTCGCCTTATTCAATTTGAGCAATACACAATTCCGTTTTGTCTTACGGATAAAATTAGAAACCCGAACATTTCTATCTCGCCTTTCAAATTTTAATCAATATTGTACAATGGGGACATTGTACATTTCAAGTGGGGGGATGGGAGATAGAAATGGCCGATTTTGATAGAAAAATGTGCTAAATTGACCCAAATTTTAAAATTTTTTATATAGCACATTCTTTTTTCATTGATGATGAAGGCCAAGTTAATGCATCTTATTTTCCTAGATTATGGAGTTTATGAGGCACCACATTACATTTCTTATGTATTAACTCGTGTATTGGATTATTGAAGACCCCTTGACTCTTGACCCTTGGTTTTTGCTATGGGATTGAATGCGACCAGTGGTGGGGCGACTATGGACTTAGGAATCTATTTGTTTCATGTCTTTTTATTTACACCCATTAAAATTTCCCATGTCTTATCCTACCCTTAGTCATGAATCGAGCTTAGGTGAGGAAGCGAGCAATCATTGGTATCTTGGCCATGGATTTGGTCATGTGTCATTGGTTTTGTCCCCTTCACCATAGCTCGTTAGTAATGACAAAATAATCCCATAAGCCTTTGTTGTGTCAACCCATTGCCTTTTAGAATAGCTACATCTATAGACTCTAGTGGTGGAGATTAGTATCTTTGCCAAGCCTATGATAGAATACTAGCGCCATGACTGGCGGTTAGTGATCACCCCAAAAATATTAAAACGTGAATTATGAGAGAGTGTGGATTTCAATTCCTTTGGTGATGTGCTTTCGGTTTGGAATTTTACTGGCTTAGGTGATTTTTAGACTCATAACTTCCAATTAATCCGGAGATATCTTTTAAAAATTATTTAAAGTGTCTACTTGAGGACAAGTGGGATTCAAGTGGGGCATATTTGATAACATCAAATTAGCATGATCTTTTATATATCAAATTTCCGTGTTTATGGCCTCATTTGCATTAATATGATACTTAATTCTTTCATATTATTCATTTGCATTTCGGGATAAATGAGATTGGAGCGTAAAAAGAAGTGATAAAAGGCCAACTATATGTTACGAAGAGATTGATTTACGAGGGCCTTTGGATTTTATGTGAAGATTACGCCGTAACTAGCTAATAAAGTTACGGCATAAATATGAGCTTTGAAGTCTGACGTAACCAATTCTTATGGTTACGTAATTATTTAATGAAGGTTACGGCTAGCGTTTCAATTTAGTTCTGCGTAGTGATAATTACAGGCGTATGAATATATGGTTGAAAATTACGGTAACTTCGGATAATTAGTTACGCCGTAATTAATTACTTGGTAAGTTTGAGGTCGAGTTAAGCGGCAAGTTTATTCAAGTTTATTGAGTAAAGGACTTGTTATAATAGTAACAAGAGCGATGAGGGACTAAAAGCGTCAAATAGAGCAAATAAGTTTCAAGATAAGATGTTGTGATTTCTTGTAGAAGTTACAGTAACAATTTACGGCGTAACTATTTATTTTGATACGACGTAATTAATTTATTTAATTACAGTAACCATGTCGGAACCTATAAATAGCCCTAAATGCATTTTTAGCATCTCTCTTCACCCCTCTCTTAGGGGTCGATTAGAATTACCACTCCGGGGTATTTTCGGCAGTGAAGTCAGTTTTGAAGGAAGAATTCACTGCAATCATCATCATTATTAGCTCTACATCAAGTAATTTGTATCAAACATTATGTTCAATTCAATTTATGATTTATTCATTTTGTTGGTATGATTTACTATATGTTTGGCTAAACACCTTTGTGTTTTGGCCTTAATTGTTTTGTTTACGTTTACTTTATTTCCGTACAATTATTTCTAAGTGTATGCATGCATAGTTCTTTGGTAGTCACCCAGATTCCGTAGTTTTGAATTGCGGTAGAGGCCAATTGCCTAGGAGATATGACCAATGACCCTAGGTGGTTTGAGGCGGGAAGGGTAGATAGGACAACCCGGCGACCCTTTCTACTTGTGCGATTTGACCCGATCACCTATCGTTTGGATTAACTTAAGAACTGCGAGGTGTAGTGTCTAAGTTCTAGTAGGGCACTCACTATTTTGAATCTAGCATGTAGCGGTACTTAATGGCAGCTTAGGGGACCGGGAACAACGGGACTTATGGCGGTCTTGATTTCTCTGTCTTTGGCATCTTTTGATTGGTTAGGGCGAATTGACCAAATGCTGTCCTCTGAATTTGACCCCACCAAGTAATTTGAAGTAAGTAGGCGTGACATAACTAGCTAGGAGGATTAACTAGGTTAGCACCACTCTCCTTTATTGATCTCACCTTTTCCTTTTATTGCTTTTAGTAGTTAATTAATTAAATCCTTATCGAAACCATCTTATAATCGTGACATAGACTTAAGTTAATTTCCGATCCTCGTAGCTCTTGGGACGACCTCGGCTTTACCGTTTACTACACTACACACGACCGGGTACACTGCCCGTTAGTGCATTAGGGTAGACCATAGGTATAGCGAGACACTATAAATATTAAGACCTGGTCAGTAAAACCTGCATCAGCTGTTCATTCCAATTTTTTTTCAAGTATAACTAATACTATCAATTACACCTATTTAAAACCTTAACCCTAACACAATCATATGTAATCGGTTGATGAAATTAAACATGGAGGCGGAATAAAGGGGGGCTTATCATGGCCGCCGGTGACGACGGACTGTTTGGCTAAGAGGACTGCAAAAAATTGTCAAATTTTATACATTTAAAGTATTATTTAGGGATAATACCTTTTTAAAAACATCATACTTATCTAAAAATACTCTTCTGAGTAGCCAAAAAAAAAACTCTTTTGTGTATTAATGTTGACATCTTGTCTGTATGTGAGTAGTTTAACCATTTTACCCTTTCAAGTTACATAAATGATCACTGTGGGTTTACGAAGTTGTAGCAACTAGGGTAAATTACATAAATGGTCACTTAAAAAAAATCATAATTCTTTTTTAGGAATTTTTTTTTTCGAATTTTTTTCCCAATTTCTTTTCCGATTTTTTTTCCGATATTTTTCTCGAAATTCTTTTTCAATTTTTTTTGAAATAGTTTTGTCGATAAAATTTTTTTCTGATTTATTTTCTAAAATATTTTTCTTTAGAATATTTTTTTGTCACATGTGGAAAAAAATTTCTGAAGTTTTTTCGTCACATGTGAAAACGTATAAAATTGGATGAATAAAAGTGGACGAAAACTTAAGAAAACGGACGAAAACTTATAAAATATGATGAAAATGTATAAAACCGGACGAAAACGTATAAAAACGAACGAAACGTATATAAAAGCGTAGATAAAAAGGTGTATAAAAAATAGCGGGTAAAACCATAAGGAGTGGATAATTAAAAAATCTTAAAGGGTAAATTACACCTTTAGTCTCTGAACTCTACCCCGTTCTCACGGTTGTTCCCTCGTTTGGTTTTTTTGGCGTACGTCATCCCCAAATCGGTGAACGGTAACCCGTTTGTCCCTAGAGGCCCGTTACAGATAACAATTTTTATCTTTGGTCGTTAGTTGACTTGTCAAGTGGGAAATTTTGTCTTTTCATATCCGATTTTTGGCGCGTTTGGTCCCTTACTTGTCTAAAACACTTGTGTAAGATATTGGTTATTGTAACACACAAACACACTAATCTATGGTTCGAATATGCATAAGATTTTAGAGAGAGAAAGTAGAATGTTGGGAGGCTTTATAGAGAGAGAAAGTGAAAGAGAAATAAGAAAGATTAGATTGAAAGCGCCACCCTCTACCTTCGGAGGTAGAGGGTATTTATAGTTTTTACAAATACGCCTCCTACGAGCTGTGGATCAGGTATACAGTGGGTAAAGACCCGTCCGTCCTCCACGGTGTTACTTAACTAACTACTTTCTAATGTCTAAATGTCTAAGACTACGAGCTTTCTAATGCTTACAAATACTTGAGGTGACCGAGTCTTTAACTTATGGATTTACTAAATCCTAACAATCTCCCCCTAAAGGAGGTCACCTCATTTACAACTGGATAATACATTTTGAATTCTAGCATTCTATTACACGTTCTTTGTATTGTAGCTCGTAGTATTTGATTCTTCAAAGTCTGCATACTTTGTACTTTTAGTGGAGGTCTTTTACTGATCCATGAGTTGGTGATCTTTGAGCTTTCTTTGAAATCATCAGCCATAGTAAATCTCTGGATCATCATTTGTTGTATCGCCTCCATGTGATATTGTGACTTCTGGACCGACATGCTTACACTTTGTTGAATCATGATATTTTGTATCAGAGTTGCGGAAGTATTGCTTAAGGTCTTTAGATTATCATGATTTCTTTAAAAGTGAGTATGAGGTGTGAGCATGTGGTTATGGATTGACTTCTCAATTTTGATGTACAGCGATCAAATGTTCTTACAAACAACGGTTAGCAATAAAACACAAGAAAGTGTCTTTGTTCACTTTCGTTGAATAGGGTTGCAAGAACCACGGTTCCCCTTTGATCGAGTATAAATCGCTTGTGATCGGTAGAATTCCTAAGAATCTCCTTGCCAGGGTTTCGCAGACTTGATCTAGCCGTTCTCAAACGGAGCGTCCCAAAGTAGACAACACGGTGAGTGAACCAAATAATGAGATTCAGCGATTGATGAAAAATTGATCTGAAAAACAATCGCGTATTGCTGACGAGAGAGTTATTGTAATACGACGAAATTTTTATGAGAAAAATCAAGTTTCAATCATAAATACTTTTTGTTTGAAAATTATAATCGCAATTGATGTGCTAGAGAAAAGAATTGTAGAGCACACTGAAAGGTTTTTCAAAAGCATCCGTCAATCCATTTCCTAGAACAAGATTGATTCAATAGTGAATTGTCCCATCGTTTCTTTCCAGTTGTCACAAGTTTGATCCATGAAGGATCTCACATGTCACCCACCAAGAGCTTGTTTGATGTTGGCTCTAGAAGGATTTCCATCTTCATTGTGAATACTTTAAGTATCACTCGGATGTTCTGGCAATACCACAAGGATAATGCGTAGGACTCTCAATATATATATTCTTACTTTTCACATTTTGTGAAACAGCAAGTCTTCATGAAATGTATGTCCTAATGAGATTTATTGATGATCTCTTGGCTCAATAGTGCAATTTGGTTTCCTAAGCGGAGACTAGGGATAGAGTCTCCTTTTTCAATATCAACAATCTCTAAGAGAAAGTCGATAGATTATGTAGGTTCCCCGTGAGAATGAAACAAGTCCTTTTAAGAGTACTTGAGTAGCTAGGAAGTTTAGTGCAGTGCGTCACTGGGTCCATGACGTCTTGTCTTTAATACCGGCGTGACCTTAGTAACCACCAGTAGCATATGCATTGAACCCGGTTTCTAACCTAAGGTTGAATTATTTGAGGGCTATTTCTTTTCACCCTTTCACGTTTCATTTCTTTTTTCATTCTTCAACCCCTTCAGTGCTTATCGAGACTTCATTATTAGAACCTTGTTGGGTTTGTTCCAGTCCTAGCTCTATCTCAGTCGGCACTCTTCCCTTATTCTCACTTTTCTCCTTTTTCATCATACCTAAGGACTTTTACACTATCTAGTGGATTTATCCCTCCAGCTCTGGCGGGATCATGGGAAATAATACCTAACCTTACCATCCTTATAACTCCAATGCGTAAAGTAAAATGGTCGGTCTTGTGGTACTATTCTTTCCTCCTTGAAACCAATTGAAAATCAATTTTTGAAAAACCAATCAAGGTACTTGTGATATAATATCAAAGCATTTGTACCTCAATTGTTTTTTATCCTTTAAAAATGCTCCCCCTCAACATGTGCATTGGTTTTTTAAATCATTTAGCACATGGAGGAATGAGTGCTTGCTTGAGTCCTTTAAACGATCACCTTTTTATTAGAATTTTAGAATTTAGACATCGAAAACATTGTCTAAACCGAGCCTTAAAATTCAGAATTTTAGATAAATGCTTCAACTTGTTACTTCGGTGTCATCGTTTTCTTCTGGTTTTAGATAAATGCCCCCCCTCAACATGTGCCTTTTATATTCTAAAACAATCACCATTTTATCAGCTTTGAGATTTAAATCACAATCTTTCCCCTGATCAAAAATTTCAAACCTTTTGAGATTTATGATCCCAATTCATTTTAATAGTTTAGAAAAATTTGGGGAAAGATGTGGTTTTCTTTTAAACTTTTACTGATCAGGAACATTTTGTCGCTCCCCCTCAATTTATGATGGAGAGTGTTGGTGTCAGGTTTGATAGTTTGAGAGATCTTTAAGTAAAATAAAATTTTCATTTTGAAAGATCTTTGAGTATAACGAAAGATCATACACTGACACCTAACAACAAAAACATTTGTTCACCACTTTATAATGTACAAATGGACTCATTTGATGAAATATCGTTTGAAAATATGAAATTTGAAATCACTCTCCCCCTAAATCAATGACCCAAGTCATAGATTGAGTGATAAAAATTTATGAAAAATTGAGTTCGGTTGATTTTCAAAAATTTTCGTCCGATTTATTTTCAAACAATGTTACCACCATGTGAAATACAAATATTTTCCAGAAGAATCTTTAGAATGAAAAAATTTTGTATATGTGGAAAACGTGGGGGGGGGGGGGTGAATACATTTCCGTTTCAAACATAAAACTTTTGTATCAAATATAGTATAAACCATTGCATTTGCTAATCTCGAAGCGAGGATGCATTTAACGCATTACGACATGTAAGGCCAACCCCTTAATATCACATAAGATTCCGCAAGATTAATGGTTCATTATAAATCAAGTTTACCATTATTAGTCCAGTTTCTTTTTCTTGATCAAGCGTTTCATAATATGTAAAGTGTTAAATATAGTTTATGACTATATGAAAGACCAAGTATGCATCACAAACATAAACATCAACCACATAGACAATCAACAATATAAAACAAGAATAAAAGTAAAGCGATAAGTAAAAGGATACACAAACCAACACGGATTTATAGTGGTTTGATCCAAGGCGCTCTCGCCTACTCCATCTACAGAGTACCCGACTTCGAGTTACTTCACTAGATCAACAAACTCCATTCTCGCGGAGAAAACCTTACACAACGTCGATTGCCTACACTTTATCCGGTACAAGGCTAGACACCGAGTTCTTCCACGAGGTAGAACCAAATCTATCACAACGTCGCCTACACTTTATCCGGTACAAGGCTTGATACCGGGTTCCTCCACGAGGTAGAACCAAACCTATCACAACTTCGCCTACACTTTATCCGGTACAAGGCTAGATACGGTTCCATTACAAAGGAGGAACCATTACCCGACCAACACGACACATCTATGACACCCGTTATGTTTTGTGGCCCAACATAACAAACCTTGTGTTTTATGGCACAAACACATAAACCATCTCATCTAGTTATAGATACAAAAATATGATACTAGACAATATCTAAGATAATGTGTCTAATGGATATGAAATCCTAAACCAAACATCAAGAACACAAAGCATGATGTAGTTAGTCTTCCATGAATGAAGATGAAAAGTTTCCCAAGCTTGTTGTAGAAGATCTTCATGTGATTGTATGCTTGTGATGGGTGATCACTTCAGTAGGTAAGGATGCAAGATCTCTAGGCTTGCTTTGGAGGATCACTTCAGGAGTATGCTTACAACAAATGAAAGTTAGAAGCATTATGATCATATGAGATGAGGGTGGTTTACATGTTTCCTAATGATCTAAGTATGTTAGAAATGGTGGAGAGAAAGTATGTGTGAAAGTATCAAAAAATATGGTGAGAAGTGGTTTGCTATTTATAGGCAAAAAGACCAAGACAAGCTTCTGCCCCAAGGATCCCTTCTGAGAGGGATCCGGCCCTTGTAATCCAAGGGATCCGTGGGCAACTAAAGGGATCCGAAGACACTCCTCATTATTTGGGTTATGGGTAATGGATCATGGGTCATGGACTTTGGGTCATGGGTACCCAACTAGATACAATGTATCTAGTGAATGCGTTATGGCCTTTGGGTCATGGGTCATGGTCATGGGTTACGGATTATGGTATTTACCCAACACATTTACTTATGTTTATGTATTTTATAAAATGTAAGTAACCAAGATTACTTAAGTGTTTTATAAAAATGGTTAATTATGGGTTTGATCATAACGCAACATAACAAACATGTACGAACCTGCGTTGTAGCATACAGGGTCTTGAGTCATCGAGAGGTGTTGAAAGTATGTTGAGACGAAATATATTACAAGTAACTTATACATTCTACGTTATGTATTACAAGTTACATGTTTGTCATCAACAAAACAAACGAGACTGTATAGATTAAATATCGAAATATTTGCACTAACAATCTCCCCCTTTTTGATGATGACAAAATATATGTAAACGTAATAGAGAGGTAAAATGGCAAAGTTTACTTGTGTCCGTACTTCCTATACATTACCTTCTCCGTTTACACTCTTCTCCCCATTTTGTCCGAAACAAAAGGGTGTCCTTGGAGTTTAAACATAATTTCTCCCAAGAATGGTGAGTTTGCATCATCCCTAGTGAAGTTAAATTGAAAACACCTTATTGCTCCCATTGTTGTACAAAATTGGCACACCACGCCAATACCTTCAACACGAAACACTAATGGAGGAAGAAGAATTATCAACAAGATTCACTTCAATGGTCTTGATGATGATGTGCTTAGCAACTCACCTTGAGCTTACGTGCTTCAAGAGGTGGTGATCTCGCCTTTAAGAGGAACCTAGAGAATCACACAAAAAAATACATAGAAAGATCATTTGAATTATAACCATTGTTGCCAACGGATCAATGGATCAAAATTTTGAGGCTTAACCTACATCAAGGTTAGTGTTAAGGAATGAGAAAAAAATATATGATAAGAAAGAAATCTCCCTTTTGTTGAAACATTAAGGAATTTTGAAGAATGAATGTGTGCATGCTCCCCCTTGATGGTTGCTCCCCCTTGGTAAGGGCGTCAAGTATTTTAGGAAGCTAAGACAAAAGTATTGTAAAATTTGCAATGTTTTTGCTTTGACGAAAGCTCCCCTTTATTTAGGGCGTCAAGTGCTCCTAGTGTGTTTTGAAAATCTACAAAACAAAAAATTAGTGAAAAATATATTAGTGGTTGGACGAGTAAGTCATATGATGTACTTTGTAGATGCTCGACGGAAGCTCCCCCTTGCTCGAGGGCATCAAGAAGAACCTACAAAAAATAAGTAAATCTCGTCCGAAGACAAGTGTGCCATATACAAACCCATGTATATGAGTGAACCTACAAAGAAAAAATTAGTGTAAAATTTCGTCCATATATAGATGAGAATCCCATACACATCAAAGTGTATATATATGAACCTACAAAGAAAGGATTAGTGTCAAAAAGAAAATAATCCTATTACTTGCATCATCGTGGTTGGTTTAGAGGTTGTAAGGTTGTTCAAGGTAAGAAAATAAATGTATTTGGGGATGAGACACATTTCATTACGAAATTCACTTGGCTTTTGACAACATAGATGTATGTGGAGGTGATGAGAGGTCAAGTTTTACTAGGCCTTGGACACGGTGATAATGATAGAAATCATCATTATGACTTAGAGGTATTGAAGTCGTTTTAGAGGTGATGAGAGGTCAAGTTTTACTAGGTAATAAAGTGACTCAAGAGTAGCAAGGGATGGTGATGAAAGGTATCAAGGTGACTCTTTTTGTTGACACGGTTGATGACTCAATAGAGGTGGTAGACATGATGACTTTGTGAGTAGTGAAAAAAGTGGAGGAAGATGGTTAGGATGATGCAAGACTAGGAATATAAAAAATGTGCGAATGAGTACAACTTGACTTGATGATGAAATCGACATTTGTCAACCTACAGGAATCCAAATTAGTTAGTACAAAAGGAAAATATTTATAGAAATAGAGAAATTGTTCACATAATATCATGAAAAGAAAAAAAAGAGAACATGTAAATAATCACATAAACACAAGTCATTTATAAGCATATAAGAAAATTATAATCCTATGTGTTAAGCAAGTGTTTGAGTGGAAAAATGAAATTTGAAATGATTATCTCAAGAGTTAATGTACCTTCTGTTCCCCAGTTCCACCAGTTCCCTCACTAGAGGGATCCGGCTAGCTTTAGTCTAGGGATCCGACAAACAAATGAGGTGAAAAAGAGATAATTGGGTTCTAGCAAGGTCTATTACTTACATATCCTAAGTTATTCAGTCCATTAAGGTGTATTACATGGCATGATACCTAAGTGGTCAAGACTAATGAGTGAGGTTTGTCAATGATGACTTTTGTGGAGAAAATGGAGTTTTAGAAACAAAAATGAGTGATCATGGATGACACTAAGTGTTTTGAGGATGGTTAATGATCATAGAGACCAGATGGTGATCAAAGGAAAATTTAGAAAATTCCTTAAAAATCACAAGAAGTGAAAAACTAGTTTTTAGAGCATTTTAAGGTAGAGATGACTAAAATCAATTTGTCAAAATTAAGAGAAATATCAAACTAGGTGTTTTGAGATGAGAGGAGCAATGTGTAAACATTGGAGCAAAAATATGCTGAGTTTTGAAGTAATGATAAATCAAAAATACTTTAAATGTGATCCTAAGTCATCCATGAGTGAATGTGAGATCAACTGAGCCTAAGGAAAGTTTAAGTGATCCTAATGTGGCATGTTTAACTAGTCCAATAAGGTCTGGAAGGTTGGATTGATGCAAGGAGCTAAAAAGGAACTTACGTCCACGGATCCCGGATCCTTCACTTGAGGGATCCGTCTAGTTATATCCAAGGGATCCGGCGTCTAAGACAGACTTCCTTAACAGAATGGTTGCAAAATTTTGCTCTATGTTTTGAATTTTGAAACTAATGATTTCTACAGCAAGTATGCATATATACAAGTTAAGCATAGCAAGGAGAGCATGTAGAAATAACATATAGGCAATCAAATGAGATTGAGCTCACAAATAACACAGAGGTTTAGCAAACTTAACAAGCACTATTCAAGAAGCTCAAAAGCAGATTACGGTCTAGATTAGTAAATCATTTACACTAACAATGACATGCAAGGTATGTGTCCGAAGAAAAGAGCACATGATGGTGTTCAAGACAAAAGAGTTGTGAGGTGCTAGTTTAGGACAATCTAGACTATATTTAGATCCAGAAGGTGGAGTTGTTGTTTGTGGAGATGAAGGAATTGTGTTTAGAAGAGTAAGTGTTAGATTTAGAAAGGCTTGAAGCAAGTACCATTTTGTGAGTTGGTTTAAGCTAAAAGATGTTTACCTATGTGTTGGTATTGAAGATGTTAGGATTTAGAAAATCCGGTAATTAAAGACTCGGTCACCTCAAGTATATGTATTCGTTAGAAAGCTCGTAGTCGTAGTCATTTAGTGATAGTTAGTAGTTAGTTAAGTAACACCGTGGAGGACGGACGGGTCTTTACCCACTGTATGCCTGATCCACAACCCGTAGAAGGCATTTTATGTAACACGCTATAAATACCCTTTGCCTAGCAAGGCAAAGGGTTGGAGCTTTCAATATACATTTTTCTTTGTCTCACTAAAAGTTCCCAATTCTCTTCACTTTCTCTCTCTAAAACCTCACCTCATTCGAATTCTATTGTGCTTGATTATGTGTTTGTGAAAACCAATATGTTACATGATACGCGTACAATGCGCGTTCGGGGTCAAAGGAAACTTCCTTTTCTTTGAGCAAGTTTTTCAACCAGCTAGGCAGTGAACCTAATCATTGTAGTGTAGTATTAGGGTAAGCCTCGGGGATTGATATCGTTCTCTAGGGGAATAAGAATGCTAGTGAGAAATTTACTACGCTAAGGTTGAGGTTGAGGAAGATTATTTTTTTATCTTTTTATATTTTTTTAGAAAACTAAAGGTAAAATCTTGGGGTTTGGATTTGGGGGTGGTACTTCTACCGATTACTCTACTTTTCTAATTATCTAATCTAAGGGGTAGTCTATGTCTATTGAAGTGTGCTCGTATGATGATTAAAGATGTGTCTACCTAGATACTATTACTCCCTAGGTATCTTTTATTGGTGGTTGAATTGTCACGTCCTTATTCTTAATGCGTTGTGTTTTCTAAGGTCGTAGGGTGTGCTTTTATCCCTAACTCTTTGAGACTACCTTAAGGTTAATGACTACGAAATCTTTAGGATTCATAAACTTAACACTAAGGTTATCTTTGGATGTTTAGCCTACAATTCCGCTAGTAACTATAAACTAAGGTTCACAAAGATTACTCAAGCATTACAAACACAACGATGGCCTCATGCACTCCTAGGCCAATTACAATTAAGATAAGAGACAACCAATCAATAATTAATAACTAGGTTTCATAGATCAAAGCAAACACACAAGTAAATTAGATGGACATGTTAAACATGCAAGCATACACACATTCAATTGAAGACATAATTAAATCAAGGGAATAAATAACTTATCTCGATATAAAATAGGGTATGAGAACCCTAAAATACTGTCCAAACCGGACTACAATCGTTTTAGGTTTTTACTCCACAAGTCTACCTCTCTAAAAAGTCGAAAATCAAATTCTATATATAGTTTTACAAAGCGTGTGGTGTCACTTTGTAATTATGCCGTCAGATCGCCGCCATTAGGGTTTCGTCTTGGCCAAATCAACTTCGGGACGGCGTTACATTATGGTTGTGACACCGATAGATCTTGATCATGATGTCAGATGCGAATGCGGATCTAGGTTGTCACACCCCAAAATTACTGTTTTTGTGGAATTAAATTCACGGGGATGACTGTCATAGCATCACAATCGCAGTTATATTGAGCGACCTAAATTAATGTCGTTTGAAAAGAACATCGTTTGATATATTAAAACATTCAGAGTTACAAAGATAGGTCCCAAATGAAAGTTACTATGTGCAGAAAGTAAGTTTGGTACAAGTCAAGCGATTTTTTAAAGTGTATAAATCCCATGAAAGACGCATCGTCACCGCGACTCTATGATATGTCCACATGCATGCCATGAAGTATATGCCTTAGTTACCTGAAAATACATTTCTAAAAGTGTCAACACGAAGGTTGAGTGAGTTCATAGAGTTCATGAAAATGTTTATCGACTACCACAAGTATAAATTATGTATGACAATGTCGTCACAAAAATGATACAAATGCTATAAGTCCATGACACGGCTTGATGTTATTTAGCCCCATGAGTGTTTTGCCAAACAACTCAAATAATGATTATGAAATGAAATGCCTCCATGCGGTTTGGAATCCACCAACCCGGATGGAGGTGTCACCCTCGATAGATCTATCCACTCACTCACGCTTCTATGAAATTAACGGTTCATGTTCATGAAATGGGGACATTTAACTGGCAATGTGGTAACTTAAGCAATGTAATGAATTTGATATACTTGGCATCGTAATAAAAATGATGTGCAATGTATTCTCCCCCGTAGGATTGAAATAAGTAAAAACTTGAATAAATCGGGGCTATGAAAACTCACTTGTTGCAATGATTATGATGATATAATGGCAATCTTTGAAATGTAGCAACCTCTGACCATGACCTATTATGAATGATATGTTCTAATGTAAATCATGAAACAATGTCGTGCATGCAAATCCACATGTAATCTATACCACATGTACGTTTGAAAATAATGTTTATCGTCGAAATATATGGTTATGACATCTTGTCATGTTATAAAATACTTTACAAGTATTTACGTTGAAATGATATCCTACGATAATCATTTGGTGATTTATGATGAAATTATAACTTTTAGAGTAGGTAAAATAATGTCGTTGAAATTTCATGAAAGTGACAAAACGGCCTTGAAAAGCTAGTCGTAAAATGGTGCACGTCGAGCGTTAGGAAACGAACTCAACGGTTTTGGGAAGCTTGTATCATTATCTCAATGTTTTAGTGTTTAAGTTTCCATCCTAGAGGTCTCGATCACGGAGAAACATATAGGTTAAGTATGGTACTTGTGTCCAAAATATAGTTTAAGGGTGGTTTTCGGCAAAGTTTAAGTGACTATATTTCATTCGTTACAACTCCGCTTGACAAACGGTTGGACATTTTGGAAAATATGCTTGGCGAAATTACTTTTACTAGAAGACATCACGTTATAAAATGTACTACGTCAAGGTTAAAAACGACCCTCAACATGGTCCTTGTTTTGCCGTAATACTTGTCTATTAGAAATTTAGTAGTTTTTCTTATATAATAAAGTTACGGCAACTTTGTTAAATCGCGTGTAATTTAATCGTTACAAGTCCGTTTTCTACGTTTTATATGTCCTCGGAATCGTATCAAGGTATACTAATATATTTTTTATAAGTCGACACAATTTATAACGCTTAAGACTCATTTTTGACTCGTAAAAAGTCGAGATTACATGCTGAATTTTCTGAAACAAATATTTTTCGTCGTCAAACTTGAAAAATTCATAACTTCTTCGTTATAGCTCCGTTTTAATCCGTTCAAGTGGCCACGTTTTCGTTTTAAAGTGTATTTTCTAAATATCTAGCCCAAAATATTTTACCAACTGTCGGATTTTCCAGATTTTCAAAATATGGACAGACCCTTATATATAGTTGTCGAAATGAGTTTTTATCGCGCAAAACCTATTCTAACCAATTCAAAACAACTCCGAAGCTACTCAAATCCTACCATACACCTTCTTAAGGTGTCATGGGTTCCTAGAAATCACCAAAAATAATATATAACAAGGAGTAATTATAGGATGACTTATATATACATAACTCTTAAAATCATTGAAAAAGTGGTATAAACCTCATGAGACTTGCATGTTTTCTCAAATAAAATGAAATGACCATAAAAATGAATATGAAATATGCTCATGTAAATGAAAAGCTTACAAGTAACTTGATGAGGTTATGAGAACAAAGGGTTTTTCCTAATCACCCAAGGTTTATATTGCAAAACCTTAACAAGAGTGATACTAGTGTATGTAAAACTTGATTAGAGAAAAGTTTATGAAATCCTTCTTGGTCCCCTTGGATGGCCGGTTTGCAAGAGAAGAGAGAAAGGAAAATGAGTTTGATCTTTTACTTGAGAAAATGAAGTGAATGTGTTGTATGTTTTTGAGATATTTAGAGTATAATATAATTAACTTGTAAGATATTTGGCAAATAAATGACTCGCCCCCCCTCCTTGTCGACAAGGGGGGTATTAGTCATGGGTAATACATTTTTTTTTTCATTAAGTATGTATAAGTATAATTACTTGTAAGTTAATTGAAGTTAAGTGTTGAATTGTATACACATTTGAGTATATAGGGTAGCGTTAGTTAAAAATAAATTTTCACGGGTCAAGATAAAATATATTGAAGTCATAAAAATTATAAAAATACATTTCTTGCAAAATTTGAGTGAAATAATAATAACCGTGTAGTATTTAAGAAAACCGTCGTAATTATATAAATATAACAATTTATACACAAAATAAATTTAAAACACTGGGTAAACTCATAATATTATTTTTATAAACTTAATATAAGTATAAAAATATATCAGGATAATTTTTGGAAGTAACGGATCAATTGTTCAAAATAATTAATCACGCGATAACGTTTATTTAATATGAAAATTATACGTTTAACGTAAAATGTAAAACCATGCATGAATTAATATGATGATAATGATGTTAATGATATGTAGACTAAACTTAGTCTATATGAAATGTCCTCAATAAAATGTTCATGAATTCGCAGCTAAACCATTAAGGTTACGCGAATTTGATACTCGTAAACGTAATTTACGATAAATGATGAAATAGTGAAACTTTTAAAGTTTGTAAAATGACCTGAAATTACGAGTTGTCACATAGGTCGTCTGAGTAGAAAAGTCTTCGTGACACCCTACTCTTCAAAGCCTGACGGCGTCAGGTGTAAAATAGCAATTTCGCTACTGTGTCGTCACAAAATCGAGGGGGCGTGCCTGTTTGGGGCCGTCGGGTGCATTTCCAGCAGCTTGAGTGTCTTGATCTTTACTTTAGCCATTTTCTTTACATATTCACTCCTTTTCGTCCAAATAAGCATCATTCCAGCATTTTGCCTTCAAGAGATCTAAAAGTGAAAAGAAGCGAAATTAAGCGATGCCGGATACAAAAGTGGGCGATTAAGGGCTTGAATGACCCCTTAAAAGTGTACGTTTTAAATCCTTATCAAATATCCCTACACTTGGTATTTGCTTGTCCTCAAGCAAATGTTCTTTTGGCCCATCAATTTATAAGTTAGGGGGCATGAAGCATTGGTTTAACATAATTCACAACAATTATAAGCCCCGAAAAAGTCATAACAAGCACAGAAATTATATACTAGCACCTCACAAGTGGTGTTTGGATACTCTCATCTCTCGGGTGTATATGAAATATATCAAATTGGAAATGGAAGATAAACACTCATTAACCGGTCATAGTACATAGATTACCATAGGCTTGAGACTAGATCAAACCTCCACCGCTTTGGCGTAAACACCTAGGAACAACTATCTAAGAGGTCTTTTAAAGGGTTGTAACGTTAGGCTTACAGTAGGGAAAACAAATGGTTTGATTGGATAGACGATTTAGTGGTGGCAAGTCAAAAATCTTTTGTTACAAGCATGAAAAGAATGGCGTTGCTAAGCCAAGACTCAACTCTCTAAACTCTAGATAACTTTGAAACAAACATACACAAATATAAAGATAGATGTAGGATGGTAGCCCGTATGTTTTTTTTTCAACACTCTTTTTTTCTTTTTCTATTTTTTCTTTTTTTTCTTTTTTTGATTTTTTTTTCCATACACTTTTACTCTACCATCCTCTACGATAACATCAAAATATAAGGGATTTATAGGCACATCCCTACACTTGAGTTTTTATTACTCTAACACTAATTTGACCCGAATTGAAAAGATCAAAACACTTGGAGTACATTATTACGTAAATAAAGGAAATTTGAATTTAACGTTCTTTCCCATCACTCCATAAAATTTAACTTTACCCATGAGTCCCAATCGTCCCAAAACTGTGTACAAAAGATATGACTCGACTTAGCAATCATGCAAGTAACTAGATAATTGAACTAAGGGTTTCGTATGATAACAATAATGCACTAAAAGTGAGTGCATACAAGGTAGGCTAAGGCGATTTGGGTGTACATTTGGGGGTGGATTGTAAACAATGCTCTTCATTAATATTTCGGAGAACCGAAACATCACGAGAACCGCGAAAAGGATAGGCTCCGAAGGGTTAACTAGGGATATCGTGTACTAAAGATGGGTACAACGCAAGGGTGTGGGGGAATTACTCAACCGATGTGGAAGAATTAATTATAATACGGGTATCAAACAAGGGTTATCTTAATGCCTCTTATCATTTAGTTATTCCTAACTACACAAGTGTAGTCTCACAAGCGATCTCGGAATGCATCACAAAACAAGTTCTAGAATCTATTATACTACTGGTACACTCTCGAAGCATTAAAGGTGAATGCTTTAATTCCTATAAAACTATGGGCGAACCTCACATTTTTGGGGTGGAATTTGAGTGGTAAAGGGTTTTTGTGCTAGTCATATAACTTCCTATCCATGAGACGCTTTATTAAGACTAAAGACCCACTCCCACATGTCATGAAAAAATTTAAATTTGGTGCCAAAATTACCCTAACTGATATTTCTCATAGCTTATTACACAAATGAAATAGGACAAGACAAATAATCAAGGATAAGCATAGTTTCAAAGTTCCCGTTTTATTCTCCCTCCCTACACTTAAACTGAACATTGTCCCCAATGTTCCCGAAAATATCAAAATTATGATAACGGAAAGTAATTAAAAGAGAAAGAAACTAGTACTCCCCTGATTAGCTCGGTAGGATCCGTGTGAAGTAGTGGTTAAATTCTCTCCCAAGAAGAATGTATCGTTAAAGCTCCATCCAATACTATGTTTCTTCTTCTTGATAAATAAAACACGCACACTTTAAGAAAATAGACTAAACTTAAGCAGCGTAAAATCGTGGTAAAACTACATATGACTCTACTACACTAGGATATAATGCTTGTGGAATGGATGTTTCAGAGTTTTCGGAAAATTAAGACTGAGAATTTCCAAAAATTTATAATTAACACTGAAAGAGAGAAAGTTATAAGTCAAGTTTACGCTCCTCCTGACGCCGTCGGTTATCCCGAAAGCGGTCTGCTGCGATTTTCTGGAAAAATTACATCTTTAGAATCTGGAAAAATTCCTGCAAAACATCCATTATGACTCGATACAAGCATTTGACTCTAATAAACAAACATATATATCTTTTTCAATAATCGTAGTTCTCATGTTCACGTTCTTTGAAAGCGTGTGTAATCCTCCCTACACTTATCCTTTTTGTAAAATACCTTTATATGTAATTAAGACGAGGTTAAAGACAAAATAAAGCATTTTCACAAATTCAAACATGAGAATAAACAATTAATGAAAAGATATATGACACACAAACAAGCAAACAATTAAGCATGAGTTGCCTCCCACGAAGCGCTTTTCTTTATTTATGAGTCTTGTAGCTAGACTCGAAGTCGTGCCCCTACGTGACTTCATTGTCGTCACCTTCTTCCTTATGACGGTCTCTATTGGGGTTTTCCATGTTATAGTAATGCTCTATTATGCATCTTTCTAAGAATTCATCTTCTCCCCAATCGGTTCTATACTCCGGTCCTAGTTTCAAGCAATCCTTATAAAACCCAAAATTTTTATCCATAACATAATCTACTCCTCTCTCTCCTTATCCTCCTCATTCCTATAGTAGACCGATAGCTTAAGTTCTTTTTCATCATCGGATAATGATGAAAATTTCTCAATCTTAAAGGGCATTTGGTAAGCTACATCATCGGTCTCATCCTTGAATCTCACTATTCCTAACGACGGATCATAAGGCATCCCGGTGTTCTCTATGAAAGGCTTTCCTAGAATTACGTGGGATAAGCTAGGATCTATGGCCGTACTAATATCCTCCACAATTATGAAATCCGTAGGGTACGTGAAACTACCTACATAGACGGGCAATCCCTTAACTCTACCAAGGAAATTACAACATAACATCACCATATCCACACCAGAACAAAGAACAAAGAACAATGATAAATGAAGACGTCAAAGCTGAAAACTTCAAAGAAAAACAAGATCCTCACATTGGGGAGATTGTTGGAATCAAGACACTTCTTCTCACAAGAAGAAGAATGTCGAGGGAAGAGCGTCAAGGCAACTATTACATTCAAGCACCAACAACTTTTCAAGATTACTGAAGTCATTAATTACCAACACTTAGGGGGAGATTGTTGGAATCACTCCTAACTCATATTTCAAGTGTTAGTAATCAATATGTAATAGGTTGCTTAATTAGGCTTTTATGTTAGTTATAAATGGCAAGGCTTATGTAGAAAGCCCATAGGCCTTGGCCCAAGCCCAATAATGAGTAAGGGACTAGACATGTTGCCCTAGCTCCATTCCCTTATAAATACTCTTGTAAACCTTCCTTGAAAGGTTGGTTGTTCATTTCACATCAAATCCTACGCATAACATTTCTATATTCATACGTGTGTTTGTGTGTGTTTGTTCATCCACTCTATCTCTTCTCTATTTCATACATATTGATGCTTGTGTTACATTATGGTGACCTAACACATGTTTATTGTTTCTACACATTTAATGCACCGGGTTGTGATAGTGTGCAGGTTGAGCAGGAAGAACAAGTAGAGAAGATCTTGGCTAGATTAAAAAAGCAAAGATGATGAGAGCAATGGACATGATTAAAGATGTCCATAAGGAGCCCGATGATGGTGGCAGGAGTCTAACTTTAAAGACTATGGAAATAAAGAAAAGTTCTTGTCGGGAGACTACCCGGCCTTATATTCAATCTTGTTAAGACCTTTGGACATTTTTTGTTAGGTTTTAGGATTTGTAGTTTGGTTTGGATTGTTTGGTATCAGTTTTTGGAGGTATCTACAACAATGGAGGTCAAGTGAAGGCTTGTAACGAGCCGTAGAGTTGAGACTATTCTGGGATTGACTAATAGAAGGTTTCTACGGCGTAACCTTGTCACAGAGGTTACGCCGCAACCTTCCCCAGGCTACAAGAAAAACAACATATCAACTCTTCTACAGCGTAACCCCATCGATGAGTTTACCCAGGTTTAAAGGTCACAATATCAATCAATAAGGTTCAATAATAATAAGGTCTAATAACGATGAGACAATGACAATATATAAATAACAATGATTCCAAAGAGTCATCACAATGGGGTTCTAACAATGAAGCAATATCCGCAAAAAGTGAAAAGCCATTTTATCAATTCACTAAGGATGGAAATGAACCAACAAAATGAACGGAAGGATCAATAATCCGTATCAATGATCAAGCGACTCATATCTATAAGTGCTAGCCAAGAATCCGTACCTTAGTTGATCACATGTTTATTCAATGCCCAACTTATACCACGTCAATGATCTACAATAATTTATGAACTATCTATATCTATACTACTTATAATGCATTTAGCACCTTCTCTCTTCCAATTTTTTAAGATTTCCATTATATAGATTTTAAGCAAATACAACTACTTAAGCTATATGTACAATTACTTTATGCATAAACACCTACACATATTGACTGGTCAACATTTGTAATTAATGTCATATTTAAAACACACATTTGATAAAAAGTATAATTTATAAAACACAATGTACAAACTATTTGAAGCACAAATACAACTAAAAAACACTATTCAACACATACAATTAATACACTATTTAATTTACCCCTTCACTAAAATATACAACCATTTAACCACAATATACAATCTAATCAAACTACTAAGCCAAGCATTTAAAAATAAAGCCATTAGGTTGCCCTTGAGAGTTAGTCGACTGGTTTAGTCGCCGCTGCGCCGACCAAGTCGCCACCATTGCAACATGAGGGTCGAACTGAGTCGGTCGGCTCCAAAATTGATGAATGGTGATTTTGCTGAAGGAAAGAATCAAGATTTTGTTTGTGGTAGCTTCGGTTAACAGGAGATGAATTATTTCAATGGTATAACTAAAGTTATTGTTATTTGTAATTTAATTGTTTAATAAAAGTATTGCCGCATAACATTACATTGTCAAAAAATATATTTACAGGGTACCCGTCACCGCATCGCGCGAATACCCTGCTAGTTATTATTAAATTAACTAGCTACTGATTAGTATAAGTTCTGATCATTTTAACAAATACATTAATTTACGCCATTACTCATTTACCTTCTCATAATAATCTATTTAGAGAATTACAATCTCATGTTTAATTTTTAATTACTTATGCAATTTACAATAATGCTATTTTCTCTTATGTCATATATTTCATTTTTATTTTTTTATTTTGTTATTTATTTTTGGTAACCATGATTTCCCGACCTTTGGCCAATTAATCCACGATAAACAAGTTGTATCTTAGTACTTACTAAACCATGGCCAAATAACTAAGTTCATTATAATCTAACACGATAACAAACACTACATTAGTTTATACTAGAACCCTAAACTTGTTCATGAGACCAAAGTTTAACCGCAACTCATGTGATCTTATATGGCATTGTACGTTTCTTATTAAACAGTTAATTATGAGTCAGTTATGTAATACTCTATATGATTTATGCACGGTAATTTGCCTACATGATATTACTCAATCCCTTGTATGTGTACTATTTAATTCTTGCTTCTAAATAAGTTTTTATTTAATCATTTACATAACAATTTAATAGCTGAGTACGTTACTATGTGTGTCATGTTTCGATTCATACTATACGACTAAGGTTTGAGTTTTACCTTCAAAATCAAAACGAACACAAAAGCAAGAGCACGAGCACGAACACAACGGAAACACCAACACGAACACAAAACCAAAAATATAGTAGGTAACCTCCTGTAACCTTATTTTCAGTTTTGATTAAGAAACTGAAACTTGTTGCCGTATGTAGTATTTCGTTTAATATATTTTTAGGGTTATGGTCATTGACGGAGCTAGTAGGGGGGCTGGAGGGTGCTCGCCCCCCCTAACCGGCTCAACTGCCTTAGATATATATATGAGAGTAACCACCTTAGATTAGTTTCATTTAAATGAAAAAGCAAAGAAAGAAAAAATAGCTGTAAATTCCGGCCATAATGACGGAAAAGATGAAGTGATTAGGTGAGAGAAATTAAAAAGTGATAAAGCCTTGGTGCTTTGAAGTATACAGCTGGAAAAATGTGTACTGTTTAATATATACACAATATAAAAAATCATAATGACATATATACCCAATTTAAACATTATATTTGTCGTATTTACCCATTTCATTTTAAAGCTAGTTAAAAATTAAGTTGTATTTATTAATTTACCATTATACCCTACTTGTATATAACTAAGAAAGTGAAAGTTACCTTCAAGCAAATCATCATCTTTACGTGACCTATGTAACAAGTTGTAAAATCTACTATAACCTTTTTTCCTAAACTGTTATATTTTTTTCTTACGTGTATGTTAGTAAACCTCATCACCACTTTTGACTCATTTGTATGATTGTATAAAACGATAGTAATTAGATTTGTATATGTAAACCAAAGAACAAACTTCTACCTAAAGTCGAAATGAGTAAACTGAGCTACTAATTATTTCATTAAACAATAACCCAGGTTAATATTCTTATATAGTTCTGTGATCATTTTTTACGTAGCAACTATATATTCATTTAAAATTCGGAAAATTTTGAATACATCGTTCTCATAATATAAGCCAAGTTAATTATTCTTGTTGTTTGATGAAGCAACTTATGAACCATAGGGGTCAACATCTTTTTTTTTTTTTTTTTTTTTTAACGGCGAGTTAGTAGTTAGTGATCCGAGCACACAGTGATATCCAATTGGGCAGTATGCAAGCCTCGAACCTTTCTCCTTATGGGATAAACCCCACCCCTGCTTCTATTTATTTCGGGCCCCTGAAAGTCCATGGTGAGACTCGAACCTGAGACCTCTCCAAGGAAACCTCCCCAAGATTACCTTTGGTGGCCAACTGAGCTAGCCCAGTTGGTTTAGGGGTCAACATTTATTGATGCTACCATGTGTAAAAAAAGTTGTTAACACTACTGATTCTTATTATCTACTGATTAAGAGTTAAATTACACGCATATATTTGAGTTCTACTATTCGACACTTACTCGTATAAGTGATTAACCCATCTCGAAACACCTAAATTAAAAGAAGAAAAAGGGCAGGAATGTTTATCACTTATTAAGAAGGGTATAATGAGAATTTAATAATGTGAATTATTTTTTATTAGTTTTATAATCTAATGGGTAAATTTGACAAATATGAAGTGTATGTTGGGTATATATGACATTATTATTTTTGGTTGGGTAAATATGACATTATAGTATTTAAAGTGGGTATATATGGAATTCACCCTATTTTTTTTTATATGTGTCACTAGGAGGCTAGAACTAGATTGAAGCATTCAATGTATTTTTTTTTGTAGTTTAATATAAAAATAAACTTTTCTTATGCTATAAAAAATTTGTTTGTGTGACATATATTTGACATTTTTTTAGTTTATCTAACATGTTTTGTATAAAAACGCCCCTTAGTCACTATGAAGTTTTTATTATCTCTATAATACTTGTAATTATAGCATTTAAATTCACGCAATATTACGTTTTTTTTTTCTAACTATTTGCGGTAGCTTGACCCAACTCGATATTGGACCCGTATGTCGAACCGTTCAAGCTTCGATCCAGCTTCTAAAACAACGAATTGTATGCTTTTACCCAAAAACAAAGTTGAGCCCCCCTCAACGCAAATTTCTTGCTCTGTCCCTGGTTATGGTGTTGTGTAGTTATCATTTTATGTACTGAGATCTAAAGGATGAGGTTAACTCGAGAATACCGACATTACATGTGAATTTTTTTACTAGGTGAATTTTTTCGACGAGTAAATTACATGCATGGTCCTTATGGTTTGCCCAAAGTTTCATCTATCGTCCTTAAGATTTTAAAGTTGCATAAACAGTTCCTAACTTTGCAAAGAATAACACTCGTGGTCCCTTTTCTAACTGGTATTAAGTGGATTTTGTTATCATTTACACGTTTAGCCCTTTTGGTTAACGACCGTTGAAATGATAACGAAATCCACTTAACACCAGTTAAAAAAAGACCACTTAACATCAGTTAAAAAAGGGACCACGATTGTTATTTTTTGCCAAGATAAAAACTGTCCATGTAACTTAAAACTTTTAGGGACAACAGATGAAACTTTGAGCAAACCACATGGACCATCCATGTAATTTACTCTTTTTTGACCATATCTCTCCCAAACGGTTAGGTGTGATTTCAAATAGCTTTTCCTATTTTATTATCCTTAGCATTTATATTTTATAATTTACAGTACTGACTAATCCTTACTATTTTTGTTTGCTTTTATTCGGTTTTGCAATGTAAATTTTTAAGGGTATTATTATTATTATTTTTTTTGGTAACCATGATTTTTATCTTTTGATCGATTAATTTACGGGATTTGAACCCACCATCAAACAGACTCAAACCAGATAAAACCTTTCACTTTCAAGAGGTTGGTGTGATCACATAAGATTGTTTGCACCTAACACAATCCACGTTTCAAATATCCCAAGTTTTTGTCTTTCTAATTTGACAACTATAATAAAGAGAGTACACAATTCTCCTTTTTTGCAAAAATAGGGACCACTTAACATCACTTAAAAAAAGCACCACGACTGTTATTTTTTGCAAAAATCGAAACTGTCCATGCAACTTAAAACTTTTAGGGACGACAAATGAAACTTTGAGCAAACCACATGGAGCATCCATGTAATTTACTCTTTTTTGACCAAATCTCTCTTCCAAAAGCTAAAGATACGCAACATATTTATTCGATACAGACGATCTACACAACGAACTTTGAATATTACCAGTCTACGCAAAATACTTTTAAATTTGTGAATAATATACGCAAGATTACCGGGAACTAACGGGTTACCAGCTTTGAAAAGTTACAAAAATGGTCATGTGGTTTGCGTTGACTTTCACCGATCGTCCATTGACTTTTTTCACTTAAAAAACTTACGATAATGGTACTTATGGTTTGCGTTGACTTTCACCTTTAGTCCCTTGTCTTTTTTAACCTATAACTCTTTGAGTTAATTACATAAATCGTCATGGTCTTTTTTTTTCACTTATAAATCTTTGAGTTAATAACATATACGTTTTTGGATGTTTTGTACGTTTTCATCCATTTTTATACATCGTCGTCCGTTTTTGTACGTTTTCGTCCATTTTTGTACATCTTTATACATTTTCATCCGTTTTTATACGTTTTCGTCCATTTTTATATGATTTTTGTACGTTTTTATACGTTTTCGTTCGTTTTTTATGTTGTCGTCTGTTTTTGTACATTTTCGTCCGTTTTTGTATTAAAGCTTTTAAATAGACGAAAGTGTATAAAAACGGATGAAAACGTACAAAAATAGTATAACGGATGAAAACGTATAAAAACGGATGAAACGTAAAAACGTACAAAAGTTGTATAAACTGTTTAAAACGTATAAAAACGTATAAAATCATACAAAAACGTATAAAACAGATGAAAAACATATAAAAACGTACATAAACAGGCGAAAACGTACAAAAACGGATGAAAACATATAAAAGTTGTATAATACGTACAAAAACGTATAAAATAGATGAAAACATATAAGAACTTTAAAAAAGACTTACAAAAAAAGGACAAAAAATGGATGAAAACGTCTAAAAACGTACAAAAATCGTATATAACATACAAAAACGTATTAAAAACTTAAAAAAAACGTACAAACACGGACGAAAAAACGGATGAAAACGTATAAAAACCTACAAAAAAAACGGACGAAAATATAAAAAATAAACGAAAGCATCTACAAACGTACAAAAGTCGTATAAAAACGGACGAAAGCGTATATGTAATTAACTCAAAGATTTATAAGTGCAAAAAAAAAAAGAAAAAAAAAAGAGAGACCAGGACGATTTATGTAATTAACTCAAAGAGTTATAAGTGAAAAAAAAGACAAGGGACTATAGGTGAAACCCAACTCAAACCATAAGGACCATTACCATAAGTTTTTTAAGGGAAAAAAAAGTCAAGAGATGATCGGTGAAAGTCAACGCAAACCACAAGGACCATTTCTGTAACTTTTCAAAGTTGGTAACCTAGTAACCTTCTAGTCTCCGGTAATCTTGCGTATTGTTCACAATTTGAAAGTATTTTGCGTAGACTAGTAATTTCCAAAGTTTGTTGCGTAGATCGTCTGTTTTGAATAAATATATTGCGTTATCTTTAGCTTTCACCCTTATACATTATAGAAAAAATTACACGTTTGGTCCCTATGGTTAGCTCAGATTTCATGTTTAGTCCCTAAGTCGTTTTAATTACACCAGAGATACCTATTTTTGAAACCTTGCACTCATTTAGTCCCTATTTTGGATGGACCATTAGTTTCTTCGTTAAGTGCTTGCACCGTTAGTCCTTCCGTTGATAATTTTTGCACCGTTAGTCCTATTTTTTCAAATAATAGTTTTCGCCAGTTAGTCCCTCCGTTAATAATAGTTTTCGCCCGTTTTTTACGTTTTGTCCGCTTTTATCCGTTTTCGTGCGTTTTTATCCGTTTCCCCCCGTTTTCTTATGTTTTTGGTCCATTTTTTTACGTTTTTATCCGTTTTGGTCATTTTTTGTTCGTTTTTATCCCGTTTTGTTTACTTTTTATCCGTTTTTATCCGTTTTCATTTGTTTTTTATCCGTTTTAGCACATTTTTTAACATTTTTATATGTTTTCGTCTATTTTTTTACGTTTTTATCCGTTTTTTTCGTTTTTGCCCTTTTTTGTACTTGTTTGTTTTTTATCCGTTTTCGACCTTGTTTTTTATGTTTTTGTCCGTTTCATTCGTTTTTTATCCTTTTTCGCCCGTTTTTTTTACCGTTTTTGTCCGCTTTTATCCGTTTTATTCGTTTTTATCCTTTTTCGCACGATTTTTACGTTTTATATTTTTTCGTCCGTAATTTTTAACGTTTTTGTCCGTTTTTATCCTGTTTCGCCTTTTTACGTTTTGTCTTTTTATCCGTTTTTGACCTTTTTTCGTTTTGTTCGTTTTATCTATTTTCGTTTGTTTTTTATCCGTTTTTGCCTAATTTTTCGTTTTTTGTCCGTTTTTATCCGTTTTCATTTGTTTTTTATCCGTTTTCGCACGCTTTTTACGTTTTTATATGTTTCGTCCATTTTTTTACGTTTTTATCCGTTTTCGTCCATTTTTTTTAAGTTTTCGCCCGTTTTTTACGTTTTTGTCTGTTTTTATCCGTTTTCATTCGTTTTTTATCCGTTTTCGCCCTTTTTTTTTACGTTTTTATTCGTTTTTGTCTTTTTGAACGTTTTGTTCGTTTTTTATCTATGTTTGTTCGTTTTTATATGTTTTCATCATTTTTTAAACGTTTTGTCTGTTCATCCATCTTTTACGTTTTTTCCTATTTTTTTATGCTTTCATCCGTTTTTAGGTAGCTTTCGCCCCACTTTCTACGTTTTTGTAAGGATAAAAACTGGGAAAAGTGAAAAAAGCATACAAAAACGTTTAAAAACAGACAAAAACGTAAAAAAACGGACGAAAACGTAAAGAAAGGGACAAATACATAAAAAATCATAAAAAGGACAAAAACACATAAAAACGTCGCAAACGAATAAATAAGGATAAAACGGACAAAATGTAAAAAATGGCGAAAATGGATAAAAACAAACGAAACGGATAAAACGTAAAAAAATGTCAAAATGGATAAAAATAGAAAAAACCCTAAAAACGGCGAAAAACGGAAAACGGTTAAAAACGTAAAACGAAAACATATAAAATGTAAAAACGCGCGAAAACGGATAAAAGCTACTATCACCCTAAAGAGCCGTATCCGTCGAATGAAAACGGACAAAAACGTAAAAATATGGGCGAAAACGGATAAAAACTAACGAAAACGGATAAAAACAGACGAAACGTAAACAAATGGTCGAAAACGGATAAAAAACGGACGAAAACGTAAAAATATGGACGAAAACGGATAAAAATGGATAAAAACCTAAAGAACGAACGAAAACATATAAAAACGTAAAAAGCGTGCGAAAACAGATAAAAACGAATGAAAACGGATAAAACGGACAAAAATGTAAAAAAAAATGGCGAAAAAGGATAAAAAAGGAATGAAAACTGATAAAAATGTAAAAAAAATCGAAAACGGATAAAAACGGACAAAACGTAAAAAAAAACAAACGAAAACATATAAAAGCAGACGAAAACGGATAAAAATGTAAAAAACGGACGAAGAACGTAATAAAAAAAGGGTGAGAAACGGATAAAAAACTAACAAAAACGGAAAAAACAGACAAAAACGTTAAAAAGTGCGAAAACTATTATTAACGGAGGGACTAACTGGCGAAAACTAATATTTGAAAAAATAAGACTAACGGTGCAAAATATATTAACGGAGGGACTAACGGTGCAAACACTTAACGGAGAAACTAACGGCCCATCCAAAATAGGGACTAAATGAGTGCAAGGTTTCAAAAATAGGTATCTCTGGTGTAATTAAATTAACTTAAGGACTAAACATGAAATGTGAACAAACCACAGGGATCAAACGTGTAATTTTTTCTATTTTATAATTTACAATACTAAGTAGTCCTTACCATTTTATTTGCTTTTATTCGGTTTTGCAATGTAATTTTTTTAAGGGTATTATTTTTTTTTAATTTTTTTTCCCTATTTTTGGTAACCATTATTTCTAACATTTTGACCGACTAATCTACGGGATTTGAACCCACCATCACACAGACTCAAATCAGATAAAACTCCTCCCTTTTCAAGAGGTTGGCGTGACCACATAAAGTTGTTTGCACCACGCAATCCACGTTTCAATTATCCCAAGTTCTTGCCTTTCTAATTTGACAACTATAATAAGCAGAGTACACAATTCTCCTTTTGTGTAAATTAGTGCCATTTTCTCGTTCTGTTGAAATATATAAGTGTGGCAGCAAGCTCATGTTTGGCTTCTTAAGTCAAGGGGCTTGTTGTGTCATTTTTTGTCTAATGTTTGTATGTTTGGCTGCAGATAGCATGTTATCTATTCTAGAGGGGCTAAAGTGTATCTTGCCTTTATATAAGGCTTGAGCCTAGCCCTAAGGCAGATATCCTCTCATATTATTCTCTCACTCTAAAAGCTGCGTATATTTTCTCTCTCAAGTTCTGGTGATTGGTCTGGTATTAATAATCTTGGTTAACTCTGATCATCTTGATCAGTTTTATAGATTGTTAGGTGTTGTTTAAGAGTTGTAGTGAGGATCTTTGTATTACTATCTTTGTAGTGTGATAGATAGAATCCTTCTGAAGGGGACTATCTTTGTCTTGTGTATTTGTTTGGTGAGCACACGTTTTGTGGACTCATCTTCTTGTCTATTCAGTTAATAAAAGATTTCACCAAGGGGTGGTTGGCTGGGTGAATTGATTGTGTTGTGATTGGTTTAAGAGCAGATCTGGTTATTTTTAACATGGTATCAGAGCCACGGCTTTGATCTCCGTTGGTTCTTGATATTAGGGTTTCTAGGGTTTGATCTCAAATTTGGGGGTTTCTTGGTTCTTGAGCAATTGGGTTCTTGTGAGGTTGTTTTCTTAACGGCCGTAGTGTTAATTGCTGTTTTTAGTGGTGGATCTTGAATTTGTCGACTAGGGTTTTTTGAAACCCTAATTGATAAATTTGGGGATCTTGGTTCTGGTGATTCCTGGTGGTGTTCTTGGGGTTCTTGGTTGGTTATTGACTTTCTTGACTTGAATCAAGAAGGTTGGTAATCTGGTTTCCGCTGCGTACCTTCTAAGAAAGGTTTATCTCTCTTCTCTTAATTCTCTGAGTGCTTTAGTTTTTACACTGCAAACTCTGTGGGTAACTTCTTGACCTGCCTCCTTGAGAGGTACGGAAACCTGCTCTTCCCACAGATAGGTGTAAGACTGGGTGCTTCAGTAGAATTGGGTGTGAGTTTAGTGTTCTTGGTAGTTTTCTTGGTAATTGTATAGTTGTTTGTTGTTTCATTGGTAATTGTATAGTTGTTTGTTGTTTCATTGGTAGTCTTTTATTTCTTGGTTTATTATGGCTGAAGTTCTCATTAGTTCTTTGGATGCTGGTAATCCTCTCTACTTGCATTCTAGTGATAATTCTAATATTCCTATTGTGCATTTTAAACTCACTGGATCTGATAATTACAAAATGTGGTCTACTGCTATGAAAATTGCTTTGAAGGGTAAAAATAAAATGGGATTTGTTGATGGTACCTGTGTTAAACCTGTTACTAGTGTTGTTCTTTCCCAGCAGTGGGAAAGATGTAATGCTATAGTTCTTGGTTGGATTCTTGGGTCTTTGTCTTCTGAATTGTACTTAGGTCAAGTTTACTCTGAAATTGCATCTGAAGTTTGGGATGAATTACAGGAAACCTATGATAAAATTGATGGTTCTGTTATCTTTAATGTGATTCATAAGACTAACTCTCTTAAGCAAGGTGATTTGTCTGTGCCTGATTATTATCACAAGTTAAATTCTCTTTGGAGAGAATTTGATACCTTAACTCTGTTACCTGCTTGTACTTGTGCTGCTCATGAGGGAATTTTGAAACATAATCAACTTGTTAGACTCATGCAGTTTCTTATGGGCTTAAATGATGTGTATCAACCTATTAGGAGTAACATTCTTGCTAGGGACCCTTTGCCTGATGTTAAAGAAGCTTTTAATGTTGTATCTAGAGAGGAATCTCATAGAGGTCTTCACCCTATTTCTGGTCCAAATAGTAAGACTCAACCTGCTGCTTTTGTTGCTAAGACTAATAACAATTCCAACTCTAATAACAATTTTGTTAGGAGAAATGGTAATAGTAACAATAATACTGGTAATAGGGGACCTAATCCTAATCTGGTTTGCAAACATTGTGGTTTGATTGGGCATACTATTGATAGATGTTTTGAGTTGAATGGCTATCCACCTGGTTTTAAAAAGAATCCTAATCTGTCAAAACAATCTGCTGTTGTCAAAAAGTTTAATGCTAATAATGCAGATGTGTTTCAACCATCTACTTCGGTTCTATGACGGTTCTTTCACTAATGATCAAATGATGAAACTTTTAAGTCTCATTAATGAAAAACCTTCTGCTAATGGTTCTGCAAGTATGGCAGGTATATCTCCCACCTTCTTCAATAATAATGTGATGTTTAATCTGCATATTGAGAGGTTTTTCTGTGCTAAGTCTAGTTCTGAGAAATATCATGTTACCTTAGGATGGGTTATTGATTATGGTGCTAATCAGCATATGACTGATTCTACCAAAAATATGTTTAATGTTGTTGATATTTCTAGTCTCAAGTTAACTGTTGGTCACCCTAATGGTACTGTTGCTAATATTACTGCTATTGGTAGTCTTAGACTCACTTCTGGTGTGGTTTTGTTTGATGTTCTAGTTGTTCCTGAGTATAATGTCAGTCTGTTATCTGTTAATAAGATGATTAAGGATAGTAAGTTTTTTGTTGGTTTTGATGAGCATAAATGTTATATTCAGGATTTGAAACTGGGCAAAATTGTGGGGACTGGTAGTGTTTCTGCTGGTCTATATTTGTTTGATGAAACTGATTGTGGTGAGTCTAATCTTGCTGTGTGTAATTCTGTATTTGTTTGTCATGTTTCTAATGAGTTATGGCATCAAAGACTTGGTCATCCTGCTGATCAAGTCTTGACTACTTTGGGTAATAAAATTGGTTTTAAAAAGGTGAATCATCTTTCTCCTTGTGATGTGTGTCACAAGGCCAAACAAACTAGAAAACCATTTCCTTTAAGTGAACATAAGTCTAAAACTGTTGGGGATCTTATTCACTGTGATGTTTGGGGTCCTTATAAGGTTACTAGTAAAGAAGGGTTTAAGTATTTTTTAACTTTGGTTGATGATTTTAGTAGGGCTGTTTGGGTTTATCTTCTAAAGTCAAAAACTGAAGTTTGTGATCATATTACAAATTTTATAAAACTTGTTTTTACACAGTTTAATAAAAAAGTTAAGGTCCTAAGGTCTGATAATGGGACTGAATTTGTAAATAATCAATTATCCACTCTTTTTTCTGAATTAGGGATGATTCATCAAACTTCTTGTGCCTATACTCCTCAGCAAAATGGGATTGCTGAGAGGAAACATAGACACCTTCTTAATGTTGCTAGGAGTCTTATGTTTCAGGGGGGGATTCCCTTGAATATGTGGACTGAATGTGTCTTAACTGCTGTATATCTTATTAACAGGCTTCCCTCTTCTGTCTTGTCCGTGCTTCCCTTATTTTTTAGTGTATGGTAAGGATCCTAGTCTCTCTCATATCAGATCCTTTGGATGTCTGTGCTACTCTACTGTTTTAACTTCACATGATAAGTTTGGTTCTAAATCTGAAAAATGTGTCTTAATTGGTTTTTCTAGTGTAAAAAAGGCTTATAAGTTGTATGGTTTGGATAGTAAATCTGTTTTTTATTCAAGAGATGTCATTTTTTATGAAACTGTCTTTCCTTTTAAAATGAAGTTATCAAATGTTTTTCATAAATCTTCAAATGATTTTGGTAAATCTAATCTATGAATTTAATAATTCTCAACCAAACTTTGATGATAATGGAGTAGACAACTTAAATTTTTTTGATGTCCAAGGATTTGAAAGTCCCTATGATGAAGAGGGGGGCCCTTCTAATGAGGAAGGTAGTGGTATGGCAACTTCGGATAACGAGTAATAACACTGTAAATGAAGAAGGTGCAACCACAGCAACCCAGATAGATGAAAATATCACCTCTGAGGGCACAAATCAAAATGTTTTCAATGGTGAGGATCAAAATATTCAAATGGAAGCACCACCAAGCACTAGGAGGTCTAGCAGGACTAGAACTCAACCTGTTAGGTTTAATGACTTTGTTGTTGGTAGTAATGTCAAGTATGGTCTTGAGAAATATGTGTCTTATTCCAATCTGTCTAGAATTAATATGTGCTTCTCTACTACTCTAAATAAGTCTTGTGAGCCTAAATCTCTTTCTGAGGCTATTCAAAATCCTATGTGGAAAGATGCTATGAATTCAGAAATGGAAGCTTTACATAGGAATAATACTTATGAGTTGTGTGAATTGCCTAATGGTAGATTTGCTATTGGTTGTAAGTGGATTTGGAAAATAAAATTTAAATCTACTGGTGAAGTTGATAGATATAAAGCTAGACTTGTTGCTAAGGGTTATAATCAGAGGGAAGGTATTGATTATGAAGAAACATTTAGTCCAGTTGTCAAAATGGTTACTGTTAGGTGTCTTATTGCTTTATCTGTTTCTAACAATTGGCCTTTATTTCAACTGGATGTTAATAATGCTTTTTTATATGGAGATTTGTATGAAGATGTGTATATGCAGTTGCCTCCTGGTTATTATGATAAAAATGAAACTAGAGTGTGCAAATTGAATAAGTCTTTGTATGGTCTAAAACAAGCTCCTAGGCAGTGGAATGAAAAACTCACCACTGCTTTGATAGAAAATGGTTTTAAACAAAGTCTTAATGATTACTCTTTGTACACTAAAGATTGTGATGGTGTTTTCTTGGCATTATTGGTTTATGTGGATGATATTGTCATCACTGGTAATAATGTCAGTGAGATTGAGAAGTTTAAAAAGTTTCTAAATTCAAAGTTTATGATTAAAGATCTTGGTCCACTTAAATATTTTTTAGGGATTGAATTTCTAAATTGTGAATCTGGGTTTTGTCTTTCTCAAAGAAAGTACTGTTTGGATTTGTTACTTGAATATGGGTTATTGGCTTGTAAGCCTGCTGCTACTCCTTTGCAGCAGAATGTGGTTTTGAGTCATGTTGAGACTGAAAATGATAAGTTTCTGTCCAATATGACTGAGTATCAAAAATTGGTTGGAAAGCTTATATACTTATCTGTTACTAGGCCTGACATTTCTTATGCAGTTCATTGTCTAAGTCAGCATATGCATGCTCCTCTTAACTCTCATTTTACTACTGCACTTAGAGTTTTGAGATACTTAAAACAGGCTCCTGGTACAGGTATTCAGTTTGTGTATGGTAGAAGTATTAATCTGTATGCTTATTCAGATGCAGATTGGGCTAAGTGTCCTGTTTCTAGGAAATCGGTTTCGGTTTTGTGTCTATTTTTGTAATAATCTGATTTCTTGGAAAAGTAAGAAACAAGCAACTATTTCTAGATCTTCTGAATCGAGTATAGATGTCTTGCATCTACTACTTGTGAGCTTATTTGGGTTATAAAAATTTTTAAAGATTTGGGTGTAGAGGATTTGTTACCTGCAAGTTTATTTTGTGATAGCAGTTCTGCTATTCAGATTGCTGCTAATCCAGTTTTTCATGAAAAAACTAAACATTTTGAGATTGATTTGCATCTTGTTAGAGAGAAAGTATCTTCAGGGGTTATTAAAACTTTGAAAGTTGCTTCTGCTAGCAATGTTGCAGATATATTTACTAAAGGGTTGAGTGTTTCTCAACACAAGTTGTTTTGTGATAAGCTTGGTCTGATTGATTTGTTCAAGCCATGAGCTTGAGAGGGGGTGTTGAAATATATAAGTGTGGCAGCAAGCTCATGTTTGGCTTCTTAAGTCAAGGGGCTTGTTGTGTCATTTTTTGTCTAATGTTTGTATGTTTGGCTGCAGATAGCATGTTATCTATTCTAGAGGGGCTAAAGTGTATCTTGCCTTTATATAAGGCTTGAGCCTAGTCCTAAGGCAGATATCCTCTCATATTATTCTCTCACTCTAAAAGCTGCGTATATTTTCTCTCTCAAGTTCTGGTGATTGGTCTGGTATTAATAATCTTGGTTAACTCTGATCATCTTGATCAGTTTTATAGATTGTTAGGTGTTGTTTAAGAGTTGTAGTGAGGATCTTTGTATTACTATCTTTGTAGTGTGATAGATAGAATCCTTCTGAAGGGGACTATCTTTGTCTTGTGTATTTGTTTGGTGAGCACACGTTTTGTGGACTCATCTTCTTGTCTATTCAGTTAATAAAAGATTTCACCAAGGGGTGGTTGGCTGGGTGAATTGATTGTGTTGTGATTGGTTTAAGAGCAGATCTGGTTATTTTTAACACGTTCTTCCAACACAAAAACAACCATCTTATTTCTCTAGCGATATAAACCATATTATCAATTCGTTATATCTCAGCTCATTCACTTACTAATCCCCCAATAACACAAGAACTTGTTTTTCCTTATTTTCTTCTTGCATCACAAATCTCATATACAGCCAATATCACTAGATTTGTAACTATATATCACGCAAGAAAAGCGTGATATATCACGCAAGAAGAAAAGCACTCAAATCATTCATTCAATCCCCACCCTCAACTTCTTTCATCTATTTTGAAATTGCATTATTGACACCAATATTCTCTCATACGTTTTTGATTGTTTTTTTACGTTTTCGTCCGTTTTTTACATTTTCGTCTGTTTCTTTACGTTTTCGTCCGTTGTTTTACGTTTTTGTCTATTTTCTTACATTTTCATCTGTTGTTTTACGTTTTCGACCCCTTTTTTACGTTTTCATCTATTTTTTACGTTTTCGTCTGTTTTTTACGTTTTAGTCTGTTTTCTAACGTTTTCAACCATTGTTTTACGTTTTCGTTTGTTTTTTATGTTTTCGCCATTTTTTACTTTTTTGACCATTTTTTAACGTTTTCATTTGTTATTTAACTTTTTTTTTGCTTTTATAACGTTCATTTACTTAGTTTACGTTTTCAACCGTTTTTTTTAACGTTTTTAGCTTATTTTATTTTATTTTTTTATTTTTTATTTTATGTTTTCGTCTGTTTTTTTTACCTTTTCATCTTTTTTTTAATGTTTTCGTCCGTTTTTTTTTACGTTTTAGTCTATTTTCTTACGTTTTCGTTTGTTTTTTACGGTTTCGTCCATTTTTTTACATTTTCGTCCATCTTTTACGTTTTCGTCCGTTTTTTACGTTATAGTCTATTTGTTTACTTTTCGTCCGTTTTTTTACGTTTTATGTAAGAAAACGGACAAAACCATAGAGAGATGGATTAAAACATTAAAAAAACAGATGAAAACGTAAAAAAACACAAGAAAACGTAAAAAAAATGTCGAAAACGTAAAAAAGAGAATGAAAACGTAAGAAATCAGACGAAAACATAAAAAATTCGGTCAAAAATGTAAAAAAGGTATCAAAACGTAAAAAAAATGACGAAAACGTAATAAAACGGACGAAAGCGTAAAAAAACGAAAACGTATACAACGTACCAAAACGTAAAAAGCGGACGAAAATGTAAAAAACAATCGAAAACGTAAACAACGTACCAAAACGTAAAAAAATGGACAAAAACGTAAAAGATCAGACGAAAACATACAAAACCGGTCGGAAATGTAAAAAAAGTACCAAAACTTAAAAAAAAGACGAAAACGTAAAAAAAATAGTCGAAAACGTAAAAAAAAGACGAGATCGTAAAACAACGGATGAAAGAGGACTAAAACGTAAAAAATGGACGAAAACGTATAAAACAGACAAAAACGTAAAAAACGAACAAAAACATAAAAAAAACAGTTGAAAAGTAAAAAACAGTTGAAAACGTAACTAAGGTTATGTATTGGGGACCAACGGTGCAATTGTTTAATGTATTATGTCAAGTGGTTAGTCATATTGATTAAAACTTGAAAGTAGAATAGTCATAGTGGATATTTTAAAAGTATGTTAGTCATATTAAAACAAATTGAAAAGTACATTAGTTATTTTTTACTTTTACCCAAAGTATTATGTATAATAAAAACAAAAAATTATACCGCATCGATCTTACTACAACTGATACTAATGTGGATGCTCAAAATACTTCTTGATACTAATGTGGATGCACATGACCCATCAGACTAGAAAAACTACTAGAAAAAATTCATTAGACCATTGACCATGCGTCCATGGCAAACCCCTTGTACACAAACCAAAAATACTAATGCCAAACCTACTGATGACCAAACATACTGACACAACATATTTGGACCAAATAAGGGAATAACACATGATAGCTAGCCCCACAGGAGATAATTATCTTCCATGAACCAGACTAACATATGCCACTAAACAGCCACAATGACAAAATGGATTCCAATACTGAAACTTTCTTTTGCAGACCTGAACTTTGAAACTTGCAGCAGACTACAAATGTTATTGACTGTAAACTCATGGGAAAGACAGCAAGGGACGAAAATGACCTCAATATGGTGTCAGACACACCCACCAACACCATACAAAGATCTTTATACCACTACTGCAGTCCCATATATAGTTAACAAATACCCTCATTGACTGACAAAGGAGCCAGAAGCAAACAAGAAAGTTGCTGATATGTTGGCATCCTTGGCAAATGGCAACAACAAACTACTACTAATAATGATAAATGTCTTAATTATCAGTAAGCACTTTCACTAAAATCAGTAGGCAAATGGCAACTGCAAAGTGCAACCTACTACTACTCAATAACCAAACAGGAAATACTAATATGACAACAAAAAAGGATACACATAGATTACAGATGTTACTCAATCAGTGGAGCTCACCCATACGACATTTAAAAATCTGATTGGACATCAAATACTACAAAGTAATTCAACACATTATAAGTTATAACCCACTGAAATCAAAATGCAAAGAGAGAGTCAATCCGAAAAAAAGCCATAATAGTGTCTTTGAATAACTAGTTTGTCACCCAACTTTCTTGCTTAAGCCTGTGTGTTAAGAGGTCTTCGCCGATAAAGTGAACATAAAATTTACCACCCAACTGACTACATTTTAGCACAAAGTTATCCAAAAGATATTCATGGAGAGGATGTGTTAGTGAATTACCTTAGTTTCACGCTTCGTCTTATCGCCTTTCTATCAGTTAACAAAATCTTTTTAAATAGAGGAGTTTTAGGGAATTCAATATCTTTCTAATGTTGAAAACTGATTATTACCACATCAAGTCGAAATAACTAGTTTCAAAATGCAAATCCAAACATCTCCCATGTAATATATTACGTATAACATTTCTATCCATACAACAAGTACCGATCAAAACAATATAACAATACCTTGCAACAAATTTCTGCTAAGGATATGTTGCTGTTGCAAGGTATTGTTATATTGTTTTGATCCCCAAATCTTCAAACTTTTTTTATTTTTCGTTTAGAACCCATAAACGTTTTCTAACACAAAACGATCTGTCGCTATATAAATATATTATCTATAAGTTTTTCTTCAAAAACAATTATAATGTTTTACAATTATGAGAAAATATGTGCCCGTTAGTGCACATTTAGCTTTTCAATATGCTAAATACGCTCATTTCAAAAAAAGATGGGGCTAAATGTGCCCAAATCTTTTACAAAATAGCCAAAATTAGCCAATTTTTATTTTATTTTGGGCTAATCATATTCACGCTAATTTTAGTCACCATTAATCTCATCCTTGTTAGTTTTTACGCAACAAGTAATGTGTGTTGTTAGTTTTTATCCTATAATGGATGTAATGTTTACTTTCATTTTCATTAAATGATTTTATATGTTGTTTGATAGATGTTAAGAATTTTGTCTAGATTTTAGTTATCGTATAATACAACCGTTTGCAATTGCATTTTCATCGGTTCACGTTCTATTTTAAACGCTACACAAAACACTCACCACAATATCACAAATCATTAATTATCTGACGCTAGAAACAGCTGCCGCTAGGCGCGGGTACTCGTCTAGTAGTTGTCAAATTAGAAAGACAAGAATTTGGGATAATTGAAATGTGGATTGCGTTAGGTGTAAATAATCTTATGTGGCCACGCCAACCTCTTGAAAATGGATGGTTTTATCTTGTTTGAGTCTGTGTGATGGTGGGTTCAAATCCCGTAGATTAGTCGGTCAAAAGGTTAGGAATCATGGTTACCAAAAATAGAAGAAGAAAAATAATACCCTTAAAAAAAATTACATTGCAAAACCGAATAAAAGCAAATAAAATGGTAAGGATTACTTAGTATTGTAAATTATAAAATATAAGGGTGAAAGCTAAAGATAACGCAATATATTTATTCAAAACAGACGATCTACGCAACAAACTTTGGAAATTACTAGTCTATGCAAAATACTTTCAAATTGTGAACAATATACGCAAGATTACCGGATACTAGCAGGTTACTAGGTTACCAGCTTTAAAAAGTTACAGAAATAGTCCCTGTGGTTTGCGTTGACTTTCACCGATCATCTCTTGACTTTTTTTTCCTTTAAAAAACTTATGGTAATGGTCCTTATGGTTTGATTTGAGTTTCACCTTTAGTCCCTTGTCTTTTTTTCGCTTATAACTCTTTGAGTTAATTACATAAATCGTCCTGGTCTTTTTTTTTTTTTTTTTTGCACTTATAAATCTTTGAGTTAATTACATATACGCTTTCGAATGTTTTTGTACGTCTTCGTCCGTTTTTGTACGTTTTCGTCCGTTTTTATACGTTTTCGTCCGTTTATATACGACTTTTGTACGTTTGTAGATGTTTTCGTTTATTTTTTATGTTTTCGTCCGTTTTTTTAGGTTTTTATACGTTTTCTTCTGGTTTTTCGTCCGTATTTGTACGTGTTTTTTTTTAAAGTTTTTATACATTTACATCCGTTTTTATATCTTATATACGATTTTTGTACGTTTTCATCCATTTTTTGTCCTTTTTTGTATGGTTTTTTTAAAGTTTTATATGTTTTCATCTGTTTTTTATACGTTTTTGTAGGTATTATACAATTTTTATATGTTTTCATCTGTTTTTATACGTTTTTATATGTTTTTCATCTGTTTTATACGATTTTATGTGTTTTTATACGCTTTAAACAATTTATACGAATTTTGTACGTTTTTATACGTTTCATCCGTTTTTATACGTTTTCATCCGTTTTTTTACTATTTTTGTACGTTTTTATCCGTTTTTATACATTTTCGTCTATTTAGAAGCTTTTATACAAAACGGACGAAAACGTACAAAAACAAACGACATTGTAAAAAACGAACGAAAACGTATAAAAACTTACAAAACGTATAAAAATGGACGAAAACGTATAAACATGGATGAAAATGTATAAAGATGTACAAAAATGGACGAAAACATACAAAAACGGACGACGATGTATAAAAATGGATGAAAACATACAAAACATCCAAAAACGTATATGTAATTAACTCAAAGATTTATAAGTGAAAAAAAAAGACCATGACGATTTATGTAATTAACTCAAAGAGTTATAGGTTAAAAAAAGACAATGGACTAAAGGTGAAATTCAACGGAAACCATAAGTACCATTATCGTAAGTTTTTTGAGCGAAAAAAGTCAATGGACGATCGTTGAAAGTCAACGCAAACCACAGGGACCATTTTTGTAACTTTTCAAAGCTGGTAACCTGTTAGTTCCCGGTAATCTTGCGTATATTATTCACAATTTTGAAAGTATTTTGCGTAGACTTGTAATTTTTAAAGTTTATTGCGTAGATCGTCTGTATTAAATAAATATGTTGCGTATCTTTAGCTTTTGGAAGAGAGATTTGGTAAAAAAAAAATAGTAAATTACATAGATGCTCCATGTGGTTTGCTCAAAGTTTCATCTATCGTCCCTAAAAGTTTTAAGTTGCATGGACAATTTTTATTTTTGCAAAAAATAACACTCGTGGTCCCTTTTTTAACTGATGTTAAGAGGTCCCTATTTTTGCAAAAAAGGATAATTGTGTACTCTGTTTATTATAGTTGTCAAATTAGAAAGACAAGAACTTGGGATAATTGAAATGTGGATTATTGATCCTTCCGTTCATTTTGTTTGTTCATTTCCATCCTTAGTGAATTGATAAAATGGCTTTTCACTTTTCATGGATATTGTTTCATTGTTAGAACCCCATTGTGATGACTCTTTGGAATCATTGTTATTGATATATTGTTATTTTTTTGTTGGAACGGCAATTTATTTAAAAGAAATCTAGCAAGGTGCTAGAGTTAAAGAGATACAAGATAAGGGGTTTTTAGCCAATCGTTTCAACTAAACGAGGCTTTACATCGATACTTGCAACAATAAAATGATCTAGAAACAATGTCATCAAAAATTGTTGCCTTCAAGGGTTTTGTAGGCTCAAAAAGAAGTTTATTCCGGAATGACCAAACGTGCCACCACATAACATAGAAAATGCCCTCGAGGATAAGTTTGTGTTTCAACTGAAGACGTAACGATAGAAGCCACTCACACCAAGCATCATAGGAGGTACCTTCAGCTTGAAGGATATCCCACCATTGCGAGATCATACGAGAAAGATTAGAAGCCAGATTGCACATGAAAAACAAATGGTTGGAGGATTCCACTCCACTATCACAAATGGGGCAAATGATGGATTCGATCATAATACCTCGGCGAGAAATGTTAAGACGCGTTGGAAGGTCTTCAAGCTTCACTTTCCAAGCAAGGATACTAACCTTAATGGGGACTGATTTGATCCAGCGAGTCTTAGAGGAAACCTTAGAAAATATTTTACCATCAATCGCTTTTCGAATAGAGGCCACCGAAAATTCCCCTGACCCTTCTAAATACCAAGCCCATCTATTAGAAATCGGACGTAAACTGACATCAGAAACCAATATAGATAGCTCGTTAAGTTGAGCGAGTTCAGCACCACTTTTAGGCTCACAACGAAACGAGTTCTCCATTTTGTCATCTGCAAGTTTGACATTAACCGTCGCATTCTTATTGTTTTCGAGAGCGTACAAGCGCGGATATAAGTCCCTAAGAGGCCTATCACCAATCCAATGATCGTTCCAAAAAGATGTGATGGTACCATTACCTAACTTTAAGTGCATGAAATACATGAAATTAATACCTTATTGATGAAGATTGTCAATTTCTTTCACAATGTGTAACCAACACGAACGATTACAAGCTGATAACTTCGATCCAATTTTCCCTTTATTCCCATGAATTGCTTTGATAATTCGAGCCCAAAAAGACGAACCTTGAGCATGAAATCTCCACACCCATTTGAGCATTAAAGCCTTATTTAAGGCGAAAAGACTAAGGACACCGAGACCCCCTTCAGCTTTGGATGCCAAAACATTAGACCATTTAGTCCATGTCGCTTTTTTGGAGAAAGATTCATGACCATTGAAAAAATGTCCCCGCATAGATTCCAGCTTATTGATAATTGATATCGGAGCTTTAAAAATAGACAAATGAAATATAGGAATGGAACTTAACACCGATTTGATGAGGGTAAGTCTCCCGCCTATAGATAGAGATTTCATTTTCCATTTGGAGAGACGAGAAGTTACCTTGTTAATGACCTCCTCCCAAGCATCACTTCTAGACATCGAACTCCCTACCTTAGTACCAAGATATAAGAATGGAATTTTAAGCAAAAGACATCCAAGTTTAGACGCGACGTTAGAGACAATGTTCTTCTCCACTAAGGTACCCATGATTTTACTTTTACCCATGTTGATCCGCAATCCAGAGGCATGATAGAACAATCAAGAATGTAGCTTAAAGTAGTGATGTTTCCTTCACACCATTGACCCACAAACACAACATCGTTTGCATAAAACATATGAGTAAAAGTCGTAGAATAGTTTAATTTAATGCCTTTGTACATACCCGCTTCCACCACACGTTGAAAATAGAGGTGAAGGGATTCCATAACTAAAATGAACAAGAACGGAGAAAGAGGGTCGCCTTGTTTAAGGCCTTTAAAAAATGGGAATTCATCTGTAGGGCTGCCGTTAATGAGAATAGACCATCTTGAGGAGTTAAGGAAGCATTGGATCCATCTACACCACTTAACACCAAAGCCAAAAAAATTTAGAATGTCATTTAAAAAATCCCATCGAACCGAGTCGAACGCTTTTTCAAAATCAACCTTGAAAATTAAAGACTTTTTCTTTTTACGTTTGCACCATTGGAGCACCTCGTTAAGAATGAAAGGGCCATCAATAATTTGTCTGTCTGCAATGAAGGCGGATTGCACCTCATTAACAATATCACCCAAAACATCGACGAGACGATTTGACAAGATCTTAGCAATGATCTTGTATACACTCCCAATGAGACTGATTGGTCTAAAATCTTTAACCAAGTTGGCATCTGGAATCTTTGGAATCAAGGTGATGAAAGAGGAATTGCACCCATTAGGGATAGTACCACAATTAAGGAAGCAATTGACAGCTTCAAAGACATCTTTTTTAATGGTAGACCAAAAATGCCGATAGAAACCGAAATTAAATCCGTTTGGACCTGGGGATTTGTCAATTCCGCAATCCCATACAGCTTGTTTAACTTCCTCTTTGGTGATATTGTTATTGTTATTGTCTCATCGTTATTGGACCTTATTGTTATTGAACCTTATTGATTGATATTGTGACCTTTAAACCTGGGTAACCTCATCGATTGGGTTACACTGTAGAAGAGTTGATCTGTTGTTTTTCTTTTAGCCTGGGGAAGGTTGCGGCGTCACCTCCGTGACAGGGTTACGCCGTAGAAACCTTCTATTAGTCAATTCCAGATAGTCTCAACTCTACGGCTCGTTACGAGCCTTCACTTGACCTCCATTGTTGTAGATACCTACAAAAAGTGATACCAAACGATCCAAACCAAACTACAAATCCTAAAACCTAACAAAAAATGTCCAAAAGTCTTAACAAGATTGAAGATAAGGCCGGGTAGTCTCCCGACAAGCACTTTTCTTTATTTCCATAGTCTTTAAAGTTAAACTCCTGCCACCATCATTGGGATCCTTATGGACATCTTTAATCATGTCCACTACTCTCATCATCTTTGCTTTTTTTAATCTAGCCAAGATCTTCTCAACTTGTTCTTCATGCACAACCTGGTGCATTAAATGTGTAAAAACAATAAACATGAGCAACAAGTGAGATATATCACACAAAACTATATTTTAGATTTCCAAGACCTAGTTACGCGTATGATTAGGTTACGGCGTAGTTTCAATCTGATGACAATCTTTTAATTAATTTTAAATTAGGCACATATTTCAATCAAACAACCAAAAATACGAAGACCGTTCCCCGACATTAGCGCCAAAAACTTAATACGCGCAATCAAGTTTTACATATATAATTCTCGACTACCTACTGATCTACACATACTAACTGGCAGTGTGCGTGTTAAAGATAAAACTAATATGTACAATTATGTCGAGAAACAAATTAGTATACTATTTGATATTTTAAGAAAATGATTCATGCCATTAAAGATAAAACTAATCCAAACTTGGTATTGCTGTAATTCCCATTAGTAGAATGTTTGACATTTTAAGAAAACGATTCATGCTATTAAAGATAAAACTAATAGAGATTGGTATAAGGTACACTACACAATAAATTCACATGTGTTTTTTAGGTAATAATCTTAACTGTGTTACATGGGAAGTAGAACCCACCTAAACATTGTTTAGTTTGGTTAGAGTAGATATCTTCTTCTTTTTGGCTATATAAAGGGACTCTCTTATCTCTTCACTTTGTAGTAAGTATGGGTTCCAGTTTCCTTCTTTATCAGCAAATTCCAGAAAGCATTGGTAGCAGCCACATGGAGAAGGTGTTGTACGCTCTTTTTTCATGTGAGAAGGAAGCATATATGTGTGATGAAAAATATTATGGTCAAAGGATTCAGGAGTTAGAGGCTCGTGTTCAGCATAGGCATGCGATAATCTCGGAACTACAACATCTTGGAAGCAATGCTCTGCTGCAAGAGGCTTTGGAGGAGTTGAGGTTTGCAGAGCAGGAAGATCTTCGTGAAGTAGGGTTGTTGCTTGACAAGCATCAAGCTGCTTGTGTGCGTGTTGCTGAGAGATCCATGATGTTGAAGACTCTTAAGCAGTTTAAATAGGTTTGGTGACGTTGGCGTTGTTTGTAGGATTGGTTTGCAGTTGTGTTAGGGTCGTATCAGTGTGCTATGGTATGCGTTTTCAATGTATGGAACTGTGCACATGTCTGTAATGAATGGGCTGTTTATAATGGTATCAATAAAACTCAGTATTGGTATGTTAAAAGTTTTGTTTGTAGTCGCCTAATATAAGCACGCATATCAAAATCACAAAAATAAGCTATTCCAAATAGCCTCTAAAACCCTAAGAAGTAACTACTTGAGTAAATATAGTATGGTAACAATTCTGTATGTAATTGGTTATGTTGTACTAAAGATCTAATCACCATTTCGTTAGGCGCTTATTCATTCTAAATTTTCTTCTTATAAGTAGGTTTAAAAAAACCATAAACATACCATTCTAAAATGCTGATTAACTGAATGGATCCTACACCAGATCCAGACTACATCATCTTCGAAGCAATCCTCAATAAGGGCCTACAGAAAAGACAAACATTAAAAATGAAGTAAATTCTTAATATCAATAGCGCTACTAATAAGAATTTAACCGGAAATCACCTTGAGTAAATGAGTCAATTCAAACAAAGCTCAGGTTGTCAGTTGTTATCAGTGGCCAACACAGCAGCCATGGCTGCACCTGGATAAAAGCGATGGGTACCCTGCCAAGATATGGCTTTGTGTTGGCCCTTTGCCGCAAAGAATGGGTCATCCGCCATGGCTAGAAACATAACAGTTTACCTTCATAATTATAAACATACAAATACATTATACTGATATACAAATATAGCATTTCAAATTCAGATAATACCTATTTGTTCTCTGTTACAGCTGTGTAATAAATGTCAAATGGCTATGACTGAAAATACGATAGATGAACACCCAGCCTGTTCCTGACATACACCATAACAAAGCATTAACGATTGATGAAAAGACACCAAGGCAACATAGTAGTACTTGCTCTGGTGTCTATTCCTCCATCATTGCTGCTTTATCATTTTTTAATGATTGAAAGACAAACTAGGCAAAATAATATCTATAGATTGCAAGCTATTTGAGCTACCTTAACTGCACTTAATGCGTCTACAGTGTTTGTGTGAGGGGAAATACAGTAGAATCTACAGAGCTCGAGGGTTGTGTGAGGGGAAATACAATAAAATCGTTGCCTTTATGTATGTGTTGGGCGTTAAGTTGTGAAAACACCGACGTCAACCCGCCATGGCTGCACACACCACATTTGTGGCGCTGCCCCGCCAATATACGGGTACATTCCAAGTGCTCTAAAAAACAACAAGATCTAAAAGGAACTGTATGATATTTTACATGTAAACCGGGTATGAGATACTAAAGGAGCTAATCAGGCTCAGATCTGCGGTTTATTTTCCAACTCAACACATCCGGCATGGCTGCAGCCAGCCTAAAGTTCTGGCTACCCTGCCAAGGGACAGTTCTATGCAAAAGACATGCATAGAAGAGCTGGCTTGCATAAACATCATCATTGCCCTATAAACTTGATCTTTTTGTATTCAAAGTAAGCTGCTAAGGCATCTAGCAGAGAGCATGTTGGCATAAATCAGAATGCAGCATACCATAATTGAGCCTCAAATATATGTGACAGATAGAACAATGGGTCAAGGCTCAGATTGATAGTTGTTATGATTGTCTAACACACTCGCCATGGCTGCACTCAGATAGAAGAAGTGGGTACCCTGCCAAGATACGGTTCCGTGTTGTACATGTTCATAGAAAAGACAACATGCCAATTTATCATCATGAACATTATAATTATAAAGATATTACATTTATCGTGTACTATTGCCACACTACTTTGAGGCCCGCTTTTGAGCTACCCATCCCATTCCCGATATTCTTTTTACCCACATTTACGCGTTAGACCAACCCCAACACGTAGAACATACATAATTCCCAATCTTCAAAGAGATACACAACACGTAGAACATACAAAATTCCCAATCTAAAACCATCTTTAAAAAAAAAAAAAAATCTAGAAACTTAGTGCTAAAAGTGTGTCGAGTTAGTAGATGCAAAATACTTGAAATACTTTAGGCATCCTACCATACTATCCACCAGATGCACAAAATAGGTTCTCAAATGATACAAACACTTGTTCAAAAGAATGATGTGTGAAACAAGGGAAATGCCGTTTTTCAAGACTTTTTAACATTGTACTACTGAAAGCAGCACAATTTTTAAGTCGGGAATACACATTTCCTTGTTGTGCATGACTTTTTTGAACATTTATTAATGTCCTTTGAAAAATTATTTTACGCGTTTGGTGGATACTATGATAAAATGCCTAAAGTAGTTGAAGTAGATGTTCGATCTGTTGAAACAATTATACCTTCGGTCTAAAGATCAATCATTTCATCATACTTTACAAACACAACAGTTAATTGTGGTATGCTTTAGCGAGGCTTCACAGCCACTTGCACACCACAAATATATAAACTTCAAAGAAACACACAACATGTAGCATACATATAATTCAAGATCTAAAAGGATCTGGATGAAAAAGCTAAGAACAAGCAGTTGTGTTGAGCATCGTGTGTCAACAAAGTTGACCCTTCTAAGTTCCCTCTACGGTTCCTTTTGACGGTTCAACACCCTTTGTGCAAAAGCCTGCACCAGGCGAATTGGTAGATTTTTCAAATAGTCCTGAATAGTAAGTGTCAATTTCCCCCGATAATGCTTGTAATTTATATCATTTATATGGATTTACGCTTGTTTTCCATTGTTTTCCACTTTCAGGTAAATTACGAGCATTGGAGCTAAAGAGACGCGGAATTGGAGAAATATCAAAGATTTATCATAATATGCTGACTTTGAAGAAGTTACGGCGTAACTCTTCTCTCACATTACGCCGTAACTAAAGTGTGACTCAGAATACCAACTCATCAGAAGGTTACGGCGTAACTCTCCCCAAAGACTACGACGTAACACTATTAGGTCAAACGAGGTTCCACGCCGCTGATAACTACGCCGTAACTATTTCATCAACTACGGCGCAACCAAGTTATATTGAAGATACGGCGTAACCACTCATAAGGTTACGCCGTAACCAGCAGATCTAGTGCAAATTACGAAGGAATTGAAGATTACGGCGTAACTCTTATTTTAGTTATGTCGTAACCCAGATCTGGCCTATAAATACCCCACAATTTCCAGCATTTCAGAGCATCCCATTCCACACACAACAACCAAAGAACGTGGGAAGAAGCCAAAGGCAGGTCTAGAGGAGCATACGGAGCTGTCTCCAAGGGAGAAATCACTCCCTACGATAAGCATTAGCATTTTTTCTTTTCTTTACTTTCGATTCATGTATTTCGTAACTTTGAATATTGAATTGATTTGTATGGTTAATATGAGCGGCTAAGCACCTCTTGGTGCTGGCCTAGTTATGATTCCTTAATTGTTTTGTTTGCGTTTACATTACTTCCGCATAATTATTTCTAAGTGTATGCATGCATAGTTTATTGGTAGCTACCCTTGTTTCGGTAGTTTTGAATGGCGGTAGAGGCCAATTGCCTAGGAGATATGACCAACTGACCCTAGGTGAGCGGACTGAGACGGGAATGGTAAGATATGACCAACTGATGACCCTTTCTACTTGTACGATTTGACCAATTGATCACCTACCGTTTGGATGAACTTAAGAATTAGGGGGTGAGTGTTTAAGTTGCTAACGCCCGGGAACTCACTATTATAAATCTAGCATGTAGCGGTACTTAATGACTTGGCTTAGGGGACCAGGAATAACAGGACTTATGAGGGGACACCTGACTTCTCCTGTGGTGGCATCTTTGCTGATAGGTTAGGGCGAATTGACCAAATGCTGTCCTCTCGACTTTGACCCAACCTGAAGTAATTGGAAGTAAGTAGACGTATACATTACTAGCTAGGTTGAATATCTAGGTTAGCATCACTCTCCTCTATTGATTTATCCTTTGCCTTTTATCTGCTTTTATCTGCTTTAGTAGTTAATTATTTCCTTATCATAATCATATTAAAAACTGTGACACCTAGACTTAGTAATAATCCAACACACATAGCTCTTGGGACGACCTCGGCTTTACCGAATACTACACTACACGCGACCGGGTACACTGCCCGTTAGTGCACTAGGGTAGATCATAGGTATAATGAGACTATATAAATATTAAAACCTGATCAGTAAAACCTGCATCAAGTTTTTGGCGCCGCTGCCGGGGAGTTTTATTAGGATTTTATTTAAGTCTTTAGTTTTATTCCTATATTATGTCTCTCACTATGAATGATTATCTCACAACTTCTAAAAGTAAACAGGGAATCACCATTCCGGCTCTTGAAGAAAATGTAAAATTCGAATTCTAGGGACTATGTCTTGATGAGCTGAAAAGATGCTGCTTTTTTGGAACCAAAGATGAAAAAGCACACGAGCACATCGCAAAAGTGTGTGAGATCGTCGATTTATTCCACGCGCCTGGGGTCTCCAGAGATCATGTTATGATGAGGGCATTTCCTTTTACCCTAAAAGGAAGAGCTAGAGATTGGTTTAAGAAACTACCATCTGGATCTATCACAACGTGGAGTGCATTTAAGAAGGCCTTTCTTAAGGAATACCGAACCCCTACAAAAATCCTCTAGCAAGTTGATGAAATTAGGAGGTTTAGCCAATTCAATGATGAACCACTGTTTACATCTTGGGAAAGATTCAATGAAGCCATCCTCAAGTGCCCCGAGCATAAACTCAACAAGCACGAGCAACTGCAAATATTTTACAACGGGTTGAACATAAAAACTCGGCAATTATTAGACTCAAAAGAACCTATCCCGTTAATGACTGCTGATAAAGGATGGACAAGAGTTGAGGAAGTAGCTCTCCACTCGTCGTCTTGGAATGAAGATTGGAATGAAGAACCTATCGAGATACAATCGGTAATAAAGAATCTGGAGGAATTTGAAGTAGATATGCAATCCCTTACTGAAGAAGTCAAAATGGTTAAATACAAGTTCGATAAACCCATTGATGGGAGAGTAACAGATCTCGAAAAGGCTGTGAAAAAGCTTGTTAAGGAATCCATCAAAAAACAATAAGAGAGCGAAAAATTGGTATGGAATATCAAGCGTGATTACGACCATGTGCTAAGAACACAAGCAGCTGCTATAAGAAGACTTGAAAATCAAGTCGGAAAGCTTGCAGAATCTATCAGAATGAGAGATGAAGGAGAACTACCGAGCACAACTGAACCAAATCCTCAAGATCTAGCACATGCTATTACAACCAGAAGTGGATTAAACTATAAGGAACTAGCCTACCCTTCAAACTCAAATGATTTGACTAAAGAAATGCCTCAAGACAACAACAAAGAAACCGAGGAGGCTCAACCCACTGTCGAGAAAGTCCGTCCCTACGTTCCGCCAATACCATTTTTGGGAAGAATTAAGAAGGAACAAGAACGAGTGTTATTTCAGAAATTCATGGAAAAGTTACAACAACTCAGCATTAATATTCCTCTCGTTGAAGCCCTTGAGAAAATGCCCAAATATGCTAAATTCATGAAGGATCTCCTAACCCATAGAAGACTTTCTGATCGGACGCAGATAACTTTAAATCAAAGGTGCTCTGCCGCCCTTCTAAAAGATATGCCTCTTAAAGAAGAAGATCCAGGAAGTTTCACCTTACCTTGCACAATCGGGGGAATTATGTTCGACAAGGCCCTTGCCGATCTTGGGGCAAGCATAAGTCTTATGCCATTCTCTCTCTATTCGCGTCTGGAATTGGGGGACCTGAAACCAACTAGAATGTGCATTGAGCTAGCTAATAAAACAACTCAATATCCTAAAGGAATCGCTGAAAATGTTCTTGTTAAGATCGATAAATTTGTCTTCTCGGTCGACTTCGTAGTCCTTGAAATGGAAGAGGATGATATCCTAATTTTTCTTGGGAGACCCTTTCTTGCCACCGCACACGCTCTGATTGATGTCTTTAACAAGAAGATTTCGTTGGAAATTGGAAACAATAAGATTACCTTCGATCTTGAAAAATCAATGAGATATGCTTCTTTTACGGACGACAATCTTGATGATCTCGACCTTATCGAAGCTAACGCTCAGAAACATGCCCAGGAATGCTTTCTGCTCGACCCTTTGAAATCATTGAAATTTGAAGATAATGATGGGACATCTAGCGATGGAGAAAGCGAAACGGAAGAACTGGCCGTGAACAATCAAACACTATGTTCAAAAAATACCCCGGAAGAAGCTGATACTACCCCAAAACTCAAAGAGCTCCCTCCTCATTTAGAATATGCATTCATTAATGGGGATCGTAATTTTCCGGTTGTGATTTCTTCTCTATTATCTGACGAAGAAAAGGAGTCGCTATTGCAGGTTTTAAGCAAGCACAACGGGGCAATTGCGTGGAAAGTCTCTGACATAAAAGGGATCAACCCTTCATATTGCTCTCACAAGATACTAATGGAAGATGATTTTAAACCTGTAGTACAGCCACAGAGGAGATTAAACCCAAAAGTCCAAGACGTGGTAAAAGACGAAATCATTGAGCTTCTGGATGCAGGTCTAATTTACGCTATTTCCGATAGTCCTTGGGTTAGTCCTATTCATGTTTTGCCAAAGAAATGAGGAATGACAGTAGTCACTAATGAAGATAACGAGCTGATACCTACCAGAACGGTCACTGGCTGGAGGGTGTGCATCGATTACAGGAAATTAAATAACGCAACACGGAAGGATCACTTCCCCCTTCCATTTATCGATCAGATGTTAGAAAGACTCTTTGGACATGAGTATTATTGCTTTCTTGATGGATTCTCAGGATACTTTCAAATTCCTATCACCCCTGAGGATCAAGAAAAGACTACTTTCACCTACCCATACGGAACATTCGCCAACCGAAGGATGCCTTTCGGACTATGCAACGCTCCCGCCACGTTCCAACGGTGCATGACTGCAATATTCTCGGATATGTGTCAAGATTTTATGGAAGTCTTCATGGACGACTTCTCGGTTTTCGGTAACTCTTTTTCATCCTGTCTTAATAATTTATCTAAAATGCTTGCCAGATGTGAAGAAACCAACCTTGTCCTTAACTGGGAGAAATGTCATTTTATGGTAAAAGAAGAGATTGTTTTGGGGCATAAGATTTCCCAAACAGGGATTGAAGTTGATAAAGCTAAGATTGACGTTATTTCTCGACTTCCTTATCCAACCAATCTAAAAGGGATTAGGAGTTTTCTTGGGCACGCTTGATTTTATAGAAGATTTATAAAAGACTTTTCCAAAACTGCCAAACCTATGACCCAACTACTCATGAAAGATGCAAAATTTGATTTTAATGACGATTGCAAAAAAGCTTTTGATATTTTAAAATAAAATTTGACTATTGCCCCTGTTATTATTGCTCCTGATTGGGGCAACGATTTTGAACTTATGTGCGATGCTAGTGATTATGCTGTGGGTGTTGTTTTAGGACAAATGGTGGATAAAAAAATTTAAACCCATTTATTACGCAAGTTAAACCTTAAATGAGGCACAAGAGCATTACACAACCACCGAAAAGGAACTACTGGTTGTGGTTTATGCCTTTGATAAATTTAGATCTTATTTAGTAATGTCAAAAACTGTTGTCTACACTGACCATTCTGCTTTGAAGTACTTATTCAATAAACAAGATGCCAAACCAAGATTGATAAGATGGGTGCTGTTGCTGCAAGAATTTAAAATAGAAATCAAGGATAAGAAAGGGGCAGAAAACTTAGCAGTTGATCACCTCTCACAATTAGAAAACCCTGAGCTTGAAAAACTTGACAAAGAAACTATTCGGGACTCCTTCCCCGATGAGCATCTCATGGCAGTAAGAATTAAAGATTCCAGTTCTGAACCATGGTATGCAGATTTCGCTAATTACCTGGCAGCCAGAGTATTACCGAGCAACAAGACTTATGATCAAAAGAAAAAGTTTTTCTCAGATCTTAAATATTACTTCTTGGATGATCCTTTCCTTTTTAGATCATGCCCATATGGTATTATTCGGAGATGCGTATTTGGAAATGAGCAAAAACAGATTCTGGAACATTGTCACAACGGACCTGCAGGAGGACACTATGGGGCTGATAGTACTGCTCGGAAGGTTTATGAGGCCGGATTCTTTTGGCCTAGCATTTTCAAAGATGCAGCAAAACATGTAAGGGGACTGTGGCGCTTGTCGAGGGCGTGAAACATCTCTTCTCGGAATCAGATGCCACTCAACAGCATTATGGTATGTGAGGTTTTTGATGTTTGGGTGATCGATTTTATGGGGCCCTTCACTCCATCAAAGAATAAAAGTTATATCCTTGTAGCTGTCGATTACGTTTCAAAGTGGGTCGAAGCTGAAGCTCTGCAAACATGTGATGCTAGAAGTGTCATTCGTTTTTTGAAAAGATTATTCTCCAGGTTTGGGATCCCTAAGACCATCATAAGTGATCGAGGGACGCATTTTTGTAATGCTATTATGGAGAAAGTTCTCAACAGATATGGGGTACTCCACCGAATGTCTACACCTTATCACCCACAAACTAATGGGCAAACTGAAAACACCAATAGGGCACTCAAGCGAATTTTAGAAAAATCCGTCAGCAGTACCAGAAAATATTGGTCCGACAAACTCGATGAAGCGTTATGGGCATTCAGAACAGCTTTCAAAACTCCTATTGGAAGTACCCCTCTAAAGATTGTTTACGGAAAAGCATGTCATCTTCCCATGGAATTGGAACATAAAGCATATTGGGCTCTCAAGAATGCTAATTTTGAGGCTGATGTGATCAAGGAACATCGATTTTCCCAAATAAATCATTTAGCTGAATTACGAGACGAAGCATACGATCATGCCAAAGCATACAAAGACAGGACCAAAAGATGGCACGATAAGCGAATTAAGGATAAAAAAATTTGAAGTAGGACAAGAGGTTCTCGTTTTTAACTCAAGACTCAAATAATTCCCTGGAAAAATGAGATCTCGTTGGGTTGGCCCCTACACAGTAAGTAAGGTGTTTCCTTATGGGACTATTGAGGTTCATAACAAGGAAGGAGTATATTTCAAGGTAAATGAACACCGTGCAAAAATTTATTATGGGCAAGATGTTAGCAAGCTTTCGGGAGATGAGTTCTTCGCCCCTGCATAGAGCCCCGCGGCTCTAAGTCTAACTTAAAGACTCGTAAATAAAGAAAAGTGTTCTTTCGGGAGACAGCCCGAATTATCCCTTTCTTTTATTTTGTTTCCATTTATGTAGGGTTTTGTGTTTTCTAACCATTTTTGCAGGAAACGAGGAAGTAATTACTGCTGTTGTTTGCTGATCTAACCAAAGTTACGGCGTAACTCATCTATGTGATTACGCCGTAACCAACCTTTTGCAGCAGAATTTTATACGCATTACCAATTACGGCGTAATACCATCTCAGTGGTTACACCGTAACCACTCGCTTTGCAGCTTATGTCAGGTTTTGCCAGTTACGGTGTAACTCCCTCAAAGAGTTACGACGTAACCTTCCTTTGCTTTACTTCTTTCATTTTAAAACGCAATAACCTTGTATTAGCAGTTTAAATGAACTTTGTGGGTGTGTTCCCTGTAAACCCTCACGAGACTTCACTTGTCCACTTGAGACACCAAGTGGTTTAAAAGGCTTGTTGCATATGCTAAATGCAACCGTGATTCCTACGTAAGTGAGTTATGTTTGTTTTTCATTTTTCATTTTTTTTCTTTTTAGAATTATGCTTGTCGGTAGTGTGATTTCAGGGATTGAAGTTTGTTCATGTCACACCCCCAAATTACCTGTTTTGCAGCGGAATGGAATTCCTGGGGATTGACTGTCATAGCATCACAATCACAGTTATATTGAACGACCTAAAGTGTCGTTTGGAAAATACATCGTTTGATTTAATAAAATAATCAGAGTGTACAAAGATAGGTCCCAAATGAAAATCATCTTGTGCGGAAATAAGTTGTTACAATTCAAACGATGTTTTAAAGTATGTAAAACCCAAGTGAGACGCGTCGTCACCACGACTCCATGAGGTGTCCAAATGCATGCCATGAAGTGAATGCCTTAGATACCTGAGATAAAACATGCTAAAAGTGTCAACACAAAGGTTGAGTGAGTTCATAGAGTTTGTGTTGAAATGTAAAGCCTTTTAAATCATTTATGTAGCAAAGGCATTGTAAATCCACTCAGTTCCAAGTCCCGCCCATACAAAACTTGCAACCTGTGTGTTCACAACCCACTGCCCGAATATGTAGAGTTAATGTTCAAGTGCATGATGTCAAATGAATTCACATAATAGTGCATGGCTCAATGTATCGAAATCGTTTATGCAGCAAAGGCATTGTGAATCCACTCGGTTCAAGTCCCGCCCATACAAAACTTGCAACCTGTGTATTCACAACCCATTGCCAAAATGTATATAGTGTATGTTCAAATCGTTCCAAGACCATTAGTTCATGATATTACCAAGACCATTAGACCAATGAATATACCAAGACCATTAGCTCAATGAATATACCAAGACCATTAGCTCAATGAATATACCAAGACCATTAGCTCAATGAATATACCAAGACCATTAGACCAATGAATATATGAAATAGAAATTCTAAGTATGGCAATAATGTTACCTAGATGACTAGCATTCAGTTTAGATAAACATGTAGTTTGCAAATAATCATGAATGTCATAAAAGTAGTTGATGAGCATGTATCTCCCCCAAAGAGTTTAATAAAAATATTAAAACAAGAAAAGTGGGGCTATGGAACTCACGGTAATCCTTAAAAGTTAGATTACTTATGAAAGTAAATGAAAATAATTGAGCATGTATCTCCCCAAAACAGTTATGAAAGCAAGTAAAAGTAGGGGCCATGAAACTCACCTGGTGTGATTGATATGCTAACAAAATGAAGTGCAAGAAAATGAGGCTCGGAAACTATCCGCGACCTAAAATGAATGATATGATATGTAATGAGTTGCAATGTAATGTTATACATTTCGTATGTTATTTATACCATTTGCGAGTTTTGAAAATATTACTTATCGTCGAAAAATATTCGTTTGACGTCTTGACCAATCAAAAATCACTTTACAAGTATTTACGTCAAATGTCATCCTACAATGGTTTTATAATGATTTATAGTGAAATTATCACTTTTCGTCGCAAAACAATGTCGTCGGAATTTTCATGAAATTAACAAAAATGGCTTTGGAAAACTAGCCGTAAAACGGTGTACGTCGATCGTTAGAGAACGAACTCGACTGTTTTGGAAAGTTTGTATCGATATCTAAAAGTTTCAGTTCAGGAGTTTTCGTCCAAAAGGTCTCGAACATAAAGATAATAAGGGTTAAAGATAGTGATTTTGGCTAATTGTTGTTCAAAAAGTGAGTTTCGGCAATTTTATGAAAACGTGCATATATTTGTCGTTTCAAATCCGTTTTCTACGTATAATACGTCCTTAGCTTCGTATCAAGGTAAACTAATATATTTTTGAGAAGTCGAAATAATTTGTGAAGCTTAAGGCTCATTTTTAACTCGTACAAAACAAAAACACTTTGCTGAAATTTCAGAAAAATATATATTTCGTCGTCAAACTTGTAAAATCCATAACTTCTTCGTTATAAGTCCGTTTTCATCCGTTCAAGCGGCCACGGATTCGTTTTAAAGTATATTTTCTAATTATCTAGGCCAAAAACTCATGTCAACTGTCGGATTTTCCAGAAAAACAAAATAAGGACAGAACACTTTTTATACTTGTCGAAAATAGTTTTTCTCGTACTAAACCTATTCCAATCCCTTCAAATCAACTCCAAAGCTAATCTAATCCTACCATACACCTTCTTAGGGTGTCATGGGTTCCTAATCATCATCAAGACCAAAATATAACAAGGGAATAATTATAGGATGACTTTATATATATAAACTCTAAAATCAATGTAAAAATGGTATAAACAACACAAGTCTTGCATGTTTTTGCTCAAAAATGATAAGATGAGTATAAAATGAATATGTAAGATGAAAATAAACATGAGATGCTTACTAGTGATATGATGAGGTGATTAGAACCAAGGATTAACCTAAACACCCTAGGTTTTTATTTCAAAACCTAAACAAGAGTGTATACTAGATTGTGATAAACTTGAACTTGAAAAATTTTGATGATCCCTTTGTGAGCTCTATGATGGCCGGTTATGGAGTATAAGAACCAAGAGAGAATAAGTTTTTCTAACACATGAGAATGATGTGGTGAATGAGTGAAATGAAATGAGTAGGACTTTTTAAGTATGAGTAAACTTATAAACAATCAAGAAACCATTCTCCATTTAATGCTCACCCTCCCCATGACCGGTTTTATGGGGATCATGTTTCTCCAAGATATATATATATTTTTTTTATATAATGTATGTACTTGTATACTTGTAAGAAAATGTAAGTAAATTGTGTAAATTAATAATAACTTGTAAGGTTTTAGTAGCTTTTAGGTACAAGTAAATTTTTAATAGGTCAAAATAGAGTATAATGATATTATAAAAATTGTAAAAATACATTCCTTGTGAAATTTGAGTGATAAAATAATTATCGTATAATTTTTAAGAAACACGTCGTAATAATTAAACTTTAACGATTAATGTACGAAATAAATTTGAAACACTAGGAAAACTAAAAATATAGTTTTTATGAACTAAATGTAAGTATAAAAATACGTCGGGATCATTTTTGAAAGTAACGGATTAAATATACAAAATAATAACTCACGCGATAAAGATTATTAAACATAAAAATTACGCGTTGAAAGTGAAACAAAATGTCATGAATAAACTAATGAGATGCAAATGATGTCAATGAAATGTAGACTACTCATAGTCCATATGAAATGTACGTGATGTCATGATCATGAATTCGCCGCTAAACCTCCAAGGTTACGCGAATTTGAAACACGTAAACCAAGTTTACGATAAATGTTGAAATAATGAGACATGAATCGTGTCAAGAAATGACCTGAAAGTACGGGTTGTCACATTCGCCCATCCAAAAAGGAATTCAGTCCCTGAATTCAATCGTTGTTAGGTCTAACGGGTTTAGGGTTTGATGAGGCAAGCCTTCCCATTCTCGAGCAAAACCCTCAAAAGACTTTTTGGTAACCGATTTTACTTAATCCCACAACTCATCAAACAAGAACTGTCATACGATTAGGCTAAATCGGTTTAGGTAACAACTTGTTTCTAGCTCGATCTTTGCAACTCATCAAACAAGAACTGTCACGCGGATCAAGCTGGAAACAAGTGGTTTGAAGAAAATCTTTTGAAAATTTGGCTCGATTACGGAATTGCTTACACATATAAGCCTACTACTCCCTTCATTGCATGATTCTTCCTGAATTAGACATAGGTGATCAGGCTATGTATAATTTAGGAGTAACTATGCAATGCTTGGACTAATCGACTCATATGATGTTTGGTGTTGAGTCAACTGATGTTAAAATTGTGATAGGAAATGACAGGGCATTCTCCACGTCAAAGTGATGTGAGTATGATGGGATGGGTATTTAAAGGCATCCGTGTGACAATCGATATGAAATGAAAGTAAATAACTCGAAAAATGTACGTATAAATTGCACGCAAAGTGAACATGCACGTATGATGAAATGATGAGATGCTATGATGATGTAGTTATAGTCTAGGGTCAATGATGCAACTTAGTTCTCTATAACTGGCTCGATGCCAATCTGTCACACCCCAATTTACCTGTTTTGCAGCGGAATGGAATTCCTGGGGATTGACTGTCATAGCATCACAATCACAGTTATATTGAACGACCTAAAGTGTCGTTTGGAAAATACATCGTTTGATTTAATAAAATAATCAGAGTGTACAAAGATAGGTCCCAAATGAAAATCATCTTGTGCGGAAATAAGTTGTTACAATTCAAACGATGTTTTAAAGTATGTAAAACCCAAGTGAGACGCGTCGTCACCACGACTCCATGAGGTGTCCAAATGCATGCCATGAAGTGAATGCCTTAGATACCTGAGATAAAACATGCTAAAAGTGTCAACACAAAAGTTGAGTGAGTTCATAGAGTTTGTGTTGAAATGTAAAGCCTTTTAAATCGTTTATGTAGCAAAGGCATTGTAAATCCACTCAGTTCCAAGTCCCGCCCATACAAAACTTGCAACCTGTGTGTTCACAACCCACTGCCAGAATATGTAGAGTTAATGTTCAAGTGCATGATGTCAAATGAATTCACATAATAGTGCATGGCTCAATGTATCGAAATCGTTTATGCAGCAAAGGCATTGTGAATCCACTCAGTTCCAAGTCCCGCCCATACAAAACTTGCAACCTGTGTATTCACAACCCATTGCCAAAATGTATATAGTGTATGTTCAAATCGTTCCAAGACCATTAGTTCATGATATTACCAAGACCATTAGACCAATGAATATACCAAGACCATTAGCTCAATGAATATACCAAGACCATTAGCTCAATGAATATACCAAGACCATTAGCTCAATGAATATACCAAGACCATTAGACCAATGAATATATGAAATAGAAATTCTAAGTATGGCAATAATGTTACTTCGTATGACTAGCATTCAGTTTAGATAAACATGTAGTTTGCAAATAATCATGAATGTCATAAAAGTAGTTGATGAGCATGTATCTCCCCCAAAGAGTTTAATAAAAATATTAAAACAAGAAAAGTGGGGCTATGGAACTCACGGTAATCCTTAAAAAGTTAGATTACTTATGAAAGTAAATGAAAATACTTGAGCATGTATCTCCCCCAAAACAGTTATGAAAGCAAGTAAAAGTAGGGGCCATGAAACTCACCTGGTGTGATTGATATGCTAACAAAATGAAGTGCAAGAAAATGAGGCTCGGAAACTATCCGCGACCTAAAATGAATGATATGATATGTAATGAGTTGCAATGTAATGTTATACATTTCGTATGTTATTTATACCATTTGCGAGTTTTGAAAATATTACTTATCGTCGAAAAATATTCGTTTGACGTCTTGACCAATCAAAAATCACTTTACAAGTATTTACGTCAAATGTCATCCTACAATGGTTTTATAATGATTTATAGTGAAATTATCACTTTTCGTCGCAAAACAATGTCGTCGGAATTTTCATGAAATTAACAAAAATGGCTTTGGAAAACTAGCCGTAAAACGGTGTACGTCGATCGTTAGAGAACGAACTCGACTGTTTTGGAAAGTTTGTATCGATATCTAAAAGTTTCAGTTCAGGAGTTTTCGTCCAAAAGGTCTCGAACATAAAGATAATAAGGGTTAAAGATAGTGATTTTGGCTAATTGTTGTTCAAAAAGTGAGTTTCGGCAATTTTATGAAAACGTGCATATATTTGTCGTTTCAAATCCGTTTTCTACGTATAATACGTCCTTAGCTTCGTATCAAGGTAAACTAATATATTTTTGAGAAGTCGAAATAATTTGTGAAGCTTAAGGCTCATTTTTAACTCGTACAAAACAAAAACACTTTGCTGAAATTTCAGAAAAATATATATTTCGTCGTCAAACTTGTAAAATCCATAACTTCTTCGTTATAAGTCCGTTTTCATCCGTTCAAGCGGCCACGGATTCGTTTTAAAGTATATTTTCTAATTATCTAGGCCAAAAACTCATGTCAACTGTCGGATTTTCCAGAAAAACAAAATAAGGACAGAACACTTTTTATACTTGTCGAAAATAGTTTTTCTCGTACTAAACCTATTCCAATCCCTTCAAATCAACTCCAAAGCTAATCTAATCCTACCATACACCTTCTTAGGGTGTCATGGGTTCCTAATCATCATCAAGACCAAAATATAACAAGGGAATAATTATAGGATGACTTTATATATATAAACTCTAAAATCAATGTAAAATGGTATAAACAACACAAGTCTTGCATGTTTTTGCTCAAAAATGATAAGATGAGTATAAAATGAATATGTAAGATGAAAATAAACATGAGATGCTTACTAGTGATATGATGAGGTGATTAGAACCAAGGATTAACCTAAACACCCTAGGTTTTTATTTCAAAACCTAAACAAGAGTGTATACTAGATTGTGATAAACTTGAACTTGAAAAATTTTGATGATCCCTTTGTGAGCTCTATGATGGCCGGTTATGGAGTATAAGAACCAAGAGAGAATAAGTTTTTCTAACACATGAGAATGATGTGGTGAATGAGTGAAATGAAATGAGTAGGACTTTTTAAGTATGAGTAAACTTATAAACAATCAAGAAACCATTCTCCATTTAATGCTCACCCTCCCCATGACCGGTTTTATGGGGATCATGTTTCTCCAAGATATATATTTTTTTTTTTTATATAATGTATGTACTTGTATACTTGTAAGAAAATGTAAGTAAATTGTGTAAATTAATAATAACTTGTAAGGTTTTAGTAGCTTTTAGGTACAAGTAAATTTTTAATAGGTCAAAATAGAGTATAATGATATTATAAAAATTGTAAAAATACATTCCTTGTGAAATTTGAGTGATAAAATAATTATCGTATAATTTTTAAGAAACACGTCGTAATAATTAAACTTTAACGATTAATGTACGAAATAAATTTGAAACACTAGGAAAACTAAAAATATAGTTTTTATGAACTAAATGTAAGTATAAAAATACGTCGGGATCATTTTTGAAAGTAACGGATTAAATATACAAAATAATAACTCACGCGATAAAGATTATTAAACATAAAAATTACGCGTTGAAAGTGAAACAAAATGTCATGAATAAACTAATGAGATGCAAATGATGTCAATGAAATGTAGACTACTCATAGTCCATATGAAATGTACGTGATGTCATGATCATGAATTCGCCGCTAAACCTCCAAGGTTACGCGAATTTGAAACACGTAAACCAAGTTTACGATAAATGTTGAAATAATGAGACATGAATCGTGTCAAGAAATGACCTGAAAGTACGGGTTGTCACAGTTCATGATGCTTATACGAAGGCACGTCTCTTTTTCGTGGGCCTTCTTTCTTTGTGGAGCAAATTTCAGAGAAGTTCTCGCTCTAATTCAACTTTTCTCTTCACCTTTATTTAATGCTTAGTACAAAAGGGACTTTGTACAATTCAAGTGGGGGGACGGGAGTAGAATTATCTCTTGAACATTATTTTGCCCTCATTTTTCTAGTTTATTTTGAAAAATTATGTCATTTTTAAAATTTTGACATGTTTTTCTTAACCTAACTAGATTAGACTTTAGCCGAGCACATACAACCCTTGATATTATATGGTGAGATTAACCTTATCCGTTTCCAATATTTTACCCCAAATCCACCAAATTATGAGTGTGCCGGTAGCTTGTAAACTTTAGAACTTGGCCTTTGCATCATTTCGAGACCATAGACGAGGTATGTTGAGTTAGCTCGATGTATTTGGACTTTTCAGTTTTAGAAGGCAATATTATAGGATTATCACCAAAATAGCCTACCATTGTGTGTCTATCGATTAGTCACCTCGACTTCTCGACCCCCTTGTGAAACCCTTTTGTTGCACTCACCTTTAGTGCAAGATACCCCTAGATACACCCATCAGAGCCATTCATTTCATTTTGTTAACCCAATATATTGTTTCGATACACCTATGCACCTTCGCCTACCCTGTAGTCTTTATTTGTAATTGGGAAGTCATCATTTGCCTAAGTTCAAGGTTCTAGTGGAAAGGTTCGGAAATCACGCTTTCGTCAACGACATATTCCTAAAGATCATTGAAGACCCCCCAAATTCCCATTGTTTATCTCAAGTGGGGGGATATTATGTTTAGTTACTATTGTTATGTTGAAAAAAAATTGTTATGTTATTGTAAAGTGCGATGTTATAAGCACTGAGTTATGAGCTTTATAGATTTAGTATCGAGGAGGTCACCTCGGTGACATTTGAAGATTGGAGTTGGTAATCATGCCAACAGTTGGAGAAAAGGTAGTGTGCCCATCAATGACACATCTACCTGGTATTTCATGATCCGGTTTCTTGACTTCAAAGCTTGAACTTTGGGCGGACGGTAAGTGGTGATGACTTGGTTATAAATTTAGACTACCTGCTTGTATTTTATTTTACACCATTTATATATCCCATGTCTTATCCTAACCTTTAGTCATGAAGCGTGTCTAGGTGATGCAGCGAGCAATCTTTGGTGTCTTGGCCATGGATTTGGTCATGTATCATTGATTTTGTCCACTTCGCCGTGACATGTTAGTAATGACGAGTCACCCTTAACCTTTGTCGTGTCTACCCATATTGCATTCGAGAATTGTTTAGCCCTTAACTCTAGTGGTGGAGATTTGTGTAACCGCCAAGCTTATGTTAGAATACATGCTATGATAATGGATTGGTGATCACCCGAAATTGACACTTAGAATAGTTGAGAGATTTGAGTGTTTCGTTCCCTTTTCGTGAGGTGTTCGGCTTTGTTTTATTCTAGCATAAGGGATTTGTAAACTTATATTTTCTAGGTTTTGGGAGATATCTTTTTAGGAATCTTTCTAATAAGGTCTACTTGAGGGCAAGTGGAGTTCAAGTGGAGGGATATTTGATAACATCAAATAGTCCTGAATATTAAGTGTCAATTTCTCCCGATAATGCTTGTAATTTATATCATTTATATGGATTTACGCTTGTTTTCCATTGTTTTCCACTTTCAGGTAAATTACGAGCATTGGAGCTAAAGAGACGCGGAATTAGAGAAATATTAAAGATTTATCATAGTATCGACTTTCAAGAAGTTACGGCGTAACTCTTCTCTCACATTACGTCGTAACTAAAGCGTGACTCAGAATACCAACTCATCAGAAGGTTACGGCGTAACTCTCCCCAAAGACTACGACGTAACTCTATTAGGTCAAACGAGGTTCCGCGCCGCTGATAACTACGCCGTAACTATTTCATCAACTACGACGCAACCAAGTTATATTGAAGATACGGCGTAACCACTCATAAGGTTACGCCGTAACCAGCAAATCTAGTGCAAATTACGAAGGAAATGAAGATTACGGCGTAACTCTTATTTTAGTTACGCCGTAACCCAGATGTGGGGGAAGAAGCCAAAGGCAGGTCTAGAGGAGCATACAGAGCTGTCTCCAAGGGAGAAATCACTCCCCTACGATAAGCATTAGCATTTTATCTTTTCTTTACTTTCAATTCATGTATTTCGTAACTTTGAATATTGAATTGATTTGTATAGTTAATATGAGCGGCTAAGCACCTCTTGGTGCTGGCCTAGTTATAATTCCTTAATTGTTTTGTTTGCGTTTACATTACTTCCGCATAATTATTTCTAAGTGTTTGCATGCATAGTTTATTGGTAGCTACCCTTGTTTCGGTAGTTTTGAATGGCGGTAGAGGCCAATTGCCTAGGAGATATGACCAACTGACCCTAGGTGAGCGGACTGAGACGGGAAGGGTAAGTAATGACCAACTAACGACCCTTTCTACTTGTGCGATTTGACCAACTGATCACCTACCGTTTGGATGAACTTAAGAATTAGGGGGTGAGTGTTTAAGTTGCTAACGCCCGGGCACTCACTATTATAAATCTAGCATGTAGCGGTACTTAATGACTTGTCTTAGGGGACCAGGAACAACAGGACTTATGAGGGGACACCTGACTTCTCCTGTGGTGGCATCTTTGCTGATATGTTAGGGCGAATTGACCAAATGTTGTCCTCTCGACTTTGACCCCACCTGAAGTAATTGGAAGTAAGTAGATGTAGACATTACTAGTTAGGAGGAATATCTAGGTTAGCACCACTCTCCTCTATTTATTTATCCTTTGCCTTTTATCTGCTTTAGTAGTTAATTATTTCCTTATCATAATCATATTAAAAACTGTGACACCTAGACTTAGTAATAATCCAACACACATATCTCTTGGGACGACCTCGGCTTTACCGAATACTACACTACACGCGACCGGGTATACTGCCCGTTAGTGCACTAGGGTAGACCATAGGTATAACGAGACTATATAAATATTAAAACCTGGTCATTAAAACCTGCATCACGAGTGTTGAAATAACAAAAGGAACTGTATGGGAACTCATAATAGTTAACTATGTTGAACATCGCATGTCAATATTAACAAATAAGATATTTATCATCACATCAACTATATTTTAAAAACATAAGAGCAAACATGTATGTTGAACATCATGCGTCAGCATAGCTAACCCTTATGAGTTCCCTCTACAGTTCCTTTTGACGGTTCGACACCCTTTGTGCAAAATCCTACACCAGGTGAATTGCGAGAGTGTTGAAATAACAAAAGGACATGTATGGGAACTTAGAATAGTTAATTATGCTGAACATGCTATGTCAATATTAACAAATAAGATATTCATCATCACAATTAATTATGGTATGCTTTAGCGTGGCTTAGATCTGTAAAAAACAATAGCCACATAAACATCAGGATATAACCGCCATGCCTGCAAAATTGTTTAAACAAAATTGCCACGCCAAGATACGAAAAATCGCATCACTTGATCTATTGAATAAGATATTTTTCATCACAGCCACTTGCACACCACAAATACACAAATACATAAACTTCAAAGAAAGACATATCACGTACTATATACAAAATTCAAAATCAGTTAGCGTAGCGAACACACCACCACAAAACCAACACGGCATAGTAGATAAACAAATAAATTGGGGAGATCAGTATTCAACTACGAAAAAAAATCCCAGGCACAACATTATCATCTATACCATGCATTCTTTTTTGTGTCAAACACCTGAACTCCACAGATTATATTTGCAAATTAAGATGGTTGGTCTTTTATGATTATAGTAGAAAACATGTTGTTGCATATTTTCAGTTCTAGCTCCACAAAAGGCCCCGATCAATAATAGACAACAATTTCCAAAGATAGATGGATGCTGCGAAAAAGTAAGCTGCATCAACTTACTTGACACACCATTCTCTTTCGTTTCGCATCTTTCTCTGGTAATATGCACTCTACCAATGATTAGAGCTTTTTGTGCAACTGAATCTGGCAACATGTATACAACAGTTTCATCTGGTCTTAAAATGTCTACCAATTAGCTAAGAAGCTAAGCACTGTAACATACCAAAAAGGTCAAGTTATTTAATTTTTAAAAGTAACGGTGAGTCTTAACAAATTAGATCAATGATAAATTATATCGATAAACCTCGATAACAGTGTGAATGCCTAGCCGAATTATTCGTTGTTCATATACCTTGAAAACTGACAAACCTGCATATAAAAAGTCATCATTAAACTTTTTTTGGACATGAAAAAAAACTTCATTAAATTTTTTTTGGACATGAAAAAAAACTTCAGGAATTGGGTTTAAAAAACGTCTGATCATGAAATTGCACCATACACGGGAAAAAAGAGACACCATGACACATACATACACACGCTGACATCCATATCCAAACTAGTTAGTCATCAGGTACTGGCTCAGAAAGGCGAACATCATCCATGGTTGCAACCACCGCAAGGGTAAGGCTGCCTTTCCAAGATACCAACTTTTCAAAATGAGCCATGTTGAAAGAGCGGTGGCATGCATGTATAGCAAAGAAATACACATGCCACCCACAACTAATCATCAAAATTATAAACACCGCTAATCATCATCATTGGTTGTACGTATGTGTTGGGCGTTAAGGTGTGAAAACACCAACAACATTGTCCCGGTAATAAAATGGCACTGAACAATTCTTCTGTGGCCTAACTAACCTAGGCCAAACTTGCCATCGTAACCACTGAAGACAAGAAAAAAAAAGTATTGCAAAAGCAACATATGAATCCGGTAAATTGTTCATCCAACATGGTACGCAAACATAATAGTTCACCTAGCCAAGACACGGGGGAAATCAAGTTTGAGGTTCCATAATCGGTGTGCACGTTTGCTTACACATATATTTCAAACAGCAGGTGGAGTCAACTCCACAGGAGAGTATGCAATAAATTCTACAGGGAAACGACAGTAGAATCCAAACTCGAATCTACATGATTTTGTAATGTAGACTTTATTATAAACCCGTGTTCCTTATACATACCCGCTCAAAACGAAACTACAATAAATGGCTGTATACTTCGCACATTCCTCTCTCAGCTCCCCTTTGCTTTGATTGCTGATCTGTGCTAAACCGTCAAGTCTAACAGACTTAAAACAGCTTAAACACAAATGCAATGAAGATCAGAGAATACAATGAATTCCCGGGTCGTTAAGTCCCACGGAGACTCAATGGTGTGCAAACACTAGATCAGACGATAGAATGATCACTAAGGATAGTGATCGATAAAAGTTTTGATGAATAATTACACTCTTGAAAAAGGTTATAAAATAAAGCGACTTAAATACAAATTAAGAAGATTAGAAGATAAAATAAATTAAATAAACGCTATCACTATATTTAAAATGATGAACGTTTAAAACTTAAAACTTACGTTTAAATTAAAAACTACGTTAACGCATACAAAATAAAAGCGTGAAAAGAAAGAAGGAAAATACCTACGGATATAGAAAATACATTTTTACAATCCTAATTATACTAGAAAATTATTAGAAAAGAAAAATTATTTTTAAAACTATTTATCTAATTATTATTAATTAAAAACTATTTTAAACTATTTAATAATACTCTAAAATAAAAGAAAATATGAAATAAGACTAGAAAAATAAAATTAAGATTTAGAAAAATCTAAAAAATGATAAAACTAATTTTAAAACTGAAAATATATTTTTTAGACTTTTTATATATTTATTATTAATTTAAAACTATTTAAAACTAATTAAAATGCTAGAAAATACTATTTAAGCTAAGAAAATTATGGAAAAATACTTTTTAGGCTTTTTATATTTATCTAAACTTAAGAAAAATGAAAACTTATTTTTTTGAAGCTTTTCTTAATTATTTGTATTAAATAATAATTAAAAATGCTTAAAAACTATTTTAAATTAAGAAAAATAGCAAAACTCCTTAGAAAAATCTGAAAATTTCAGGAAAACTCTAAAATGATGTAAGGAATAAAGGAAAAATAGAAAAAAGGGTGCATGTGTGGAGGAATAAGCAACTGATATGGAAGTGCTTATTGAAATAAGCACTTGATTAAGCAAAAGAGCACCAAAGGCTACCAATACTGATAAAGAAGCTATAATAAGCTAAATGTGACTAAATGCAACTTAAATCAACAAGCTTGAACCTCTGATTCACAGGATACAACAGATTTGATGTTTGAGCTTTAAAAGCTAAAACAGTTTCTGGGTAGCAACTTTAAGCACAAGCACAAGCTTAACAATAAGCTCAAACTGAAAACTATAAATTGTAATCTAAAGCAGACCTGGTTGAGATTAAGTGTACCAAAAATCAGGCCATGGAAAGCTCTTTCGAGCTCTGTGCACAAGCTGCACAAACTGAGAAAAAGCTCAGTGTACTGAGCTTTGTGATGCAGGGCATTTAAGCCTAAAAGAAGGGCTTATTTGAAGCTTATAGAAAAATGACAAAAATCAACAAAAATGCAGATAAGTAAGGGTTCCAGTTGAACTTTTAAGAATGCCAAGCCTCACTTGTTAAGACCCAAAGATGAGATCATGAAAAATCTTTGTAGTTGGCTCAAAACGATTTTCATATTTTGACTTTTGAACTAAAAATGAGAAGTTGACTTTATCCAACTTTGGATCCAATTTTTTTGATTGAAAATGATCTATCTTGATGAAATAAAGCTAAAGCAATCTAGTTCTATGTATTTTAAACATAAAATGAGCTTTTGATCATGCTAAAATCTCAACAAAGAAGCTGTTAAGATTGTGAATGAAGATTTTGACTTTGAGCATAAATGGCAGCAAACCAAAGACAGATATGACATCAGTAAACTATATCAAGCTTAAATCAACTGATCTAATCCAACACATTAACCTCTAACTCAGTTTTAAACATTAAAACAAACACTCCTTAAGGGACTGTTTTGCAAGTTAAATGAATCTAAACACTACACTAGCTGATCTAATGGATCAATCTAAGATTAGATAGCCTAAGTACAACTAAATAAACAAATTTAAACAGTTAATTATTACAAATACAAGTAAAAACAAAATGTGCAATCTGATGTGAAAATGAAACGAGAACTCTACTCACATGTGTCCACTGTTGTTGCAGGCTAAACCAAACCAAATCCTACTCTGGCCTAATCTATTTTAACCCAAATTCACCCTCTGCAACAACCATAATCATCACCAAATCCAATTTGAGTCCCAGTTGACTCTCGTTGACCATCATTCAAAATTACTTGGAATGGATTTTTGAACTTATAAAAAGGTTTGAATAGCTTAGATAAACAAGATTGAGTTTAAGATTAAGCTTATAGGAGCTTATAAATGAGAGTTGCAAAATGAGATTTTCAACAAGAAAACACAAATTATAAATTTTAGCTAAACTTGAGAATTGCTTCTTAAAACTGATTACAAAGATAAAGTAGCTTAATAGTGATACATAAAAGCTGAGATTACAATATTTGGACTTAAAACTAAAACACTAATTTAAAAACGACATTAAGAAAAAATTGTAAAATTAACTACTACCCTTCAATGCTTCTTTCTTCCTTCTTTTATACCCAAAAGCTTCTCTCACATCTTCTGACAGTTTCCCACTTCCATTTGAGGCCATTGGATTGGTAAAATTCATCTTGGCCATTCAATCCAATTTTGGCGCCAAAACACTTTAACAGCTGGAGAGGTTGAGTAAAGGGGGTGAAGGGTGCATTTAATGATTTTTGTAGTTGTGTGGAGGTGGGGGGACAAGAGGAGATGATATGTTGAGGTGGAGGTAAGGGTAGCATGAGTTGCAGAGAGCAGTTGGGAGGAGGAGGACTTTTGGCGCGTTTGTGATGTTTGACCAAGTGGATTTGACCAGATATTAGTGAAGGGGGGTCAAATGGGGTTAAATGACAGGGGGGTCATAATAGGCTTAAGGTCCAAAATCATTTTGACAAGTCTTTAGATAATAATTAAGACAAGGGCTTGACTTGTAAATCTGAAATCTCCAAGGACCAAACCTGTAATTTTCCAAACTTGTTTTAAGGGACCATAATTGACAAGCTTTGAAAGTTTAGGGACCTATCTTGCCATTATTGAAAGTTAAGGGACCTAAGTTGTCATTTTTGAAAGTTAAAGGACCTAAATTGTAAATTTGTAAATTTAAATCTCAAGGACCATTTTTGACAACTTAAGAATCCCTAGGGACTTTAAAATGATATTTCTCTTTATTTGGTTTTACCAGGGACTGTTTTTGACAACTTTTGAAACTTGGGGGACTAAAACTGCCAATTATGCAAACTTGATACGTTTTTCATCTGATTTTGATATTTTTGCATTTAAAACACATAAAACACTGATTTGTGATATTTTGATCATTTTGATGTGTTTATGAGTGTTTTCAGATGATTTTGCAGTTTATATTGTACAAAAATGATGAGTATTTAGACACTCATCAATCCCCCACACTGAGATATTGCTAGTCCCTAGCAATGATTTGAGAAAACTTGATGGATTTTAAAAACTCTTTACCAAAAGCCATCACTTCTGGAGTAGCCAAATGTTTCAGTTCAAGTAAGAACCTTGGTACACTGATAACCAAATGATGTTGAGCAAATCATAAGTCAAACGGATTTGATTTTGTCTTTACCGAAGCCGTACCCTTCGGACTAGCCAACTCTTAGATAAATTATCAATATTATCTTTGGTGAGCTGATTACCAATTATGGATTTTCCACTGCCTTTACCACAAGCCATAAACTTGCGGGCTAGCCAACTCTTCACTTTTTAGGATATGGTGAGGTGAATACCATACAATTTTGGGCAAATTGCAAGCCGTCAACGGATTTGAGATATCTTTACCAAGAGCCGTTTGCTCTTGGATTAGCCAATCCTTTAGTCTTACGAGACATGGCGGATGATAACCAATTGAGTAAGTGTAGAACACTTACTCCAAAAAAAAAATTTGGCCAAAAACGGGGAATTAGGCGCATATACATATGAAATTCGTGAGAATTCCCCCACACTTAGAAATGAATATTGCCCTCAATATTCAAAGTACCGGCGGTTATGCCGAAACAAAGAACGTAAAAGGGAAATACTACGGCCATTATTTAGAAAGAAGATTTTTTTTTTTTTTACTTGCATATATACACAACATGTGGGCAACCCCCACACTAGGGTGGTAGAAAATAGAAAGAAGTCAGAAATATGGGTGAAAACCCATATGGTGTGTGCTACTGTTTTTGATTACCGAGTCGCTAGCTTGACTCGACCCCGAATTCATTGGTTCATGGGGAAGTAAGTGGAAGAGATGATCTCCATCGGACTTTCATTCAAGATGTTTGGATAAAAATTGAAGTACGTGAAAGTTCCACACCGATGAGATATATACAGACAGACCCGGCTCACAAATGATAACTGAAAATGCCGGGGTCAAAGATAGTGTCCTCACTCCCGAACGAGTGAAGAAGAGAGGAAGTCACCAGGTAGGTGAAGAAAAGAAGGAAAATCATGATAACAATCATAACTAGATCTTCTTCCTCGGGATTAAGTGCAGTTGCACTTATTTGGATTTTGTTGGTTGAGCTCTTTGGGTTGGAAGGCATCTCGGGAGGGAGGGTTGGAAAATTTGTCATAGAAATACAAACTCTCATGATTGAGAACTTTTCCCCCCGATCATGATTTTTGCCATCCAAGCAATCATACTCCGGCGGAGTCATGATATGAGTGAGTTCACCGGCGAACTCCTCGTGAAGAGAATCATTCACATGATGTGAATTTGTGAACTCTTGTTCCATTGTGGACTCATCACTATCCTCAATCTGAGTATCAAAGAGTGGATTCTCAGAAATTAAAGTGAATTCAGAGTCGAATTCAAATAGAGGATTGGTGAAAGTAGCTTTGAATGTTTCGGGAACAAAGTGATCAACATTCTCTATTGGACTGCTGGGATAAGAAGTGAGTGAACGATCATTATCAATGAGACTTTCAGTCTCTCCTAGATCGGCTGAAATCAAAGAGTGGATTGATGTGAGTGAGTTCACCGGAGAACTCCTCAAGAAGGGGATCAGCATCAGATTGTAGAAGTGATGCCTCAACGTACTCGATGTCTCCATATGAAGCACAATCTTCGCTAAGATCAGAGAAAGTTTCAAAATGATCTTGAGAACACTCAAGAGGGGAAGAAGAATCACACATATGATCAGAAATTCCCTGTGACTCTCTTGGGATTGAGACAAGGTTCTCAACACTAGACGATTCCATTTCTGGAATAGTGCTAAGAAGCTCATCCCCCATGTTTAGAGAGTGAGTGGGAGCTTCGGGTGTGATAGCTACAGACTGAGGGAGTTTAGACGGACTAGCATACATATGTTTTATACTTTCCATTTGTTCTTCCGCTAGTAATTCCATCATAGTCTTTTCTCCCTGACTTTTCATGGAAGGAGTCTCAACTGATGAACTTGATGAACCGTTATAAAATTGTAGGATATCAAGGATATCTTCATCATCATCGTCATCAGGGATGAAACGGAATCGAGAGCTAGATCTGGCTGATTTTTCTTTTGCAATAGATTCCCTAACAGATTTTTCAAAGGCAATCTGGGAATCTAATTTAGCAGCCCGCTCCTCGGCTAACAAAACTTCCATGGATTTCTCATTTGGATTATCTTGGGAGTGTTTAGATTCCTTCAAATCTTTCACTAAATCCAAAAGATTAAGGAGAAGACTTTGAGGAAGTGGGTCAGGGGTAATGTAGAGGTTGGTCTTGATATGAAGAGTCGTAATTGTTACAAGGAAATGGGTTCCCTGTTTGACAATCCGAGCTAGAGTGAGGACCTCCACAATACTCACAACAATAAAACCGATGTGGCTGTGAGTGGTTGTGAGTGTAGTCATAATTGTTATCGGGAACCCGCTCATAGACAAGCGTGTTTCCGATTGACAATCGAACTGGAATGTGAACCACCACAGTACTCAACAAGAAAACTGCTGAGTCTCACAGTGTGGTAGCGATGGAATAAATCGGTCGTGTTATGGTAGGAATAGGGATCTTGGTTATAGACAGACCCGCTTCCGATTCCACCACGCTACAACTGGGGCAATTGCCACCATTATAAGGACCACCACACCATTGACAACCAAGAGGGTGAGGATAAGACATAGAAAGAATCAAAGGTTATCAGAGGGTAAGAAATGAAGAATCAAAAAGGTAAGAAGGTAAAGAAGAATATTTTTGGTATTTTTGAAAAACATGATGATAAAAACAAAGGATGAAAATATTTTTGGATGTTGATAACACTTCAGAAAAAGTGTTAAAGAACTTTTTGGATTTTTGAAAACTTTACAAAAAACTTTTATACAAAAGATGGGGTATGCACAAGAATGGGTCTGAAAAAGGCTAAACACACGCTAAAGCCTCCCCGGCAGCGGCGCCAAAATTTGATCTGTGCTAAACCGTCAAGTCTAACAGACTTAAAACAGCTTAAACACAAATGCAATGAAGATCAGAGAATACAATGAATTCCCGGGTCGTTAAGTCCCACGGAGACTCAATGGTGTGCAAACACTAGATCAGACGATAGAATGATCACTAAGGATAGTGATCGATAAAAGTTTTGATGAATAATTACACTACTGAAAAAGGTTATAAAATAAAGCGACTTAAATACAAATTAAGAAGATTAGAAGATAAAATAAATTAAATAAACGCTATCACTATATTTAAAATGATGAACGTTTAAAACTTAAAACTTACGTTTAAATTAAAAACTACATTAACGTACAAAATAAAACGTGAAAAGAAAGAAGGAAAATACCTACGGATATAGAAAATACATTTTTACAATCCTAATTATACTAGAAAATTATTAGAAAAGAAAAATTATTTTTAAAACTATTTATCTAATTATTATTAATTAAAAACTATTTTAAACTATTTAATAATACTCTAAAATAAAAGAAAATATGAAATAAGACTAGAAAAATAAAATTAAGATTTAGAAAAATCTAAAAAATGATAAAACTAATTTTAAAACTGAAAATATATTTTTTAGACTTTTTATATATTTATTATTAATTTAAAACTATTTAAAACTAATTAAAATGCTAGAAAATACTATTTAAGCTAAGAAAATTATGGAAAAATACTTTTTAGGCTTTTTATATTTATCTAAACTTAAGAAAAATGAAAACTTATTTTTTTGAAGCTTTTCTTAATTATTTGTATTAAATACTAATTAAAAATGCTTAAAAACTATTTTAAATTAAGAAAAATAGCAAAACTCCTTAGAAAAATCTGAAAATTTCAGGAAAACTCTAAAATGATGTAAGGAATAAAGGAAAAATAGAAAAAAGGGTGCATGTGTGGAGGAATAAGCAACTGATATGGAAGTGCTTATTGAAATAAGCACTTGATTAAGCAAAAGAGCACCAAAGGCTACCAATACTGATAAAGAAGATATAATAAGCTAAATGTGACTAAATGCAACTTAAATCAACAAGCTTGAACCTCTGATTCACAGGATACAACAGATTTGATGTTTGAGCTTTAAAAGCTAAAACAGTTTCTGGGTAGCAACTTTAAGCACAAGCACAAGCTTAACAATAAGCTAAAACTGAAAACTATAAATTGTAATCTAAAGCGACGGTTGAGATTAAGTGCACCAAAAATCAGGCCATGGAAAGCTCTTTTGAGCTCTGTGCACAAGCTGCACAAACTGAGAAAAAGCTCAGTGTACTGAGCTTTGTGATGCAGGGCATTTAAGCCTAAAAGAAGGGCTTATTTGAAGCTTATAGAAAAATGACAAAAATCAACAAAAATGCAGATAAGTAAGGGTTCCAGTTGAACTTTTAAGAATGCCAAGTCTCACTTGTTAAGACCCAAAGATGAGATCATGAAAAATCTTTGTAGTTGGCTCAAAAACTGATTTTCATATTTTGACTTTTGAACTAAAAATGAGAAGTTGACTTTATCCAACTTTGGATCCAATTTTTTTGATTGAAAATGATCTATCTTGATGAAATAAAGCTAAAGCAATCTAGTTCTATGTATTTTAAACATAAAATGAGCTTTTGATCATGCTAAAATCTCAACAGTAAGCTGTTAAGATTGTGGACAGAAGATTTTGACTTTGAGCATAAATGGCAGCAAACCAAAGACAGATATGACATCAGTAAACTATATCAAGCTTAAATCAACTGATCTAATCCAACACATTAACCTCTAACTCAGTTTTAAACATTAAAACAAACACTCCTTAAGGGACTGTTTTGCAAGTTAAATGAATCTAAACACTACACTAGCTGATCTAATGGATCAATCTAAGATTAGATAGCCTAAGTACAACTAAATAAACAAATTTAAACAGTTAATTATTACAAATACAAGTAAAAACAAAATGTGCAATCTGATGTGAAAATGAAACTGAGAACTCTTACTCACATGTGTCCACTGTTGTTGCAGGCTAAACCAAACCAAATCCTACTCTGGCCTAATCTATTTTAACCCAAATTCACCCTCTGCAACAACCATAATCATCACCAAATCCAATTTGAGTCCCAGTTGACTTTCGTTGACCATCATTCAAAATTACTTGGAATGGATTTTTGAACTTATAAAAAGGTTTGAATAGCTTAGATAAACAAGATTGAGTTTAAGATTAAGCTTATAGGAGCTTATAAATGAGAGTTGCAAAATGAGATTTTCAACAGTAAACACAAATTATAAATTTTAGCTAAACTTGAGAATTGCTTCTTCAAACTGATTACAAAGATAAAGTAGCTTAATAATGATACATAAAAGCTGAGATTACAATATTTGGACTTAAAACTAAAACACTAATTTAAAAACGACATTAAGAAAAAATTGTAAAATTAACTACCACTCTTCAATGCTTCTTTCTTCCTTCTTTTATACCCAAAAGCTTCTCTCACATCTTCTGACAGTTTCCCACTTCCATTTGAGGCCATTGGATTGGTAAAATTCATCTTGGCCATTCAATCCAATTTTGGCGCCAAAACACTTTAACAGCTGGAAAGGTTGAGTAAAGGGGGTGAAGGGTGCATTTAATGATTTTTGTAGTTGTGTGGAGGTGGGGGGACAAGAGGAGATGATATGTTGAGGTGGAGGTGAGGGTAGCATGAGTTGCAGAGAGCAGTTGGGAGGAGGAGGACTTTTGGCGCGTTTGTGATGTTTGACCAAGTGGATTTGACCAGATATTAGTGAAGGGGGGTCAAATGGGGTTAAATGACAGGGGGGTCATAATAGGCTTAAGGTCCAAAATCATTTTGACAAGTCTTTAGATAATAATTAAGACAAGGGCTTGACTTGTAAATCTGAAATCTCCAAGGACCAAACCTGTAATTTTCCAAACTTGTTTTAAGGGACCATAATTGACAAGCTTTGAAAGTTTAGGGACCTATCTTGCCATTATTGAAAGTTAAGGGACCTAAGTTGTCATTTTTGAAAGTTAAAGGACCTAAATTGTAAATTTGTAAATTTAAATCTCAAGGACCATTTTTGACAACTTAAGAATCCCTAGGGACTTTAAAATGATATTTCTCTTTATTTGGTTTTACCAGGGACTGTTTTTGACAACTTTTGAAACTTGGGGGACTAAAACTGCCAATTATGCAAAATTGATACGTTTTCATCGATTTTGATATTTTTGCATTTAAAACACATAAAACACTGATTTGTGATATTTTGATCATTTTGATGTGTTTATGAGTGTTTTCAGATGATTTTGCAGTTTATATTGTACAAAAATGATGAGTATTTAGACACTCATCAATTGCTCAAATAGCTTGCAAGCTGAGAAACATATAGGAAGAAATTCATCAGAAAAGAGGCTTCTTTCAAGTGCAAAATACATTAGTAAAGAACCATTTGTTGTATATATTAGGTGTATTGCTATAAGAGACAAAGAAACCGTAACATAAAACATAAAAGTGTATAGAAACGATACCGTAAATCTTTTGATCGTTAAGACTCAAAAACACAAACAAGGAAAATGTTGAGGCCTGTGATGCTCACAGTTTCCTTAAGACAGATTCGTCCTCTCCACGGTGCTTGAGAATCGTGAACGTCTATCTCCCAGGATACAACAACAACGGATAACTCCGTTAGCAGAAACGGGTTATCAAGGCGAACCAAAACCGTGCTTTCCCTATATTACGAATCGGATACACAAGAAATATGAATGGTAACACAAATGAAGAGGAGTGATGATTTGTGTATTTTCCGGTGTCTGTAGACAAATGAGAATATCTCTCATTTATAGTGTAACACCCCCAAATTTGGTTTAGCGGAAGCATACGTGTTATTCGGGAGCGTTACGGGATTGGTGAATCATAACACAAGAAATAAAGAACGGAATACATACTCCGTTTGATTTCATAAAATAGATTTAAAACATTGTCTTACAACATAGTTTAAATAAATGGGCACATCCCATTAGTTTTAGTGGTCCCAATGTAAAAACATCATTTTTGTGTAAAAACACTTCTTTTAATACTATTACGACCATACATCCGCTTCTTGCCTTGCCTTCATGAACATAACTTAAACACCTGAGAAAATATGCTAAAAGGTCAGCTAAAAGCTGGTGAGTTCATAGGTTTAAGTTAAAATAGTAAGTTTGGACCATAAGCAAAGTCATATAATCATTAAAACGAATATAATGTTATATGGATGAAAGTCTATTACGTTAGCTCTAAGTTCATGCAACCGATACTACGACAGTTTCTGTATGCTAAGAGATGTCATACAATATAGGGGCCCATAGCAAGTGTTTTGTCCCTCAACACTTGGTTCCGACATGGTATACGTTTCGCCTTGGCCTAAGCATGGCCAACCGAACGGAGGAGTCACCCTCAATAGATCTATTTATAACATTCGCGTTTCCCAATGGGGAATTGACGGTTCATGAAAAAGGGCATTCTCTAGGGACATAAGGGCTTAGGCTAAACCACGTAATAGTAATCATGTTATAGTTTTGGTCCATAAAATGTTTTGCATATTTCTCACCCCAAAATGTATAAAACAGTTTATCAAGTAAAAGTGGGGCTATGAAACTCACCTTAGCAAATGTGCAATCCAAAATGTGGGATTAGTGATTGTTGTGGAGCGGCACCGACACGCGACCTAGATAAGGAGGGCAATGTGTTTAGTTTATCGTTTTAAGTATTCCTTACTTAAAGTAGTTCAATGGTTTTTATAATTGTGTTAATACTAAACGTAAGTTTGTAAAATTCGTTAAAATGGTTTTACTAGTAAGTATACGAAGTATATATACTTTTCATGTTGTCGCTATAACGGTATTAAAATCCAAAATTTGGTTTGAGCATATTTACGTTATTCTTTTAGTAAGTATATAATGTATATATTCTTATTTAAGTTGACACAAGGTAGTAGTATCAAAATCAAATAATAGTTGATTTATTTTCTAATTGTATTTAGAAAATATGTGAGTTGAAGTGGAAGACTTTCACATTTAATAAATGATAAAATGATGTAGTGGTCTTTATTTATTTGTCAAAATTTGTTTCTTAAGATTTATACCATGTACGACTAGTAACCTTTATGACATAAATTTGTTTACACAATGACGTTAAACCGTTTTATGTAAACTTTATTCAAGTAGATTATACTTTCAACACTTGTTCACTTGTTAACTCATACATGTATATATGGTAGAAGGTTTCGAATAGATGACAAATGGGTCTAGTTTTATATTTGATTTTCGATCATATACCTCGGGTTTTATTTGGTGACTCTACTAGGTACCACTCGAGTATTTATCATTACACGGAGGGGCTGTGGCCCGGTAGGAAAGAGCATAGCGTTGGGCCTAGGCCCGAATTTGCACCAGGACAATAAAAGAGCTTTGGCTCAAAGATGGTTTCGGGGGTGTTAACGGGCTGCGCCCAAGGTAATACTGAGAAAGAGTTTTTGTACAACTTATGGGAGATTCAAATTGTCACCACAAGGCTCCAATGTATTCTTCCCTTCTTGACACAAGAGTATTTTTGTGATACAATTTTATACTCGTGAGTTAGACTCACAAATCTTTGGCTCGCGATATCTTTCAACGTCACATGACAAGTGAAGTTGTTTCGATTTGCAAGCTCTCGACAGCCATATGGGTTTCCTATCATGAGTTATAGTGTCGCAATACAAGTAAAATGGATACATGATCTACACTCAAGACCACCCTGGTGGTCTTATGTCAACTGTGAGTAGTAAACACCCATTTTCCTCACACTATATACCCATTCACATAGCAAAAGGAAAATGAGCAAGGACTAGTTCAGATTTACAAGTCGATATCCATTTTGACGAGTCGTTGTGGTACACCCATAGCTAGATTTTCGACCCATAATGAGGACCAACCACGACTCGCATGAGTGTGACTAATCCTAAACACAAGACATTGCGGTAACAAATCTACTTCTCAAGTTATCAATTCATTTTGGCATTAAAATGGTTTCTCTAGTATATGACTTTTATGGACACAAAGAGTAACATGGAGGTCGACTGGAAAAGGAGTACGAGCATCAAAATGGGTTCCTAGTCGCATCAAACAACAACCCAATATCTCGCTACCAATTTCAATATCCCGAATCTAATATGATACTTACTTCCTACAAGATTTATAGAACTTAACCTTTCTAATTTTCTTTGGTTCATACTTTTCGACAGAAACAATACTAACATAAACCAACAACAAAATCAAATCCCAACGTGACCAAATCGTTTACCAAAAATACAAAGTTTATCAACATCAAGAATACTTAACTTCAAAAATCAAATTATCAATTTTACTAACAACCCAATTCATAAATATTAACAAGTACAAAGTTGAGTGATTTCTTACAACAAACTTGATGATAATGAAGTCGAAGACCGACTCGGGTATCTAACACCACCACCGGACCCAAATAATTCGGAGTGAGCACTCAAGCAAGAGTTTTCCTTATCTCTTTGTGGTGAAGTTTGGAGTGTGATACCCTGAGTTTGGCTCGACTGGAATAAAAGGAGGGGGCTCAAGAAAGTTTTTACTCAACTTTCTCTTCTTGAAATTTGGTTTGAAGCCAAAAATAGTTTACTTCCAAAACCAAGGGAATCTTGGATATAAGCTCAAGATAGATTGGTGGAAGATTTGTTTCTTTCTTGTGGTTAACTTGATCTTCCTTGGATTTCTTTGAAGGGCAGCGGCGCATCAAGAGAGGTTTGGGGAAGCAAAACTTACATGAATATGGTATGAAAGATGAGGAATATTTGGATGAATATGTTGGGTTATCTTCTTTTGGTGATATTCGGCCTAGGAGAGGCGCTGGGGGTATAGGTTGAAGAAGAAGATTGCAATCCTCCTTTTTCCTGATTTTGGTACCTTGTTTTGTCGTGTGTGGGTGAGAAGGTCAAAGACATTATCTCAAGTTTTTAAAGTAAAGAATTTATTTTAGTGATAATGCATTTAAGTTAGTTTGCATATGTAATGTTTTACTTGGGTATATGTAGACTTTTAATTCATTTGTGTAAGTATATGTATGTAGGAAAATTATTGTATAAAATGTTTGCCTATACATTATACTTATGTATGTTTGCACTTGAGTCTTATAAAAATTATTGTTTAAATGATAGTGTGTCAAACATTTTATGTCCTGCGAAGTCATATTGTGACCAAAGTTTCATTGTTTGATAACTTTTCCTTCGTAGTATTTTACGTGTCTGAAATATTTTTATCTTTGTAATATTCCATGTCGCGGACATTTGTTATTTGTTTTATCTAGTCCTTATCATAGTGTCGGTACGCGCGCAGTGTCGGTCACTGGGGAAAACGAGATAACCTCTCGTCTTACAATTTAAATCATAAGACAAAATGAAATATTCATAAAATGATATGAATGCAAGAGTGGTGAAATCTTTATTGTATGCGAGTTATCTACTCAAATGATCAGGCAAAGCTTATGCATGCTTAATGAATTAGGCTTAGTAATAATAAATTACTAATTATCAGTTAAATTTTAGTGAAAATTTACCGTGTGTCACATTCTCCCCGCCTTGGAAGAGAAAACCGTCCTCGGTTTTCAGTTAGGATTTCTTGGTGAAGTAGAGAAAAGGTGTGGGTATTTGCGTTTGAATTGATCTTCACGCTCCCACGTGTATTCGGGACCTCTTTGAGAGTTCCAACGGACTTTGACGATCGGGATGCGGCTTTGCTTAAGCCGTTTGATTTCTCTATCCATAATTTCAATGGGTTCCTCGACAAAATTCAATCTTTCGTCAACTTGGATTTCTTCCAAAGGAATAGCAAGAGTTTCGTCGGAAAGGCATTTCTTTAAGTTGCACACGTGAAACACGTTGTGCACAGAGCTGAGTTCTTGTGGTAATTCAAGTCGGTATGCTACCGGACCGATTCTCGCGAGAATTTTGAAAGGTCCAATATAACGAGGATTTAACTTTCCACGCTTTCCAAAACGGATCACGCCCTTCCACGGCGCAACTTTGAGCATAACTTTATCTCCCACTTGAAACTCAAGTGGTTTCCTCCTTTTATCCGCGTAACTCTTTTGACGGTCACGAGCTGCTTGCAGTCGGTTTTTGATTTGCACAATCTTCTCGGTAGTTTCTTGGATTAACTCCGGACCAGTAAGTTGACTTTCTCCAACTTCGGCCCAACACACAGGTGATCTACACTTCCGACCATAGAGTGCTTCATATGGTGCGGCTTTGATACTTGTGTGATAGCTGTTATTGTAAGAGAATTCAGCTAATGGCAAGTGCTTATCCCAGCCATTTCCAAAGTCTATCACGCATGCTCTTAGCATATCCTCCAGTGTTTGGATTGTTCTTTCGCTTTGTCCATCCGTTTGAGGATGGTAAGCGGTGCTCATGTCGAGGTTAGACCCTAAAGCATCTTGAAGTGATTTCCAGAAATTTGAGGTGAAACGGCTATCTCTGTCTGAAATGATGGAAATTGGTACACCATGGCGTGCAATGATCTCCTTCAGGTATAGTTGTGCAAGTTTTTCCATTCCATCAATTTCTTTCATCGGCAGGAAATGTGCTGACTTGGTAAGAAGGTCAACTATTACCCAAATAGTGTCGTAGCCTTTAGAGGTTTTAGGTAACTTAGTGATAAAGTCCATTGTTATACGTTCCCATTTCCACTCGGGGATTTCGGGTTGTACTAGTAGACCTGAGGGTCTCTGATGTTCAGCTTTGACCTTTGAACATGTTAAACACTGGCTGACATATGTTGCAATGTCAGCTTTCATGTTTGGCCACCAGTACAATTTCTTCAGATCAAGGTACATCTTGTCGGATCCTGGGTGTATGGAGTATTTAGACTTGTGGGATTCGTGCATAATAATGTCGCGAATTCCTCCGTAGAGTGGTATCCAACTTCGCTCTCTGAAACACAAAGTTCCATCCGACCTTTTCACGAATCCATTTTCACTTTCTGGCATTCCGTAGAGGTTCTCATTCGGGCGATTTTCCTCCTTGAGTGCTTCCAATTGAGCCTCAAGAATCTTGGTTGGAAGAGGTGAACTAATTGTCATACCCAAGGATCTGACTCTAAGAGGTTGTGGTCGCTCTTTCCTACTGAGAGCATCAGCAACTACATTCGCTTTACCCGGATGGTAACGAATCTCGCAGTCATAATCACTGAGTAATTCCAACCATCGGCGCTGTCTCATGTTCAGTTCTTTCTGATCCAAAATGTGTTGTAGACTTTTGTGATCGGTGTATACGACACACTTTGTGCCATACAAGTAGTGTCTCCAAATCCTGAGTGCGAACACAACTGATCCCAACTCCAAGTCGTGCGTTGTGTAGTTTTTCTCATGAGTCTTCAACTGGCGAGAGGCGTATGCTATCACTCTCTCTCTCTTTGCATTAGCACCGCTCCAAGCCCTTTGTGTGAAGCGTCGCAATAAACAACAAAGTCTTCACTACCCTCAGGTAAGGCCAAGATAGGTGCACTACACAACTTTTCTTTAAGGAGTTGAAAAGCTTCTTCTTCTTTTTCTCCCCAGTCAAACTTGGTGTTTTTCTGGGTTAACTTGGTTAAAGATTTGGCAATCTTTGAGAAACCTTCAATGAATCTTCTGTAGTATCCAGCGAGTCCTAAGAATTGGCGTATTTCAGTAGGAGTTGTGGGTGTCGCCCAATCCTTTATTGACTCGATCTTAGCGGGATCTACATGAATACCCTGACTGTCGATCACATGACCTAGGAATTGTACAGTCGGTATCCAGAATTCGCACTTCGAGAACTTTGCATACAACTCTTCCTTCTTCAACAATTCCAAGATCAATCTAAGATGCTCTTCGTGTTCTTTCACACTCTTGGAATAAATTAAGATATCGTCAATGAATACGATCACAAATTTATCCAAGTAGGGTTTACACACTCGGTTCATGAGGTCCATGAACACAGCCGGTGCGTTGGTTAACCCAAAAGGCATGACTTGGAACTCGTAATGTCCATAACGAGTTCTGAAGGCGGTTTTGGGAATGTCTTCTTCCCGAACTCTTAGTTGATGGTATCCGGACCTTAAGTCGATTTTTGAATAAACGCTTGAACCTTGAAGTTGATCGAATAAGTCATCGATTCTCGGTAGTGGGTAGCGGTTGTTAATGGTTAGTTTATTCAATTCACGATAGTCAATGTACATTCTGAAAGTTCCGTCCTTCTTTTTGACGAATAAGACTGGTGCTCCCCATGGTGATGAGCTCGGTCTAATGAATCCTTTTTCCGCAAGTTCTGACAACTGGTTTGACAACTCCTGGAGTTCTGTCGGAGCTAATCGATAAGGTGCTCTTGCCACTGGCGCGGCACCAGGCACTAGATCGATCTGAAATTCAACCTGTCGGGTCGGCGGGAGTCCTGGCAAATCTTCGGGAAAGACTTCAGGAAATTCTCTCACTATTGGTACGTCTTCCAGACGTTTTTCTTCCTTTTCTTTTTTGTCCTTTCCGGTGATTTGTGCTAGGAAGATGTGACATCCTTCCTCGATACACCTTAACACCTTGGTACAGGAAACGACATGCAGTCTTGAAGCGTTTCTTCTGTCACTACTGTCTCCTTCTATTGTTAGGACTTCATCTCCATAGGGTATTCGAACGAGCTTTTCGTCACAAATGATGGCAGCATGATATTTTGCTAACCAATCCATTCCGACGATGACATCGAAACTACCCAATGCTACTGGTATCAAGTCGATATTGAATGGGTGGTTTAACAGGTTAAGGGTGCAACCTCTTATGATGGTGTCTACCCTTTCTACGTTACCGTTAGCTAATTCCACGTTGTATGCATTTCCTAATGCAGTTGGGGCAATATCGAGTAGTGGACTAAATGTATTAGAAACAAAACTCCTATCGGCTCCCGTATCAAACAATATGGATGCATAACGGTTATTTATAAGGAACGTACACGTCACAACATTCGGTCTTCCGAGCTTCCACTTTGGTTGCGGCATAGACTCTCCCACGAGCTCCTTCTCCACTACCCTGATTACTCGTTTGTCCAACATTTCCTTGAATCCTGCCATTCCCATGGCTTCCTGGATTTCCTCGGTTTCCTTGTTTTCCTCCATGGCCTTGGTTTCTGGTCTTTCGGCATTCATTCTTATAATGTCCTTTCTCACCACAACCAAAGCAAGTTATATTAGCTTTTGGGTCCCGAGCTGGAGCTGTTTGAACTGTCGCCAATGATTTGGACCGTAGTTCCGGTTAAGTGTCCAATTTTCTCGACAGTTACGCACTTGACTGTACACTGCCCCTTGTGATGCAGTGTGCATCGATTACACAATGGTGCAGTCCCTGAGTACGGTTTCCTTTCCCCAATACCCGCTGCATAAGCTCTAGCAACATTTTGCCTCTTGTTTTGATTGTTGCGGTTGTTCCTACTGTTGTTGCCACGGTCTTCATAGTTGTTCTAACCTTGAGAATGGTCATCCCATTTCCTCTTATTGTCAACCACTTTGTCCATGGAATCCTCAATCACTTGGTCCATGAGTTTGTTGGCTACTTCGATAGTTTCATGAAGATCAGCAGCCTTAGAAGTGGTGACATTGCCCTTGATAGGTTGGGGCAGTCCTCCGATGTATCTCTCTAACAATCGGGTCTCAGTGGGGACCATTTCAGAACACAATAAGGCTATGATTATAGGCAGCCATATTGGTGCCTTGAACTTTGAGATTCCAAAACTCATGCTCGAGCTTCTTAATCTCATTACGAGGACAGTACTTTCGAAGTACCATTTCCTTGAAGTTCTCCCATGGCATGGCATAGGCAACATCGATACTAGCAGATTTCATAAAATTGTTCCACCAGGTCAAGGCAGCATCCGCGAAAGTGAATGATGCATACTTAACCTTAGACTCTTCTTTACAATTGCAGATTCGAACACGCCTCGAGCTTTTCGATCCATCTAGTCAGACCGACAGCTCCTTCGGTTCCACTAAAGCCTCCAGTCATGGTTTTACGAAAGTCCTGATAAGTGCAAGTGCGGCTGTGAGTGGGTGGTCTCGAAGTTCCAGCATTAGTAGACGAGTGGTTTGCTGCAGCTAAAGCGGCGTTCACTCGCTCATTGACTAATTGGTCAATCATGGCTTGATTCATGACAGGTTGGATTGGAGTAGCCCTAGCAGGAGTAGTGGCTTCAGCAGTCTGATCGTGTGTGACTCTGTTTGGAATAGTAGCGTTTGCAGCTTGGTTGCGAGTAACCCTCGCTGGAATAGGAGCATTGGAAGCTCCACCAGGGTTGGTACGTTTCGATCTTCGTTTTGGCGGCATTTCTGCAGTAAGAAAGGTAATGAGATACATAACCTTTTAAACAAGGTAAGTGCCAAGTAATAGTGTAAATATTGTAGATCATATGAGCAATCTATAAAAGAAGAGACAATTGGATAGGAAAATGAGTTTGACATAGATACAACTTCGGTTACAAGGTTCCTACGGTACATGATGAGATACTAGTTGGAATACAACCGAAATACAACGGAAATATAACGGAAATACAACTGAAGTACAAGAGTGATAACTAACACTAACTGTTATAAATCCAGTTTAGTGTGATACATCATGAAATCATATCTAAGGATATCCACGCTCGGTACGGAGTCGCTCAATGGTAGCAATCAACTCTCGCTGCGTATCCTCCAAACTCGCGATACGTCTCATCTGAGATGCTAACATAGACTCTAAACCAGTAGTCCTCTGTCACTCCTCTCTGGCAAGATCTCTAGCCATCCACTGGACGCGCTCTAGCTCCTCTAGTTGTCCGTACATCTGAGCTTGACCTCTGCCCAAGGCTCGTGCTCTGCTGTCCAACTCTCCGACATCCTCAACCTGAGTCTCAACCCTAAGACCCAGTCGAATCCGCTCGTGTCTCTCGAGCTCCATGCTCTCAAACAATACATCAGTAACTCGGTCCAAACCCTCAACACGCTGCTCGCAAGCTTGCAAGCGTGTTGGGTCGACTCTCTCCAACTGGTCAGTATGGACTCCTAGCAGAGTCTCATGAGAGTCCAGCTGAATAAATATCCTCTCAGTGAGGTCGATCACCATCTGGAGATCCCGATAAGTCGGCTCGGACTGTGCCTCAACCGGTGCAGCTTCCTCAATGGTCTCAAGCTGTCTAGTGGCGCTCAAGCGCTCCATGTCTGCTGCAGATGGTATGAATGAAGGTGATGATGGACTATAGCTCGGACTGGCGATGTGTGGTGCAGAACTGATCACACAATCAATATCTCTCTAAGTAATCTCATTACTTTCCTCCGGTGTGGAGGAAAGCAGCTCTCTGTCCCAATCCAAATGGTGCATCAATGTCCATGCCATCGCTCAATCTCTGAGCCATACTGGAGCTTTGTCCTAGCTCACAATACTATGGACAATCTCCAAACCTAGTATATCCATATCTGCTGATGTGCTAACATGTCCAGAGACACTCTCAGTCGGCATAGGCTCGTAGTTCCTCCTCGGATCTTCTTCCGGTCTTCATCCGAGTAGGAATCAGTAGATCTCCGAGTCTCGATGAGGTGGTGACTCAGAGATGATGGTGTCGTGACTCAAGTAGAAGAAGGACCCATGTAAGCAGCGCGGGTCATCTAAGAAGCTAGTGCAGGCACAAATGAATACCGCCTCGATATCCGGCACTCTCACAATCATGCGGGGTTTTTGCCTACGCGTCAACAAAGCTGATGGAGTGGTGGTAAGGGTAGGTATAGATGGAGTAGGTGTAATAATTGGCTGAGATGCTAATGTGGCCTAAATATACGGATCAGTGGCTAAGTGTGCAAGCTGACGGGTGGTAGGTGAGTGAGCTAGTAGGATATCCTCCTGAACATCGTGAGTGAAGGCTGGTGAAGGCATAGTCTGTGACAAGACGGTGCATATGTGTAAGTATGTGGAAAATATGCTCATAATGAATATGAAGTAGTGCATAAGTAAATAGGAAATAAAACATGTAATCCTATTTAAATAAACTCTAAGTAAAATGGCAAGTAAGGCAAGCGGCGGTCGTAGTATGATGTTTTTAGTGAAAAGTAGTTATAGTTTAGGGTTTATATGTACCTAGTTCTCTATAACCTTGGCTCTGATGCCAATCTGTAACACCCCTAAATTTGGTTTAGCGGAAGCATACGTGTTATTCGGGAGCGCATGGATTGGTGAATCATAACACAAGAAATAAAGAACGGAATACATACTCCGTTTGATTTCATAAAATAGATTTAAAACATTGTCTTACAACATAGTTTAAATAAATGGGCACATCCCATTAGTTTTAGTGGTCCCAATGTAAAAACATAATTTTTGTGTAAAAACACTTCTTTTAATACTATTATGATCATACATCCGCTTCTTGCCTTGCCTTCATGAACATAACTTAAACACCTGAGAAAATATGCTAAAAGGTCAGCTAAAAGCTGGTGAGTTCATAGGTTTAAGTTAAAATAGTAAGTTTGGACCATAAGCAAAGTCATATAATCATTACAACGAATATAATGTTATATGGATGAAAGTCTATTACGTTAGCTCTAAGTTCATGCAACCGATACTACGACAGTTTCTGTATGCTAAGAGATGTCATACAATATAGGGGCCCATAGCAAGTGTTTTGTCCCTCAACACTTGGTTCCGACATGGTATACGTTTCGCCTTGGCCTAAGCATGGCCAACCTAACGGAGGAGTCACCCTCAATAGATCTATTTATAACATTCGCGTTTCCCAATGGGGAATTGACGGTTCATGAAAAAGGGCATTCTCTAGGGACATAAGGGCTTAGGCTAAACCACGTAATAGTAATCATGTTATAGTTTTGGTCCATAAAATGTTTTGCATATTTCTCACCCCAAAATGTATAAAACAGTTTATCAAGTAAAAGTGGGGCTATGAAACTCACCTTAGCAAATGTGCAATCCAAAATGTGGGATTAGTGATTGTTGTGGAGCGGCACCGACACGCGACCTAGATAAGGAGGGCAATGTGTTTAGTTTATCGTTTTAAGTATTCCTTACTTAAAGTAGTTCAATGGTTTTTATAATTGTGTTAATACTAAACGTAAGTTTGTAAAATTCGTTAAAATGGTTTTACTAGTAAGTATACGAAGTATATATACTTTTCATGTTGTCGCTATAACGGTATTAAAATCCAAAATTTGGTTTGAGCATATTTACGTTATTCTTTTAGTAAGTATATAATGTATATATTCTTATTTAAGTTGACACATGGTAGTAGTATCAAAATCAAATAATAGTTGATTTATTTTCTAATTGTATTTAGAAAATATGTGAGTTGAAGTGGAAGACTTTCACATTTAATAAATGATAAAATGATGTAGTGGTCTTTATTTATTTGTCAAAATTTGTTTCTTAAGATTTATACCATGTACGACTAGTAACCTTTATGACATAAATTTGTTTACACAATGACGTTAAACCGTTTTATGTAAACTTTATTCAAGTAGATTATACTTTCAACACTTGTTCACTTGTTAACTCATACATGTATATATGGTAGAAGGTTTCGAATAGATGACAAATGGGTCTAGTTTTATATTTGATTTTCGATCATATACCCCGGGTTTTATTTGGTGACTCGACTAGGTACCACTCGAGTATTTATCATTACACGGAGGGGCTGTGGCCCGGTAGGAAAGAGCATAGCGTTGGGCCTAGGCCCGAATTTGCACCAGGACAATAAAAGAGCTTTGGCTCAAAGATGGTTTGGGGGTGTTAACTGGGCTGCGGCCCAAGGTAATACAGAAAGAGTTTTTGTACAACTTATGGGAGATTCAAATTGTCACCACAAGGCTCCAATGTATTCTTCCCTTCTTGACACAAGAGTATTTTTGTGATACAATTTTATACTCGTGAGTTAGACTCACAAATCTTTGGCTCGCGATATCTTTCAACGTCACATGACAAGTGAAGTTGTTTCGATTTGCAAGCTCTCGACAGCCATATGGGTTTCCTATCATGAGTTATAGTGTCGCAATACAAGTAAAATGGATACATGATCTACACTCAAGACCACCCTGGTGGTCTTATGTCAACTGTGAGTAGTAAACACCCATTTTCCTCACACTATATACCCATTCACATAGCAAAAGGAAAATGAGCAAGGACTAGTTCAGATTTACAAGTCGATATCCATTTTGACGAGTCGTTGTGGTACAACCATAGCTAGATTTTCGACCCATAATGAGGACCAACCACGACTCGCATGAGTGTGACTAATCCTAAACACAAGACATTGCGGTAACAAATCTACTTCTCAAGTTATCAATTCATTTTGGCATTAAAATGGTTTCTCTAGTATATGACTTTTATGGACACAAAGAGTAACATGGAGGTCGACTGGAAAAGGAGTACGAGCATCAAAATGGGTTCCTAGTCGCATCAAACAACAACCCAATATCTCGCTACCAATTTCAATATCCCGAACCTAATATGATACTTACTTCCTACAAGATTTATAGAACTTAACCTTTCTAATTTTCTTTGGTTCATACTTTTCGACAGAAACAATACTAACATAAACCAACAACAAAATCAAATCCCAACGTGACCAAATCGTTTACCAAAAATACAAAGTTTATCAACATCAAGAATACTTAACTTCAAAAATCAAATTATCAATTTTACTAACAACCCAATTCATAAATATTAACAAGTACAAAGTTGAGTGATTTCTTACAACAAACTTGATGATAATGAAGTCGAAGACCAACTCGGGTATCTAACACCACCACCAGACCCAAATAATTCGGAGTGAGCACTCAAGCAAGAGTTTTCCTTATCTCTTTGTGGTGAAGTTTGGAGTGTGATACCCGAGTTTGGCTCGACCGAATAAAAGGAGGGGGCTCAAGAAAGTTTTTACTCAACTTTCTCTTCTTGAAATTTGGTTTGAAGCCAAAAATAGTTTACTTCCAAAACCAAGGGAATCTTGGATATAAGCTCAAGATAGATTGGTGGAAGATTTGTTTCTTTCTTGTGGTTAACTTGATCTTCCTTGGATTTCTTTGAAGGGTAGCGGCGCATCAAGAGAGGTTTGGGGAAGCAAAACTTACATGAATATGGTATGAAAGATGAGGAATATTTGGATGAATATGTTGGGTTATCTTCTTTTGGTGATATTCGGCCTAGGAGAGGCGCAGGGGGCATAGGTTGAAGAAGAAGATTGCAATCCTCCTTTTTCCTGATTTTGGTACCTTGTTTTGTCGTGTGTGGGTGAGAAGGTCAAAGACATTATCTCAAGTTTTTAAAGTAAAGAATTTATTTTAGTGATAATGCATTTAAGTGAGTTTGCATATGTAATGTTTTACTTGGGTATATGTAGACTTTTAATTCATTTGTGTAAGTATATGTATGTAGGAAAATTATTGTATAAAATGTTTGCCTATACATTATACTTATGTATGTTTGCACTTGAGTCTTATAAAAATTATTGTTTAAATGATAGTGTGTCAAACATTTTATGTCCTGCGAAGTCATATTGTGACCAAAGTTTCATTGTTTGATAACTTTTCCTTCGTAGTATTTTACGTGTCTGAAATATTTTTATCTTTGTAATATTCCATGTCGCGGACATTTGTTATTTGTTTTATCTAGTCCTTATCATAGTGTCGGTACGCGCGCAGTGTCGGTCACTGGGGAAAACGAGATAACCTCTCGTCTTACAATTTAAATCATAAGACAAAATGAAATATTCATAAAATGATATGAATGCAAGAGTGGTGAAATCTTTATTGTATGCGAGTTATCTACTCAAATGATCAGGCAAAGCTTATGCATGCTTAATGAATTAGGCTTAGTAATAATAAATTACTAATTATCAGTTAAATTTTAGTGAAAATTTACCGTGTGTCACATATAGGGAGGGGGATCAAGAAAAAACGGTCACATTAATTAACAAAATTAATCTTACTAATGTCTCATGAATTAAAAAATTAACCTACATTAATTTTATTTTTAATTCACATTAGTATTTTAAATGACACAATCAATTGTCATTCATACCTTTGCCAAAAATTTCCAACAATCCCCCACATTAATGAAATTGATAAAAGGAAACAGATTTAACGACTCGATGATGTAATAGAGTTTTGCAGTTGATATTTGCAAAGGATAGGTAGGTATTACCCTTTGAACCTTCCCTTGTGAAATATACTTAGACTCCTAGCAGCCAGTAGAACTTGATGTCTTTGAACTGTCTGCTGTTTGTGGTGACGACAATATATATTCACACAAATAACTCCTTGACACTTTTGGTTCTCATAGTTATGTTCGTTCTGGTCATGAACATTAGCCTGGTTCTGCGAGAGCTGTTAAGAATTGCGCCCCTACAATTCCCTTAGAAGCGACCCCACTTCTCTCTCACATAGGTGATTCTCGATTAATCATTAAAAGCCATATGCTGAACCTCATATTGTCACTGTTATAGGAATGGACTAGGAAGTTTGCTATCTTCCTTAAATAAATGTGGAGTTTATTACTCCCCCACAGTGACCTCAGTTTATACAAGTAGGTTGTCCTATTGAACCCAGGTCTTGGGATCTCCAGTCAGCTGGGTTAGGTTTTCCTTCATATAAACTTTTCAAGGGCTTTAGTCACATTCCTCTTCACGACTTGTTAACTAACTCTCACATTTAGCTTTTCGTGAGCCGATCCGCAAAGTTATTCTATGACTTCATATTGTCAATAGGGATAACCCATGCTGAGAGTAGTTGTCGTATCGACATGATATGTTTGTACAAATTTGAGTTTCATGCAACTCTAAATATATCATGCTCTAGGTAATTCTTGAGTATTCCAACTAGGTAAGAACTTCATGTTTGTTGACGTTCTTTTGAACTCTAGCTAGGCCGGAATCCCCCACATGAAATTTATCTCAAGAATTTTGTAGAAAGGTTCTCTCTTTCAATGTATTATTCTTGTTTATAAGATTTTTTTTTCTCACATGGATATGACATCAAGATCCTTAGTAATTTGTCACTTCACAAGTTTCATACTAGTGTATGCAAACTTTTTGAATGTCTTATGTTAATTATTTTCCGTATCATAATTAACAGATTCCATATCTAGCATGCTATAGACCAAGGAATCAAGCGTATGACAGAAGATGCATCATTTTGATTACTCATAGCTTCATCTACTAACATTCTTCATTTAGACAAAATACCACCTTAAACCACACATGTTTTAGGAGGATCCCATAAATTATATGTGTAAGTCCTACACTTATAACATGTCATTTCAATTCACTTGTGATTATATATAATCACATTTAATCTCTTACCATTATATGATTATCACAATTTATTATGTGATTATAATCACATAAAATCAATGTGTAATCATTTTTATACAATCAAAATATGTCCAACTTAGCGAATGGACAATAACTCACATTGGACGATAATCACACCGTTCAAGTTAGTTACATAAACCAACGTAATTCGTTGTCATCTATATGTGTGTTCTTTCTTGACATTTCACAATGTCCTACACGGTTATATTCAACACATAGTCATTTCTTACATATGACAAACCGGTCGATTATTAGCAATATGAGTTATAACAAGTCTCGACGATTATTCATATTTCTAGAATAACAAGTAGTTTGATTATTCGCAACAATATTCTCAACAGAACATTTGCAACATCTAAACTTCCAATACTCGATACAAAATCGAGCGACTTGTTTATTCTCATGTTACAAAATTAGTTGCACAAAATCGCACAAAACAACTTTACATAGGCACTACTTTGCCACATTATTTTGTACCAAAAGAAACAAACAATTTTGCGTGGGACATTGTACAAAATATCACTTAATTTTGTATTATAACAACCAAAAAAAATGTTGTACCAAACAACATCCAGTCAACATAAATATCAGCACAAAAAAAAATATATAAGCCGCTTGAAAAAAAATGTTGTGCTAAAATAGAAACTACGATCATCTGATTCTTCCGTTTAAGCTCCACATAAGTGATTTATTTATTATTATTTTTTTTCGAAATGAAGTTTAAGATGTTTCATTGTTACCTACTCACCGAGGAAAAAATTTGATGCAAAACTCATTTGTTACCACGCAAAAAACACTTTTTTTTCTCACGACATCGTGGTTGTGACAACATACTAGTCCAAACTGAATTGATGTACCAAAATAAATAATGTAACCAAATGGGTCACCAATTTAAGCTTAAAATTTTCAGAAATCAAGTTTAATGTTTATCCACAACTGTAAAAATTGAGCTCAAAACGTATTCGTTTACTATGCAAACGGTTCAATTTCCCACGAATGTGTAGCTGTTATTTGCTATCCCATTAGCACTAGTATTCTTATTCTGCAAGAATAAGTTATACCCCAATATCCGATAATGAAATCAATACTAGTTACACAAACCAGTAGCACGATAAGATTTCATCCAACACGCTTCGAACACTCTATTGTACTATTAATATGTAACGATTCAAAAGTTTTATAACAACATACAAAACAACCAGTTTGTAGTTTATCTCTTAAAATGATTTGAAGAAATTCACTATAGCTTTTCCAGAAATCAAATATTCTTAATAAGTTCAAAGTTTTGAGCACTTAGTTGTTGTTCATAACAACTTCTGAACAATTACAAAATTTTCCAAGCAAAGACAGTTGAATGCTAACTACTTTGACATAAATTAAGAAAACATAAAAGTATGTAACCACTTATTTCTATGCTCCTTTGAACCTTTCGTAACAAGGGTCACATAATTATTTAATCTAATGACAAACGTGTCTCATATTTCTTTTGAAACCAGATATAGGCACTCGTAAAAGTATACATATGAATTTTTTAATTTGTGATACTCTACATTCGTAAATCAACAACATGCAACATACCAAACTCTTTTAAAGAAAGATAATAAAGTAGTTCAGTTTTCTTTTGCATTAACTTGTACCGTTACTCAACATAGACCATATCAAATAGCTGTTTCAATATACCGTATCCTATATCTATTTATGAATTAGGGAGCTTCCATATTTCATATATTTAAATATATAAAAACCGTCCAAAACATTTAGGATCAATTACTCACAGAGGAGAGTTATTTTACATACCAAACTTTTCTCACATACCAAGGGACTCATCTCTACCATTCATCTAAAAAAAATCAATGGCTGAGATTTAAAAGCATTTTATTATTTCACCCATTTTTTATAATTTAAATATCTCTTAAACCGCTTATCATTAAGCGAAAATATTTACACCGTCGCGACGAACATTTAATTATCTTTCTATAGACGGGCACTTTGATATACTTTCGAAAAAGAAAAAAAATCATTTTTTTCACGTTTTTTCGTCTTTTTTTTCGTTTATTTTACGTTATTGAAATTTGCATGAAAAAAAATCATATATGATAAAACACTAAATTGAATATCACATGTGATATTAGTGTTAAATCATATATGATATGTAATATCACATGTGATATCATATGTGATTTTACACTAATATCACATATGATATTACATATCATATATGAGTTTACACTAATATCAAATTAGTGTTATATCATATATGATTTTTCAATGCAAATTTTAGTAACGTACAAAAAACGAAAAAAACTTAAAAAAAAACGTGAAAAATACGAATTTTTTTTTTGTCGAAAGTATATCAAAGTGCCTATCTATAGAAAGATAATTAAATGCTCGTCGCAATGATATATTTTTTTTCGCTCTACGATTAACGGTTTAAAAGATATTAATATTTGAAAAAAAATGATGAAAGTTGGTTTTTTATATTGTTGGGATTAATCTCATCCATTAGATCAAATAAAAATGAAGTGTGGAGATTGATCCCTTGGTATGTAAATAATCTTTTGTCCTCAAATGATCTTATATCATTACGCACATGTAATTTAATAATAGCTACACCAACAGTGACATGATCAAAACAAAACGGTTTTATTTATTTTTTTTTCTTTGACAGAAAACACAATTAGTAAAATACTCAAATGATCTTATATCATTACGCACATGTAATTTAATAATAGCTACACCAACAGTGACATGATCAAAACAAAACGGTTTTATTTATTTTTTTTTCTTTGACAGAAAACACAATTAGTAAAATAATTTCAAGAGTCAAGCTTCGTTTTTTCTTTTTTCTTTTTCCCGAATGCAAACTTGTCTTTAATAGCAACACAATAAAATCTGTCTTAAGATTGTTATATATATTAGGTGTATTGCTATAAGAGACAAAGAAACCGTAACATAAAACATAAAAGTGTATAGAAACGATACCGTAAATCTTTTGATCGTTGAGACTCAAAAACACAAACAAGGAAAATGTTGAGGCATGTGATGCTCACAGTTTCCTTAAGACAGATTCGTCCTCTCCACGGTGCTTGAGAATCGTGAACGTCTATCTCCCAGGATACAACAACAACGGATAACTCCGTTAGCAGAAACGGGTTATCAAGGCGAACCAAAACCGTGCTTTCCCTATATTACGAATCGGATACACAAGAAATATGAATGGTAACACAAATGAAGAGGAGTGATGATTTGTGTATTTTCCGGTGTCTGTAGACAAATGAGAATATCTCTCATTTATAGGGAGGGGGATCAAGAAAAAACGGTCACATTAATTAACAAAATTAATCTTACTAATGTCTCATGAATTAAAAAATTAACCTACATTAATTTTATTTTTAATTCACATTAGTATTTTAAATGACACAATCAATTGTCATTCATACCTTTGCCCAAAATTTCCAACACCATTTGCATTTGAAGTTGTAGCATACCTGGAATTTTAAAAACACCAGTGACACATACATACGTACACTGGCATCCAGACCCAAACTGGATGGGTATCACACACTGGTTCAGAAAGGTGAACATCGGCCATGGCTGCAACCACCAGACAGGTAAGGCTGTCCCGCCAAGATACCGACCTTTGAAAATGATTCATGTTCAAATAAACATCGCATGTGCCTATAGCAGCAAAAGCAAATGACACCCACGACTAATCATAAAATTTCTAAACATCGATAATCATCGTCATTGTCTGTATGTATGTGTTTGGCGTTAAGGTGTGAAAACATTGAAACCACTATTTTCGTAATCAAATACCACACGTTTTTTTTGTGTGGCCTAATTAATTTGGGCGAAATATGTTGTCATAAAGGTTGTCAAGATCGGGATCCTACCCAGGATCGTTTTCGTCTTTGCAAGATCGTGATCGTAAGATCGGATCGAGATCTTAAGATCCTACTCTAATGTTATTTCTTAATAGTTTATGTAATTTTATACAAATCTACAAATTCTAATACATTATAACCACAAAATACTATGTATGTTTCATATAAATGTTATCCTAAATTATGATTATAAAATGTTTAAAAAGATGAACAAGTTGTTTTTTGAATTCTATAAACAAACAACCCATAAATTTGTAGTTTTTTAGTTTGTAATCCTAGAAAAGTAAGATCGGATCGGATTAGATCGTAAGATCGTATGGTCAAGATTGGGATCCTATAAGATCTTAAGCTTGCAAAGATCCTATGTAGGATCTGGATCGTTTTTGCTTTGCAGTATCGTAAAATCGTAAGATCCTAAGATCAGGATCGGGATCGTGACAACTATAACCACCCAAGACCACAACTAAAAGTATTGCAACATCACCATGACCATAGCATATGAATCGCAAAAAGTTTCACCCGCCATGGCTGCAAACATAACAGTTTACCTAGCCAACAAGCACGCTAGTTCAACTTTTAGGTTCCATATCACTTGTGAACATTTGCTGGCACACAACATAATACCACACCATTATAGTTATAAGGACGCAACAACAAAATGATTGCTGGCTAACATCCTCTCAATGCCTCCTTGTAATATGCAAAAACAACATACCCGACTGCCAGAAAATTCAATGCCTTTTTGTAATATGCTTGTTTGTTTCGTTAAATATTGGGTAAATACTAGTTAGGTGGTATTTTAATACATGAAACAAATCTGTACAACAAAAAATAGATGAAACAAATTGGGAGATGAAATTAGCATATAACTCGATAACCCAATAAACTAGTTTAATTTTCCAAAAATCCAATAGACCCGACCCGATAACCCGTTTGACACCCCGCACACACAAGTGCCAAAAAACCAAAGACAATAAAGAAAAAAATCGCGGCCTTATAATCACCATCTCCTAAAAAAATATATCGAACCCAATCTTTTAACCAAACACTCCGCCGTCGTCCCGGCCACCGTAAGTCCCCTTATTCCTCCCCCCTGTCTAATCGCAGCTGATATTTAATTTCACTATTATTGTACATATAATTATGTTAACGTTAGGGTTTTGAATAGGTGTAATTGATATTATTGGCTCTTAATTAGTAACTATTGATTGAAATTTAACTTGAGTAGCATCGAATTGATAGTTATTGATTTAATTGTCTTAGGGTTAGGGTTTTGAATAAGTGTAATTGATTTTGAGATTAATTAAGATTGATTTGATGAATCAATAGCTTAATGGCTTGTTATTTGTTATTATTGATTTTAATTTAACTTGCGTAGCATCGAATTGATAGCGCGTTGGTTCGTGTCACTCTAAATTGATTGATTTGTGTTAAAGTTAGAGTTAGGGCTTGGACTGATAAATTTGTTTTTGAGATTAATTGATAGTAATATGACTTGCGTATTATCGAATTGATAGCGTATTGGTGTAATTATCGGTTGAATTGATAGCTTATAGGTTTTGTTATTGGTGAATTTTGAATCGACGAAATAAATCTGAGCATACAAGATGGTAATTTGATTTTGAATGATTGAATTTATAGCTTATTGGCTTGTGATTAGTGGCTATTAGGGTTTTGAATTCTTGAAATAGATTTTGAGCGTACAAGACAGTAGTTTAACTTTGAATGATTGAGTTTATAGCTTATTGGCTCGTTACTGACAATTATTGATGATTTATGTTAGGGTTATTGAAATCGATTTTGATATTAGCTTGTAGGTTCATTATTGATAGTTATTGATTGATTTATGTTAGTGTTTCGTATCGATGAAAATGATTTTGAGAATAATCAACTTTCGTTTAAGTGGATGTTTGTCTTAGCTTACATAGTTGGCTTGAGAGCTTATGTACATAATTTAAAAAGCTAATAAACCCACTTTTTATGGCTTGTGAGCTTATCAAGTTGACTTTATGGCTTTAAGTAAGCTATATGCTAAATTTGATAAGCTCATAAGCCAAAAAAAGTGGGTTTGTTAGCTTTATAAAAATTATATAAGCTAACACAATTATCCCCTAACCTAGATAAGGTTGAAAGTATGACGTATGGGCCCGTTATTTGTAAATAATGAAATTAATAAACGGTGAAAAAACTCTCCCTTACCGCGCTATACCCGAATTGGGTACCGTTGTAATTAAACTTGGATTTATAGCTTAATGGTTGCTGATTGATTTTTTCATATTGTAACAGCATTGGGGTTTGTAAGACTAAGAGATTGTAGAATTATTGGTTGGGGTTTATATGGCTGATCGTAACTTGGTGGCGGTGAAGCCAATATGGGTGAAGCAAGCAGAAGAGGCGAAAATTAAGAGCGAAGCTGAGAAAGACGCAGCAGCTAAGGCAGCTTTTGAAGCTACTTTTAAGGACGTTGAAAAGACTCGAGAGCCTACTGCTTTGTCGGATAGTGACGGCGATGAAGAAGAGGATTTGACTAATAAGCCTATTGGGCCGGTGGACCCATCCAAGTGTACGGCTGCTGGGACTGGTGTTGCGGGTGGGACTGCGTGTGCACCGTCTTCGTTTGTGGTTGTTACAAAGGATTCAGATGGTCGCAAAGTGCCCAATGGTGGAGCTCAGGTTAAGGTGAAGGTTTCACCTGGGGTGGGTGTTGGAGGGTCTGATCAGGAAGGGATTGTTAAGGATATGGGTGATGGGAGTTATACGGTAACTTATGTGGTTCCAAAGAGAGGGAACTATATGCTGAGTGTTGAGTGTGATGGGAGGCCGATCATGGGAAGCCCGTTTCCGGTTTTCTTTAGCGCAGGTATATCTGAGCTTTTTGGTCTTTATTCTTTCTACGATGAATTATGTTTACTGTTTAGTACTTGTATGAATCTTTTTAAAAAGGCATTTATTCTGTGGGGGAGGGAGTATATTTATTGCTTCTAGTTGTAGATGTATCCGTTTGTTGAAAATAAACCCAATGCTAACTTATTTTGATTTTTGTATGTCATTATCAGGCACAACTACAGGAGGGCTTCTCGGTTTTGCTCCGCAAATGAATTACCCAAATATGGTTAACCAGACAATGCCGAACATGCCAAATTACTCTGGTTCTGTTTCAGGGGCATTTCCTGGACTGCTTGGTATGATTCCTGGTATTGTTCACAGCGGCTCGGGTGGGGTAGTTCTACCTGGGATTGGAGCATCTCTTGGGGAAGTTTGCAGAGAATATTTAAATGGACGATGTGTCAAAACTGATTGCAAATTTAATCACCCGCCACATAGTTTGCTGATGACTGCTTTGGCTTCCACAAGCACGATGGGAACTCTTAGTCAAGCACCAATGGCACCATCTGCTGCTGCAATGGCTGCTGCACAGGCTATTGTTGCTGCTCAAGCGCTTCAAGCACATGCTTCTAGTGCTCAAGCTAACTCTTCGAAAGACCCTTCTGGTATCTAATTCTTTGACTTTTATCTTTGGGTGATGATTTGTACACCATCTTGTTCTGCCATGCACCACTAAAATAATGCTTTTACCAACTTTAAACTTCGTTTAATTGACGGACTGGCGCTGGCCTTCTCTTTTTCTTTTGGTGAAAGGTAAATTAGTCAAAACCATTTATTTAATGGCGTATTGCAAAAATGTTGGGGTACAAATGACAACCTTTATCTTTTGAATATCTATCATCAAATGCTCTCCTTTTTGGATGAATGCTAGTAAGAGTTAAATTAGTTCTTGAAAAGTTGAAATGGTAAAAGGCTCAATATTTGTTGCTTGTTTGTTGTCAGGACCAGAAGATAAGGCAGCAAAGGCTGATTCTCTGAAGAAAACTCTGCAAGTTAGTAACCTCAGTCCACTGCTTACTGCGGATCAGCTGAAACAGTTTTTGCTTTTGTGGCACAGTTGTTGACTGTACTATCACCGAGTCTAAGCATTTTGCATACATAGAATACTCAAAACCTGAAGAAGCTACTGCTGCACTGGCACTAAATAACATGGACGTTTTAGGACGCCCTTTGAATGTCGAAATGGCAAAGTCTTTGCCTCCGAAACCTGCAAATACTGGTTCGTCTTCTTTGCCAATGGTGATGCAACAAGCTGTTGCAATGCAACAAATGCAATTTCAGCAGGCTCTTTTAATGCAGCAAACCATGAATGCTCAACAGGCAGCTAATCGAGCAGCAACCATGAAGACTGCAACAGAATTGGCAGCGGCTAGAGCTGCTGAAATAAGTATGAAGCTAAAAGCTGAAGGGATAATTGGAAATGAAGATGAATCAGTTAAAAGTCCCAGGTATCCATAATCTTATGTTGTCATTACTTGTTCTTGCTGAACTTAATGGTGGATGCTATGATAGATACTAAGACATTTATCTGACAGTAATATGATTATCAAAATTGATAACCTGCATTACCAGGATGGCATGTTAGTTTTTCAAGTAATCATGAAAGCATCTTAGGCCTAGTTTTAGGAGGAGAGTCATTTATATCACTGAACATGTTGAGCATGTTCATGCGTGACATGTTAGACATATAATGTACACATATTATATCTGTTCATGCGTGACATTGATTACTAGAGTTATCATGTACATATATGAAGTCATATTTTTATAGTAAGTGTAAAATAGAGGCCCAGTCTCATAATGACTCCAGATCTCTCTTTCCTAGAATCTATGGTGCACTTCTGTCTGTACTGTGTTTACTTGATGCGACATTATCAGGAGGCTAACTGTCAACATTGGCTATAGCTTGTAAATGTGAGGTAACCTTTTATTATTGTCCGAATAATTCGTAGGTATCGTTGAAATTTTACATTAGTTAAATGACATGCTCTGACTAGGCTCCTTCCTTTTATTGCTAGTCCAAGGCTTCTGTAGTAGCTGATTTGTTTAACTGGAATTTTTTTCACATGTATTTCTATTGTTCAATTTGCGGTGTTTGTAGATAACATGCTACATTTTCAACATCATTTCTCATTTTTGTTTGATGAGTTTCATCTCCATGTATTCTTGAATCATGAAAACTGAACCTATGAACCTGAATGTGAATTGACATACAATAATAATGGACCTGAAATCTTTTAGCTCTTTAAATTGGACACTGCATTTCTTATATCTAATCTTACAGAAGGTGACAATTGTCTGTATTTTTCTTCAATATTTAATGTATCTGAGTGCTCGTAGGTTACCTTCTCCGGTCCCTGCAAGGTCGAGGTCAAAATCGAAGTCTCCTGTTAATTATCAAAGGCGGCGGAGATCTCGCTCTTATTCTCCACCACCTCGTCGTGTAAGGGACTATAGATCCAGGTCACCGGTAAGATCCCGCCATTACTCCAGTTATGAGTATGACAGGCGGTCTTTTAGGGACACAAGGGATGGTAGTGACAGAAGTAGGAGACGAGAATATGGCAGAACAAATGATCGGCACTCTTGGAGGAATAGGAGCAGGAGTTTGAGCCCAGTTGCTAGGAAATCTCGTCGCGATGGTTCAGACTCTCCAAAACGTCGTCACGAGAGCCCGACCCATAGGTCAAAAAAATCTTCACGTGCCACCTCTAGATCTCCAGTTAGTCACCGTGGAAATAGGTCATCACCAAGAACTGATGATCAAACTAAAGACAAGCACAGAAGGCGTTCCAGGTCAGGGTCTTTGGATGACAAGCACCGGTCTAATGATAAGATAGATGACAACAAGGATGAAAGATCAAAACGTCGTGATCGGAGGCGTTCCAGATCTAAATCGTTGGAAAACAAGTCTAATGATAAGATGGATGACAACAGGGATGAAAGATCAAAACGTCGTGATCGGAGGCGTTCGAGATCTAAATCTTTGGAAAACAAGCACCGTTCTGGTGATAAATCAAGTGACGCGAAACAAAGGGATCGTAGGCGGTCTAGGTCACCCTCAGCAGAAGATAAGCATCACTCTCGCAATAGAACTTTGGATGAGGGTAAATCAAAGCACAGGAGAAGGTCCAGGACTAGAAGTCCAGAAAACCACCGTTCAGTGGACAAAACTGAGAGAAGTAGGTCGCCTTCAGTAGAAGATAAGCATCACAGTCGCACTAGAACTGTGGATGAAGGTAAATCAAAGCACAGGAGACGGTCCAGGACTAGGAGTCCAGAAGATAACCACCGTTCGATTGATAAAACTGATAGAAGCAGAAAGGATAAGTCAAAGTCAAAATATCATGGTAGAAGGCAGTCTAGGTCAGTGTCCCCTGATAGCAAGCGTCACAAAGGACGCTCAGATGAACACAAATCGAAACACAGAAGGCGGTCAAGGTCAAGGTCAAAGTCAGCAGAACATAATCAATTGGGCAATGGGTATTTAGACAGTGGTAAAGATAAAAAGGTGGATCATGAGCAAGGGCCTGTTTTGTCTGGTGATGTTAAAGTGAACAATTCAATGGATTATAAAGAGGATGAGGCATCATTTCCTTCACCTGACGCTGAAAGTGACAGATTTAAGACTGAAATTTATAGAGATGTTGAAAGGGGCCACAAGACCGCTGAGGCCACTGCCGAAGAAGTATGATATGAGTTGTGTAATAGTCCGCGTAACTTTAAAGTGGTTGACAAGTATGGTGTTTTATGAAATTTCGATTCTGCGGGAAGAGATTGGTTCTGGATTTGCCTGCCGCACGGAAGATTTCCTGGCTATCTGTTTAGCGCTCAGAAGTCAGAATGTTATCTCGATCTTTGGGCTCTGTAGAATAAAAGTGTTGTTTGTTTCTTTTGCAGGTTTAACAGGATTATGCTGGGTTCACTCTTTCTGCTGATTTTAAATGGTTTAAATGTTTGAAGAACTTTTCTGCAACCGTAACTGGAGTCTGCAGTGCTATATTTTTAGCGACTTAATCAGCTTAATGTATGTTCTATTACTACCTTCATATATAGGTAGTGATTTTAACTGAAATGTTAATTTAATGAATATTATTAGTATATTTTGCTAGTTGTTTGCTCTATGTCTATGATTTTTGTGTTATGTGATTAGGCAAGCTGTGTATGATATATAGTTTTCTTTGAGTGACACTCATTTTCTTTTAGCAATTAGCGGAAAGGTTTGCCTTTCATGGTATGTTGGCCGCATTATAATTCAAACGCATGCAGGTTGCTGGCTGGTTTCTTTTGGCGGTTTTTCGGATCTATTTCGCAGGGTTTTCTTGTCTGATTGTATATAAAAGGTATGGAGCTGAACATTAGTTCTTGATGGCAGGCTTCTTGACGTTGAGCTTGCCACCCAGTTTATGAATCTTTTCGAGTTTGGGGCGGTTTGAAATGAAACTTAACTCTAAAGTATCAGATTGCAATAATAAGATTTCCTGTACCTTACTCGGTTCTTTTTTCCATTTTTCTCTTCTTTTTCTATTTTTTTTGCCTCCCTCCTTTCTTCCTTCTCTTTTTCTTTTAAAATTATTTACTTAGGTCAGATTTTTAAGATCGACTACAACCAGATGTTGCTGAGTTGACTAGCATCGTTGATGCATGAAGTACGGAGCAGATTGGCCACTCGTTTTCTGGGGTATATTGATCGGCAGGTATTATAGTTTTCTAAGCATCCTAGTTATCTATGGAATTGACATTGCTATGTATGTAATGTTAATGTAATATGCTGGGAAATGCTTGAATGGTGAAAGAATGCGAATTCCGCTGCAAATGTTGTGGAAATTTGGATTGTAGCGACGTTTCACTAAAATATTTCATTGGAGCCATATTATATGCATCACCAACTACTTCTGGAGGGTCATTAACCTGGTTACTTTTAGATCTCTTAAACTTGAGTCTTCTTATACTCAAGAAGTTAAGATAACATTTGCTTGCTACCATGATTTAACTAGTTTACTGATAAGACACGCCTTGGGCTTGATACGTCCCCATCATTGCTTCTGGGTGTTTGAATGTTGCAATTCTTGATGTAGCTGTAGCTGTCAGAATGTAGCTGTCAAGTTTAATAGTGTGTAGTGGGTGGTGTTGCATTTGTGTTGGGATTACGAAGTAGTATAATTTGCAAAAAAAGAATAAAAGAAAAAGAAAAAAGAAGACGATGTGGTATGATGTATGCACACATGTTCAAAAGATTAGAACTGAATTTTTTTAGTTCCACGTGGGCATTTTGGAAGTGGCAAATTGAACGGGTAGGGTGAGTTGCATTACAAATTGGAACTTGGTAGTGTCAGTACGTGCAATTTGTAGCAGTCAAAATGCATTTTGGTTTACACGAACTATGATTACACGAACTATAATTTATGGTTTATATGGTTTTATTGCATTTGAGTGCCTTGGGTGATTTGCAATTTGTTTGACCCGTGCAAGTTACCTTCTATAGTAAGTTCTTTTGACTTAACCTATTTGATCTGGTGTTTGTTTAGCTAAGATATAATTCATTTAATTAGTTGTAGATGAAACTCACTGAAACCAAAACGTAAGCGATGTCCAACTAAATTTGCAAAAGAAGCTTTGGTAGACGATGTAATACTCCTCCCGTTTTCATCAAGTAGTGAATAGAGGATTGTTTTGCTCTGTAGGATCTGTCCAAGATTGTTGTCGACGCATTAGAAGTGCATAAATGGTGCACACTTTAGGTGTTAGCTGCCCTTTGGTAGTTGTATATCAGTAAAGGGTATTGATATCTAATTATTGACAATTTGGTGAGGACATTAACCACTTGATAGTTTGGTGCATAAATGGTTTGGCTCTACAACTTGCTCAAATATTCTGTTTTTGGAATCAAATGGTCCTTTTTGAATATAATTGAGATAACTAGTTTAGGGTTAGAATTTATCAGGAAAAATGATGACCCAATGGTATTTAATGAAACAGTATAAATGTATAATGAGCGACTTATAGCATTAACCGTGGATATGATCAGTTGGCTGACTAGGTTCGAGTCCATTATTATGTATTTTGCATTTTGCATTGAGAGAATCTAATGTTTTGTTTTGGTTTTCCAGCATGAGATTCAAGGGCTCTTATTCTAAACTAGGCATATCTAAATGGATATAACTTAGTTTCGTGATCTTATTTTGAACTAGGCATCATTTTAAGAAATAATTAAACGTTTGTAATATCCCAACTTTGACGACTAATTTCAAAGACTTGGTTAGGACTGGAATTATTTTGCATATAACCTTCTTCCAAATGTACCTAGCATTAGTTGAACTATGTTATTGTTTTTAAAGAAATGACTTGGCAAACATTGTAATGATTACGGTTTATGTGTTTTGCTTCGTTTGGCAATTTAAATGAAAATATTTGTTTGAGATAAAAGAGATGGTTGGCAATCCCATTTGGTAATTTTGTCTATTAGCATCCTATGTTATCGGACCGTATATCTAAGATATTATGTTGTAGATAGGTTTTCTGTAATAAAAGTTTAGTAGCAGGCTGTAGTTTTATGAAGAATAGATTAGTAGTAATTAAATTGAGGTAGTGGTATTTTGCATAAGATGTGATCAATTTCTGAATAGTGTAGGGGATCGGGACCTTTTTTTGGTGGCGAAGAATGGTCAGAAATAAATGACAGTCAATAGCATTGATTTTCCATTAGGATCACGTTATCAAAGGGATGTTCTTGGTATCAGATTGCACCAATACGACATTTTTGTTGACCCATACATGTCTGCTTTATAACCAAATATATGTGTATCTAATTTTTATGTTTTCTGTTCTAGTTTGTGTGCTTAAACAGTATTGGCACAAACGGATGATGGTGAAATAGTGTGGTATGATGGATGATAGGTTCATTACCAAGGTTTTTAAAGTATACAAACAATCTTTTTTTTATTCTTGTTTGTTGTAATTAGGGTTCAAAAAATAACTGAGTTCTAAAAAATATTCGTGCATTTTTGCTTCTTCACTTTTTTTTCCTTGCATATCATATCTAAGTTAGATAATCTAACCATCGTTAAGGACTGTTGACAAGGTAGATATAGCCCATCTTTCCGTAACAAGTGTTCTTAGGTTGTTCAAAAATAAGTGTTCACTTCATATTTCAACCAATCAAAAGAGATTATATTGGGTAAATATGAGATTTTATTAGTGAAAAGCGCAAATGGCGGGTATTCCCAAACTTTATTCATTTCCCAAATGGACACCGGGAATATCAGTTTTCAAACGACTGCAAAGTGCTTTCATTTCATAGTTAGTTTTGGTTCTTCAACTTTGTCTAACTTTGGTTTTTGTGCTCGACATATATGATACCCACTAAAACTTGCATATTTGTATATGAGAAGTGCTACACTCACATAATTTTTACAAAAATAAATCCACACATACATGTGTCACTTAATCATTGGGAGTAGAAACAAGAAAGAGAAAACTTAATTTAATTTTTTTTTGTACAAGTCATTTGCCACATGTATGTGTGTATTTCTTTTTGTAAACATTATGTGGGTGTAGCATTCCCCTTTGTATATACATGCTTAACTCGCATTGTATATCATGCATTGAAAACTTATATTTTGAAGAAATATGCAAGTTTTTGAGTTTTAGTGAGTATATATGCAATTCTTCCATATACAATATTTCATACTTTAAATTTTGTCATTTCAATTTTGCATAAGTTTTTACTTTAAAGCTTGATTACACATAAACCATAATCTTGCTCATGATATTAATTTATTCTTGCTGCAACGCTGTGAATAAAACCTTTTTGCATTTGACCTACGACATGCTTTTCTTTTTTTCATGTGGAGTACTGCACATTTAAACAATGCTCTATGTGCAAGTACCCGAAACCAATAATTCTCGATGTACTTTCGTAATTGGTGAATATACAAGTGTTTTGATCAATTACAAAGTACATTTATAGGGATTACTTCTAGTTTTTTTTGCTAAAGACACATCCAATGGGGTGAAGTGAACAGTAACTAACGATCGTTAAGTAACAACTGTTATTTTTAATATTAATAAAAATATAAAACACAAATTATACGTAATTGGTCCTTCATGTTATAGGTCCGTTTCAAAGTCAGTCTTTATCAAGGTTAAAAATAACGTGAGCCGATTAATCGGTGATCGGTCATACACCTTGTAGAATTTTGAAAATCGGTCAAAAAATCGGCCAGGTAAAAAAATCGGCCAAAAATCGGTCAAAATCGGCTGAATCAATCAAATCGGCCGAATCGGTCAACTTTAAAAAATTAATAATTTCACTTATGACACACAATGGGGATCGTTTATTTATCTTATAACGCACAATGGGCCTTATAATCAGAATTGGAGTCTTTTATTGAGGTTTGGAAACATACTAGGCTTAGAATCAGTTAAGATTTTTAGTTTGGTCTCTAGAAATACCCAAAAATTGTAGAAATGCCAATCCGATTAATCACCGATTAATCCCGCCTTGACCGATTACTCGCTGCAAAGTGGTCGACCGCCAGACTACCGATTCGCGATTTTTGCAACATTGGTTTTGATCAATTACAAAGTACATTTATAGGGATTACTTCTAGTTTTTTTTTGCTAAAGACACATCCAATGGGGTGAAGTGAACAGTAACTAACGATCGTTAAGTAACAACTGTTATTTTTAATATTAATAAATAATATAAAACACAAATTATACGTAATTGGTCCTTCATGTTATAGGTCCGTTTCAAAGTCAGTCTTTATCAAGGTTAAAAATAACGTGAGGCGTGGTGTGGCGGCCTCACGCCTTAGTGGCTAAGGCGAAGCTTTTGCGTTTTTGCAAGTAGGCCGAAAATAAGTAGTGCGTTAGCTTATCTGCTCATTTTCAAACAACCCTTGTTTGTGCTCCTTTATCTTTCTAAGCTGCTCTCGCTAGCAGGGAATCTAGTTCAGCAAGGTCCATAGGGTGAGCTCGCTTGAAGCTGGGGCGTGTCTGGTGGTTATATAAGATCAAGGCGGCACAAAATATGAAAATACTTATATATTTACATCATATTTCATATATATCGAGTTTATAAAAAACGTTGTACATAATCAATAAGGTTAAGAAGCTATCATTACATGTAATATTCTTCATTCTTAAAAAAAATAAAAAAATTATCAGAGTTGAATAAAAAAAAACTCGTCACGCCTCACGTCTTAGCGCGCCTTTTCCTGCCGCGTTGGTTTATTTCGTAATATGAAGGTCGCGCCTCACGCTTTAGCGGCGCTTTGACGCACCTTTTAGAATCATGGTCTTTACTTAAAAAATAATCCAACACGAATTTTAGGTAATTGGTCCTTCTTGTTATAGGTCCGTTGCAAAGTTAGTCCTTACTTAACGACCGTTATCTTTAATATTTAAAATAAGTTTAATCCAACATGGATTTTACGTAATTGGTCCTTCTTGTTATAGGACCGTTGCAAAGTCAGACCTTCATCACTAACTTTGCAACGAAACGCTAACGTAAGGAAAATTTCCGTAACAAAATAAAAAATAATTTACGAAAAAAGTCCTTGAGGTTATCGATCTGTTATAGAGTTAGTCCCTCGCACTCCACGGCATCTCGCAATGGAAATCAATATTTTGTATTCAAATATCCCGCCGCTAACCGCGGGGCTTCACACCTCGTAGCAAACAAAGACAAGGAAGTCACAATCACGCATGACTGTGTGAAATGGTTTTATATGAAACATAATAATACATACATGAACGAAATCAGGATACAAAGTGATCAGGTGCATTTAGAATAAATTAAATAAGACTACAAACACAATTTTCAAAGACCAGATGCATTTAAGCAAAATCGAGTTTTTTTTAGCAAAATTAACACTACGCTATAAAAATCCAATGGCGTACTGGGACCCTTGAGTCCCACCCTGGTTTCACCACTGAATATATATGCATCGTTTATTACTAAGGTAGGAGGGTGTGTAGCAGGAAACACCTCAAGGAAACAACCAAAAAACACCTCCCTGCGGGACTTGAGTCCCAAAACATTTTGGAGAGACAAAAATGATTTTGATGGAAGAGATTGTATTTTTATTGGTTGTTGTAAGTGTCCGTGTGTGTGAATTTTAATTTGTAAACTTTTTATGAACATATCATTTCTTATTTTTAAATTATAAAAAATAAGAAAAGTTGAGGGTAAGAGAGAGAATGTGCTAAAATAGTTGAGAGAATATTAATCTATTTCTATTTTAACTAATAAAATAGAGTTTTTATTCTCTTCCTTCATAATTTTTTTCCAAAATTCTCTTTGGCTCTCATTGCGACATGTGTCAACATTTATTTTTGAAGAAAGTTTGAACATGTTCTTTTGAAAAACCGCATGAAAATGGATTTTTTATTGGTGAGTTCAATCGGCATTAAAAAAAATCGATGCATTTATTGATTGAAACTTTGTATTTGACATGAATTGCATAAACGTGTATTTATTAATGGAAACTATGCAATTACCAAAAAGTATTGTATACCTATTCTGTTGACTTATTGAATTATGGTAGTTTGTGTGTTATTTGTAGTATATATTGCTTAATACTTACAAAAAAGGTGTTTTCAAAATTTGTAGTTGCAATTTTCCTTAATGAGGATTATAAATTATAGTAATTTTTTATTATTATTTTTTTATTTTTAGTTCTTTTAGAAAAGCAGCTAAATATAGTAATATCGTGTTTTACTTTTGGCAAAATTTTTAGTTATTTTTTAATAAATATGAATCCTTTCATGAATAATACCATCATATTAATAGATCAATTAGTCCCGACTCCCGACTAATGACATCTAATAAAACTAAAAGCTACAATTATATGTTAATAACCCTTCTTCCGTTATAGGGATAATTCCATATTTACCCAATCTAAACATGAAAATGTCATATATACCCAAAATACAATTTTTGAATGCATGATGTACAATGCATTTAAAGCATGTTTGGGATAAATATGACATTATCATGTTTAAGTTGGGGAAATATGGAATTGCCCCTTTGTTATAATATCGTATTTTCCATCCTAACATATATGTGTTGCAACTAGGGATGAGCATTTCGAACCGAATCCCGGAACCGAACCGGAACCGTACCGGTACCGTACCGAAACGGTACCGATTCTTGAAATACGGTACGGTACCGGGACTACGAAATAAGGTGAAATAAAAATCGGGACCACTAATTCGGTACGGGACCGGTACCAAATCGGGAAATTCCCGAAAAAAAGCGGGGAAAACACGATTTCCCGGTACCGGTACCGATACCGGTACCGATATCCGATTCCCGTTCGGTACGGTACCGGTACCACTAATTTATGCTCGGGAAAAAATCGGTACCACTAATTCGGTACGGGATCGGTACGGGACCGGTACCGTGCTCATCCCTAGTTGCAACTTATTCATCTTCTCATTCAAAACTTGCTAGAGAATTGATATTTTATTAAAACTATGTTTATGGATATCCTTTGTGAGTTCATTTGTCATCTAGCCTATTGTTATGTGTTTTCTATTATACGTGATATACTTTATATGCTAATTTATAGTGTTTATGTTTTATATTGTGTGTGCAACATTTATGTAGAATTGTTGTGAAAGTTGATGCATATTAAGTGGCAAAGGTAATATATATATGATGTTTAAATTTTTAACTACAAATTTATGCTTCATGCTTACTTTTATATTCCTTATGTTGCATATTTTTTAATACAGGTTAGTTTCAGAAAAAATTCAACTCAGCTCATACTACATTTTCTTTGAGTTTCGAAGGAACTTTCATATCATCCACTTTTTGCCAACGAATGTATCTCTTCTATCTAACAGTCATTAATGTCAACACAACGTGGCATCAACACTGATCGATCACAAGCGAGGCCGGGACACCCTCGAAGAAGAACGTGGATATTAGCTCAAAGAGCATATAAGATTCCAATAACGAGAGTAAATTAAAGAGTTGGAAAACAAAATGACTAGTAATGACTGATAAGGTTTTAAAATGTACCTTTTTGAGAGATCGTTTAAGCCCTTATTTGATCACTTTTATATCCGTTATTATTTAATATCGTTCATTTTCACTTTTTAGGTCTCTTGAAGACAAATTGCTGGAATGGCACTTACTTGGACGAAAAGGCGCGGATATATGAAGAAAATGGCCAAAGTCAAGAATCAAGACACTCAAGCTGCTGAAACACAAGGGGACGGCGTCAGGTTCTACAAGTGATGGCGTCAGGTGTTATCTGAGACGCCGTCGGAGCACATGTTGTGACGATAGAGTAGCCAAATTGCTTATTTTCAAGTGACGGTGTCATGCTTTAAAAGAGTAGGTCGTCGCAACTCAGACGGCCTAGATTTGATCCAGACGGCGTCAGAGACTGAAGGGGACGGCGTCACAAGCATAAGGTGATGCCGTCGCAAGACTAACGTGGCCAAGACGAAACCCTAATGACGGCGACCCGACGGCGTCACAAATCAAAGGGTGACGCCGTCGCGATTGTAATCTTATATATAGAATCCGAATTTTTCAGTTTTAGTGTGTAGTCTTTTGGAGTAAAAACCTAAACCGAACCAAGGCTGTCTTGTACAGTATTTTAGGGTTCCAAACCCTATCTTACATCAAAATAAGTGTTTTACTTCATTAATTCAATTATGTCTTCAATTATTTGTGTGTATGCTTGCATGTTCTCCATGTCCGGCTAATTTATTTGTGTGTTTGCTTAGGGAATATGAAACTTAATTATTGAATATTGATTGGTTGTCTCTTATCTTAATTGTTAATGATCTAGTAATGCGATATGTCATTCGTTGTGTAGTTAATGCTTGATTAATCTTTGTGAACCTTAGACTATAACGCCTAGAGTAGTTGTAGGCTAAACCATCCAAAGAGTACCTTAGAGTTAGAGTCTATAATTCCTAAAGATTTTGTAGACGAGACCCTTTGGTAGTTTCAAAGAGTTAGGGACAAACGCATACCCTACGACTTTAGACACACAACGCGATTAAGAATAAGGACGTGACAATTCAACCATGAATAGGAGATAATTAAGGAGTAATAAAACCTAAGTAAACACATCTTTAAACCATCATACGAGCACACAATAATTAGACATAGACTACATACACCTTAGATTAGATAATTAGATAAGTAGAGTAATCGGTAGAAATAACAACCCCCAAATCCAAACCCCGAGATTCGTACCTTTCCCTTTCCTAAAAAACATAAAAAGATAAAAAATAATCTACCTCAACCCCAACCTTAGCGTAGTAACTCCTCACTAGCATTCCTATTCCCCTAGAGAACGATATCAATACCCGTGGCTTACCCTAATACTACACTACAATGATTAGGTTCACTGCCTAGGGTGTTATAAAACTTGCTCGACGAAAAGGAAGTTTCTTTGACCCCGAACGACGCGTGTAGCATTATCAAGTTTTTGGCGCCGCTGCCGGAGAATGGAATAGCTAGTTAGTAGTCCACCTCGTTTAGGTTTCTTTGCTTGATTCCTATCAAGTAAATTTTTTCTCATTTTTTTAGCTTTCTCGTAGTCTATCCCCCTTCTTCGTGACCTTTGTTCGTAATCCCATCACTTTTCATCATGGAAGGTGATAACCAACCACCATTCATCAACCTACCACCAAATGACCCGCCAAGAGCCCGTACTCTTGGTGAATACTCGAGATCAAGCCACCTAGGCTATAGGAACACCATTGAGCTTCCCGACCAAGCCCAAACTACGGCCCTACGATCCGACACCATCCGGTTGGTGCAAAACGGATGTGCATTCCATGGATTTCATTCCGAAGATCCTAATCAGCATCTTAAGGATTTCCTTAAAATTGTCGATTCCATCGACCTTGATGCTACTACTCGGGAGACTACGCGTCTGCGTCTCTTCCAATTCTCTCTACGGGACCAAGCTAGTAATTGGCTTGAGCGACTTCCCGCCGGCTCCATCTCAAGTTGGGATGATCTCACCTATCGCTTCCTTGCTCAAATTTTCCCACTGGGGAGAACCACTAAGCTTAGGAATGACATCTTGATGTTCCAACAACGTCAAGGTGAATCTCTCTACGAAGCATGGACTCGATTCAAGGACTTACTTCATAAAGTCCCTCATCACGACATTGATCTTTGGCTCCAAGTCCAACTCTTCTATGATCACGTCAGTCCCTCCCTTCAACGAACCATTGATTATGCCGCCGGAGGAAGGATAAGTGACCTCACTAATGAAGCATGTTGGGAAGTCATCGAGGACCTGGCTCAATATGAAGAAGAAGGTTGGGAAATTCTGATAGTTCCAGAAAACGGGCCAACCTCCCAAGCTCAAGCAATTATGAATATGGAGGCACAAGTGAATGCGTTAATAGGAGTAACTACCCATGCTATTAAGCATGTAAACGCGGTCAAGGAATTTTTGCTCCCAAGAAAGTCCCGGCAAGTTGAATTCGAGGACATAATGTTGACATTTGTCCACAAGCAAGAAAAGGAAATAAAACACCTCGAAGCTCAAATGCGGAAGACTCACAACACCTTCTTGGGACTAGCTGACAACTTCATGCTGAACATCCGTGAAGAAATCGCAAAGAACAATATACCTAAAAAGCTAGAAAAGGTGTATGCGATACCGGAACACGTTGGGATGATTCCCGAACCTTCTCCATTAAGTAGAACAAACCCCATCAAAGAATCATATTCTTGCTTAAATTCCTGTCTCAACGTTCCCCGCATGTTCCCTAGAAACATATTCATTGGAATGGTGCACGTGTCACTTCCCAACTTCCCCAATGTTAGGAAAAGCTCTTTCGGTTTTAAACCTGGGACAAAGAACCCTCACCTCCAATACTTCGGAATTTCTAAGATCACGATTGAAAGACATATTGACGTATGCATTACCTACCGACGTGGAGATTATTGGTGGATTAACCAAATTGATCTTAAAATAAAAACCAAAATCTTTGTCAAAAATAGTAACAAGATTTTTGATCCAGGCGGATTAACAAAACCGTTTTCTTTTACAAAAAACTGGGCGTGACGCCGTCACATATAAAGTGTGACGCCGTCGCTAAGCCAGAACAGGCGAATAAAAACCTCACCATCCCTTTCATTCTCTACCCTACACAATTTTTATCCACCCCACACCACATACCCACGTTTTCCCCACCTCTAATTCATCATTTTACCACGTCAATCTCCAAAAGATGAGCAGAAGAACGAAGAGAATTAAGGGACAATCTTCTAATGCCCAGGAAAATATAGCGGACACGATTGCTGAATGGGGAGTATTTGTCGAGGAAGACTGCCAAACTCGTTACAATGAATTGCTTCATCAAACTATTGATTCTGGGGCTGTTGTGGACTGGGGTTTCCTTGAGGAGCATGATCTTGCTAGAGAATTCTCAAATAGTTTTAGGAAGAACAAGTTCACTGATCCCCACTGGGAAAGGCTGTTTAGGATGCGTGAGCCCGTGTATGGTGAGTTGGTGCGTGAATTTCACGCATTTTATCTGATGGATATCAATTCATGTCGAGATAACATTGAGTTTCAGGGGATCCGATTTAGGTTAGGTGGAGATTGGAGGGCTATGTCGGTACTTGAGTTTGGATGGAGATTAGGGTTGTATGCTGCTAGGAATGCGGAGATTGATGTTTTTAGGGGTAGTTTGGCAGCGGGGATTACTCATAAGGACGACATGCTGAGTATTCAGTTCTGGAACACAATTGCTAATGGGGAGTACATTCTGGAGTACTCTCGCATCTCAGATCCTGGGATCCACGGATTAGGCTCGTCATCGCACCGTTGCCTCACTTTCTCTATCACACCTGGCGCCGTGAGCACGAGTCATCGTGTCACTTTCCAGATCTATTCTATCTCTACTGCATGTTGGCCGAGGGTGTGCACTGTAACATCCCATTTTGGTTAGCTGATTATCTAAGGACTGCTAGTGGGATGAGGGTTGAGGATAAGGTATATGGAGGCATGTTTATCACCCGGTTGGCCCGGTCCTTTGGCATTTTGGCAGGGGAGGCACCCGCATATCTTAATGAGTTGGCACCAAGGGTCGTCAAAGCCAAATCCCTAAAAGCTATGGAGGTCATCATGGACTATGGTAGGGGCTATGCATGGTTTCGTGCTCAGCCCAACGTTCAGGGTGGTGATGATGACGATGGTGACGAGCAGCAGACACTAGCACACCAGCAGGGAGAGGGAGCAGGAAGCTCCGCCGACGCCTACCGGCACATGTCCAGTGGAGATTGGCAGGCCTACCAGGGAGCATGGATGGGTCGCATGGACACCTGGATGGCACAGCAGGATCAGAGAGCTAACTGGACCTATGACCATACTGTCAGGCAGATGCAGCATCTGTCCATGCGTGATCAGCTTGACCCACATCTCCAGATCGATCCTTTCCCAGGGTGGGAGGAGGATTATCCACCCTATGGGTATTTGGGCCATCTTCCCCCTGGTTATAACTATCGTTATGGACCCCTCCCATTGACTCATGTATTTGTTTATGGATTGTTTATGGTTAAGTATGGTTGGTTGTTGAAACAATTTCTATTTGGGCATGTAATAATCTAGGATATCTTAACTTTGTGGTGAACTTTGAACTATTTGATGTGTATGTATATTTGCAGGTGGTGTGAATTATCTAACTTGTGTGGTTGGATTGTCTATGTTAGTGTCATATATCTTTTATTCATTGCTTAGTCTCATGTTTAAATTTGTAAAAATGCTTTATTTTGTTTTTAACCTCGTCTTAATTGCATATAAAGGTATTTTACATGAAGGATAAGTGTAGGGAGGATTACACACGTCTTCAAAAGAAACGTGAACATGAGAATTACAATTAATTAAAAGATATATATATGTGTTTATTCGAGTCAAATGCTTGTATCGAGTCATAATGGATGTTTTGCAGAAATTTTTCCAGATTCTAAAGATGTAAATTTTCAAGAATTTTTTTTTCCATAAAATCGCAGACCAGTTTTTGTCAGGATAACCTGACGGCGTCAGGATCGCAACCTGACGGCGTCAGGAAGGAGTAAAAACAACATAATACTTTTTTCTTGTTTTATGAGCTACTTATAAATTTTTTGAATTTTCCAGGTCTTAATTTTCCAGAAATTCTGTAAACATCCATTCCACAAGCATTATATCCTAGTTTAATAGAGTCTTATATATATTATTACCGCCGATTTTACGCGAAGGTTTCTTTTTTTTTCTTCAAGTGTGCAGGTTTAATTTACTAAGAAGAAGATACATAAGATTGGAAGGAGCTTTTCACACATACATTCTTCTTGGAAAGGATTTAACCACCACTTTACACGGATCCTACCGAGCTAATCAGGGGAGTATTAGTTTCTTTCGTTTTTAATTACCCTCTATTATCATAACTTTGATACTTTCGGGGAACATTGGGGACAATGTTCTGTTTAAGTGTAGGGAGGGAAAATAAAACGGGAACTTTGAAACTATGCTTATCCTTGATTATTTGCTTTGTCCAATTGTATTTGTGTAATAAACCATGAGAAAATGTCGGTTAGGGTAATTTTGGCACCAAATTTTTAATTTTTCATGACATATAGGAGTGGGCAATTAGTCTTAATAAAGCGTCTCACGGATAGGAAGTTGCATGACTAGCACAAAAACCTTTACTACTTAAATTCCACCCAAAATGTGAGGATCACCCTTAGATTAGTAGGAATTAAAACATTCATCTTTAATGCTTAGTGTGTGAACCGGTAGTATATTAGATTCTAGAACTTGTTTTGTGATGCATCCCGAGATCGCTAGTAAGACTACACTTGTGTAGTTAGGAATAACTAAATGATAAGAGGCATTAGGATAACCCTTGTTTGATACCTGTAATATAATTACTTCTTCCACATCGGTTGAGTAATTCCCCCACACCCTTGCGTTGTACTCACTTTTAGTACACGATACCCCTAGTTAACCCCTCTGAGCCTATCCTTTTCGCGGTTCTCGTGATGTTTCGGTTTTTCCGGAATATCAATGAAGAGCATTGTTTACACCCCACCCCCAAATGTACACCCAAATCGCCTTAGCCTACCTTGTATGCACTCACTTTTAGTGCATTATGTTATCACCCTAAACCCTTAGTTCAATTACCTAGTTGCTTGCATGAGTTGCTAAGTCGAGTCATATCCTTTGTACACAGTTTTGGGAAGATTGGGACTCATGGGAAAAGTCAAAGTTTATAAAATGACGGGAAGGGAACGTTAAATTCAAATTCCCTTTGTTTGCGTAATAATGTACTCCAAGTGTTTTGATCTTTTCAATTCGGGTCAAATTAGTGTTAGAGTAATAAAAACTCAAGTGTAGGGATGTGCCTATAAATCCCTAACATTTTGATGTTACCGTAGAGGATGGTAGAGTAAAAGTGTATGAAAAAAAAAATCGAAAATAAAAATAGAAAAAAAAGAGTGTTAAAAAAAAAAAAAAAAAAAAACATACGGGCTACCATCCTACATCTATCCTTTAAATTTATGTTTGTTTGTTTCAGTTATCTAGAGTTTAGAGTGTCGAGTCTTGGCTTAGCAACGCCATTCTTCGTATGCTTGTAATATAGAGATTTTTGACTTGCCACCACTAAATAGCCTATCCCACCAAACCCTTTATTTCCCTACCGTAAGCCTAACATTACAACCCTTTAAAGACCTCTTTGATAGTCTTTCCTAGGTGCTTACGCCAAAGCGATGGAGGTTTGATCTAGTCTCAAGCCTATGGTAATCTATGTACTAGGACCGGTTAATGAGTGTTTATCTTCCATTTCCAACTTGTTATATTTCATATACACCCGAGAGATGTGAGTATTCAAACACCCCTTGTGAGGTGCTAGTATGTAATTTCCGTGCTTGTTATGACTTTTGCGGGGCTTATATGTGTTGTGGATTGTTTTAAACTAATGCTTCATGACCCCTAACTTATAAATTATTTGGCTAAAAGCACATTTGCTTGAGGACAAGCAAATACCAAGTGTAGGGATATTTGATAAGGTTTTAAAATGTACATTTTTGAGGGATCGTTTAAGCCCTTATTTGATTATTTTTGTATCCGTTATTACTTAATATCGTTCCTTTTCACTTTTTAGGTCTCTTGAAGGCAAATTGCTAGAATGGCACTTATTTGGACGAAAAGGCGTGGATATATGAAGAAAATGACCAAAGTCAAGAATCGAGACACTCAAGCTGCTGAAACACAAGGGGGCGGCGTCATGTTCTACAAGTGACGGCGTCAGGTGTTATCTGAGACGCCGTCGGAGCACATGTTGTGACGATACAGTAGCCAAATTGCTTATTTTCAAGTGACGGTGTCAGGCTTTAAAGAGTAGATCGTCGCAACTCAGACGACCTAGATTTGAACCAGACGGCGTCAGAGACTGAAGGGGACGGCGTCACAAGCATAAGGTGACGCCGTCGCAAGACTAACGTGGCCAAGACGAAACCCTAATGACGGCGACCCGACGGCTTCACAAATCAAAGGGTGACGCCGTCGCGATTGTAATCTTATATATAGAATCCGAATTTTTCAGTTTTTGTGTGTAGTCTTTTAGAGTAAAAACCTAAACCGAACCAAGGCTGTCTTGTACAGTATTTTAGGGTTCCAAACCCTATCTTACATCAAGATAAGTGTTTTACTTCATTAATTCAATTATGTCTTCAATTATTTGTGTGTATGCTTGCATGTTCTCCATGTCCGGCTAATTTATTTGTGTGTTTGCTTAGGGAATATGAAACTTAATTATTGAATATTGATTTCTTGTCTCTTATCTTAATTGTTAATGATCTAGTAATGCGATAGGTCATTCGTTGTGTAGTTAATGCTTGATTAATCTTTGTGAACCTTAGACTATAACGCCTAGAGTAGTTGTAGGCTAAACCATCTAAAGAGTACCTTAGAGTTAGAGTCTATAATTCCTAGAGATTTTGTAGACGAGACCCTTTGGTAGTTTCAAAGAGTTAGGGACAAACACATACCATACGACTTTAGACACACAACGCGATTAAGAATAAGGACGTGACAATTCAACCATCAATAGGAGATAATTAAGGAGTAATAAAACCTAAGTAAACACATCTTTAAACCATCATACGAGCACACAATAATTAGACATAGACTACATACACCTTAGATTAGATAATTAGATAAGTAGAGTAATCGGTAGAAATACCAACCCTCAAATCCAAACCTCGAGATTCGTACCTTTCCCTTTCCTAAAAAACATAAAAAGATAAAAAATAATCTACCTCAACCCCAACCTTAGCGTAGTAACTCCTCACTAGCATTCCTATTCCCCTAGAGAACAATATCAATACCCGTGGCTTACCCTAATACTACACTACAACGATTAGGTTCACTGCCTAAGGTGTTATAAAACTTGCTCGACGAAAAGGAAGTTCCTTTGACCCTGAACGACGCGTGTAGGGTTATCAATGACCATGTTGTGTTGACGCTTCCTTTGCAAATTCATCTCGAAGATAGATTTTTTTGTTCAAATGAGTCATGTTTTAGCATCACATATTCATTGTTTTATTCATCAATCTATTTGTTATTAGTTCATTACAACTCTATATGCTTCCTATAAAGTATAAACTTGATTTTTACCAATCTAAATCAATGATTGATTTCATTCATGAAGAATGTAACTCTGATATCAACATCTGTGGTCAATACCAATCGTTTCAAACATTTATCATCAAAGTTGGCCTCTTTTTCTTACTTTTTAGATAGTGACATAATTCTCTTACATCGGCGGGAAATCTTAACCCGGTAAACCTCTTTTGGGAACAATAGAATCATGTCACAATGACATTATCCGGGAGTTAAGGTTAATTAAGATTGAACATGTCGACTATTTCCTCATCTTAATATTAATCACGCCTCATTATGCAAATTTTTATGTTTGATCTTTGCAATAGGGTTCGAATAAATTGTTTAATTTTTTATGGGTTTATGAAAATGCTTAATATGTGTTGCTCAAATATTAGTTTTTTTTCTAAACTTTTGGGTATTGTTGAAATATATGAGTTGGGATACAAGCTCATGTTTGACTTTAAGTCAAAGGGCTTGTTATGCCAAAATGTTCTAATGTTTGTATGTTTGGCTATTAGTAGCAGGTTTTATATCTTGAGGGGTTGATATGTATTTTGCTGTCTTTCGGTATATAAGCTGGTCTTCCTCTTGGCTGGATCTATCTTTCACATATTATCTCTCTCTAAAAAAACGTTGAAGTCTCTTTCTCTCAAGTGTGGTCTGGTATTATTGATCTTGGTTAACTCTGATCATCTTGATCAGTTTTATAGATTGTTAGGTTGTATTGAGAGTTGTAGTGAGGATCCGGTGTATTCATATATTTGTAGTGAGATAGATAGAACCCTTCGAAGGGATTATCTTTGTCTTGTGTATTTGTTTGGTGAGCACACGCTTTGTGGACTCATCTTCTTGTCTATTCAGTTAATAAAAGATTTCACCAAGGGGTGGTTGGCTGGGTGAATTGATTGTGTTGTGGTTGGTTTAAGAGCGGATTTGGTTATTTTAACGCTGGTATCGAGCCACGGCTTTGATCTCGCTGTTCTTGATATTAGGGTTTCTAGGGTTTGATCTCAAATTTGGGGGTTTCTTGGTTCTTGAGCAATTGGGTTCTTGTGAGGTTGTTTTCTTAACGGCCGTAGTGTTAATTGCTGTTTTTAGTGGTGGATCTTGAATTTGTCGATTGGGTTTTTTGAAACCCTAATTGATAAATTTGGGGATCTTGGTTCTGGTGATTCCTGGTGGTGTTCTTGGGGTTCTTGGTTGGTTATTGACTTTCTTGACTTGAATCAAGAAGGTTGGTAATCTGGTTTCCGCTGCGTATCTTCTAAGGAAGGTTTATCTTTCTTCTCTTAATTCTCTGAGTGCTTTAGTTTTTACACTGCAAACTCTGTGGGTAACTTCTTGACCTGCCTCCTTGAGAGGTACGGAAACCTGCTCTTCCCACAGATAGGTGTAAGACTGGGTGTTTCAGTAGAATTGGGTGTGAGTTTAGTGTTCTTGGTAGTTTTTCTTGGTGATAGTTTAGTTGGTTGTAGTTTTATTGGGCTTTTGTTCGGTAGTCTTTAGTTTTTGTCGGTTTTTGTTGTTATCTTTTATTTCTTGGTTTATTATGGTCAAGTTCTTATTAGTTCTTTGGATGCTGGTAATCCTCTCTACTTGCATTCTAGTGATAATTCTAATATTCCTATTGTGCATTTTAAACTCACTGGATCTGATAATTACAAAATGTGGTCTACTGCTATGAAAATTGCTTTGAAGGGTAAAAATAAAATGGGATTTGTTGATGGTACCTGTGTTAAACCTGTTACTAGTGTTGTTCTTTCCCAGCAGTGGGAAAGATGTAATGCTATAGTTCTTGGTTGGATTCTTGGGTCTTTGTCTTCTGAATTGTACTTAGGTCAAGTTTACTCTGAAATTGCATCTGAAGTTTGGGATGAATTACAGGAAACTTATGATAAAATTGATGGTTCTGTTATCTTTAATGTGATTCATAAGACTAACTCTCTTAAGCAAGGTGATTTATCTGTGCCTGATTATTATCACAAGTTAAATTCTCTTTGGAGAGAATTTGATACCTTAACTTTGTTGCCTGCTTGTACTTGTGATGCTCATGAGGGAATTTTGAAACATAATCAACTTGTTAGACTCATGCAGTTTCTTATGGGTTTAAATGATGTGTATCAACCTATTAGGAGTAAAATTCTTGCTAGGGACCCTTTGCCTGATGTCAAAGAAGCTTTTAATGTTGTATCTAGAGAGGAATCTCATAGAGGTCTTCACCCTATTTCTGGTCCTAGTAGTAAGACTCAACCTGCTGCTTTTGTTGCTAAGACTAATAACAATTCCAATTCTAATAACAATTTTGTTAGGAGAAATGTTAATAGTAACAATAATACTGGTAATAGGGGACCTAATCCTAATCTGGTTTGCAAACATTGTGGTTTGATTGGGCATACTATTGATAGATGTTTTGAGTTGAATGGCTATCCACCTGGTTTTAAAAAGAATCCTAATCTGTCAAAACAATCGCTTTTGTCAAAAGTTTAATGCTAATAATAATGCAGATGTGTTTCAACCATCTACTTCTGGTTCTATGACTGGTTCTTTCACTAATGATCAAATGATGAAACTTTTAAGTCTCATTAATGAAAAACCTTCTGCTAATGGTTCTGCAAGTATGGCAGGTATATCTCCCACCTTCTTTAATAATAATGTGATGTTTAATCTGCATATTGAGAAGTTTTTCTGTGCTAAGTCTAGTTCTGAGAAATATCATGTTACCTTAGGATGGGTTATTGATTCTGGTGCTAATCAGCATATGACCGATTCTACCAAAATATGTTTAATGTTGTTGATATTTCTAGTCTCATGTTAACTGTTGGTCATCCTAATGGTACTGTTGCTAATATTACTGCTATTGGTAGTCTTAGACTCACTTCTGGTGTGGTTTTGTTTGATGTTCTTGTTGTTCCTGAGTATAATGTCAGTCTGTTATCTGTTAATAAGATGATTAAGGATAGTAAGTTCTTTGTTGGTTTTGATGAGCATAAATGTTATATTCAGGATTTGAAACTGGGCAAAATTGTGGGGACTGGTAGTGTCTCTGCTGGTCTATACTTGTTTGATGAAACTGATTGTGGTGAGTCTAATCTTGCTATGTGTAATTCTGTATTTGTTTGTCATGTTTCTAATGAGTTATGGCATCAAAGACTTGGTCATCCTGCTGATCAAGTCTTGACTACTTTGGGAAATAAAATTGGTTTTAAAAAGGTGAATCATCTTACTCCTTGTGATGTGTGTCACAAGGCCAAACAAACTAGAAAACCATTTCCTTTAAGTGAACATAAGTCTAAAACTGTTGGGGATCTTATTCACTGTGATGTTTGGGGTCCTTATAAGGTTACTAGTAAAGAAGGTTTTAAGTATTTTTTAACTTTGGTTGATGATTTTAGTAGGGCTGTTTGGGTCTATCTTCTGAAGTCAAAAACTGAAGTTTGTGATCATATTACAAATTTTATAAAACTTGTTTTTACACAGTTTAATAAAAAAGTTAAGATCATAAGGTCTGATAATGGAACTGAATTTGTAAATAATCAATTATCCACTCTTTTTTTCTGAGTTAGGATGATTCATCAAACTTCTTGTGCTTATACTCCTCATCAAAATGGGATTGCTGAGAGGAAACATAGACACCTTCTTAATGTTGCTAGGAGTCTTATGTTTCAAGGGGGGATTCCCTTGAATATGTGGCCTGAAGGTGTCTTAACTGCTGTATATCTTATTAACAGGCTTCCCTCCTCTGTCTTGTCTGGTGCTTCACCTTATTTTTTAGTGTATGGTAAGGATCCTAGTCTCTCTCATATCAGATCTTTTGGATGTCTGTGCTACTCTACTGTTTTAAATTCATATGATAAGTTTGGTTCTAAATCTGAAAAATGTGTCTTAATTGGTTTTTCAAGTGTGAAAAAGGCTTATAACTTGTATGGTTTGGATAGTAAATCTGTTTTTTATTCAAGAGATGTTACTTTTTATGAAACTGTATTTCCTTTTAAAATGAAGTTATCAAATGTTTTTCATAAACCTTCAAATGATTTTGGTAAATCTAATACTGAATTTAATAAATCTCAACCAAACTTTGATGATAATGGAGTAGACAACTTAAATTTTTTTGATGTCCATGGGTTTGAAAGTCTCTATGATGAAGAGGGGGGCCCTTCTAATGAGGAAGGTAGTGGTATGGCACCTTCAGATAACAGTAATAACACTGTAAATGAAGAAGGTGCAACCACAGCAACCCAGATAGATGAAAATATCACCTCTGAGGGCATAAGTCAAAATGTTTTCAATGGTGAGGATCAAAATATTCAAATGGAAGCACCACCAAGCACTAGGAGGTCTAGCAGGACTAGAACTCAACCTGTTAGGTTTAATGATTTTGTTGTTGGTAGTAATGTGAAGTATGGTCTTGAGAAATATGTATCTTATTCAAATTTGTCTAGAGTTAATATGTGTTTCTCTACTACTCTAAATAAGTCTTGTGAGCCTAAATCTCTTTCTGAGGCTATTCAAAATCCTATGTGGAAAGATGCTATGAATTCTGAAATGGAAGCTTTACATAGGAATAATACATATGAATTGTGTGAATTGCCTAATGGTAGATTTGCTATTGGTTGCAAGTGGATTTGGAAAATCAAATTTAAATCTACTGGTGAAGTTGATAGATATAAAGCTAGACTTGTTGCTAAGGGTTATAATCAGAGGGAAGGTATTGATTATGAAGAAACATTTAGTCCAGTTGTCAAAATGGTTACGGTTAGGTGTCTTATTGCTTTATCTGTCTCTAACAATTGGTCTTTATTTCAACTGGATGTTAATAATGCTTTTTTATATGGAGATTTGTATGAAGATGTGTATATGCAGTTGCCTCCTGGTTATTATGATAAAAATGAAACTAGAGTGTGCAAATTGAATAAGTCTTTGTATGGTTTAAAGCAAGCTCCTAGGTAGTGGAATGAAAAACTCACCACTGCTTTGATAGAAAATGGTTTTAAACAAAGTCTTAATGATTACTCTTTGTACACTAAAGATTGTGATGGTGTTTTCTTGGCATTATTGGTTTATGTGGATGATATTGTCATCACTGGTAATAATGTCAGTGAGATTGAGAAGTTTAAAAAGTTTCTAAATTCAAAGTTTATGATTAAAGATCTTGGTCCACTTAAATATTTTTTGGGAATTGAAGTTCTAAATTGTGAATCTGGGCTTTGTCTTTCTCAAAGAAAGTACTGTTTGGATTTGTTACTTGAATATGGGTTATTGGCTTGTAAGCCTGCTGCTACTCCTTTGCAGCAGAATGTGGTTTTGAGTCATGTTGAGACTGAAAATGATAAATTTTTGTCCAATATGACTGAGTATCAAAAATTGGTTGGGAAGCTTATATACTTATCTGTTACTAGACCTGACATTTCTTATGCAGTTCATTGTCTAAGTCGAGATATGCATGCTCCTCTTAACTCTCATTTTACTGCTGCCCTTAGAGTTTTGAGATACTTAAAACATGTGCTCTGTGCAAGGTATTCAGTTTGTGTATGGTAAAAGTATTAATCTGTATGCTTATTCAGATGCAGATTGGGCTAAGTGTCCTGTTTCTAGGAAATCAGTTTCTGGTTTTTGTGTCTATTTTTGTAATAATCTGATTTCTTGGAAAAGTAAGAAACAAGCAACTATTTCTAGATCTTCTGCTGAATCTGAGTATAGATGTCTTGCATCTACTACTTGTGAGCTTATTTGGGTTATAAAATTTTTTAAAGATTTGGGTGTAGAGGATTTGTTACCTGCAAGTTTATTTTGTGATAGCAGTTCTGCTATTCAGATTCTTTGCTAATCCAGCTTTTCATGAAAAACCAAACATTTTGAGATTGATTTACATCTTGTTAGAGAGAAAGTATCTTCAGGGGTTATTAAAACTTTGAAAGTTGCTTCTGCTAACAATGTTGCAGATATATTTACTAAAGGGTTGAGTGTTTCTCAACATAAGTTGTTTTGTGATAAGCTGGGTCTGATAGACTTGTTCAAGCCATGAGCTTGAGAGGGGGTGTTGAAATATATGAGTTGGGATACAAGCTCATGTTTGACTTTAAGTCAAAGGGCTTGTTATGCCAAAATGTTCTAATGTTTGTATGTTTGGCTATTAGTAGCAGGTTTTATATCTTGAGGGGTTGATATGTATTTTCTGCTGGTATATAAGCTGGTCTTCCTCTTGGCTGGATCTATCTTTCACATATTATCTCTCTCTAAAAACGTTGAAGTCTCTTTCTCTCAAGTGTGGTCTGGTATTATTGATCTTGGTTAACTCTGATAATCTTGATCAGTTTTATAGATTGTTAGGTTGTATTGAGAGTTGTAGTGAGGATCCGGTGTATTCATATATTTGTAGTGAGATAGATAGAACCCTTCTGAAGGGGATTATCTTTGTCTTGTGTATTTGTTTGGTGAGCACACGCTTTGTGGACTCATCTTCTTGTCTATTCAGTTAATAAAAGATTTCACCAAGGGGTGGTTGGCTGGGTGAATTGATTGTGTTGTGGTTGGTTTAAGAGCAGATTTGGTTATTTTAACAGGTATGATCAACAGTAAATTTTAAATTTCGTCTTATTCCGAATAATACTTTTATGTTATTTTTCACACCATGGTAACTATTAGGATAACTTTTTGTCAGTTCTACTTTACTTACTGCATTTATATATATGAACACATTCATATTGGATCAATGTGCAAATTTGATGGTTGGAGTGATATTCTGTTTCACTGCGTAAATGTAAGTTTATTATTTAGGATCGATCCTCTAATGTTTATGCACTCAAGTTATATTATATTAAATCAATAAGATAAAAATAAATAAAATAGTGAGGCCATTATTAGATAAAATATTTAACCCGTCAATTTACCTCCTCTTATAGCATGCTAACATGATAATAACCTTTTTTTTTTCTTTCTAAAAATAAGTAATATTAATCAGTTAATTTTTCTAAAAATATTATGCTCTCACAATACCACAAGTGTACACTATTTTTTTTTTAAAGAGTTCATTTGAAAATCTCACCTTAAATATGGTATATATTCATTTTTGGTCAATTCCAATTAAAAAAGAAAACGCCATGTAGTAATAACGTAAACCCTCTCATCAATATTGCCGACCAAATAACTTACTTAAATTCTTGGAAAAAAGCTTACCAGACAAGCCAAGATTATTTAATTAAAATACATGAGGGAGCATGTCACTGTTTCCTGCCTTATAGGATACCTATAATGAAGATTATCTCACAAAGCCCAATAAAAATGTCTTATGCCGAATGAAAAGAAACCGTAACTAGATGAGCATACATACAAGCCTTTGTATAGATGAATAGAGAAGTCTTGAGTAGCTATTATAAGAACTTGAAGAGCATAAGTTATTGTCAATGAAGATAAAACTCTAAACAATTCATATGAGAAATGGTTGTTTTTGTTTATGTGTGTTTTGTATCCACAAAGATTGTTTGTTAGTTTGTGTGCCTTTTGTACAAAACAGGATGTTTGATGAAATATATGTATCTTAAAAATGTCAATTGATAGATATGTGCTAATATATAAGGAATATGGTGTTAGAGGCTAAGATAATCATTTTTAAATATATGGGAAAATTGCATGAAAAGTCATCATACTTGGCACTTATTGTCATTGTGTGTAGCGACCTATTTTTTTTATCATTGTGACACAAACTTTTTTGGAGCGTGCTATTGTGGTATCGGCGAGTTTAACTTGTTTAGCGGTCATGTTAACGACCGCTAACTTTTTTATTGCACGTTAGTTTTTCTGCTTTTAACGACAGTATTTTATTATTGGCCACCGTTAGTCATTTCCATCGCCCGCTTTTTTACATCGTCCATTTCGTCCGCTTTTGCATTTCCATTCCGCCCGCTTTTTTTTTGCACCATTCCATTTCATTCCATTCCATTCCGTTTTCGTCCGTTTTACACGTTTTTACACGTGTTCTTCCGTTTCACCCGTTTTCGTCCAGGCTTTTACGTCATTCATCCACGTCCAGTTCCATTCCATTCCATTCCGTTCCATTCCGTCCGTTCACGTCCATTCCGTTCCATTCCGCTTCCATTCCCTTTCCATCCGTTCCATTCCATTCCATTTCCCGTTCCATTCCGTCCGTTTCATTCCGCTCCCTTCCATTCCATTCCATTCCGTCCATTTCCGCTTCCATTCCGCTTCTTCCGCTTTTACAGCGTTTTGGTCCGCTTTCCTGCGTTTTATTCGGGTTCCTGCGTTTTTACGCGGCACCTGTGTTCTTCCTTTTCTGGTTTACACGTCCGTTTGCCACATTTTAAACTCGTTTTCGCGTTTTAGTCCCGTTTAAACTTTTTTGTTTTTTAAGTTTTCCGCACGTTTTTTCTTCGCTTTCGTCGCGTTTTTAAAACCGGATAATCGTCAAAACCGAAAAGCAGTAAAATAATTAACGTAACTGAAACGATCGCCCGAAAGAAAGCACTGGCGTCGTAAAAGCGGAAAAACGGCTTGAAACTAAAATAAAAAACGAAGAATCCAGCGTAACGCAGACAGCGGTAAAACTGCAGAAAACTAAAACGAAGAAAACGCAAAAGCGGATAAAACGATGAAAACGGGAAAACGTAAACGGACGGCGATGTGCGCTAATAAACGCGTGTAAAATCGTGAAAACGCGAAAACGGTGCAAAAACGGACGGAAAAGATGCAAAAACGGACGAACGAGTAAAAAACCGCGAAAATGACTATGATCTGCAATAATATAATAACGGTCGTTAAAACGGTGAAAGGACTAACGGTGCAATAAAAAGTTAACGGTCGTTAACATGACCGGCTAGAACAAGTTAAACAAGTCACCGATACACACACGGCTCCAAAAGTTTGTGTCACAAATGATAAAAATAGGTCGCTACACACAATGACAATAAGTGCCAAGTATGATAACTTTTCATGCAATTTTCCCTAAATATATCTGACTAACTACCTTATTTTATTTTGTGTACTTCATTTATTTTCCCCTTATTGTGTGACTAAGCTTTTTAAACCACTTATTTTATGTAGCGTTACACCCTTCGAATGCATTACGAAGTATTGCCAAATCAACGATACATACAATAGGTGGTTTTATAAGTTCAGTCACACAATAAGAAAAAAAAAGTTGAGTATACACAAAATAATAAAGCATTTAGTTTGGTACATTAAAAATGATTGTCCCTATGTGCTATTGTGCATGTCTTGTCTTAGCTTTGTTTCATTATTAGCCTACTAAACATCATTATGCTTAATATTTAGGACGCCAAAATTGAATTGCAAGTCTAAACAATATCTAAACAATCCGCTTGACAACTCCAATGTGAATGCTTTAATTTACTTTACTTTTACTCTTCGGGTAGTTGATTTATGAAGTAGCACATCATTATAAGAATGAGGTTTCTTCCCTTTTATGCGTGTTATGAATGCTAATCACAATTTCATTCTTCTTTTGTTATGCATGGATGATAGTTGATAACTAAAGACGATTATTGCAGATTATGTTGTTTAGCAATTGATCAAGATGTATTATATTCTATGAGTTATGATCAAATAAAAAGAAAAATTAAAATGAGAAGGATAAGAAGAAATCACAACCACACATTTCAGATGCACCTATTAAAATAGATGCATCTCCCTTTAAAAATCTCTCTCTTATTTGAAATGTGTGGATATAAATTCTTCTTATTCTTCTCATTTTAGTTTTTCTTCTTACCGGATCCCTTCCCTATATTCTATTATTAATTTCTAATTTAAATAATAAGTCAAAAACTTTATATAATCAAAATTCTATAATAAAGTAGGCTTATGAATACGTAGACGCATAATGTGGCTATTGTCAACTTTCTTAGGATTCTAAAGAGAAATAGAAATAGTTATTTTGAAAAGCGAGTGTTTATCTTGAAGATAACATCACACCCTCGAATAAGCAGTTAGCATTAAGGATAGTAAAGAAGTTGTTTCATGTTCGTCTATGTCGCTATGACGATCAACAAAGGTCACGCGATTCTTGAGCACGGGTTGTATTTCCCACAATCTATTTTCATGCAAGATCAGCTATATGTTTCCGTCAATTCCTTAAAGATAAAACAAAGATTGAAGATAGTTATTTGTGATGAAGACGCCAATTTAACGAATAACTTAACAAAAGTAGTAAACAAGGAAGTGCTTCAAAATTTGTAATAATAGGTAATCAAACTTACTCAATTTCTTATATATCACTATTGTTTTACGATCATACTTATTTATTTATAGGGTTTCCAAATCTAAACACGTATATGTCAAATGGTTGACAGGAACTTCTTCATGTATCTAATTGATTATTAAATATTACCTCAAGTCATTGACAAGTAGATTAGCGAGCCTTTATTAATGGAAACAAGTTGATCAAAACCGAAAACAACAATATGTGCTTACGCAACTATATGTTCGTTTTATTACACATATGTATCATTTGTACAAACTTTTTATTTGCAACTGTGTATACTCATGTGCTTTTTTTAAAAGGCAAATTGTATAATATATAGGTTATCATACTTTTTCTCATTCTCTTTTAAATACCCGTGAATTTCACGGGTCTTTTAGCTAGTGAAAAATATAAATGAATTATTTTTTTGTGATGTGAAGCTGACGTGTCGAGTTAAAATATTCGACCACAGGCTCCACCGTAAACGATCAAGGTCGTCTTGTGTTTTTTGGTGACCCTATTTAATGACAACAAAGAGGCTCTATTACACTTGTAAACTAAAGAAAAATTGCATATAAACTTGAGTTACATGACTCATATATGTTTAATGTTATACGTATTTATATGCAAAACTAATAAAAATGTGACTCCTTTAAAGCGGAGGCCCTGTGCAAGACACTTGTTGAACACCCCTCCGAGACCCCTCTGCGTAAATACACCCTATATTCATCACGAATTTAATGTTAAGTTTGAATTTCCCTACATATACATTATACTTAATCTGTTAGCAATGTCCGACCGGCATATGGAAAGACAAAACAGTCCAAGCATATGGGCAGTTACAATTCTAGTTTAATTAGGACTCCTTATTTGTTAAGGACTATCTTGCTTTATTAGAATTGTAGTAGGATTAGAAAGCAAATTCTAACACCTATATATACCGGTAGAGCTTGTGGTTGGATATAATAAAAACCCATCGTTGTTTGAGCATATATTTTTTGATTAATTGGAAAGCATATTCCGGATATCTCGCAGTGATTGTTTGTGATAGTTCCAGTTTACTTGGTTATGTTCTTGTTTCAGCGCATGTGATTCAAGACTCGTGGACTTGAATTGGTATCAAGAGCCGTGTTGTACAACAAAGAAAGGGTCGATCACAAGAGTTTTGTTTAATCTAAGAAGGATCGACAATACCGTAAGCGACCAAGGGTTTTCGTTTAACCAAGAAGGATCGACAATACCAGAAGTCGACCAAGGGTTTTCAGTTTAACCAAGAAGGATCGACAATAGTGATCAAACCTAGGCTGGAAAGGCAACAAACAACACTGTAACTTACAAAGGCGTTCAAGAAGGATGGTGCAAGGCGAGTCAAGTCACCACCTATTGAACATTCTAAAACGGCTCTTCAATGTCCAATGTTAACAAGCACAAACTATAACATATGGGCAATAAGAGTTAAAGCGGTATTCCGAGTCCATGGAATACTCGATGCACCGGAACCGGGGAAGGAACAAGTTGTTGCTAAGCAAGATCACATGGAAGGCGTTACTCTTAGGCGATTCCGAAGAACTTGTTTTTCAAGTTTCACAATTCAACACGAAATCGGGGAGCTTTGAAGACCGGTATGTGGGTGTTGATCGGTTCGAGCATAAGGTTGCAAACCTTGGAGACGGAATTGAATCTTTAAGATGAAAGTCAACGAATCAATCGATGACTTTGCGGCTAGGTTGGGCAAAATTGTAACTGAAGTCAATAGCTTGGGAACAATTTATGAAGACAAGAAACTTGTTAAGAAGCTACTTGCATCCGTTCCGGATAGGTATGTTGCAATTGTTGCCTCAATAGAGCAATTTGCTGACTTGAATACTATGTCTTTTCAAGAAGCAATTGGAAGGTTGAAAGCTTTTGAAGGAAGAATGAAGGGTGTTGACACCACTCGAGCAATACTGGATAAAAAGAAGAACAAAAGTCGAGACCTTTCAAAGATTCAATGCTTTAGATGTGATGAATATGGTCACTTTGCTTCTAATTGTCCCAACGCGGTGTACAAAAAGAAAAAGCATGAAGCAAACCTTTTGAAAACGGAGGATGATGATGACCCACACTTTTATGATGAAAAGCGTTCAAGAAGTAGTTTTCTTGAATGAAGAAAAGATTATCCCAAACCAATTGAATACTAAGCAAACGAGGAAGAGACTTGGTATTTGGATAATGGAGCAAGTAATCACATGACGGGGATCAGAATACTTTCGGAGTTGAATGAGAATATCTCAAGCGTGAAGTTTGGTGATAACTCACATCGAAATAAAAGGGAAGGGTTGATAATCATTGAAGAAGCGAATTTGAGCAAAGGTTAATCAACGGAGTCTATTACCTACAGAGCTAAAAAGCAACATAATTAGTATTGCTAAGCTACCGGAAGCGGATGTGATTAGTATGAAAGGTAACCTTACTATCTATGAGCTCGGATGGCAAGCTTTTGATGAAGGTTCCTAGAACAAGTAATAGACTTTACAAGATTAACCTCCAAGTTGGAAGTCGGTGTGTCTCAGCAAAAGATGGAAGATGATGCTTGGTTATGGCATGCTAGGATGGGTCACATTAATTTCAAAACGATGGAATTAATGGGAAGGAACATGGTTGAAAATTTGCCAATAATTCATCAAGAGAACAAGTTGTGTGAATCTTGCTTGGTAGGAAAACAAACCAAGAAAGCGTTTCCTAAAGCTGCAAAATTTAAGGCAACACATCCTCTTCAACTTATACATGCCGACCTATGTGGACCAATTTTTCCACCATCCATAGCGGCACATGGTACATATTTGTTCTTATTGATGACTTCTCACGCTTTATGTGGACTTTTACCTTGAAGGGAAAAGGAGAAGCATTTGAATACTTCAAAAAGTTCAAAGCTTTAGTTGAGAATAAGTCGGGAAAGAAGATTATAACCCTAAGGACCGATAGAGGTGAGTTCACTTCAAAAGAATTTACCAACTTTTTGTGGCGAGGGTATAACAAGACATCTAACCGCTCCCTACACACGCAACAAAATGGAGTCGTGGAAAGAAACCGCACTCTTATGGAATGACTAGAAGCATCTTGAAAGCGAGACGTACCAAACTACATGTGGGTCAAGAGTTAGACACGCTACATTCTTGATTAATAGAGTTTCAACTCGAGCTCTAGTTAATCAAACTCCATACGAGGCTTTCAAAAGAAAAAAGCCTAACTTGAAGGGTTATGATCAAAATGAAGGAATTGACTATGACGAGGTATTTCGCGAGTAACCCGATTGAAACGGTCGCTTATTGATCTCATGGCAGAAAAGAAGCATGGAACTACATCATCCGGATGTAAAGTCAGCTTTTTACATGGAGAACTAAAAGAGCAAGTGTTTGTTACACAACAGGAGGGGTTCGTGAAGAAAGGAGAAGAAAGGAAGATCTACAAGTTGAAAAAGGCGCTTTATGGACTTAAACAAGCACCAAGGGAGTGGAATACAAAACGATGAGAGAACCGAGCAAATGTCTTTCAAAAGATGCCAACACCTAACAAGCGGTGTATGTAGAAGAGACAAATAAGTCAATTTTGATTATTGCGGTCTATGTAGATGATCTCTGAAACCTTCGGTTGACTTAGCGAAATTGGTGAATTTAAGAGACAAATGCAAGAAAGGTTCGATATGAGTGACTTGGGAAAATTAAGCTATTATCTTGGCATTGAAGTAAAGCAAGAAGATTGAGTATCTCAATAAGTCAAGAAAGCTATGCAAAGAAGATCTTGAAAGATCTTGATGCATGGCGAATCCTACACATGTCCATTGAACACGGAATGAAGTTAAGCATGGACAAGGAAGTTGATGCAACTTTGTATAGACGATGAGTTGGATGTCTAAGGTATTTACTACACACTCGACCTGTTATCTTATTAGGTTGGTTTGTTAGTCGTTACATGCAAAACCAAAAGAATCACATATGGCAAACGTAAACAAATACTAAGGTATATCCAAGGTAGTTTGAATTTTGGAATCGATAACCAAGAGAAAACCAAGGAGTTAGTGGGGTTTAGTGATAGTAGTTATGCTATGGACCAATGATGGTGAAGCACAATCTGAACGCGTATTTTATCTAGAAATCACCTATCACTTGGTGCTCACAAAAGCAAACTGGTTGGCTCTATCGTCTTGTGGCTTAGAGTTCATGGCCGCAACCTCAGCAGCGTGTCATGATATGGTTACGTGGGTTGTTGAGTGAATAACCGAATGGAGAGAAAGTGGTGGTCTTATTTGTTGACAACAAATCGGCTATTGCACTATGAAAAATCCGTCTTTCACGGGAGAAGCAAGCATATAAACACACGCTATCATTTTATCAGAAGTGTTGAAAGAGACCAAGTAAAGTTGAATTTGTAAGAGGTGATTTACAGCGTCTTTGATGACAGCTCGCAGGATTAAGTTCAAGGAGATGCAAAGAGTTTTCGAGTTGAAGACCTACCTATCGAATTAATTAGGGGTGAATGTTGGCAATGTCGGTAGAAGCATATGGAAAGACAAAATGATTCCAAGCATGGGCGATTCACAATTTAGTTTAATTGGACTCTTTATTTGTTAAGGACTATCTTGCTTTATTAAATTGTAGTAGGATTAAAGAAATTCTAACACATATATACCAGCCGAGCTTGTGGTTGGATATATGAAAACCGATCGCTTGTTTGAGCATATATTTTTCTGATTAATTGGAAAGCATATTCCAGGATATCTCGTGTGTGATTGTTTGTGATAGTTCCAGTTTACTTGTTTATGTTCTTGTTTCAGCGCATGTGATTCAAGACCTGTGGACTTGAAGCACTGTTACGTCTGTCTATCAAGAGTAACAGCATTCTGATTTATTGAAGCTGACACATCAAACTTATTTTATGTACAATTCTGTACACTAGCTAGATTTAAGTGGCTATGATTATTTGACTATTTAATGATGTTGCAACTGTAATTTTAATGGAGGATAGATGGGGCTAAATATAATGCAGTGTTAATGGGGATGGGGATGATTGTAGTATTGTACCACATGAAACATGCATTCACACAACTAAGAGAGGTAGGTGCATTTTTGTGTTATAGGTGTGTTAATCACTATTATCTCAGCATATATCTTATAACACCATTATAACATAAACATTAACAAACAAGAATATATTATGTTATGTTAGAGTGAATAAATATTTGTAAATGAGAGTTGATATGAGATTTAGAAGTGAAAATGTCAGTAGCTCAATCTATTAAATGTCCGTATTTGTATTTATATAGTTTGCTAATGTGGTTTTCTTTCATATTTATATATCATGGGCGATTTTCAATAAAAAAATATATGTATCACAATCTCTTATTTTGTGGAGCAAATAATTGTTCAAAGAGACCATGCATTTTTTTTTAAAGAAAAAAAAGAGAGATTTTATTGTAATGTGTTTTAAGAAAAACAATACTTTCTGTGAATTATAAAGTTTTTATGAGAAATCAATATCTTTTGTGGATTACAAAAGAAGTGTCATATGAAAATCTATCGTTTGATTGATTTTCTTAATCCTTCTTCATTAGTAAACTATCATGCTGATAACGTGTTATAATAAACGAGGCCTATGACAATATATTATGGAATAAGAGGATTGCAAGATAGGGAAGTAAAAATCACTTATGAAAGTAGATCTCAATGACTCAGTGCATTTTATTTCGTTACTTTCATGCAGTATTTATACAACAAACATGCATGCATTATATCGTCTACTACACTTATTAGGGAGACAAGTAATTTACAACTTGTTTGACAAATGCGAAAATTAACATAGTAACCAATGATTCACTACATAGTATCTGATAATTCATAACGATATTTATATTGTGAAATTGATGATTTGTTAAAATTTTATTGTATAAACAATTACTAAGTTTATGATATAAAAATTAATAAAATTCATTGATGTTTATGAAGATTGATGATTTTTTATTTAAAAAAATATATAAAATCCAGTGAAAAATTAAAGGAGGAAGATCGAAGGAGAGGTTATTTTAGTCTTTTTACTTATGTTAATTGATTACATGACAATTATATATTTTTTTGGGTAAAATGGTTAATTCACCCCGGTAAAATTCAATTACACCAAAAAACATTGGAGTACAAATGACATGGGTGAATCCCATGCCCTACAATCGAGGCGACAAAAAATGCACAACACGTGCAACTTACATGTAATACTATATAAAAATGTGGTATTCTTATAACTTACAACTATAATGACTATACAATGACAATTATATTTGTCCGGTAATATTTACAATTTTATCACAAAACAAGTAATTGGTTGACTAAAATGTGTAATAAAAAAGTTAGTTTACCAAAATGGAAAAATTGTGAAAGTTCTTTTCTATTTAATATAGTTAAACCTATAATGAACAAAAGACTTTTCCGACAACACATTGTATTTTTAAGTGTTTAGGTTATAAAATAACAACTAATTTTCTCCAATTTATCGTTTATATACATAAACTTTATAAAATATGAGTAAATGCACAAATTTTCATAAAGTGTTACTCCCTCATCCATTTTATTGTCAATTTTGACTTTAATAGGTCTTTTCCACTTTTGACTGTATATTTATTTGTGTTATATAATACTTGATGAAAATTATATCAATGAAAATACATTTAAAACCCATACATTATGTATTTTTCATCAAGTATTATATAAACAATAATTATAGTCAGTTGAAGAATATAAAACAAAAAAAAAAGTTAATATGGAACTGATAAATGAACGGTGTAATGTTACGACATGTTGTCACCTTAAAAGTAACAACACGTGTCAGATTTTCTGGTATGACAACACATCAAAATGTACCCGTATAATTGAAACACTTTATGAAAGTTTGTTACATTTAGTCATATATTTTAAAGTTTACTTACTAAAACGAAACATTGAATAAAGTTTTTGCTATAGCTTAAACCCTACATTAAACACACCAAGTTTCTTACTTGTTTGTCCCCCAATGTTGCTCATTAAAAATTTGGATTATTAGAGAATTGGACTCCTTGGTCCTTACCCCTCAAAACTGTTGCTATATAAATACACCATGCATCCCCCCCATCAAATGGAATATTAAGTCATCAAAATTTCATTAAAGGAAAAAATGATGTCAGAAAAAGAGCAAAGCCCCATTTACGATATCAAACTCTCGGTAGCCCTACCCGGAATAATGTCTGGGTGCAATGCGGCTCAGGAGTTAGCTGCATTGGACCTAGCCATGAAGCTTCACTACATTCGGGTCGTTTACTACTTCAAAACTCCAACATTTGATGGTTTGACCATTTCGAACATTAAAGAAACTATGTACAGTTGGTTAATCCATGCTTACGTTCCATGTGGACGAATTAGGAGGACAGAATCAGGTCGACCTTTTATCAAATGTAATGATAGTGGGGTAAGACTCATCGAGGCTAAGTGTCGTTTGAGCCTTGATGAATGGCTTGGTTCTAGTGATGATTCGAGACATAAGCTTGTTGTTCCTAACCCAGTTTTAGGACCAGAGTTGGTCTTCTCTCCTTTGGTTATGATACAGGTTTGCTCGCTAACTTCACTTAAGTTATTGCGTATACTTTTTAGATATGTTACATGTACGTTAAGTACGTTGGGTGATGGTACCTTCGCAAGTGTTCATATTCTTATAAACCAAAATTTGGAACTATCATATGCAATGCAACAGAGGTTATATTCTTCATTTTTTTCTTAGAACAACAATTCTAAAGACTTCTTAAAGCTATAATATCTACAATATTTCAGTGTGTTTACAAATCGTACTTAGATTTTCTTTATGTGTTTATACCTGATAGAAACATTATCTAACATATCTAACGGGGTATTTAAATAATAGATTCATGCATGATAAGTATTTTCATGCCACAACACTACTAGAAAATCGGCCTTTCAGACATGTAGGTAGGTCCTTTTGGTATGGATGAGGGGGGCTATGAATGTGCTATATCAAAGCACCAACTGGTCTATGTATAATTGTTAGAGACCTGGTCACTAATATTAACTGGCATATATCTGTGAGATAAAGACCTGCTCACAAAATTCTACCGTCTTTATGTTCAAATATTAGCCCATGAAGGTGATATGTGTATGCCCGTCAAGTTGGAATAGATCCATATTATTGTTTTAAGTCGTGGTTCCGAAACTTATATGTCTGTTCTTTTGATGTGCAGTTAACTGATTTTAAATGTGGTGGCAAATCAGTTGGCATGAGTTGGTCCCATGTGCTTGGAGATGCATTTTCAGCTGTGGGCTTCATGAAACTTTGGTCCCAAGTGTTTGCAGGCCATTACCCGGCCCAACCACTCACTATGGCCCAACAACAAACCCAAGCCCAGGATATTCAAAGCCCATACCCAAGCCCTGATCCACTTTCAGTAAAACGGCTTGGCCCGGTTGGAGACCTGTGGTCTACTTCAAAAGTCCAAAAAACATTTTCCATATTTCTTCTGAGTTGATTCATTTGTGTTGTAATCTTCTGTCAAGTGTTGTAAAGAAAGTCTTGCAAAAGTTAGAGACGGGTTGGGACCAAAGGTCGTGACTATATGTAAAAGTAACTTGAAAAACGTCCCTAAAGGAATCATGACAAATAAAATCCAAACCATCAATGTGGTCAAAACAGACATTTCCGCAATCAAATATGAACCTTTAAAACTAGGGAGACTTATCATGAATAATTCAGAGGACGAAAGAATGAAGATTGAGGAAGCTATGGGAAAATGTGTGGATACCTGATTTTCTCTTCTGGCTAATTTGACATTTGTCGATTTGAGTGAAACCTCATTTTATGGGATGGAAGTGAGAGGACAAAAACCTGTTTATGTAAATTGCGTCATTGAAAACATTGTGAAAGAGTCGTTTTGGTTCTTCCAGCACCAAAAAATGATGGAAGGATAGTAAGCATAACATTGTCCGAAGATGAAGTGGCTAAGCTTAGACCGGTGCTTAAACAAGATTGGTGTATTGCATAAACACATGTATGATTGGATGCCCCTGAAATGACTACTAGCTAGTTTTTAGGTCTTCTTCAAATAAATTCTTGTATGTAAGATTGTGTAATGATTCTATATGTTTTTTTAATGTGAAAGCTCATTACCGAAATAGGAACCGAGTCTCATCAATTTGGATTGGTATATGTAGGAAAACACAATATTTACCAATAACAGATCTTAAATCTAAATTCAAGATAAACTTCTTTTATTCAACCAAAACCACAAAGATCAATAAGTAACTGATCTCAATCAGAATAACCTCAAGAACCCAGAAATATCACAAGAATCACAACCAGGTGAATACCACACAACCCTTCCCACTGCTACTCAGGTGGAAGGCTATTGACTAATTATCAATAGTCTTTACAATACAAATTTCCTCACAATCACTCTAAAGTAATCTCAGAAAAAATCAGATACAAGTTTTGGTTGAGAATAGATTAGTGCAATCTAGACTTTGAGAGAGAAGCATATGGATAATGTGAAACCCTAAACGGGTTAAGACATTATATAGCCTTGACCTCAAGCTTGACTTCATCTTTCGGATATAGCACAAAGCACCCCTCCACCTTTCACCAACTTCCACTTTAACACCAAACTTCAAATAAGCCTTAACTGAGAATATAGAAAGTACAATATTAGTCCCTAAGAATATAAGTTTCAGTTTTGAGTTATATTTTAACATCCCCCCTTAACTCAAACCTGAAACACATCATAAAGACCAAGTTTAGAAACCAGTTTCTCATGTTGCAGCTTATCAAGACCTTTGGTAAAAATGTCAACTGCTTGATTAACAGACTGAACCTTTTCAGTTTTTATAACACCAGCCAAAATCTTTTCTCTTACAAAATGTAAATCAATTTCTAAATGTTTAGTCCTTTCATGAAAGACAGGATTAGCAGCAATTTTAATTGCAGCCTGACTATCACAAAACAGTTTGACAGGAAAAAAATGTTCCCAGTTTAGGTCTTTCAAAACTTTCAAGACCCAAACAATTTCTGAAGTAGCAGAGGCCATTGCTCTATACTCAGCCTTTGCACTAGACTTAGAAAGGGTGTTTTGTTTTTTACTTTTCCATGAAACCAATGAACCATTAAGAAAAATGCAAAACCCCGTAACTGATTTTCTAGTAACAACACACTTGGCCCAGTCTGCATCCACATAAGTCTCAAGATTTTCAAAAGAGCTTTTAACAATATGAATCCCTCTTCCAGGAGACCCCTTTAGATATCTTAAAACCTTAAGTGCAATTTTAAGATGAGACTTAAGTGGTTTATGCATGAACTGACTCAAACAATGGGCAACATATGATATATCAGGCCTAGTATGTGTTAAGTAAATCAGTTTCCCATTAAGCTTTTGATACTCAGTTATATTGTCCAAAACAGGATCAGTAGTAGTAGGTTCATTAGAAATAGAAAAACTTTGTTATAAAGGAAAACCAGATGGCTTACAAGCCCGTAAACCAAATTCAGAAAGTAAATCTAAACAATACTTTCTTTGAGTTAAACACAAACCCTTATCAGTTTCAATTACTTCAATTCCCAAAAAATACTTAAGTTTACCCAAATCCTTAATCTGGAACTTAGACTTAAGAAACACTTTAAAACTTTCAATCTCAGCCAAGTTATTACCAGTGACAATAATATCATCAACATACACAAGTAAAGCAACAATATTACGATTCATTCTTACAAACAAGGAATAGTCACTCTTACTTTGTATGAAACCATTCTCAAGCAAAGCATTGGTTAACTTAGCATTCCAACGTCACGGGTGCTTGTTTTAACCCATATAAAGACTTTTTCAGTCTACAAACTCTCTTATCATTAGTACTAAAGAAACCATCGTGCAAAGACATATAGACAGGTTTCATGTAAATCACCATATAGAAGGCATTATTGATATCAAGTTTGAAAAGTAGGCCAACTTTGTTGAGCAGTAAATTAATAAGACATCTAACAGTAACAATTTTCACTACAGGTGAAAATGTTTCATCAAAGTCAACCCCTTCTTTTCGACTATAGCCCTAGCCACAAGTCTAGCTTTATATCTATCTACCTCACCATTTGATTTATATTTTATCTTAAAAACCCATTTACAACCTATAGCCTTGGTAACTTAACAAGTTCAAAAGTGTCATTTCTATACAAAGCTTCCATTATTAATTGCATCAACCCGTCTGGTACATACAAGCCTCCCAATAATTTTTAGGCTCAAAACTTTTATTTAACTCAATAACAAAATATAAAGTATCATTTTTGAGTTTAGCATAAGTCACAAACTTTTCAAGACCAAATTTAACTTTAGAATCAACTATATAATCATTATATTTGTTAGGAAAATTTGATGTTCTATTAGTTCTTCTTAAAGAGGTTTGACCAATATTATGAAACTCAACTTCTGCTGCTTGTTTAGGAGAGGAACTAAAGTCACCCTCAGAAGCAGTCACATCAGTTGGTGTTCGCCTCTCACCAGACATCGGCACCATTGAACTAGAAGAATGCCCCAATTCATTCTCCCTTTGGTCAATTGTTGGGCCATCAAAGTCTTTGAGTATACCATCACCCAAATGATGATCACTTTGATTTATATTACCCATAGGGGTACCTTTTAGCTCATTGTCATCATTGGGTGGTCGAGTTTTCCTAGGAATTTCATCAAAGAAATTAACATGGTTTAGACTCGACCGAGAGGGTCGAGCAGCAGAAGAGTTTTTAATCTTGAAAGGAAAAAATTTTTCAAAAAATTTTACATCTCTAGAAAAGATATTTGTTTCCTTTCAAGACTATAAAGCTTGTAGCCTTTTTGAAAATTAGAATACCCAACTAAAACACATTTTTCTGCTCTACTACTAAACTTATCATGACTGGTGAGAATAGTAGCAAAACATAAACAACCAAACATTCTTAAGTGATTTAGATCGGGGTTTTCTTTTAAAAACAAGAATAAAGGGAGACTCCATTCGGACGAGGAAGACAATCTGTTAATCAAATAAGTGACGGTTAGAACACATTAGCACCACAAAAATAGAGGTAATCCCCCTTAAACATAAGGGATCTAGCCACATTTAAAAGATGCCTATGTTTCCTCTCTACAACCCCATTCTGTTGAGGAGTATAAGCACAAGATGTTTGATGCACAATGCTTTTATCTTTCTAATTTATTAATGATTATTAACAAATTCGGTTCCCATTATCACTAAAAATCTTAAAACACTTCTGTGTGTCTTAATCGATTATAAAAATTTGAATGCAATCAAACACCTCATGCTTATATTTAAGCGGATAAACCCAATGACCCTTGTGAAATCATCCACAATAGTTAGAAAAAATCTATAGCCTTCTTTACTTTTAACTCTATAAGGACTCCAAAGATCAAGGTGAACAATATCACCAAGATCTGTGGTTTTATGGTCACTTAAAGGAAAAGACTCTCTAGTTTGTTTAGCCTTTTGACAGACTTCACAAGGTTCAATTTCGCTTTTATTTTCATAAAAGATTTCACCCTTTAAAAGCAGAAAGACCTCGAGGAGGGATGACCAAGCTGCAATGCCATAAGTCTTTGGTCAATTACAAGTGGGGCTAGAAGTCTCAAATCCTAGGTCGTACTTGATTTCCATCAAAGTAATACAATCCATCCTTTTGTTTACCAATCCCTAGCACATTCATTCCCCTCAAACTCCGGGGTAAAACAAAACACCGTGACTCATCAAAAGCAATAACAAACTTGTCGTCTCTAGCCACTTTATGAACGGACATTAGACTAACCAATCATCCTGAAAAACAACACATCATATAATGTTAAATGTTTAGTTAGAATCATATTGCCAACCTTAGTGATTAAAGCCTCAGTCCCATTGGGATGAGAAACTTTTATTCCAAGTTTGGAAATATCAATCACATTAACTAAGCATTTATCAAGATATGTAAGATGTTGGTTAGCACGTAATCAACAATAAGTCGGTACAAAAAAGGATCTAAACTTACAGTTATTATTACAGAAAAACCTTTCAAAATTTTGATTAAAGAATTTACTATTGTTTAAAACAATACCGCCATATTGGCGTATACTTTCCTATTTCCATCAACATTATTAGAATTTTCTTTAATCAAAGAAATCGCTTTAGAAATCGTCATCGAAAAAGTAGAAGTGGAACTAGAGCCAACAAAGTTGTTATATTTATAAACCTCTTGTTAAAGTTAAATTACCGATTATTATTACTAGTATTAGTCCTTTTATTCTTTCCAAAATCACAGGTACCCAATGAGTTTAAAGCATCTATCGGTGATGTCCATTAAAGCCACAATGTTCACAAACAAAACGGGGACCAGCCGGTCCTTCTATTATCACTAGACCTAGTGGTATTATTTTGCCTAGAGTAATTACTGAGGATGGGGCCTCTCAGAATTAACCCTATTGGCACACTGGAGTTAAACACAGTTGATCGAGACCATTAGAAGTCCCACCAATGAACCAAGTAACACGACTCGTGAGACTCCTCACTAGAAATAATGGCAAATGCCCCTTTCACATCGTGGGGAGGATCTCTAGATAACACATTACTCCTTATTTGCATATAAGAATCATCCAAACCTATTAAAAATTGCATGAGTTTCATTAATCGATTATGTTTTTAAAATCTTCAAAGAAGATGACAAGTGCACCTAGGCAACTGTATCAAAGCATCAAATTGTTTCCACAAAGTGCTCAGTTTATTAAAGTATTGACAATAGAACAACCATTTTGAGATAAGGAGTTGATTTTATGATGCATTAAAAGTAATCGAACCATCAAACCTATCAAAAGTTTCTTTTAATTCATCCACACATCACAGCTTTTTAGAAAAGATTTGACCCAAAAACAATTCTTCGATATGAGTTTAAAATCCATCCCAACACAACATCATTAACCTGTCCCATAATGCACTTAAAGACTTCATCAATGTGATCTTTTGCAAGTACCATCTATAAAACCGGTTTTATTTCTACCCTCAAGACCAACAACATAGCACAAGACCACACATTATAATTCTCGATCCCCTTAAGTTTAATAGAAACAACGGTCAAAGTAGCCGAATCATTAGGATGCAAATGAAGAGGATGACTAAGATCAAGTTTACTAATAAGAGTACCAGAGAACATCATCCTCATCATTATCGAGAATCATGAGCAATTATGAGCAGAATTATCATGAGAATTATCACATACATGATGACAAAACAAGAACACACAAACACTCAAGAAGAGATCAAGAAGGTAGTTCCCGGTTTTCCTTGCCACTGAGGTGGTAGGTGGCGCACACAAGCAACAAGAAAAAGAAAAACACAAAGAACCCTAAACACTTCAACCAACCAATCTCAACTTCCAAAATCCCAAATCCTATCCTCCAAAGATCTAATGCAAGAAAATAAAATGAATTTAAAAGAGAGAGCTGAGAGGTGTTACGAACCCAAGAATCCAATAAGCGGCCGGAACAAGAACAGGTTATGATCTTGATTCACTTAGTCAAGAATCACAACCCAAACAACACCAATAACCCAAAATCAATGAACCTCCAACCTTAATTTTCAAGAATTAGGGAATAGCCAAAGAACCACCAAGATTCACCAACAAACACCAGTGAATCAACCAAGAATGCTTAACTAACCACCAATTGAAGCCAGAGACAAAAATCCCCAAAAATAACCAAACACTAATTTTTCAAAAAATTAGGCGTTTTGCAATACGATCAAGAACCAACCAATTAGAGTCAAAAGAAACCAATTAACCACAGTTAATTAAATTAAATCAATACAATTTTAAAATCCCCAAATTTTCCAAAATCCTAATTGTTTCAAAAACCGATTAGAGCAAGATTCAAAAGCTTTCACGATGTGTAGGAAAACACAATATTTACCAATAAGGATCTTGAATCTAAATTCAAGATAAACTTCTTTTATTCAACCAAAACCACAAAGATCAATAAGTAACTGATCTCAATCAAAATAACCTCAAGAACCCAGAAATATCACAAGAATCACAACCAGGTGAATACCACACAACCCTTCCCACTCTACTTTCGGTGAAGGCTATTGACTAATTATCAATAGTCTTTACAATACAAATTCCTCACAATCACTCTAAGTAATCGAAACAATGGATACAAGTTTTGGTTGAGAATAGATTGTGCAATCTAGACTTTGAGAAAGCGAGATGGATAATGTGAAACCCTAAATGGGTTAAGACATTATATAGCCTTGACCTCAAGCTTGACTTCATCTTTCCAGATATAGCACAAATCACCCCTCCAACTATCACCAACTTCCACTTTAACACCAAACTTCAAATAAGCTTTAACTGAGAATATAGAAAGTACAATATTAGTCCCTAAGAATATAAGTTTCAGATTTGAGTTATATTTTAACAGTATAAACAAACGTAAAATTGATGTTCTAAATGAATAAAAACTTATTAAACTTGAGTCACATTTTACGAATTAGGCTACTTGAACTTTGAAGCCTCGTGTTGAAGTCTAAGCATATGAAAGTTTTCGTGTAAGTTACTAGCCATTCGTAAGTAGGATATTTAACATGGAAATTGCAGATCTTTTATATGAAAATGATATACAACCCGATGACTTAACCACTATATGATAAAGGGCATGCAATTAGGTTCCTAGCTAGTCTTCCAAATTATGAATAAGCTTTTGGCGATTAATGTAAACCCGCGTTTAGGCATTGTGAGTGTATT
>OU343217.1:295518079-295692178 GCA_910596185.1 Chrysanthemum makinoi | reverse complement strand
GCTAGAATACTCAAGTTGAGATACGCCTTGCCATGATTAGGCATCAGCTTCTCACCAGTATCCATAGGTGTAACTCACTGAGTATAATCAAAGTAATTGAATTTCCTCAGTACCTTCTCAATATAATGAGACTGAGAGATAGAAATTCTTTAACTTTCATGTTTAATCCTTATACAAGGATAACATCATCATCCCCCATGTCCTTCATGGAGAACCTTGATGACAAATTCCTTTTTCAGTCAACCTCGATCATTGCAAAGATCAACATGTTATCAACATATAGACAAATGATGACTCCTTTACCAGATTCATCAAATTTGCTATACACACATTTGTCACCTTGGTTAAGAACATAACCACTAGACAAAACCACTTCATCAAATTTTTGATGCCATTGTTAGGTGCCTGATTAAGTCCATAAAGAGACTTAATCAGTTTACACCTTGTTTTCATGCCGCACATGATGAAGCCTTGAGGTTGGTTCATATAAATCTCCTCATCCAATTCACCATTCAAGAAAGCTGTTTTCACATCCATCTATGAATAATCATTGTGAATAGATGCCATAGCAATCAGCAGTCTTATGGTACTGTACAGCCACAGGTGCATAAGTATCAAAATAGTCTATCCCTGACTTTTGTTTAAAGCCCTGAATAACTAATCTAGCCTTGAACTTTTCAATAGTTCCATCTCCTTCATTTTCTTTTAGAAAATCCATTTGCAACCTAGAGGTTTGCAACCAGGAGGTAGATCAACCAACACCCAAGTGTTGTTCCCCATGATGGAATCCATCTCATCATTGATTGCTTCTTTCCAGAAAGCAATATCCTGGGACTTCATTGCTTCTTCAAATGTCTTTGGATCATCCTCAACAATGAAGCAATAGGAGTATTGGTCTGAGACCTCATCCCTGTTTCCTTCAACTAAATATAGTTGAAACTCAGGTCCAAATGACTTTGGAGTCCTGACCCTTTTGCTCTTCCCGAGCACGGTTCAGTTGTTGAACCACAACCTCATCGGGACCACTGAGTTTATCATCAGGGACCTTAGATACACCAGTGTCATGAGTTCCATTAGGAATCCTCTGACTTGGTCTTGGGACTGATAAGAATCTATTCTCATCAAAGTCTGCATCCCTTGATTCAATTATTGAGTTAATTGAAACATGAAACATTATGGTTCAATAACATAGAACCTAAAAGCTTTGTAATGCCCAGATATCCCAAAGATGCAGTCAATGCCTCTTTCACCCAAAGTCTTTCTTTGATCGTGGAGTCTTACAACAGCCCTACAACCCCAGACCCTGAGATAGTTCAGGTTGGGTTTTAGTCCAGAGTTCATAAGGGGTAACCTTGTTCCTTTTGTTTGGAACCCTATTTAATAAATAGCAAGCTGTTAACATAGCTTCACACCGTAACCCTTGACTTAGTCCGAAAGGACAACATGGAAATAACCATCTCCTTCAGCACCCTGTTTTTCCTTTCAGAAATACCATTTTGCTGAGGAGTATAGGGGCAGTCGTTTCATGGATTATACCAACAGACTGAAAATACTGAGTATCCATGTACTCACCTCCCCTATCAGTCCTTAATCTTTTGATCAAAGACCCAAGTTGTAATTCAACTTTAGTTTTAAACACTTTGAATTTATCTAATGCTTCATCCTTTGTATGTAACAAATAAACATAGCAAAACCTAGAAGCATCATCAATAAACGTCACAAAGTACTTCTTATTTCCCAAAGAAGGAGTGGCATGCAAATCACACAGTCATCGCGGAATAAGCTCAAGACCTTAGTCTCATGACTAACACCTTGAAAGGGTTTCTTGGTTATCTTGGTCAACATGCAAGTTTTACACTTTTCGCTGTCCATGTCAAAAGTGGGATCAACCATCCTTAGACATATCTTGCATTCTTTTATAGTGTACATGGCCAAGTCTTGCATGCCATAGGCTAGAATCAGTCAGTTATGTGGTCACAAAGTCTGAAATAACACTTCCATGGTAATATTAAGCCTAAATATTTGATTACATAAATAACCAAAACCAATAAAAACACCATGCTTAGAAAGCACAAATTTATCAAACTCAATAACTTGTTTATATCCATGATTATACAATACACTACTTGAAACCAAGTTTTTCCTTATATCAGGAACATGAATAACATTAAACAAAGTTACAATCTTTCCGAACCAAAATTAAGATCTACACAACCACGACCATGCACCAAGGCTGTTGACTCATTTCCATGTGAAGAATAGAACCATCATTCAGTGACTCATAAGTCTTGAACCAGCTTCTATCTTTGCACACATGAAGTTTGCACCCAGAGTCAACCCACCACGCAACATCATCATCCTGCCATATGAGATTCGATACATATGTAACATAAAAAATCTGAAAAGACTTATTAAACATATTTTTGACCTTTCTTGAGTTGGAAGAACCACTACTCCCTGAACCATTAGTGCCTGATCCATTGGCTTTACCACCAACCTTTACACCCTTGCATCCTTTGATGTGCCAGTTTTCCACATTTCCAACAAGTAGGTGTTGCCTCTTGTTAGATTGCCCTTGTGTTGTCCTGATATTTGCGTTTGCCTTTGTTGTCATTGTACCTGGTGGAGTTATTATGCTCCACCATATTGACAACATATGCACCAGTAGCATTGCTACTCTTTTGGCTGTCATTATCCCGCATCTTGAGAGATTCTCAATGCGCAGATGACTGCCCAACTCAACCAGAGTTAACTCCTCTTTATAATGTTTCAAGGTATGCTTGAAATCTTTCCAAGAAGGAGGGAGTTTGTCAATGACACATAAGACTTTAATGGCCTCATCCATGTTCATATTGTGTTGTGTAAACCTTCCAGGTATTCCAAGAAGTTCATTGTATTGTTCCATAACTGGTCTTGAATCATTCATTTTGTAATTTGTGAAATTACTAACAAGAAACTTCTTACTTGTTGCATCCTCAGCCATATATTTGGCATCCAAGGAATCCCACAGTTCTTTGGAAGATTCAAAGTTCTGATAAATATCAAACAAGAATCGACATACCATTGAGAATAAGACCTCTGCATATGTAGTCATCATTCTCCCATTTGCTCCCCTCCTAATCTGCTCAACCATAGCATCATCCCCATCATCGGGAATTGGAGTAGTCAGCACATAAACCACACTCATGCTTGACAGCAAGATTGCATCTATCTTCTCCCACATCCTAAAGTCCACCCTTCAACTTATCAAGCTTGCAAAGTTTGAAGCCATGTTTCATTGCAGCGCACCTTGATTATACAAATAGTTTACTTTGATTGTTGGTGGTTAGTATCTCCCATTAGCAGGTTAGATAATCAACTTCACAGAAATGCTCAACTGTTTCGCAAAACAAAACAAAGGTCCCAGTAACAGATACCACTAGGTGGTTACCGGATATCACTTGGGATCGTGTGATCACTTTCCAAAGTAAACTATTCGACCCTAATGCCTGGGTATCACGAATATCTACTTGATAAGACCAAATGCCGTTAGGAGAATTAGGCACAATTCTATAACCCTTTCACTTATAAGTGTTTAGTGTTTTCTGTGTGTTCTTCATGCATAATCAGATATCCTATTTATAGGATAATACTCTGGGCTAATTCAATGGAATTATGAGTATTAATCGGCCCATTAATAGCCTCATAATTATCCCCATTATAGCGTTAGTGGTTACAGAACCAATTAAACGTGGTCATTAGCAGTTGAAACCGCCACTGAATAGGTCAAAACCGTTACAAGCAGTACTTTCAGCAGTACTTTCATAGTGCTATCAGTGGTTACACCGCTCGTGTAAACACCACTGCTTCAGTTAAACACTACTTAAGAAACCCACTTCAGTGGAAACATGACCATGAAGTATGCCGTGGAAACACTGATAATCATGGTAACCACAACATACTTTCACCAGCACTACCATACAAACCACTACAAGAGTCGGGTGTTCATGGACCTTTGGGTGTACACTCCTTCCCTGCCTAACCCATTACAAGGTGTGAACTAATCCCACAAGTGCACTAAATTTTCTAACAGAGTTCCTTTGACCCCGAACGCGTGCGTTAAGCGTATCAATTTTTGCGCCGCGCGAGGATAGAATAGTAGTTAGGAGTCCACCTCGTTTAGGTTTCTTTACTTGATTCCTATCAAGTAAATTTTTTCTCATTTTTAGCTTCCTCGTAGTCTATCCCCCTTCTTCGTGACCTTTGTTCGTAAAACCCATCACTCACCATGATACGTGTCTTCCGCCAAAGATGCTTCACACTACCCGTCCCCAATCCAGAAATTGAGAATGAAATCCCACAAAACCCTTCACCCGTTCACCACTTTGGAATCACCTAGGCATAATGAGATAAATTGGCAACAACAAAGTCCTTTCTATGACTTCATTCCGATGTGAATTTGATTATGGTGAAGCACTTGACAACGGGGATGTCATTGATGAAGTTAGTTTTGAAATGGAAGAAGACCCCTCCCAATGTTTTGACCCTAGGTGTAGAATTGAGAAAGATGGTCCCTTTAACATGCAATTCCTTGTAAAACGGATTAAGGGGTTCTATGCTTACTTGAATTTGTTCTTGCCTTTGGACTTAATCTCAAGGGACCTATACAATAAAATCAAGATCAATGAGTTAACTTATCAAGGGAACAATGTTGTTGAAGCAATCACTCATTTGCATGTGTTTGTTGGAAGTTTTGCTTATTTGGTAGAGTTCATGGTCTTAGAAGACTTAGGAGAATTTATTGATAAGGACCTCACTCAAGTAATTTTTGGAAAACCTTTCAAAAGAATGACTATGTTGAATGAACGGATGATTGATGGTCTAATTACATTCTCTGATGAAGTTGAAGACTTTATCTACCAAATGTCACGTGCTCACCCTAGGTTTAAACACAAGGATATTGAGGCGTGTAATAGAATGACCCCTATTCCATTGCTTAGTGAAAGGGATAAGCACGGTGGACTTAGGTACCCATATGAGAAAACTAAGAGGTATTACAAAAGATGCCTAGAGTTAAGAGATGATTACAAAAATAATGAGAGAACATTGGAATGGCTTAGGTATGAGCACGTAAGCGTGCACGAGACCACGTAGGGGCACGACTACGAGTCTAGCTACAAGACTCATAAATAAAGAAAATCGCTTCGTGGGAGGCAACCCATGCTTAATTGTTTGCTTGTTTGTGTCATATATCTTTTATTGATTGTTTATTCTCATGTTTAAATTTGTAAAAATGCTTTATTTTGTTTTTAACATCGTCTTAATTACATATAAAAGTATTTTATATAAAGGATAAGTGTAGGGAGGATTACACACGTTTTCAAAAGAAACGTAAACATGAGAATTTCAATAACTAAAAGATATACATGTGTGTTTGTTCGAGTCAAATGCTTGTATCGAGTCATAATGGATGTTTTGCAGAAATTTTCCCAGATTCTAAAGATGTAAATTTTCCGGAAAAAATCGCAGACCATTTTTGTCAAGATAACTGACGGCGTCAAGGATCCACCCGGACGCGTCAGGAGGGAGCAAAACAACTGATTACTTTTTCGCGTTTTCTCGCTACTTATAAATTTTTGGAATTTTCCGGTCTTAATTTTCAAGAAATTCGGTAAACATCCATTCAACAAGCATTATATCCTCGTTTAGTAGAGTCCATATATATTATTACCGCCGATTTTACGCGAAGGTTTCGTTTATTTTCTTCAAGTGTGCAGGTTTAATTTATCAAGAAGGAGATACATAAGATGAGAAGAGCTTTTCACGCAACGTCTTCTTGAAGAAAGATGTAACCACCACTTTACACGGATCCTACGAGCTAATCAGGGGAGTATTAGTTTCTTTCATCTTTTATTACCTTCCATTATCATAACTTTGATACTTTCGGAAAACATTGGGGACAATGTTCAGTTTAAGTGTAGGGAGGAAAATAAAACGGGAACTTTGAAACTATGTTTATCCTTGACTATTTGCTTTGTCCATTGCATTTGTATAATAAACCATGAGAAAATGTCAGTTAGGGTAATTTTGGCACCAAATTTAAAATTTTTCATGACATATAGGAGGTGCCATTAGTCTTAAAAGCGTCTCCATGGATAGGAAGTTATATGACTATACAAAACCCTTTACCACTTAAATTCCACCTAGAATGAGGATCGCCCTTAGATTAGTATGAATTAAAGCATTCATCTTTAATGCTAGGTGTGAACCGTAGTATATTAGATTCTATAACTTGTTTTGTGATGCATCCCGAGATCGCTAGTAAGACTACACTTGTGTAGTTAGGAATAACAAAATGATAAGAGGCATTAGGATAACCTTGTTTGATACTCGTAATATAATTACTTCTTCCACATCGGTTGAGTAATTCCCCACACCTTTGCGTTGTACTCGTCTTTAGTACACGATACCCCTAGTTAACCCCTCAGAGCCTAACCTTTTCGCGGTTCTCGTGATGTTTCGGTTTTTCGGAATATCAATGAAGAGCATTGTTTACACCCACCCCCAATGTACACCCAAAATCGCCATAGCCTACCTTGTATGCACTCCTTTTAGTGCATTATTATTATCACAAAAAAACCCTTAGTTCAATTATCTAGTTGCTTGCATAAGTTGCTAAGTCGAGTCATATCCTTTGTATACAGTTTGGGACGATTGGGACTCATGGGAAAAGTTAAAGTTTATGAAATGACGGGAAGGTAACGTTAAATTCAAATTCCCTTTATTGCATAATAATACTCCAAGTGTTTTTGATCTTTTCAATTCGGGTCAAATTAGTGTTAGTAATAAAAACTCAAGTGTAGGGATGTGCCTATAAATCCCTATCATTTGATGTTACCGTAGAGGATGGTGGATAAATTGTAAAAAAAAAAAAAAAAAAAAAGAGAAAAAGAAAAAAAATAGAGTGTTGAAAAAAAAAAAAAAAAAAAACGGGCTACCATCCTACATCTATCTTTAAGTTTATGTTTGTTTGTTTCAGTTATCTAGAATCTAGTGTGTCGAGTCTTGGCTTAGCAACGCCATTCTTCGCATGCTTGTAACATAGAGATTTTTGACTTGCCACCACTAAATAGCCTATCCCACCAAACCCTTTGTTTCCCTACCGTAAGCCTAACATTACAACCCTTTAAAAACCTCTTTGATAGTCTTTCCTAGGTGCTTACGCCAAAGCGATGAAGGTTTGATCTAGTCTCAAGCCTATGGTAATCTATGTACTAGGACCGGTTAATGAGTGTTTATCTTCCATTTCCAACTTGTTATATTTCATATACACCCGAGAGATGTGAGTATCCAAACACCCCATGTGAGGTGCTAGTATGTAATTTCCGTGCTTGTTATGACTTTTGCGGGGCTTATATGTGTTGTGTATTGTTCTAAACCAATGCTTTATGACCCCTAACTTATAAATTAATTGGCTAAAAGTACATTTGCTTGAGGACAAGCAAATCCAAAGTGTAGATATTTGATAAGGTTTTAAAATGTACCTTTTTGAGGGGTCATTTAAGCCCCTATTTGATCACTTTTGTATACGTTATTACTTAATATCGTTCATTTACACTTTTTAGGTATCTTGAAGGCAAAATGCTGGAATGACACTTATTCGGACGAAAAGGCGCGATTATACGAAGAAAATGGCCAAAGTCAAGAATCGAGACACTCAGGTTGCTGGAACTGAAGGGGACGACGTCAGGTGTTATATGCGACGCCGTCGCATCACTTTTGTGACGGCTCAGTAGCCAAATTGCTTATTTACAAGTGACGGTGTCAGGTTTTAAAAGAGTAGGTTGTTGCAACTCAACGGCCAGATTTGATCCAACGACGGTCAGAGACGAAGGGGACGGCGTCACAAGCATAAGGTGACGCCGTCGCAAGACTAACGTGGCCAAGCAAGACAACCCTAATGAGGCGACCCGACGACGTCACAAATCAAAGGGTGACGCCGTCGCATTTGTAATCTTATATATAGAATCCGAATTTTTTAGTTTTCAGTGTTTAGTCTTTTGGAGTAAAAACCTAAACCGAACCAAGGCTGTCTTGTACAGTATGTTAGGGCTCTAAACTATCTACGTCAAGATAAGTGTTTTTCTTCATTAATTTAATTATGTCTTCAATTACTTGTGTGTATGCTTGCATGTTCCCCATGTCCGGCTAATTTACTTGTGTGTTTGCTTAGGGAATATGAAACTTAATTATTGAATATTGATTGGTTGTCTCTTATCTTAATTGTTAATGATCTAGTAATGTGATAGGTCATCCGTTGTGTAGTTAATGCTTGATTAATCTTTGTAAACCTTAATTTATAACACCTAGAGTTGTTGTAGGCTAAACCATCCCCGAGTACCTAGAGTTAAAGTTTATTAATCCTAGAGACTTTGTAGGCGATAACCTTTGGTAGTTTCAAAGAGTTAGGATAAACGCATACCCTACGACCTTAGACACACAACGCGATTAAGAATAAGGACGTGCCAATTCAACCATCAATATGAGATAATTAAGTAATAAAACCTAAGTAAACACATCTTTAAAACCATCATACGAGCACACAACAATAGATATAGACTACACTCACCTTAGTTAATTAGATAAATAGATAGTAGAAGTAATCGGTAGAAATACCAACCCCCAAATCCAAACCCCGAGATTCGTACCTTTCCATTTCCAAAAAAACATAAAAAGATAAAAAATAATCTTCCTCAACCCCAACCTTAGCGTAGTAACTTCTCACTAGCATTCCTATTCCCTTAGAGAACGATATCAATTCCCGTGTCTTACCCTAATACTACACTACAACGATTAGGTTCACTACCTAGGGTGTTGAAAAACTTGCTCGACGAAAAGGAAGTTCCTTTGACCCCGAACGCGCTGCGTAAGCGTATCACGTATCCAAAGAGCTGAATACGCCGTATCCAATACTTGGATACGCGTCTTGCCTTTGGAGACAGAATACTTGCAGAAGACCTGCATAAACTCCAACACTCATCCACAAACCATTTTGACCACAATACAACACTATAACTTGTACCAAAACACTCATTTAACATTCGAGACTATAACAAACCATAATACATGGCAAAAACCCGTTTGAATCCAAAATGCGTACAATTAGACACTACTCCAAACACCCCATTAAAACATAACACTTACACTCTAACCATTTTCAGAAAATATCATTTGACAATCGAATTACTTAACGACCATAACATAAACTTTGACACCCGACAACATACATACAAATCATTTAGAACTCTCGGGGGTACAACAATGACTTTGAGCTTGGTATTCTACCTAGGCTCCTACTTATATACAAACCTTCTAACCCACCTTCCAATTCTAAGCTTCAATCCAAGCTATGTCATCTTCACCAAAGAACCTACAAAATCATTAATATCTATAACGTAATCATAAAGCTTAGTAAGTAAAACGAGTATAACACAACATAATACATCAATCAACATATAAGCATCATATACATCGAAAAACTAATTCTTACTTAAACAACAACCATCAATTTACACTATAACACCTAATCGTCACCTAACCTTAATCACATCCATACACTAAGTCAATCACATACCTCATCTAGCTCCACTATCTTTACAACAAGATATGATAACACAAGTCACCTATTACTTAGCACAAGAACATACATAACACATATATGTTAGAAATCATTATAACATCATGTTATCATCATTTTACTGACCTTGTATCCAAGCTTATTTATAATAAAGCACCATCATCATCACATCATCATCATTTTTGCATCCTAAGCCAATTTCACACTAGTATAAATATTTAAACTTACACTAAAAATACTATAGCTATGGTTTATACAACCATAAGCTCACAATTTAACATCTTAATTCGTCACACAATCATATATTGAATATATAATAATCAAGCCATGAAATTACTAATCTAAAAACCACATAAAACTCATTTCATGATTGCTATAACCTTTAATTAACTTAAAACGCCTTTTTACCCAATTCCCCGGACCCTAATTATAAATTCGTTAACCAGACACTAATTAATCATCACTTACCTTAACAATTCATACCAAGGATTATCCTAATGGATTGTCATCTTCAATTCCTCCAAAACCATCTCAAGTTCATCTCCTTCTCTTCTTTTTTCTCTTAAACTATCCCTGAACACACCCACACTGATAAGTGTGGATAAACACATGACTTAAGATATACTTCATTTGTCTCAAAATTATTGTCATGAGAGAGAAATCACAAAGTTTAATAAAAATGGGACCACTATAAATTTTAACCACTCAAAAAGAATATTCCCCTAATATATTCTCTAATTTTCACTTAAAAAAAGTGGACAATTATTTTGAGACATCCCAAAAAGGAAATGTGGACTATAATATTGAGACGAAGGGAGTATCAACCAAGTGACGACTCATCAAAGAGGGCATTTTAGTCATTCCTTTAGCCGACTTAGCCATAAATACGGTGTATCCATAATATGGATACGGCGTGTTGACCTCAGAAGCAATACGGTATATCCAAGCTAGGCTACCAATACTCCGTATTCCCATTTCTGGATATGCCATATCCAAGCTAATCTCAATACACCGTATTCAATCTTCTCCAATACACCGTATTCAATCTTCTCCAATACACCGTATTGGAGCTACATCAAACTTATACTTATTTTCACACTTATCTAAACAATTATTTATCCTTAGTCAAACCCCTTCTAGACTTGGTCAATTACATCTAGACTCATACCCATTTGAAAATGGGGTTCGGGTGTAACACTAAGGGATTTAAAAAAGAAAAAGAAGTTTAAAGGGCATACCTTAAGGCGAATGTCTATGTCCACCTCTAATCACAAAACTCGTACGCGTCAATATTTTTTGCCTAACAAAAAAATATATATATTAAAGTTTGTAATATGTTATTGGATAGATTGTAATTCACATACTAAAACAAAACTCATGTATTGTTTGTTTCATTAAGATGTTTTGAGTTTTAATCTAAATATCGTATCTGACTAATAAGACGTATATAAAAAGTTTGAATCTAAATTACATAAAAAAAAGTGACACGTGTCGCATTTTGGAGTATGACACGTCATTCAAACATGTATATAGAACATTTTTTAAAAGTCTGTAACATTTAATTGAACTTTTTTAGTTTACGTACCAAAACAATATTTTTGAGAAAGTCCATTGTCATTTAATGATCTAAGACAAACACTACATGACAAATCACATGCTAACTAAAGGTAAAAGATAAATAAACCAAAAAGTAAAAAGGTAAAAAGAACAAAGACAGAACATAACACTATAGTCCACCTCTATCTATAGTTTACTTTCATCATCCTTTTCCCTAACAAAAACAACTACACCCATAGATCTTAAAGAAAACCCCATAAACGCCCCAAAAACCATTACCAATGAAAACCAATGAGGATAGACACGACGGTGGTGGTTGTTGGATGGCTTCCGACAGTGACTGTGGTGCAAGGAGGTAACATATAGCGAAGCAGATCCATGCAAGTCAAAGTGACTAAAAAGGACAACACCTTCAAGTTTATTAGAGTAAGAGGCATTAAGATAACACATGTACATCTTTCTCAGTAAGATGTTGCTAGTTCTGACCGAGTTTACCAAAAAAAGATAAAACAAAATTTAAACTTATGATCGTGTCTGACTTAGTAAGGGTTAAGAGGTTATTTGGATGTAAACATCACCTTAGTTAGTTACTTAATTGCTTAAACCATTGTAAATATATACCAATGAGCTACTTATAATAGGTACTTCCGATATTAGTATTTTTTGATAAATATCAATCAAAATTTATGAGTTATTTAGGTAATTTTAATCTCATCAAAATTTTCTCTTATCAAATAAGCAATACTTGCTAGTATTCATTTATAAGATGAAAAAACAAACATATAAACTTATATAAAATTTTCGTAAACCTGTAAAACAAGCTAACACAAACACCCTTCATATCGATATTTAGAACTCCGCGATGTATAACAACATATTTTTATACTACAATCAATTCAAATTTTAACTAACATATTATATAGTCGACTTAACAGAATCTATAACATATTATGAAATTTTTTGATAACAAAATGTCAAAAACTTATATAAAGTTCATTAAGTGACAATGTATTTCAAATTTTTATATCTTATATTAAATTTTAGACACACTTTTAAAAAATAAACACATGCTTATGAAAAACTAATTTTTGTTTTTTAGGGTATGTTTGGCGAAGGTTACAATTGCTGAAATTGGCAAAAGAACCAGAGAACGGAACCAAAACAAATAACCGGACCGGAACCGAGAAGAACCGAACCGAATTCAGGCTCGATGGTTCCGGTTCTTGTTCTTGAGTTTGAGATTTTTCGGATTTTTGGTTGGTTGAGTTCGGGTCCACTGGTTCTCGATTCTGATAACGCATACCCAATACTTCAAAAAACATGTAATTTTCTTTACTTCTCATACTCAAAACATTTCATGGAATACATTTGTTTTTAAAACCATGAGCAAGTCAGAGACACTTTTTGGTTGAATCTAACAAAACCGCAACTCAGTTTCAGATCGATTATCTTGTTCTTTAGCTCTTCCCTGTTAAAGACGATGCGACTGTGAAAGATATGGAAGAACAATTATTGAAACTAACAGGAATAGATAAAGGGAAACAAACGGTAGAACCATAAACGATGTTAGTTATTTGGTGGGACAAAGTTTGAAGTTGTTTTATTTTGTTTTTTGAATTATTATGTGTCATTGTTTTGTTAAACATTTGAACAATGTGAAACTATAAAAATAATTGTTTGTTTGAATTATGCTTTAGTTCTTAAACGTTATTGGTTTAAACATAAATAGTTGCAAATGCTAAAAACTTCAAACATCTTTTGTTATTGGCCTAATTCATTAGTGCATAAGGTTTTTATTTTATTTTTCAAAAAATCGATCCCTAGCAGGGTAGACCTGAAGAACCGGAACCAAAAACTACATTCGGTTAGGTTCTTGGTTCCTGTTTTTTACAAAATTCCGAATCCATTGGTTCCGGTTCCGGACCCGTTCTCATCCCTAGCTGAAACTGTAGATGTAGCTGTACACGAAGATGAAACGAGAGATTAAAAATGAAATTATTTCTATAAGATACATTCAGTAACATATGATTTTAAGAGCCCACTAGGCCAGGAAAGGCACCCGGAGTCAATGTGTTCCCGCCAATCTACACCTTTTGTGAAATTTGATTTTAAAAGATTATTAATTTTTTTTTTTTAAATATTTAATAAATTTTGTATGCCAAACAAACCTAATATTTTAAATAACTTAGTTTTTCAAAAAACAAGCTTAATTTGCTTATAAATTTTATCAAAACCCAAAAAACTATTATTTTAAGCAATTTTTTTTTTTAAATATGTAAATAAAAAAAAAAAATACACAACCCAAACACCCTCTAAAAATAAAGCCAAAAATAAAAACAAATACAAGTTAGAAAACCCTTAAAATGCTTAAAAAAAACGGCGGTGGCCGGTTATTAAATGAAGCGAAACCTAAGGATTGCACACTTTATACAATCACATAAAAAACGTGATTTGCACACTTGGTGCACTCTAATTTAATGAAACCCTATTATTCTCCTTCTGTGTTTTTAAAAATATGTAGCTAGTATTTTTTATATTTCTTCCCACTCGATCCATTCTTTACACTCGAACCAAAAACCCACAAAAAAGCCAAACACAAGAAGTAGATAAGATAGACACAAACAAACACAAGTTAGAAACCCAAACCAATAGCATAAAACTCGGCCTTATATAACTCCCCAAAAAAAAAATAAAAAATATCTCAAACCCCATCTTTTAACCAAACACTCCGCCGCCGTCGTTTTCCGTCACCGGCCACCGTCGTTTTCCGTCACCGGCCACCGTAAGTCTCCTCTGCTCCGCCTCCCTGTTTAATTCAATCAACTGTTACAATAAACCTTGTGTTTAATTTCATTACATCTTTTTATCTAATTAAGTTAGGGTTAGGGTTAGGGTTTGTAATAGGTGTAATTGATTCTGAGATTAATTGATAGTAATTGAACTGCAATTAATCGAATTCATACCTTATTGGCTCGTAATTACTAATTATTGATTGAATTTTGTTATTGAGATTAATTAACAGTAGTTTAACTTGCTTGATATCGAGTTCGTGGCGTATTGGTTCGTTATTGTTAATTATTGATTTAATTGTGTTAGGGTTACGGCTTTGAGTAAGTAAACTTGGTTTAAGATTAATTGATAGTGATTTGGTGTCTGCAATATAGAATTAATAGCTTATCGGCTTATTAATACGAGCCCAATCTTTTAACCAAACACTCCGCCGTCGTGTTTAATTTAATCAACTGATACAATAAACCTTATGTTTACTTTCATTATTATTTTACGTATAATTATGTTAGGGTTAGGGTTTTGAATAGGTGTAATTGATTTTTAGTTTACCTCTAAATATTCGAATTCAAAGCTTATTCGCTAATTATTGATTCAAATTGTGTTTTGAATAAGTGAAATTGGTTAAGATTAATTGATAGTGATTTAACTTGCTTATTATCAAATTCATAGCGTATTGGCTCGTTATTTGTAATTATCAGTTGAATTGATAGCTTATAGGCTTTGTTATTGATGAATTTTGAATGATGAATGTTAGAGTTATGGCGTTGAATCAGTGAAACAGATTTTGAGCGTACAAGACAATTTTTTTTTTACTTTGAATGGTTGAATTTATAGCTTAGTGGCTCGTTATTGATAGTTATTGGTGATTTATGTTAGGGTTAATGAAATCGATTTTGATATTAGCTTATAGGTTCATTATTGATAGTTATTGATTGATTTATGTTAGTGTTTCGTATCGATGAAAATGATTTTGAGAATAATCAACTTTCGTTTAAGTGGATGTTTGTCTTAGGCCATGTTTGGCTAAGCTTATTTATCATAAGCCCAAATTTCATGAAATTTCGGCTTATTTTTTATAATCCTCAATTTTACGGCTTATTTTGAGACTTGTCGGCTTTTATAAGTTTATCATGTTATAATAAACTTATATAAGCCGACAAGTCTCAAAATAAGCCACAAAATCGGAGCTTATAAAAAATAAGCCCAAATCGGCTTATGATAAATAAGCTTAGCCAAACATGCCCTTAGCTTACATAGTTGGCTTGAGAGCTTATGTACATAATTTAAAAAGCTAATAAACCCACTTTTTATGGCTTGTGAGCTTATCAAGTTGAGTTTACGGCTTTAAGTAAGCTATATGCTAAATTTGATAAGCTCATAAACCAAAAAAAGTGGGTTTGTTAGCTTTATAAAAATTATATAAGCTAACACAATTATCCCCTAACCTAGATAAGGTTGAAAGTATGACGTATGGGCCCGTTATTTGTAAATAATGAAATTAATAAACGGTGATTAAACTGTGAAAAACCTCTCCCTTACCGCACGATACCCCGAATTGGGTACCATTGTAATTAAACTTGGATTTATAGCTTAATGGATGCTGATTGATTTTTTTGATATTGTAACAGCATTGGGGTTAGTAAAACTAAGAGATTGTAGAATTATTGGTTGGGGTCTATATGGCTGATCGTAACTTAGTGGCGGTGAAGCCAATATGGGTGAAGCAAGCAGAAGAGGCGAAGATAAAGAGCGAAGCTGAGAAAGACGCGGCTGCTAAGGCAGCTTTTGAAGCTACTTTTAAGGACGTTGAAAAGTCTCGAGAGCCTACTGCTTTGTCGGATAGTGACGGCGATGAAGAAGAGGATTTGACTAATAAGCCTATTGGGCCGGTGGACCCATCCAAGTGTACGGCTGCTGGGACTGGTGTTGCGGGTGGGACTGCGTGTGCACCGTCTTCGTTTGTGGTTGTTACAAAGGATTCAGATGGTCGCAAAGTGCCCAATGGTGGAGCTCAGGTTAAGGTGAAGGTTTCACCTGGGGTGGGTGTTGGAGGGTCTGATCAGGAAGGGATTGTTAAGGATATGGGTGATGGGAGTTATACGGTAACTTATGTGGTTCCAAAGAGAGGGAACTATATGCTGAGTGTTGAGTGTGATGGGAGGCCGATCATGGGAAGCCCGTTTCCGGTTTTCTTTAGCGCAGGTTTATCTGATCTTTTTGGTCTTTATTCTTTCTACGATGAATTATGTTTACTGTTTAGTACTTGTATGAATCTTTTTAAAAAGGCATTTATTCTGTGGGGGAGGGAGTATATTTATTGCTTCTAGTTGTAGATGTATCCGTTTGTTGAAAATAAACCCAATGCTCACTTATTTTGATTTTTGTATGTCATTATCAGGCACAACTACAGGAGGGCTTCTCGGTTTTGCTCCGCAAATGAATTACCCAAATATGGTTAACCAGACAATGCCGAACATGCCAAATTACTCTGGTTCTGTTTCAGGGGCATTTCCTGGACTGCTTGGTATGATTCCTGGTATTGTTCACAGCGGCTCGGGTGGGGTAGTTCTACCTGGGATTGGAGCATCTCTTGGGGAAGTTTGCAGAGAATATTTAAATGGACGATGTGTCAAAACTGATTGCAAATTTAATCACCCGCCACATAGTTTGCTGATGACTGCTTTGGCTTCCACAAGCACGATGGGAACTCTTAGTCAAGCACCAATGGCACCATCTGCTGCTGCAATGGCTGCTGCACAGGCTATTGTTGCTGCTCAAGCGCTTCAAGCACATGCTTCTAGTGCTCAAGCTAACTCTTCGAAAGACCCTTCTGGTATCTAATTCTTTGTCTTTTATCTTTGGGTGATGATTTGTACACCATCTTGTTCTGCCATGCACCACTAAAATAATGCTTTTACCCACTTTAAACTTCGTTTAATTGACGGACTGGCGCTGGCCTTCTCTTTTTCTTTTGGTGAAAGGTAAATTAGTCAAAACCATTTATTTAATGGCGTATTGCAAAAATGTTGGGGTACAAATGACAACCTTTATCTTTTGAATATCTATCATCAAATGCTCTCCTTTTTGGATGAATGCTAGTAAGAGTTAAATTAGTTCTTGAAAAGTTGAAATGGTAAAAGGCTCAATATTTGTTGCTTGTTTGTTGTCAGGACCAGAAGATAAGGCAGCAAAGGCTGATTCTCTGAAGAAAACTCTGCAAGTTAGTAACCTCAGTCCACTGCTTACTGCGGATCAGCTGAAACAGTTTTTTGCTTTTTGTGGCACAGTTGTTGACTGTACTATCACCGAGTCTAAGCATTTTGCATACATAGAATACTCAAAACCTGAAGAAGCTACTGCTGCACTGGCACTAAATAACATGGACGTTTTAGGACGCCCTTTGAATGTCGAAATGGCAAAGTCTTTGCCTCCGAAACCTGCAAATACTGGTTCGTCTTCTTTGCCAATGGTGATGCAACAAGCTGTTGCAATGCAACAAATGCAATTTCAGCAGGCTCTTTTAATGCAGCAAACCATGAATGCTCAACAGGCAGCTAATCGAGCAGCAACCATGAAGACTGCAACAGAATTGGCAGCGGCTAGAGCTGCTGAAATAAGTATGAAGCTAAAAGCTGAAGGGATAATTGGAAATGAAGATGAATCAGTTAAAAGTCCCAGGTATCCATAATCTTATGTTGTCATTACTTGTTCTTGCTGAACTTAATGGTGGATGCTATGATAGATACTAAGACATTTATCTGACAGTAATATGATTATCAAAATTGATAACCTGCATTACCAGGATGGCATGTTAGTTTTTCAAGTAATCATGAAAGCATCTTAGGCCTAGTTTTAGGAGGAGAGTCATTTATATCACTGAACATGTTGAGCATGTTCATGCGTGACATGTTAGACATATAATGTACACATATTATATCTGTTCATGCGTGACATTGATTACTAGAGTTATCATGTACATATATGAAGTCATATTTTTATAGTAAGTGTAAAATAGAGGCCCAGTCTCATAATGACTCCAGATCTCTCTTTCCTAGAATCTATGGTGCACTTCTGTCTGTACTGTGTTTACTTGATGCGACATTATCAGGAGGCTAACTGTCAACATTGGCTATAGCTTGTAAATGTGAGGTAACCTTTTATTATTGTCCGAATAATTCGTAGGTATCGTTGAAATTTTACATTAGTTAAATGACATGCTCTGACTAGGCTCCTTCCTTTTATTGCTAGTCCAAGGCTTCTGTAGTAGCTGATTTGTTTAACTGGAATTTTTTTCACATGTATTTCTATTGTTCAATTTGCGGTGTTTGTAGATAACATGCTACATTTTCAACATCATTTCTCATTTTTGTTTGATGAGTTTCATCTCCATGTATTCTTGAATCATGAAAACTGAACCTATGAACCTGAATGTGAATTGACATACAATAATAATGGACCTGAAATCTTTTAGCTCTTTAAATTGGACACTGCATTTCTTATATCTAATCTTACAGAAGGTGACAATTGTCTGTATTTTTCTTCAATATTTAATGTATCTGAGTGCTCGTAGGTTACCTTCTCCGGTCCCTGCAAGGTCGAGGTCAAAATCGAAGTCTCCTGTTAATTATCAAAGGCGGCGGAGATCTCGCTCTTATTCTCCACCACCTCGTCGTGTAAGGGACTATAGATCCAGGTCACCGGTAAGATCCCGCCATTACTCCAGTTATGAGTATGACAGGCGGTCTTTTAGGGACACAAGGGATGGTAGTGACAGAAGTAGGAGACGAGAATATGGCAGAACAAATGATCGGCACTCTTGGAGGAATAGGAGCAGGAGTTTGAGCCCAGTTGCTAGGAAATCTCGTCGCGATGGTTCAGACTCTCCAAAACGTCGTCACGAGAGCCCGACCCATAGGTCAAAAAAATCTTCACGTGCCACATCTAGATCTCCAGTTAGTCACCGTGGAAATAGGTCATCACCAAGAACTGATGATCAAACTAAAGACAAGCACAGAAGGCGTTCCAGGTCAGGGTCTTTGGATGACAAGCACCGGTCTAATGATAAGATAGATGACAACAAGGATGAAAGATCAAAACGTCGTGATCGGAGGCGTTCCAGATCTAAATCGTTGGAAAACAAGTCTAATGATAAGATGGATGACAACAGGGATGAAAGATCAAAACGTCGTGATCGGAGGCGTTCAAGATCTAAATCTTTGGAAAACAAGCACCGTTCTGGTGATAAATCAAGTGACGCGAAACAAAGGGATCGTAGGCGGTCTAGGTCACCCTCAGCAGAAGATAAGCATCACTCTCGCAATAGAACTTTGGATGAGGGTAAATCAAAGCACAGGAGAAGGTCCAGGACTAGAAGTCCAGAAAACCACCGTTCAGTGGACAAAACTGAGAGAAGTAGGTCGCCTTCAGTAGAAGATAAGCATCACAGTCGCACTAGAACTGTGGATGAAGGTAAATCAAAGCACAGGAGACGGTCCAGGACTAGGAGTCCAGAAGATAACCACCGTTCGATTGATAAAACTGATAGAAGCAGAAAGGATAAGTCAAAGTCAAAATATCATGGTAGAAGGCAGTCTAGGTCAGTGTCCCCTGATAGCAAGCGTCACAAAGGACGCTCAGATGAACACAAATCGAAACACAGAAGGCGGTCAAGGTCAAGGTCAAAGTCAGCAGAACATAATCAATTGGGCAATGGGTATTTAGACAGTGGTAAAGATAAAAAGGTGGATCATGAGCAAGGGCCTGTTTTGTCTGGTGATGTTAAAGTGAACAATTCAATGGATTATAAAGAGGATGAGGCATCATTTCCTTCACCTGACGCTGAAAGTGACAGATTTAAGACTGAAATTTATAGAGATGTTGAAAGGGGCCACAAGATCGCTGAGGCCACTGCCGAAGAAGTATGATATGAGTTGTGTAATAGTCCGCGTAACTTTAAAGTGGTTGACAAGTATGGTGTTTTATGAAATTTCGATTCTGCTGGAAGAGATTGGTTCTGGATTTGCCTGCCGCACGGAAGATTTCCTGGCTATCTGTTTAGCGCTCAGAAGTCAGAATGTTATCTCGATCTTTGGGCTCTGTAGAATAAAAGTGTTGTTTGTTTCTTTTGCAGGTTTAACAGGATTATGCTGGGTTCACTCTTTCTGCTGATTTTAAATGGTTTAAATGTTTGAAGAACTTTTCTGCAACCGTAACTGGAGTCTGCAGTGCTATATTTTTAGCGACTTAATCAGCTTAATGTATGTTCTATTACTACCTTCATATATAGGTAGTGATTTTAACTGAAATGTTAATTTAATGAATATTATTAGTATATTTTGCTAGTTGTTTGCTCTATGTCTATGATTTTTGTGTTATGTGATTAGGCAAGCTGTGTATGATATATAGTTTTCTTTGAGTGACACTCATTTTCTTTTAGCAATTAGCGGAAAGGTTTGCCTTTCATGGTATGTTGGCCGCATTATAATTCAAACGCATGCAGGTTGCTGGCTGGTTTCTTTTGGCGGTTTTTCGGATCTATTTCGCAGGGTTTTCTTGTCTGATTGTATATAAAAGGTATGGAGCTGAACATTAGTTCTTGATGGCAGGCTTCTTGACGTTGAGCTTGCCACCCAGTTTATGAATCTTTTCGAGTTTGGGGCGGTTTGAAATGAAACTTAACTCTAAAGTATCAGATTGCAATAATAAGATTTCCTGTACCTTACTCGGTTCTTTTTTCCATTTTTCTCTTCTTTTTCTATTTTTTTTGCCTCCCTCCTTTCTTCCTTCTCTTTTTCTTTTAAAATTATTTACTTAGGTCAGATTTTTAAGATCGACTACAACCAGATGTCGCTGAGTTGACTAGCATCGTTAATGCATGAAGTACGGAGCAGATTGGCCACTCGTTTTCTGGGGTATATTGATCGGCAGGTATTATAGTTTTCTAAGCATCCTAGTTATCTATGGAATTGACATTGCTATGTATGTAATGGTAATGTAATATGCTGGGAAATGCTTGAATGGTGAAAGAATGCGAATTCCGCTGCAAATGTTGTGGAAATTTGGATTGTAGCGACGTTTCACTAAAATATTTCATTGGAGCCATATTATATGCATCACCAACTACTTCTTGAGGGTCATTAACCTGGTTACTTTTAGATCTCTGAAACTTGAGTCTTCTTATACTCAAGAAGTTAAGATAACATTTGCTTGCTACCATGATTTAACTAGTTTACTGATAAGACACGCCTTGAGCTTGATACGTCCCCATCATTGCTTCTGGGTGTTCGAATGTTGCAATTCTTGATGTAGCTGTAGCTGTCAGAATGTAGCTGTCAAGTTTAATAGTGTGTAGTGGGTGGTGTTGCATTTGTGTTGGGATTACGAAGTAGTATAATTTGCAAAAAAAGAATAAAAGAAAAAGAAAAAAGAAGACGACGTGGTATGATGTATGCACACATGTTCAAAAGATTAGAACTGAATTTTTTTAGTTCCACGTGGGCATTTTGGAAGTGGCAAATTGAACGGGTAGGGTGAGTTGCATTACAAATTGGAACTTGGTAGTGTCAGTACGTGCAATTTGTAGCAGTCAAAATGCATTTTGGACGACTGTTAAATATGATTACACGAACTATAATTTATGGTTTATATGGTTTTATTGCATTTGAGTGCCTTGGGTGATTTGCAATTTGTTTGACCCGTGCAAGTTACCTTCTATAGTAAGTTCTTTTGACTTAACCTATTTGATCTGGTGTTTGTTTAGCTGAGATATAATTCATTTAATTAGTTGTAGATGAAACTCACTGAAACCAAAACGTAAGCGATGTCCAACTAAATTTGCAAAAGAAGCTTTGGTAGACGATGTAATACTCCTCCCGTTTTCATCAAGTAGTGAATAGAGGATTGTTTTGCTCTGTAGGATCTGTCCAAGATTGTTGTCGACGCATTAGAAGTGCATAAATGGTGCACACTTTAGGTGTTAGCTGCCCTTTGGTAGTTGTATATCAGTAAAGGGTATTGATATCTAATTATTGACAATTTGGTGAGGACATTAACCACTTGATAGTTTGGTGCATAAATGGTTTGGCTCTACAACTTGCTCAAATATTCTGTTTTTGGAATCAAATGGTCCTTTTTGAATATAATTGAGATAACTAGTTTAGGGTTAGAATTTATCAGGAAAAATGATGACCCAATGGTATTTAATGAAACAGTATAAATGTATAATGAGCGACTTATATCATTAACCGTGGATATGATCAGTTGGCTGACTAGGTTCGAGTCCATTATTATGTATTTTGCATTGAGAGAATCTAATGTTTTGTTTTGGTTTTCCAGCATGAGATTCAAGGGCTCTTATTCTAAACTAGGCATATCTAAATGGATATAACTTAGTTTCGTGATCTTATTTTGAACTAGGCATCATTTTAAGAAATAATTAAACGTTTGTAATATCCCAACTTTGACGACTAATTTCAAAGACTTGGTTAGGACTGGAATTATTTTGCATATAACCTTCTTCCAAATGTACCTAGCATTAGTTGAACTATGTTATTGTTTTTAAAGAAATGACTTGGCAAACATTGTAATGATTACGGTTTATGTGTTTTGCTTCGTTTGGCAATTTAAATGAAAATATTTGTTTGAGATAAAAGAGATGGTTGGCAATCCCATTTGGTAATTTTGTCTATTAGCATCCTATGTTATCGGACCGTATATCTAAAGATATTATGTTGTAGATAGGTTTTCTGTAATAAAAGTTTAGTAGCAGGCTGTAGTCTTATGAAGAATAGATTAGTAGTAATTAAATTGAGGTAGTGGTATTTTGCATAAGATGTGATCAATTTCTGAATAGTGTAGGGGATCGGGACCTTTTTTTGGTGGCGAAGAATGGTCAGAAATAAATGACAGTCGATAGCATTGATTTTCCATTAGGATCACGTTATCAAAGGGATGTTCTTGGTATCAGATTGCACCAATACGACATTTTTGTTGACCTATACATGTCTGCTTTATAACCAAATATGTGTATCCAATTTTTATGTTTTCTGTTCTAGTTTGTGTGCTTAAACAGTATTGGCACAAACGGATGATGGTGAAATGGTGTGGTATGATGGATAGGTTCATTACCAAGGTTTTTAAAGTATACAAATAATCTTTTTTTTATTCTTGTTTGTTGTAATTAGCATGGTTGTCAGGATCCCGATCCTGATCTTAGGATCTTACGATTTTACGATACTGCAAAGCAAAAACGATTCGGATCCTACATAGGATCTTTGCAAGCTTAAGATCTTATAGGATCCCGATCTTGACCATACGATCTTACGATCTAATCCGATCCGATCTTACTATTCTCGGATTACAAACTAAAAAACTACTAATTTATGGGTTGTTTGTTTGTAGAATTCAAAACACATGTTAATCTTTTTAAATATTTTATAATCATAATTTAGGACAACATTTATATGAAACATTCATAGTATTTTATGGTTATAATGTATTAGAATTTGTAGATTTGTATAAAATTACATAAAGTATTAAGAAATAACATTAGAGTAGGATCTTAAGATCCCGATCCGATCTTACGATCACGATCTTGCAAAGACGAAAACGATCCTGGGTAGGATCCCGATCTTGACAACCTTGGTAATTAGGGTTCAAAAAATAACTGAGTTCTAAAAAATATTCGTGCATTTTTGCTTCTTCACTTTTTTTTCCCTGCATATCATGTCTAAGTTAGATAATCTAACCATCGTTAAGGACTGTTGACAAGGTAGATATAGCCCATCTTCCTTATCATCACCATCTTTCAGTAACAAGTGTTCTTAGGTTGTTCAAAAATAAGTGTTCACTTCATATTTCAACTTATCAAAAGAGATTATATTGGGTAAATATGAGATTTTATTAGTGAAAAGCGCAAATGGCGGGTATTCCCAAACTTTATTCATTTCCCAAATGGACACCGGGAATATCAGTTTTCAAACGAATACAAAGTGCTTTCATTTCATAGTTAGTTTTGGTTCTTCAACTTTGTCTAACTTTGGTTTTTGTGCTCGACATATATGATACCCACTAAAACTTGCATATTTGTATATGAGAAGTGCTACACTCACATAATTTTTACAAAAATAAATCCACACATACATGTGTCACTTAATCATTGGGAGTAGAAACAAGAAAGAGAAAACTTAATTTAATTTTTCTTGTACAAGTCATTTGCCACATGTATGTGTGTATTTCTTTTTGTAAACATTATGTGGGTGTAGCACTCCCCTTTGTATATACATGCTTAACTCGCATTGTATATCATGTAGTGAAAACTTATATTTTGAAAAAATATGCAAGTTTTTGAATTTTAGTGAGTATATATATGCAATTCTTCCTATGATATACAATATTTCATACTTTAAATTTTGTCATTTCAATTTTGCATAAGTTTTTACTTTAAAGCTTGATTACACATAAACCATAATCTTGCTCACGATGTTAATTTATTCTTGCTGCAACGCTGTGAATAAAACCTTTTTGCATCTGACCTACGACATGCTTTTCTTTTTTTTCATGCCGAGTACTGCACATTTAAACAACGCTCTATGTGCAAGTACCCACAAACAATAATTCTCGATGTACTTTCGTAATTGGTGAATATACAAGTGTTTTGATCAATTACAAAGTACATTTATAGGGACTCCTTCTTCTAGTTTTTTTTGCTAAAGACACATCAAATAGGGTGAAGTGAACAGTAACTAACGATCGTTAAGTAACAACTGTTATTTTTAATATTAATAAAAAATATAAAACACAAATGATACGTAATTGGTCCTTCATTTATAGATCCGTTTCAAAGTCAGTCCTTATCAAGGTTAAAAATAACGTGAGGCGTGGTGTGGCGGCTTCACGCCTTAGTGGCTAAGGCGAAGCTTTCGCGTTTTTGCAAGTAGGTAGAATATAAGTAGTGCGTTAGCTTATATGTTCATTTTCAAACAACCCTTGTTTGTGCTCCTTTATCTTTCTAAGCTGCTCTCGCTAGCAGGGAATCTAGTTCAGCAAGGTCCATAGGGTGAGCTCGCTTGAAGCTTGGGCGTGTCTGGTGGTTATATAAGATCAAGGCGGCACAAAATATGAAAATACTTATATATTTACATCATATTTCATATATATCGAGTTTATAAAAAACGTTGTACATAATCAATAAGGTTAAGAAACTATCATTACATGTAATATTCTTCATTCTTAAAAAAAATAAAAAAATTAACAGAGTTGAATAAAAAAAACTCGTCACGCCTCACGTCTTAGCGCGCCTTTTCCTGCTTCATCTCACGCCACGTAGAGTCGACGCGTTGGTCTATTTCGTAACATGAAGACCGCGCCTCACGCTTTAGCGGCGCTTTGACGCACCTTTTAGAATCATGGTCTTTACTTAAAAAATAATCCAACACGAATTTTACGTAATTGGTCCTTCTTGTTATAGGTCCGTTGCAAAGTTAGTCCTTAACGACCGTTATCTTTAATATTTAAAATAAGTTTAATCCAACACGGATTTTACGTAATTGGTCCTTCTTGTTATAGGACCGTTGCAAAGTTAGACCTTCATCACTAACTTTGCAACGAAACGCTAACGTAAGGAAAATTTCCGTAACAAAATAAAAAACAATTTACGATAAAAGTCCTTGAGGTTATCGATCTGTTATAGAGTTAGTCCCTCGCACTCCACGGCATCTCGCAATGGAAATCAATAATTTTGTATTCAAATATCCCGCCGCTAACCGCGTGGCTTCACATCTCGTAGCAAACAAAGACAGGGAAGTCACAATCACGCATGATTGTGTGAAATGGTTTTATATGAAACATAATAATACATACATGAACGAAATCAGGATACAAAGTGATCAGGTGCATTTAGAATAAATTAAATAAGACTACAAACACAATTTTCAAAAACCAGATGCATTTAAGCAAAATCGAGTTTTTTTTAGCAAAATTAACACTACGCTATAAAAATCCAATGGCGTCCTGGGACCCTTGAGTCCCACCCTGGTTTTGTCACTGAATATATATGCATCATTTATTACTAAGGTGGGAGGGCGTGTAGCAGGAAACTTCCTCAAGGAAACAACCAAAAAACACCTCCGTGCGGGACTTGAGTCCCAAAACATTTAGGAGAGACAAAAATGATTTTGATGGAAGAGATTGTATTTTATTGGTTGTTGTAAGCGTCCGTGTGTGTGAATTTTAATTTGTAAACTTTTTATGAACATATCATTTCTTATATTTAAATTATAAAAAATAAGAAAAGTTGAGGGTAAGAGAGAGAATATGCTAAAATAGTTGAGAGAATATTAATGAAAAATATAAATGAATTATTTTTTTGTGATGTAAAGCTCACGTGTCGAGTTAAAATATTCGACCACAAGCTCCACCGTAAACGATCAAGGTCGTCTTGTGTTTTTTGGTTACCCTATTTAATAACAACAAATAGGCTCTATTACACTTGTAAACTAAAAAAAAATTGCATATAAACTTGAGTTACATGACTCATATATGTTTAATATTATACGTATTTATATGCAAAACTAATAAAAATATGGCTCCTTTAAAGCGGAGGCCCTGTGCAAGACACTTGTTGAACACCCCTCCGAGACCCCTTTGCGTAAATACACCCTAGCTATATTCATCACGAATTTAATGTTAAGTTTGAATTTCACCTACATATACGTACTTAGCACTGTTACGTCTGTGTATCAAGAGTAGCAGCATTCTGATTTATTGAAGCTGACACATCAAACTTATTTTATGTACAATTCTGTACACTAGCTAGATTTAAGTGGCTATGACTATTTGACTATTTAATGATGTTGCAACTGTAATTTTAATGGAGGATAGATGGGGCTAAATATAATGCAATGTTAATGGGGATGGGGATGATTGTAGTATTGTACCACATGAAACATGCATTCACACAACTAAGAGAGGTAGGTGCACTTTGGTGTTATAGACAATTACCGTCATCTCAGCATATACTTATAACACCATTATAACATAAACATTAAAAAACGAGAATATATGTTATGTTATAGTGAATAAATATTAGTAAATGAGAGTTGATATGAGATTTAGAAGTGAAAATGTCAGTAGCTCAATCTATTAAATGTCCGTATTTGTATTTATATAGTTTGCTAATGTGGTTTTCTTTCATATTTATATATCATGGGTGATTTTCAATAAAAAAAATATATGTATCACAATCTCTTATTTTGTGGAACAAATAATTGTTCAAAGAGACTATGCATTTTGTCTTGGTTTATAAAGTGGTTTTTTTTATTAAAAAAAAAAAAAAAAAAAGGATTTTGTATTGTAATGTGTTTTAAGAAAAACAATACTTTCTGTGAATTATAAAGTTTTTATGAGAAATCAATATCTTTTGTGGATTACAAAAGAAGTGTTTTATGAAAATCTATATCCTTCTTGATTAGTGAACTATCATGCTGATAATGTGTTATAATAAACGAGGCCTATAACAATATATTATGGAATAAGAGAACTGCAAGATAGGGAAGTAAAAATCACTTATGAAAGTAGATCTAATGCATTTTATTTCGTTACTTTCATGTGATATTTATACAACAAACATGCATGCATTATACCAACTAGGCGAGTACCCGCGCCTAGCGGCAGCGGTTTCTAGCGTCAGATAATTAATGATTTGTGATACTATGGTGAGTGTTTTGTGTAGCGTTTAAAATAGAACGTGAACCGATGAAAATGCAATTGCAAATGGTTGTACTATACGATAACTAAAGTCTAGACAAAATTCTTAACATCTATCAAAGAACATATAAAAACATTTAATGAAAACGAAAGTAAACATGTTATGAGATAAAAACTAACAACACACGTTCCTTGTCGCGTAAAACTAACAAGGATGGGATTAATGGTGCCGTTGTTAAGAAGAACGCAAGTATCAAAATTAGCATGAATGTGATTAGCCCAAAAAAAAATAATAAAAAATAATAATAATAAATTGGCTAATTTTGGCTATCTTATAAAAAATTTGGGCACATTTAGCCTCATTTTTCTTTTTAAAATGGGCGTATTTAGCCTATTGAAAAGTTAAATGTGCACTAACGGGCACATATTTTCTCTTCATTGTAAAACATTATAATCGTTTTTGAAAAAAAACTTATATATATAATATATTTATATAGCGACAGATCGTTTTGTGTTAAAAAACGTTTATGGGTTCTAAACGAAAAGTAATAAAAGTTTGAAGATTTGGGGATTAAACATAATGTTTTGAAACCGGTACGACCCGGGTGGTTCAACCGGTTGAACCGTTCCCGTCGAAAAATGGGTCGATTTAAACCGAGTCAACCCGACAGGTTGGGTTAAAATGGGTCAAATTAAACAGGGTCAACCCACCGGTTTTGAAGCGTCCAGGGTCAACCCGGTTTTCGATATGTATTAATAGTTTCAAATTTTCACTTTTACTTTTTGGTTTTTCCTTTATATATAGTGTAACAGGTACCCGCGCGTGCGGCGGCGGGTACCCTGTAACATTCACCGGAGAAATAGATCTCGATGAGACCGATTAACCGTTTGTATCGGTCTCAACGGGTCCTTTTCTAGTTCGTTTTGGATGGCTTGTATTGGTTAGCCGAACTGGTGGCGAAACTGGTTTCCAGTTGAACCCGTTGGTCCGATCCGATTTTCAAAACTATTTGTACCATCAACTTGTTAGCTTGTATGAAGCTTTGTGTGTTTTATTAATTTGTATAATGTATATAATAGCATGTACTTTTTATTTTAGGGTGTTTTAAAAATAATATTAATTAATATGTTTAATTATTTTATATTTAGAATTATGTTGTAGCTTGTTTAAATTGTACATTGTGAAAATTTTATTGTACTTTTAGTAAGATTGTTTTAGTGATAAAAAAAATTATGTGTTATAAACGAAAAATAGTAAAAGTTTGAGAAATTGGGGATTAACATAATATTTTGAAACCCGGTTCGACCGGGAGATTCAACTGGTTGAACCGTTCCGGTTAAAAAACGAGTCAATATAAACCGGGTTAACCCGACTGGTTGGGTCGAAAAAACGGGTCAAATTAAACCGGGTCAACCCGCCGGGTTTGAAGCGTCCTGGGTCAACCCGGTTTTCGATGTGTATTAATAGTTTCCTTTTGAAACATATGTAGGTATTAATAGATGAAATTACTCATAATTAATTATTTCAATATTTCATTTTTAATTTTTTCCACATTTCACTTTCTTGACTTTTCTCTTTTCACTTTGACCATTTTTCTATTATAGATAGTATAGATAACTTGTTTGACAAATGTGAAAATTCACATAGTAACCAATAACTTGTTTGACAAATGTGAAAATTCACATAGTAACCAATAACTTGTTTGATTAGTGAACGATCGTGATGATAACGTATTATAATAAACGAGATCAGTGACAATATAATTATGGATTAAGAGAATTGCAAGATAAGGAAGTAAAAATCACTTATGAAAGTAGATCCTGGTGCATTTTATTTCGTTACTTTCATGTAGTATTTATACAACAAACATGCATGCACTATACAATCTACTATACTTATTAAGGAGACAAGTAACTTACAACCTGTTTGACAAATGTGAGAAATCCACATAGTAACCAATAATTCACTACATAGTAAGTGATAATTCATAATAATATTTATATTGTGAAATTGATGATTTGTTATGATTTTATTGTATAAACAATTACTAAGTTTATGATATAATAATTAATAAAATTCATTGATGTTTATGAAGATTGATGATTTTTTATTTAAAGAAATATATAAAATACAGTGAAAAATTAAAGGAGGAAAATCGAAGGAGATCGAGGTTATTTTAGTCATTTTACTTATATTAATTGATGACATGACAATTATATTTTTTTTTGGGTAAAAGGGTTAATTCACTCCGGTAAAATTCAATTACATCAAATACCATTGAAGTACAAATGACATAGGTGAATCCCATGCCCTCAACCCGATCAGGGCGACAAAAAATGCACAACACGTGCAACTTACATGTAACCACTATATAAGAATGACATGCCATTCTTATAACTTACAACTACAACGACTATACAATGACAATTATATTTGTCTGGTAATATTTACAATTTTATCACAAAACAAGTAATTGGTTGACTAAAAGGTGTAATAAAAAAGTTCGTTTACTAAAACGGAAAAATTGTGAAAGTTCTTTTCTATTTAATATAGTTAAACCTATAATGAACAAAAGACTTTTCCGACAACACTTTGTATTTTTAAGTGTTTAGGTTATAAAATAACCACTAATTTTCTCCAATTTATCGTTTATATACATAAACTTTATAAAATGAGTAAATGCACAAATTTTCATAAAGTGTTATTAAATACACATTTTGACATGTTGTCACCTTAAAAATAGCAACACGTGTTAAATTTTCTGGCATGACAACACATCAAAATGTACGTATAATTGAAACACTTTATGAAAGTTTGTTACATTTAGTCATATATTTTAAAGTTTACTTACTAAAACGAAACATTGAATAAAGTTTTTGCTATAGCTTAAACCCTACATTAAACACACCAAGTTTCTTACTTGTTTGTCCCCCAATGTTGCTCATTCAAAATTTGGATTATTAGAGAATTGGACTCCTTTGTCCGTACCCCTCAAAGCTGTTGCTATATAAATACACCATGCATCCCCCTATCAAATGGAATACTAAGTCATCAAAATTTCATTAAAGGAAAAAATGATGTCAGAAAAAGAGCAAAGCCCCATTTACGATATCAAACTCTCGGTAGCCCTACCCGGAATAATGTCTGGGTGCAATGCGGCTCAGGAGTTAGCTGCATTGGACCTAGCCATGAAGCTTCACTACATTCGGGTCGTTTACTACTTCAAAACTCCAACATTTGATGGTTTGACCATTTCGAACATAAAAGAAACTATGTACAGTTGGTTAATCCATGCTTACGTTCCATGTGGACGAATTAGAAGGACAGAATCAGGTCGACCTTTTATCAAATGTAATGATAGTGGGGTGAGACTCATCGAGGCTAAGTGTCGTTTGAGCCTTGATGAATGGCTTGGTTCTAGTGATGATTCGAGACATAAGCTTGTTGTTCCTAACCCAGTTTTAGGACCAGAGTTGGTCTTCTCTCCTTTGGTTATGATACAGGTTTGCTCGCTAACTTCACTTAAGTTATTGCGTATACTTTTTAGATATGTTACATGTACGTTAAGTACGTTGGGTGATGGTACCTTCGCAAGTGTTCATATTCTTATAAACCAAAATTTGGAACTATCATATGCAATGCAACAGAGGTTATATTCTTCATTTTTTTCTTAGAACAACAATTCTAAAGACTTCTTAAAGCTATAATATCTACAATATTTCAGTGTGTTTACAAATCGTACTTAGATTTTCTTTATGTGTTTATACCTGATAGAAACATTATCTTACATATCTAACGGAGTATTTAAATAATAGATTCATGCATGATAAGTATTTTCATGCCACAACACTACTAGAAAATCGGCCTTTCAGACATGTAGGTAGGTCCTTTTGGTATGGATGAGGGGGGCTATGAATGTGCTATATCAAAGCACCAACTGGTCTATGTATAATTGTTAGAGACCTGGTCACTAATATTAACTGGCATATATCTGTGAGATAAAGACCTGCTCACAAAATTCTACCGTCTTTATGTTCAAATATTAGCCCATGAAGGTGCAGTGATATGTGTATGCCCGTCAAGTTGGAATAGATCCATATTATTGTTTTAAGTCGTGGTTCCGAAACTTATATGTCTGTTCTTTTGATGTGCAGTTAACTGATTTTAAATGTGGTGGCAAATCAGTTGGCATGAGTTGGTCCCATGTGCTTGGAGATGCATTTTCAGCTGTGGGCTTCATGAAACTTTGGTCCCAAGTGTTTGCAGGCCATTACCCGGCCCAACCACTCACTATGGCCCAACAACAAACCCAAGCCCAGGATATTCAAAGCCCATACCCAAGCCCTGATCCACTTTCAGTAAAACGGCTTGGCCCGGTTGGAGACCTGTGGTCTACTTCAAACAAGTCCAAAATGGAGACATTTTCTTTTCATATTTTGACTTCTGAGTTGATTCAGTTGCAAGCTAAGATATGTCAAGAGAAACAAATTCCTGTCTTTGAGTGTATTTGTGTTGTAATCTGGCAAAGTCTTGCAAAAGTTAGAGACGGGTTGGGACCAAAGGTCGTGACTATATGTAAAAGTAACTTGAAAAACCGTCCTAAAGGAATCATGACAAATAAAATCCAAACCATCAATGTGGTCAAAACAGACATTTCCGCAATCAAATATGAACCTTTAAAACTAGGGAGACTTATCATGAATAATTCAGAGGACGAAAGAATGAAGATTGAGGAAGCTATGGGAAAATGTGACGGGATACCTGATTTTCTCTTTTTCGGAGCTAATTTGACATTTGTCGATTTGAGTGAAACCTCATTTTATGGGATGGAAGTAAGAGGACAAAAACCTGTTTATGTAAATTGCGTCATTGAAAACATTGGCGATGAAGGAGTCGTTTTGGTTCTTCCAGCACCAAAAAATGATGGAAGGATAGTAAGCATAACATTGTCCGAAGATGAAGTGGCTAAGCTTAGACCGGTGCTTAAACAAGATTGGTGTATTGCATAAACACATGTATGATTGGATGCCCCTGAAATGACTACTAGCTAGTTTTTAGGTCTTCTTCAAATAAATTCTTGTATGTAAGATTGTGTAATGATTCTATATGTTTTTTTAATGTGAAAGCTCATTACCGAAATAGGAACCGAGTCTCATAAATTTGGATTGGTATATGTAGGAAAACACAATATTTACCAATAACAGATCTTAAATCTAAATTCAAGATAAACTTCTTTTATTCAACCAAAACCACAAAGATCAATAAGTAACTGATCTCAATCAGAATAACCTCAAGAACCCAGAAATATCACAAGAATCACAACCAGGTGAATACCACACAACCCTTCCCACTGCTACTCAGGTGGAAGGCTATTGACTAATTATCAATAGTCTTTACAATACAAATTTCCTCACAATCACTCTAAAGTAATCTCAGAAAAAATCAGATACAAGTTTTGGTTGAGAATAGATTGACTGCAATCTAGACTTTGAGAGAGAAGCATATGGATAATGTGAAACCCTAAACGGGTTAAGACATTATATAGCCTTGACCTCAAGCTTGACTTCATCTTTCCAGATATAGCACAAAGCACCCCTCCAACTATCACCAACTTCTACTTTAACACCCAACTTCAAATAAGCTTTAACTGAGAATATAGAAAGTACAATATTAGTCCCTAAGAATATAAGTTTCAGATTTGAGTTATATTTTAACATCCCCCTTAACTCAAACCTGAAACACATCATAAAGACCAAGTTTAGAAACTAGTTTCTCATGTTGCAGCTTATCAAGACCTTTGGTAAAAATGTCAACTGCTTGATTAACAGACTGAACCTTTTCAGTTTTTATAACACCAGCCAAAATCTTTTCTCTTACAAAATGTAAATCAATTTCTAAATGTTTAGTCCTTTCATGAAAGACAGGATTAGCAGCAATTTTAATTGCAGCCTGACTATCACAAAACAGTTTGACAGGAAAAAAATGTTCCCAGTTTAGGTCTTTCAAAACTTTCAAGACCCAAACAATTTCTGAAGTAGCAGAGGCCATTGCTCTATACTCAGCCTCTGCACTAGACTTAGAAAGGGTGTTTTGTTTTTTACTTTTCCATGAAACCAATGAACCATTAAGAAAAATGCAAAACCCCGTAACTGATTTTCTAGTAACAACACACTTGGCCCAGTCTGCATCCACATAAGTCTCAAGATTTTCAAAAGAGATTTTAACAATATGAATCCCTCTTCCAGAGACCCTTTAGATATCTTAAAACCTTAAGTGCAATTTTAAGATGAGACTTAAGTGGTTTATGCATGAACTGACTCAAACAATGGACAACATATGATATATCAGGCCTAGTATGTTATAAGTAAATCAGTTTCCCAATAAGCTTTTGATACTCAGTTATATTGTCCAAAACAGGATCAGTAGTAGTAGGTTCATTAGAAATAGAAACACTTTGTTCTAAAGGAAAACCAGATGGCTTACAAGCCCGTAAACCAAATTCAGAAAGTAAATCTAAACAATACTTTCTTTGAGTTAAACACAAACCCTTATCAGTTTCAATTACTTCAATTCCCAAAAAATACTTAAGTTTACCCAAATCCTTAATCTGGAACTTAGACTTAAGAAACACTTTAAAACTTTCAATCTCAGCCAAGTTATTACCAGTAACAATAATATCATCAACATACACAAGTAAAGCAACAATATTACCTGATTCATTCTTGACAAACAAGGAATAGTCACTCTTACTTTGTATGAAACCATTCTCAAGCACAAGTTAACTTAGCATTCCACTGTCTGGGTGCTTGTTTTAACCCATATAAAGACTTTTTCAGTCTACAAACTCTCTTATCATTAGTACTAAAGAAACCATCAGGCAAAGACACATAGACAGTTTCATGTAAATCACCATATAGAAAGGCATTATTGATATCAAGCTGAAAAATAGGCCAACTTTGTTGAACAGCTAAATTAATAAGACATCTAACGGTAACAATTTTCACTACAGGTGAAAATGTTTCATCAAAGTCAACCCCTTCTTTCTGACTATAGCCCTTAGCCACAAGTCTAGCTTTATATCTATCTACCTCACCATTTGATTTATATTTTATCTTAAAAACCCATTTACAACCTATAGCCTTTCTGCCTTCAGGTAACTTAACAAGTTCAAAAGTGTCATTTCTATACAAAGCTTCCATCTCATTATTAATTGCATCAACCCAGTGCTGGTACATACAAGCCTCCCAATAATTTTTAGGCTCAAAACTTTTATTTAACTCAATAACAAAATATAAAGTATCATTTTTGAGTTTAGCATAAGTCACAAACTTTTCAAGACCAAATTTAACTTTAGAATCAACTATATAATCATTATATTTGTTAGGAAAATTTGATGTTCTATTAGTTCTTCTTAAAGAGGTTTGACCAATATTATGAAACTCAACTTCTGCTGCTTGTTTAGGAGAGGAACTAAAGTCACCCTCAGAAGCAGTCACATCAGTTGGTGTTGCAGCCCTCTCACCAGCACTGGTAGCCTCATTGGAACCAGAAGAATGCCCCAATTCATTCTCCCTTTGGTCAATTGTTGGGCCATCAAAGTGCTGGGAGTAGCTACCATCACCCAAATGATGATCACTTTGATTTATATTACCCATAGGGGTACCTTTTAGCTTATTGTCATCATTGGGTGGTCAGAGTTTTCACTAGGAATTTCATCAAAGAAATTAACATGGTTTAGACTCTGACTGAGAGGGTCAGGAGCAGCAGAAGAATTTTTAATCTTGAAAGGAAAAACTTTTTCAAAAAATTTTACATCTCTAGGAAAGATAAACTGTTTCCTTTCAAGACTATAAAGCTTGTAGCCTTTTTGAAAATTAGAATACCCAACTAAAACACATTTTTCTGCTCTACTACTAAACTTATCATGACTGGTGAGAATAGTAGCAAAACATAAACAACCAAACATTCTTAAGTGATTTAGATCAGGTTTTCTTTTAAAAACAAGAATAAAGGGAGACTCTCCATTCAGCACTGAGGAAGGCAATCTGTTAATCAAATAAGTGACAGTTAGAACACTTCATCCACAAAACAGAAAATCCCACAAAAAGATGCATATGTCTCCCACGTTGAGGAGTATAAGCACAAGATGTTTGATGCACAATGCCTTTATCTTTACAGAATTTATTAAACTGATTATTAACAAATTCAGTTCCATTATCACTTCTAAAAATCTTAAAACACTTCTCAAACTGTGTCTTAATCAGATTATAAAAAATTTGAATGCAATCAAACACCTCATGCTTATATTTAAGCAGATAAACCCAAACAGCCCTTGTGAAATCATCCACAATAGTTAGAAAAAATCTATAGCCTTCTTTACTTTTAACTCTATAAGGACCCCAAAGATCAAGGTGAACAATATCACCAAGATCTGTGGTTTTATGGTCACTTAAAGGAAAAGACTCTCTAGTTTGTTTAGCCTTTTGACAGACTTCACAAGGTTCAATTTCAGTTTTATTTTCATAAAAGATTTCACCCTTTAAAACAGACAAGACCTGATCAGAGGGATGACCAAGCCTGCAATGCCATAAGTCTTTGGTCAAATTACAAGTGGGGCTAGAAGTCTCAAATCCTAGGTCAGTACCTTGATTTCCATCAAAGTAATACAATCCATCCTTTTGTTTACCAATCCCTAGCACATTCATTCCCCTCAAATCCTGGGGTAAAACAAAACACTGTGACTCATCAAAAGCAATAACAAACTTGCTGTCTCTAGCCACTTTATGAACAGACATTAGACTAACACAATCATCTGGAAAAACCAACACATCATATAATGTTAAATGTTTAGTTAGAATCATATTGCCAACCTTAGTGATTAAAGCCTCAGTCCCATTGGGATGAGAAACTTTTATTCCAAGTTTGGAAATATCAATCACATTAACTAAGCATTTATCAGTATATGTAAGATGCTGGTTAGCACCAGAATCAACAATAAGTCCAGCTACAAAAAGTGCAGATCTAAACTTACAGTTATTACAGAAAAACCTTTCAAAATTTTGATTAAAGAATTTACTATTGTTTAAAACAATACCTGCCATATTGGCATGTACTCCTTTCCTATTTCCATCAACATTATTAGAATTTTCTTTAATCAAAGAAATCAGTTTAGAAATCTGGTCATCTGAAAAAGTAGAAGTGGAACTAGAGCCAACAAAGTTGTTATTATTTATAAACCTCTTGTTAAAGTTCTGAGTACCCTGATTATTATTACTAGTATTAGTCCTTTTATTCTTTCCAAAATCAGCAGGGTACCCAATGAGTTTAAATCATCTATCAGCAGTATGTCCATTAAAGCCACAATGTTCACAAACAAAGACAGGACCACCAGCAGTCCTTCTATTATCACTAGACCTAGTGGTATTATTTTGCCTAGAGTAATTACCAGAGGATGGGGGCCTCTGAGAATTAACCCTATTGGGCACACTGGAGTTAAACACAGTTGACTGAGACCTGTTAGAAGTCCCACCAACTGAACCAGTAACCACAGATCTGTGAGACTCCTCACTAGAAATAATGGCAAATGCCCCTTTCACATCAGGGAGAGGATCTCTAGATAACACATTACTCCTTATTTGCATATAAGAATCATCCAAACCTATTAAAAATTGCATGAGTTTCATTAACTGATTATGTTTTTTAAAATCTTCAGCAGCATGACAAGTGCACCTAGGCAACTGTATCAAAGCATCAAATTGTTTCCACAAAGTTCTCAGTTTATTAAAGTATTCAGCAATAGAACAACCATTTTGAGATAAGGAGTTGATTTTATGATGCAGATTAAAAGTAACTGAACCATCAAACTTATCAAAAGTTTCTTTTAATTCAGTCCACACATCAGAAGCTTTTTTAGAAAAGATTTGACCCAAAAACAATTCTTCTGATATAGAGTTTAAAATCCATCCCAACACAACATCATTAACCCTGTCCCATTGTCTGCCTAAGACTTCATCAACATGTGATCTTTTGCAAGTACCATCTATAAAACCGTTTATTTCTACCCTCGGCCAACAACATAGCACAAGACCACACATTATAATTCTGTCCTTAAGTTTAATAGAAACAACAGTCAAAGTAGCTGAATCATTAGGATGCAAATGAAGAGGATGACTAAGATCAAGTTTACTAATAAGAGTAACAGGAACATCATCCTCATCATTATCAGAATCATGAACAGAATTATGAACAGAATTATCATCAGAATTATGCACATACATGATGACAAAAACAAGAAACACACAAACACTCAAGAAAGATCAAGAAGGTAGTTCCCAGGTTTTCCTTGCCACTCAGGGTGGTAGGTCAAGGGCGCACACAAGCACACAAACAAGAAAAAGAAAAACACAAAGAACCCTAAACACTTCAACCAACCAATCTCAACTTCCAAAATCCCAAATCCTATCCTCCAGCAATCTAATGCAAGAAAATAAAATAGAATTTAAAAGAGAGAGCGTGAAAGGTGTTACAGAGCACGCAAGAATCCAATAAGCAGCGGAACAAGAACACAGGTTATGATCTTGATTCACTTAGTCAAGAATCACAACCCAAACAACACCAATAACCCAAAATCAATCGAACCTCCAAACCTTAATTTTCAAGAATTAGGGAATAGCCAAAGAACCACCAAGATTCACCAACAAACACCAGTGAATCAACCAAGAATGCTTAACCAACCACCAATTGAAGCCAGAGACAAAAATCCCCAAAAATAACCAAACCCTAATTTTTCAAAAAATTAGGCGTTTTGCAATACGATCAAGAACCAACCAATTAGAGTCAAAAGAAACCAATTAACCACAGTTAATTAAATTAAATCAATACAATTTTAAAAATCCCCAAATTTTTCCGAAATCCTAATTGTTTCAAAAACCGATTAGAGCAAGATTCAAAAGCCATGCTCTGATACCATGTAGGAAAACACAATATTTACCAATAACAGATCTTGAATCTAAATTCAAGATAAACTTCTTTTATTCAACCAAAACCACAAAGATCAATAAGTAACTGATCTCAATCAAAATAACCTCAAGAACCCAGAAATATCACAAGAATCACAACCAGGTGAATACCACACAACCCTTCCCATCTAGCATCAGAAAGGCTATTGACTAATTATCAATAGTCTTTACAATACAAATTTCCTCACAATCACTCTAAATTAATCTCAGAAACAATCAGATACAAGTTTTGGTTGAGAATAGATTGACTGCAATCTAGACTTTGAGAGAGAAGCAGATGGATAATATGAAACCCTAAACGGGTTAAGACTTTATATAGCCTTGACCATAAGCATGACTCCATCTTTCCAGACATAGCACAAATCACCCCTCCACCTTTCAACAACTTTCACTTTACCACCAAACCTCAAATAAGCCTTAACTGAGAATATAGAAAGTACAATATTAGTCCCTAAGAATATAAGTTTCAGATTTGAGTTATATTTTAACAGTATAAACAAACGTAAAATTGATGTTCTAAATGAATAAAAACTTATTAAACTTGAGTCACATTTTTCTGAATTAGGCTACTTGAACTTTGAAGCCTCATGTTGAAGTCTAAGCATATGAAGGCTGCTCAGTGTAGCAGTTACTAGCCATTCGTAAGTAGGATATTTAACATGGAAGTACTTGAATCTTTTATATGAAAATGATATACAACCCGATGACTTAACCCTTATATGATAAAGGGCATGCAATTAGGTTCCTAGCTAGTCTTCCAAATTATGAATAAGCTTTTGGCAGTAATGTAAGCCACGTTTCGACATTGGAATGTACAGTATCGAATTAGACTCTTAAGTATGTTGTCTGACTTGTGTTGTGTCATGTATGTTGAGCTAGTTTCGATCTCATTAACTTTTGCTTATCGTTGTCTATATAAAAGTTTTCTAGATTGTGCAACATAAAAGCTGGTGCTTGTTATATATGTTGTACTATTCGAAAATGATGACGAGGAGCTAGATGTTAATCCTTCACTATCCATTATAGTTGCGGTCCTGTACGTGGAGTTGAATTGTGTGTAGTTGCATCTTTAGTAGGATTAGAACAAGTACAAAAACTAAAAATGTTGTTTGCACAAATGTTCAAGTATAGATGTGAAGGTGATCCCTAAATGCATTTGCGGTAAAGATTAGCAACAAAAATATCAACGGTGGCAAAATGGAAGAACCGGTCAGAGAACGTTCAATGATCTATTCAACCACTTTGACATATCTTCCACTGAATGCAATTGGCCCCTTGTAGGAAAACACCTAAACAGCCCATTGTTTGGTACCTCTTGATGTGCTATCAAGATGCACCGAGCGCCAACTGTGGACACATGAATAAAGTTCTTATGCAAAGTCATAATTTGTGGCATGATTTAGAATCATGAATCTTCAAAGGCTTGGAAGATGAAAGTTTACTAATCTTATTTTCATTTAGTCGTAAACTAATAGTAGCATTGATAGGTAGGCCGTGCGTTAGTCTATAGTCGTTTTTGCATTCATCGATTACTTGTTACTATATATGTTTACATTTCAATTCATTAAATAAACCGACGGAAATAATGGTGTTTTTGACATGAATTTTCTTTTCTTATCTTCGTTGATAAAGTCGCTGGTAATGTAGTATATTACCAACGAATCGATGATTGTTGGTGAAATTCCGTTGGTGCTGCCATGATTCTAGTAGTGTATATCATATGCAATGAAAGAGAAGTTATATTATTTTTTCTTAAAACAATAATTGTATAGATTTTTTAAAGCTATAATATCTACAATATTTCAGTGTGTATTAGTGAAACGCCCAGGCAAGATTTTTTTTTTTATTTTTTATTTTTTTGAACTTGTTTAATATTAACGCCAACACTTATATTAACACATATAACAGTACATAACATATATCATCCACCTTGACCCGTACATGATCAAAATGGGTCAATATGGGCAAGAATGGCACTATGCCAAACACCCTTTAAACTATAAAAGAAACTACTTATCTATTTGATCATCACATAACCATGAGTTTATATATTCATACACAAAAGCATACAACCTAGGGCGTTTCTTGGTAAGAGAGCGTGTAGGGAAAAAGGCTCCATACCCAAGTATTCCACCGAGGTCTAGTTCTCGGTCTTCGTACCTTAGTTGCACTACCACTAGCTTCACATGTAACAAACATGACGAAGCAACGTAAGCAAACGCTTAGTGAGATAACATATAAAAGATACTAATCATAACATGGCATAATATTATGGTTTCATCATAGACAATGAATACTTGTTGTTATTATATACTAGTCGTCCACTAAGGACGTTGTGAACCCATATTGGTTCAGTATAACTGAAGATGTTCTAGTCGTCCACTTAGGACGTCTAAGTCATATACTCCATGACTTTAAGCCATTATACACACTGGTCATCCACTTAGGATGTCTAAGTCTCATTTTACAAAATAAGATGCAAATAAAGGCTCGGTCGTCCACTTAGGACGTCTAGGCTCCCTTTCGGAGCATGTCATGACATAATAACACATGTCGTCCACTTAGGACGTCTATATCCATCTTTTGGGTCATAATGCATATAATTATGCAAATCGTCCACTTAGGACTGCTAATTTAGCTGTGTCGCCCACTTAGGACGCTAAACAAATAATAATGTAATATTTAAGCTGAAAATACTTAACTAAATCCAAACGGGTCATTTGGGGCTGTTTTGACCCGTCTAACATATATCACATATAAACTTTCCATATGTAAGGTATTTAAGCACATAATATATAATTACAGCACTATATACTCGTAACACAAGTATATTACGTGAACATAAACGGGATCACCACAAATAGAGTGGCACATTAACGAGTTATTAAGGACCCGTTTCTACACTTAAATATGTTACTCACCTTAAAGCCGCTTGAATAGAATCACGAGCTTATTAAAGACGTCCCCGGTTAACACTTATAACCTAGGGACACATAATTTATATTAAGCTCATTAGGAACTTGATAAGACTTTTCATAATAAGCTAATAAGCCATAAGGGGGTGTTTGGTTCGTGGCTTATATAACCATGCCATCAAAATTTCTAAAAATTAACACCATAAATTGGTGTCATGGCATCCTAACAAGGTACCCATCATATTTCTAAACCATTACATGGATTCTTAGTGATTTTAGAAAATCACCTCTTTTACATAATCATGTAAAATTCTACAAAAACTCCATAAATGGCATAAAAACTTAATATTTTAGCATTACCCACTAAAGGGTAGTTCTAAAGCATGAATTAGAGATTAAAGTATGATTTTTAACTCAAATTGGATGGTGGGAACCCTAGCTTATTGGTTTATAAGCTTATGTGAGGTGAAACCTTGCTCAATACTTGCTTAAAATTAACCATGGATAAAACCCTAGCTTGATATGATGTTGGTGAAGATGGTACGTGAAAGAGAGAAGATAATTCTGGAAATTTTTGTTCCCTGGGAATGAAGTATTCGGTTGACATAATTTCAACTTTGACTATTTCGCAAGTTTAGTCCTTGAAAGGTTGTGATGTTACAACTCTCCCCCACTTATTCGGTTTGTGTCCTCACAAACCATTCCTGATAAAAAGTAGCGTAGTATTTAATGAGCTCCTCTTCGGATTCCCATGTATACTCTAACCCCTTTTTGTGCTTCCATCTGACTTTAAGAAGGAGGACCTCTGTTTTTTTGAGTTTCTTGACCATGGTGTCAACAATTTCTACCGGCTCTTCAACGTAGCCAAGTTTCTCCTCAACTACTATGTTCGCTAGAGGGACATACTATGCCTCATCTGCCAGACATTTTCATAGCTGAGACACGTGGAAAGTATTATGGATGTTGTTTAACTCCACTGGTAACTCAAGTTTGTACGCTACCTTTCCAACTCAGTCAGTTATTCTGAATGGATCAATGTAACGTGGTCCTAGCTTTCCACGCTTCCTGAAATGGATAACACCTTTCCATGGAGAAACTTTCAGCATAACACGATCACTGACCTGAAATTCTATTGGTCGTCTCCTCTTGTCCGCATAAGACTTCTGTCTATCCTGAGCCATCTTAAGCCTTTCTTTGATCTGATCAATCTTTTCATTCGTCTGTTGTACAACATCAGAACTGGTAATTCTCTTTGCCTAATCTCACCCCAACATATAGGAGTTCGACATTTCCTTCCATACAACATCTCATATGGAGGCATCTTAATACTGGAGTGATAACTGTTATTGTACGAGAATTCTGCTAGGGCTAAGTACTTATCCCAACTACCACCGAAGTCAATAGCACAGGCTCGTAGCATATTGTAACACCCTAGGCAAAGAGGATGATTGTAACACCTTAGGCAAATACCACATCGACAGAGGCCTGGAGAGATGCTGGTATATAAGAATAACATCTGCTTTATCACACACAATGCGTTTTGTGGTCTACTACGAGTAGGGTTCACAAGGAACTATGCAGTTAAGCGTGCTCGTGTGAGAGTAGCACTGGTATGGGTGACCTACCGGGAAGTCTTACACGAGGGCCATAAAAGCAAAGACGTGAGCCATCAGGGCAAAGCGGACAATATTGTGTATAAGTAGGCGGGATGTTACAAGTGGTATCAGAGTCACTCCAGAGCCGTTCAGGATGGTGGGGCAAACCTCATCGAGGACGATGAGTCCCTAAGGGTGGGGTGATTGTAACACCCTAGGCAAAGAGGGTGATTGTAACACCTTAGACAAATCCCACATCGACAAAGGCCTGGAGAGATGCTGGTATATAAGAATAACATCTGCCTTATCACACACATCGCGTTTTGTAGTCTACTACGAGTAGGTTTCACAAGGAACTACGCAGTTAAGCGTGCTCATGTGAGAGTAGCACTAGTATGGGTGACCTACCGGGAAGTCTCACACGAGGGCCATAAAAGCAAAGCCATGAGCCATCAGGGCAAAGCGGACAATATTGTGTATTAGTAGGCGGGATGTTACACATATCTTCTAGTGTCTGAATGGTCCTTTCACTCTGACCATCTGTCTGTGGATGATAAGCTGTGCTAAAATGGACACGAGTACCTAGATTCTCTTGAAATTTCGCCGTAATCTAGAAGTAAATATGATATCTCTATCTGATACTATAGAGACTGGTACTCCATGTCGGGCCACTACTTCGCCAAGATACAACTCCGCGAGAGCTTCGAGGACATCTCGATTCCTTAATAGGAAGGAAAATCGCACTCTTTGTTAAAAGATCTACAATCACCCATATAGCATCATGCTGACGCGGTGTCTTGGGTAATTTCGTGATAAGATCCATAGTAATCCTTTCCCATTTCGACACAGGAATCTCAAGAGGTTGTAGCTTACCATAAGGTTGTTGATGTTCTGTCTTAACTTGGAGACAAGTAAGACCTGCCGACATATTTTGCAATGTCTCTTTTCATACCTGGCCACCAATAATCTGGTTTAAGATCATAATACATCTTGGTGGCAACTGGGTGAATGGAATATTTTGACTTATGAGCCTCATCAAGCAACAACTTTTTGAGCTCTTTATCATTCGGTATCCATATTCTACCGAAGCGTGTTCTGAGCCCTCGTGAGTCCACAACTAAGTTGTGCACCCGACCCACGAGCCATTCTGAATTTACATCGCCATTTTCCCATGCTTCATGCTGAACTGATTTAATATGGTCATAAAAGTCAGGGGTAATCACCATCTGAAGTGATTTGACCAATAAGGAGTCGTGCCTTGTTTTACGGCTCAAGGCATCTGCTACAACGTTGGCTTTCCCTGGATGATAAAGGATTTCACAATCATAGTCCTTGACTAGATCTAACCAACGTCTTTGCCTCATATGAGGTCACTTATGATCAAAGAAGTATTTGAGGCTTTTACCGTAAAGGTAATGCCTCCACAGTTTTAAAGAAAGGACTACTGCCGCTAGCTCTAAATCATGAGTAGGATATTCTTCCTCATGTTTCTTAAGCTGTCTAGAGGCATAGGCGATGACTCGACCTCTCTGCATAAGAACACAGCCGAGGCCATTAGAATATGCATCACAATAAACTTCGAAATCATCATTGCCATCTGGTAATACTAAGACTGGATCCTGACTTAACTTCTATTTAAGAGTCTGGAAGGCGACTTCCTGATCCTCGTCCCACTCAAAATTTACATTCTTGTGGGTGAGCTCAGTAAGAGAAGAAGCAATCTTTGCAAAATCTTGGATAAAACGGCGGTAGTAACCCGTAAGTCCAAGAAATGATCTAATTTATGTGGGAGTTTTGGGTCGCTCCCAATTCATGATGGCACTGATTTTAGCTGGATCTACTTTAATGCCCTCACTATTTATGACATGCCCGAGAAATTGAAGTTCTCGGACCCAGAACTCACACTTCGAGAACTTAGCATAAAGCTTTTCTCGTCTTAACATGCTGAGGACTTGGCGCAAGTGGGTTTCGTGATCACTAGCTGATTTGGAATAAATGAGGATATCGTCAATAAACACAATAACTGACTTATCTAACATCGGACGACATACCCGATTCATTAGGTCCATAAAAGCTGCTGGGGCATTCGTCAAACCAAATGGCATAACAGTAAACTCATAATGCCCATATCTAGTCCGGAAAGTCGTCTTGAGGATATCTTCTTCCGAATCTTTAACCGATGATATCCAGTCGATGTCTATTTTTGAAAAGAAACTTGCGCCCTGTAGCTAATCAAATAAATCATCTATCCTAGGAAGAGGATAACGATTCTTGATAGTAACTTTATTGAGCTCTAGGTAGTCGATGTACATGCGCATACTACCATCCTTCTTTTTCACAAAAAGGACTGGTGCTCCCCACGGGGAACTACTGGGGTGAATGAAACCCTTATCCAACAGTTCTTTTAACTGCTTCATGAGTTCCTACATTTCTGATGGGGCAAGTTTGTAGGGAGTTTTGGCAATAGGGGTACTCCCTGGAATAAGATCAATGTGGAACTCTACCTGTCTATCAGGTGGCATTCCCGAGAGTTCCTCTGGAAAGACATCGGGAAATTCCTGAACAATTGGAATATTATCAAGATTTGGAACAGACTTATGAATATCGACAACATGAGCTAAATAGGCTTGATGACCACGTGCAAGTATCTCTTGGCTCTAGCATTAGTACAAATAGCAAGGTTAGCCTTCTTACGCTCGCCATAGATAATTGTTTCCCCACTTGAGGTTCTCGGTCGGACTAGCTTATGTCGACATACAATAATGGCTTCATTCATACCGAGCCAGTCCATACCGATGACTACATCAAGCTCTCCCATAGGGATGGAATTAGATCAATCGATACTTATCATTATCGACTTCTATTTCGCAATTCTGGAAGACATCGGTTACATGTATCACTTTGTTATTAGCTACTTCCACATCTAGTGGTGGCTTAAGCTGACTAATCGGAACATAAAATCTCCTACTAAACCTTTCGGATACAAAAGATCTATCGAACGAATGAAATAGCACACGGCGGTAATAAATTCACAAAGAAGGTACTGTCACAACGTCGTATGCTTCCTTAGCCTCATCTACATCCGATGAACACGGGCTGGTGGTCCATGTGGTCTTTGGACAGAGGGAAGGCTAGGGGCTCTGAAAGTCTAGAAGCGGATGGCCCTCGCTCTGTCTGTATTCCTCCTAGGCTCTTGGCGGCCGCGGAGGAGGAAGGGTCCGACATTGGGACAAGACTCATTCGTGTGCTTTGGATCATAGCATTTCCTGCAAACACAGGCGGTTTTGGACAATCTTTCTTGATGTGACTAGGCTCACCCACTGTAGCAAGTCTTGCTACACCATACGACATTCTCCTGGGTGAAACCTTTTACAATTCACACATTGTGGAAAGCTCCTACTCCCGTAGTAGGATAAGCCTCGTTAGGCAACTTTCTTCGAGACGAACTAGCCGCTCCATCTTTCTTTTGGAGGAATATCTTGCTCTTTCTTTGTTTCTTGTTCTCGCTCTAAAGTCGCATTCATGAGTCGATCCATGTTTTTCCAATCCTGGTGAAATAAACTGACGGATATCTTTTCTAAGCATATCCACATAATGTTTCATAAGCAACCTTTTGTCATTAGCATATTCAGGTAGAAAATGAGCTCTGTCAAGGAAGGTCATGGAGAATTCATGTACGACTCCGTGTCAGTGGGTACCCAAAAGTCTTGGCGAATCTTATTAAGTTCCGCCTGGGCAAAGTTCGAAAGAGTAATTCCTTGAACCCCTTCCAAGTCATACTCCTAGCAATTTACGGTCTTTTGGATGCAAGGGTCCAATTCCATCATGTTTTAGCCCGATCACGAAGGAGATTAATAGCAAAATTAACCCAACGTTCCTCGGGGCATTTCTCGGTGGCAAACGCCCTTTCAACATCCTGGATCCATCTGTGGCATTTAAAAGGATCTTGTTCTCCCGAGTAAATCAGGGGCTTGAAAGGCTGCTGAAAGTCGGTATAAGTAACTTCCTTGGGTGGCGTGACTCGTCAGACCAGTTCGATCAAGTTCTTTGTGATAGTCGAGCTATGATCTCAGGCGTTTTGTATAATATGGTATGGCTTCTGTGTCTTGGCTATCTCTGAGATATTATATCTCTCTCTCTGATATTATATCTTCGATCTGAGCCATTATCGAAATAAGAGCATTATCATATCTTTTCGATGGATCGGGGAGGACTCCCGATCATCCGTTCGTATGTCTACATGAGTCGGCCACTCGAGTTGTCGAGGAGGTCTTTCACCATATCTAGCTGAAAGTTAAACATTTTGCACGATAAGAGAACAATAAGAGTCACTGCAAGATTCATAATGTATAGATTTCTATATGCATGAGCTTAATATTACTATCGGGGTTCATTCCATTGGTGTAACATAATATCGGTAAATTCTTGTTATGTGACGCGATTATTACCATGTTGGACAGGCGTCGTAATAATTCAATCAGATAACCAAGTCCTCACCTTGACCATGTTACACCAAATTCATGAATACTAGTAATATGTTTACCATACAAACAATGTATGCTGCACTAATACTAATACTGATGCTACATAATAATGCGGAAACGTGTCTAATACTATTGGTCCCACAGAGCCTAGGTTTAAGTCTAAGTACCCATCTACAGTGGATACCTAAATCCCTTAAACCACAGCTCTGATAAAACTTGAAACGCCCAGGCTAGATTTTTTTTTGAACTTGTTTAATATTAACGCCAACACTTATATTAACACATATAACTGTACATAACATATATCATCCGCCTTGACCCGTACATGATCAAAATGGGTCAATATGGGCAAGAATGGCACTATGCCAAACACCCCTTAAACTATAAAAGAAACTACTTATCTATTTGATCATCACATAACCATGAGTTTATATACTCATACACAAAAGCATACAACCTAGGGTTTCTTGGTAAGAGGCGTGTAGGAAAAATGCTCCATACCCAAGTATTCCACCGAGGTCTAGTTCTCGGTCTTTACTTTAGTTTACTACCACTAGCTTCACCTATAACAAACATGACGAAGCAACGTAAGCAAACGCTTAGTGAGATAACATATAAAAGATACTAATCATAACATGGCATAATATTATGGTTTCTTCATAGACAATGAATACTTGTTGTTATTATATACTAGTCGTCCACTAAGGACGTTGTGAACCCATATTGGTTCAGTATAACTGAAGATGTTCTAGTCATCCACTTAGGACGTCTAAGTCATATACTCCATGACTTTAAGCCGTTATACACACTGGTCATCCACTTAGGATGTCTAAGTCTCATTTTACAAAATAAGATTCAAATAAAGGCTCGATCGTCCACTTAGGACGTCTAGGCTCCCTTTCGGAGCATGTCATGACATAATAACACATGTCGTCCACTTAGGACGTCTATATCCATCTTTTGGGTCATAATGCATATAATTATGCAAATCGTCCACTTAGGACTGCTAATTTAGCTGTGTGTACTTAGGACGCTAAACAAATAATAATGTAATATTTAAGCTGAAAATACTTTACTAAATCCAAACGGGTCATTTGGGGCTGTTTTGACCCGTCTAACATATATCACATATAAACTTTCCATATGTAAGGTATTTAAGCACATAATATATAATTACAACACTATATACTCGTAACACAAGTATATTACGTGAACATGAATGGGAGCACCACAAATAGAGTGGCACATTAACGAGTTATTAAGGACCCGTTTCTACACTTAAATATGTTACTCACCTTAAAGCCGCTTGAATAGAATCACGAGCTTCCTAAAGACGTCCCCGGTTAACACTTATAACCTAGGAACACATAATTTATATTAAGCTCATTAGGAACTTGATAAGACTTATCATAATAAGCTAATAAGCCATAAGGGGGTGTTTGGTTCGTGGCTTATATAACCATGCCATCAAAATTTCTAAAAATTAACACCATAAATTGGTGTCATGGCATCCTAACAAGGTACCCATCATATTTCTAAACCATTACATGGATTCTTAGTGATTTTAGAAAATTACCTCTTTTACATAATCATGTAAAATTCTACAAAACTCCATAAATGGCATAAAAATTTAATCTTTTAGCATTACCCACTAAAGGGTAGTTCTAAAGTATGAATTCAAGATTAAAGTATGATTTTTACCTCAAATTGGATGGTGGGAACCCTAGCTTATTGGTTTATAAGCTTATGTGAGATGAAACATTGCTCAATACTTGCTTAAAATTAACCTTGGATAAAAACGTAGCTTGATATGATGTTGGTGAAGATGGTACGTGATAGAGAGAAGATAATTCTGGAAATTTTTGTTCCCTGGGAATGAAGTATTCGGTTGATATAATTTCAACTTTGACTATTTGGCACGTTTAGTCCCTGAAAGGTTGGGATGTTACAATTAGAAATGATACTCAGATTTTCTTTATGTGTTTATACCTGATAGAAACATTATCTTACATATTTAACGGGGTATTCAAACAATAGATTCATGCATGATAAGTATTCTCTAGAGACCTACTCACAAAATTCTACCATCTTTATGTTCAAATATTAGCCCATCAAGGTGATATGTGTATGTCTGTCAAGTTGGAATAGACCAATTTTATTGTTTTAAGTCGTGCTTCCGAAACTTATGTTTGTTCTTTTGATGTGCAGTTAACTGATTTTAAATGTGGTAACAAATCAGCTGGCATGAGTTGGTACTATGTGCTTGGAGATGCATTTTCAGCTGTGGGCTTCATGAACCTTTGGTCCCAAGTTTTTGGAGGCCATTACCTGGCCCAACCACTCACCATGGTCCAACAAAAAACCCAAGCCCCTGACATTCAAAGTCCATACCCTCTTTCTGTAAAACGGGTTGGCCCGGTTGGAGAACTTTGGTCTACTTCAAACAAGTCCAAAATGAAAATATTTTCCTTTCATATTTCGACTTCCGAGTTGACTTAGTTGCAAGCAAAGATATGCGAAGAGAAACAAATCCCATTCTTTGAGTGTATTTGTGTTGTAGTTTGGCAAAGTCTTGCAAAAGTTAGAGATGGGTCGGAACCAAAGGTCGTGACTATATGTAAAACTAACTTGAAAAACCATCCTAAAGGAATCATCACGAACAAAAGCCAAACCATCAGTGTGGTCAAGATAGACATTGCCGCAATAAAATATGAACCATTAAAACTAGGGAGACTAATCATGAACAATTCAGAAGACGAAAGAATGAAGATTGAGGAAGCAATGGGGAAAAAAGACGAGCTACCTGATTTTCTCATTTACGGCGCAAATTTGACTTTTGTAGATTTGAGTGAAACCTCATTTTATGGGATGGATGTGAGAGGACAAAAACCTGTTTATGTAAACTGTGTCATTGATAGTATTGGCGATGAAGGAGTCGTTTTGGTTCTTCCAACACCAAAAAATGATGGAAGGATAGTAAGCGTAACATTGTCCGAAAATGAAGTGGCTAAGCTTAGATCGGTGCTTAAAGAAGACTGGTGTATTGCATAAACACATACTAGTATATGATTGGATGTCTTAGCCCTGAAATGTCTCCTACTTTTAGGTCTTGTTTAGAATAATTCTTGTATGTTAGATCGTCTTCTGTATTTATTTTTAATGAGAAAGAGCTTATAGCTCCTTACCAACAATAAGAACTTACTCTCATCGAATTTTGATTATAGTTGTTATAAACAAAAGTAAAATTGATGTTCTAAATGACTTAAGAAATTGATTTTATGCATATAACTAAATTTTCCAAATTTAAGTTACAATTACGACATGTATCGTGATGTTCACAAAGTTCAAACCAGCTTCAAAATATTAAAACTGGAGATTAATATGATTGGATGTGAGGAATAGGATGGTTGGATAAGAGATCGAAACGGAAATTTTTTTAGTACGAGACATTGGCTTGGTCTACAAATGCTTGTTTGTCCATATCAACAACTTGGGAAGTTGGATTCATCTAAATAGGCAAACTTTAAACGTGTATGATCCATTTCCCTTTTAGCTAATACTTTGTTTTGGTCAGATTGAGATGTTAACACGAACCAAATTGACCCATTCGTAAGTAGGATATTAGCAATTCAGTTGTTATAATTAGATTATATTGATCGACATGTCGAATTTGACTCTTAAGTATGTTGTCTAATTTGGGGTTGTGTCGTGTATGTTGAGTTAGTTTCTCATTAACTTTTGCTTCTCATTGTCTATATTAAAGTTTTCTAGATAGTGCAACATAAAAGCTGGTGCTTGTTATATAATGATGTAATATTCAAAAATGATGACGAGGGGCTAGATGTTAATCCTTCACTATCAATTATAGTTGCGGTCCTGTACGTGGATTAGAACAAGTACTTTTGCAAAAACCTAAAAATGTTGTTTTCACAAATGTTCAAGTATAGATGTGAAGGTGAATCCCTAGATGCATTTGCGGTAAAGACTAGCAATAAAAATATCAACGGTGGCAAAATGGAAGAACCGGTCAGATAACGTTCAATGATCTATTCAACCACTTTGACATATCTTCCACTGAATGCACTTGGCCCCCTTGTAGACGGAAAACACCTAAACAACCCATTGTTTGGTACCTCTTGATGTGCTGTGAAGATGCACATGGCGTGGACACATGAATAAAGTTCTTATGCAAAGTCATAATTTCTGGTATGATTTATAATCATGAATCTTCAAAGGCTTGGAAGATGAAAGTTTAGTTATCTTGTTTTCAATTAGTAGTAAACTAATAGTAGCATTGATAGGTAGTACGTGTTGGTCCCTAACATGTATATGATTGAGTGAGTCGATAATGAAAAATGCAAACAACAATAATCTTTGAATAACTAATCGTCTAACTATTGAAATGATTCATTACATCGAGTATATAAACTAAACGAAAGGGTATGTCTAAATGATACAACGGTTCAGTGGTAACCGTTTGAAACCGTTTCCTAGTAACCTTTTTTGGCGGTTAATTAACTACCTATCTATAACCATTTTATGGTTATGTAACTAACTATAACCGCTTGGCGGTTGAGATCTTTATAGCGAGAAATTTTTTTCCTTCGAGTTAGAAGCAATGGCGAGATTATAGTTTACAATCTCCTCCTTAATCTTGATCGTTGCTTCGTCCTAAGTCTTGAACTCCGAGCATTTGTCGCATAGTCACGAACTTGAGTCTTGGTAAGGCTTTCGTTAAGATATCTGCTCTTTGTAGTTCTCCACTTACGTGTTCCACTTTGATATGACCATTCTCTACGCATTCACGAATGAAATGATAGCGAATGTCTATGTGCTTGCTCCTTCCATGAAAAACTGGGTTCTTTACGAGTGCTATAGTTGATATGTTGTCAACTCTAAGCGTTATCTTTGTTTCTTCTAATCCAGTTAATTCACTGAGTAATCGTTTTAGCCATAAGGCTTGACATGCTTTGTACGTAGCCGCCATGAATCTGATTCACATGATGAGAGTGCTCTTGTTGGTTGCTTCGAGTACACCAAGTGATAGGTGACTCTCCAAAGTAAAATACTATTCCACTAGTTCCTTTTCCTTGATCTGTATTGATTCCATAACTACTGTCGCTGTATCCTGTAATCTTGCAGCCTCCTTCTTTCTTGTATATTATTCCATGGTCTTTCGTTCCTTTGATGTATCGGATTACTTGTTTCACTGCCTGCCTTCAGTGATGATCCTTCGGTCTTGCATAAATCTGCTGAGTTGTCCGAAGAGTAACTAAGATCTGATCTTGTATGTAGTAAGTATCTGAGACTTCCAATTAGGCTTCGGTAATAAGTTGCGTCAACTGGGTTTCCATCTTCCGCCTTGACCAACTTAGTGCGGGATCCATAGGTGTCTTCATGTCATTACTATCCGTCATGCTTGTCTCTTTTAAGATCTTGTTAATGTATCCAGTTTGCTTGATCGTAATCTCTCCTCCTGTTTGTGTAACTTCTATCCCAAGGTAATATGCTAGCAAACCTAAGTCGCTCATTTCAAATTTTTCTTTCATTTGGGATTTGAACAAGTCTATTTCCTTCTTTGGAGTGCCCGTGATTATCAAATCATCTACATATACTCCAACGATAAGTGTAGAAGTCTTGCTTCTCTTTGTGTAGACTGCTTGTTCGAGATTACATTTCTTAAAATCTAGGGACTTCAAGTTCTGGTCAAGCTTCACGTTCCAAGCTCTAGGTGCTTGTCTTAAGCCATACAATGCTTTAGTTAGCTTGTAGACTTTTCCTAGGTTTCCTTGTTGAATGAAACCTTCAGGTTGTGTAACATAGACTTCTTCCTTCAATTATCCATGTCAAAATGCTGATTTTACATCTAAGTGGTGTACTTGCCATCCATTATATGCTGCTAGTGCTAATATCAATCGAACTGTCTATCCTAGCAACTGGTGCAAAAACACTTCATCGAAGTCTATTCCTTGTTCTTGTACATAGCCTTTTGCTACTAATCTAGCTTTATACTTTATGATCCTTCCTTGTGCATCTCTCTTGGTTTTATAAACCCACTTGAGTCCTATTGCCTTCTGATTTTCGGGCAATGTGGTAAGGGTCCATGTGTTGTTTTTGTTAATTGAATCTAATTCAATTTCCATGGCCTCAATCCACTTCTCATCTTTTGATGCTTCCTTGTAATTACGGGGTTCTTCTTCTGTGAAAAATAAACTTGGTGCTTCTACTTCACGTGCAGTTTGGTAAATTTTCGTAATATCTTTTAAACCTTGTATAGGTCTATGATCGAATCTAGGATTTGAGCTTTCTACTGAACTTATAGTAGCTCCTTCTTCATCTTCTGAGTTAGGGTTGTAAGTGTATGATGGCGGTGTGATTGGTGAGGGTGGATCTGGTATAGGTTCTTGTTCTTGATACGTGTTATTAGTGTTTTCTATGTTGACTGGTGTAGGATTATCATAGTCAATTCCATCTATTACAAAGCTAGTCCAAAACGTATCTTCTGTGCTTGTATCCTCTTCATTTTTGTTCCAATCCCACGGTTTCGTTTCCATAAACTTCACATCCCTACTAACATGTTTCTTCTTTCCTACTGGATCATAAAGTCTACATGCTTTTGATCCTTCTTCAACTCCTAAGTAAATCATTGGAATGCTTCTATCATCCAGCTTCTTTAAGTGAGGTGTCGTTATCTTAGCATAAGCTGTGCATCCAAATATTCTTAGGTATTCCAGGTTTGGTTTTCTATTGTAGAGGGCTTCATATGGTGTTTTATCTACCAGGGCTTTCGTAGGTACCCTGTTGAGTATGTAAATGGCATGCCTGACTGCTTCCACCCAAAAAGTTAAGGGTAACTTCATCGCTTTCATCATACTCCTAGTAGTTGATAATACTGTCCTATTTCTCCTCTCTACTATACCATTCTGCTGCGGTGAGTATGGTGATGTCAATTGTCTTTCTATTCCATTCTCCTTACAGTATTTGGTGAATTCATGTGATGTAAATTCACCTCCTCTATCAGTTCTTAGCATCTTTATTTTCAACTTCAACTTTGATTCAATCTGTTGTCTAAATTCCTTGAATGTGTTGAATGCTTGATCTTTCGAAGTTAGAAAGTAAGCCCACATGAAACGTGTGCAGTCATCTACTAATAAGAAGATGAGCTTCTTTCAGTGTGTTCTTTGGACTTATGGGACCACAAAGATCTCCATATACCAAGTCCAACGGGTTATTTGATCCAATTTAGCCTGGTTTGGAAAGGGTGTTCGATGTGTTTTCTAATAAACATGCATCACAGATTTGTCCTACATGATTTATTCTCGGTATTCCATCCACTAGACCTTTTCTAGTCATCTTGTCTATCGCGTCAAAGTTCAGGTGACCTAATCTAGCATGCCATAACCATGCTTGGTCATCTACGTTTGCTAAGAGACATATAGGTGCTACTATATGTAATCTAATACTGTAAATTCGATTCTTAGATCATTCTACTTTCATCAAAAACTTCTTATTCTTATCATACGAAGTGAGTAAGTTTCCATCCTTGATGATCTTGCAACCTATTTCTGTAAGTTTTCCTAGACTAAGTATGTTGCTCTTGAGGTTTGGAATGTAGTAAACGTCTGAAATCATCTTCTGTTATAGGTTTCTACATCCTAATAGTATTGAACCTCTACCCTTTATCTCTACATACGATCCATCTCCAAAACGAACGCGTCCAGTGATGTTTTCGTCAATATCCTTAAAATGGCCTTTGGTACCCGTCATATGGTTACTTGCACCATTATCTAAATACCATATGCTAGCATCATCATTGTAGCATATTTTCGGAGTTGTACTTGTTCTTCATTTAACAAGATTTCTTCAGTTTCGTGTGTAGCCATTAGTAATGATGGTTCATCGTCTTCTAAGATAAGGTTTGATTGTTCCTGAGTTGTTGGTGGACTTTTACAATTTCTCTTGAAATTTCCGGGTTTCCCACAATTGTAACATTTCAAGTTCCTTTTATCCCACTCACCTTTATTCTTATTGTGAGTTGAGTTTCCTCCATTCGAGTTGTCTCTATTTCCCTTATTTTTCCAATTTCCTCGTGAATAGTTTGATCTACCTCTATATTTGGTAAATCGTTTATTATTTCTAGAGTGTTCGCCTTGTGCGAATAATAGGTTATCTTGGCTTTCTACTTGTCCTCCATTTCGGAGTTTTATTCTCTCCTCGAATGCCTTAAGTTTTCCAGCGATCTCATCTAACGTAATGTCATCGAGATCATTCTTCTGTTCTATGGATGCTACTATTTGAATGAACCTATCTGGTGTGGAATCTAATAGTTTTCGTACTAAAAGTGATTCATCCAATGCTTTTCCTAATTCTTTAGCCTTCGTGGCGTAGCCATTCAGTTTGGCTGTAAATGCATCCACCGTTTCATCCTCCTTCATTTGAAGGGTCTAAAATCCAATCATGAGTGATTGTAACCGTGCTTGTTGCACTTTTTCTTCTCCAACGTGTCTCTTTCTTAATGAATCCCATAATTCCTTTGCTGTTTTGCAACTTGCTACTTGTAAGATCACATCTTCGATCAATGCTTGATATAGGAAGGCGGTTGTTGCCTTATCCTTTTTAACATCTACTTGTGTGTTTTCCTTAGGTTCTATTGCTTCCCATAAACCTTGTGCTTCTAGTATCACCTTAATTTGTATAGTCCAAACTGTGTAGTTTGTGGTTTTGAGTTTAGGGCATTGATACTGTGTCATTGGGGTTACGGGTTTTGGTGTAGTGTTACTGCCACTTGCATTGTCACCGGTCATTTTGATAGTGCTTATGATCTTCACTTTCTAATGGGGATTCTAACTAAGTATGGTATTCTTAATACTACGGGAACAAAAATAGTTATCCGGGAATCTAATAGTACGGGATCAATATATAGTTCTCGGGATTTCCTAGTAATGTAAAATAACGATCTATACTAACTAAAGTATAAAAGAGAAATCCAAAGTTTGAATTTGTGACCTCGTTGTTGTGTTTTAAACACAGTCGTATTCCCACTTGTGTCGGTACTTGAGTATAATACCAACCACTTTCTTTCTTTCCCACTTTCACTAAACCAATTCGCGTACACCTTTTGATGTTGTCGAATTGCCTTGAGTCTACTTGTTCGTTCACCACGTTGTCTCTCCTTTTTCTTTTATGTCGATGCATAATGTTTTGCCTTAGAACTCTTGGTCTTGGCTATCCTTTCGAACACAAATTTCTCCAAAATACCTTTCGGTATTTTCCAAAGAAACAAGTCGATTACTTGTTTTCTTCTTTACCAATATGAATGGTAGTATCCTTCGTTGCTTGTCCGCGATCCACAACACTTTCTTTTCTTTCTTGTTCCACACCGAATGTGCTTCACCCAAAAGTACCTTTCGGTATTTTTCCAACAAAAACCCACAATTGATCAGGTCGTGTTTTTAGTTAATAGTCTTTATATCGCTAGCGTCTTTTCTTCCAAAAACAATCCTTGATTGTTTTTCTAACCGGTTGTGTTTTCTTCTATCTCCAAGCAACGCCTCGTTTTCTCTCTTCTTGTATATGCCGTATAATATACAAGGTATCCTTCTCTTCTGTTGCTGCATTCGAGGGCCTACAACAGGAATCCGACACCACTAAGATATGGTGTCCTCGGTTTGCAATTCGACACAAAGATAAGTTGTATACTACTTATCTTATGTCCTAGTTATCCAAGTAACGTCTTCCTTTTCCTGAAACAAAGTTTCAGTGTATTTCTTCTTCCGAACCAAAAGACCGGTAGCTTGTGTTTCGGTTTTGGTTCTCTTCTTCTTCGTTGGTTCCTTTCGGTTTGATTATGTCCGCTAACAAGAATCTGGTTTGATTCTGTCTCGCTTAACAAGGATCTGGTTTGATATTGCCTCGTTAACAAGAAATCTGGTGTTTGAAATGATGGTGTAATGAGATGTAACTAAGGTTCTTGATGCCAAATGTTGGTCCCTAACGTGTATATGATTGAGTGAGTCGATAATGAAAAATGCAAACAACAATAATCTTTGAATAACTAATCGTCTAACTATTGAAATGATTCATTACATCGAGTATATAAACTAAACGAAAGGGTACGTCCAAATGATACAACGGTTCAGTGGTAACCGTTTGTAACCGTTTCCTAGTAACCGTTTTTGGCGGTTAATTAGCTACCTATCTATAACCGTTTTATGGTTATGTAACTAACTATAACCGCTTGGCGGTTGAGATCTTTATAGCGAGCAAGTTTGGTCCTTCGAGTTAGAAGCAATGGCGAGATTATAGTTTACAGGCCGTGCATTAGTGCATAGTGGTTCTTGCATTCATCGATTACTTGTTATATATGTTTACATTTCATTAAAAAAACCGACGGAAATAATGGTGTTTTTGACATGATTTTTTCTTTTCTTATGTTCGTTGGTAAAGTCACTGGTAAAGTAGTATTTTACCAACGAATCGATGATTGTTGGTGAAATTCCGTTGGTGCTGCCATGATTTCTGGTAGTGTACTAGTGTTTCATATGCAGGGCAACAGAAGTTATATTCATTTTTTCTTAAAACAATAATTCTATAGACTTCTTAAAGCTATAATATCTACAATATTTCAGTATGTATTTAGGGCCGGCTCAAGCCTTATGAAGGCCTAAAGCAAAATTTATAATATGTGGCCTTTCCAATTTTTTCAAAATTTTTTTTTCACTTTCCCTTATATTAGCTTTTCGAATCATTGAGTTAATAAAGCATCTAACTAGGGCTAAATAACCGAACCAACACGAACGAGGCTTGTTCGGGTTCGTTAGTTGTGGTTTAACCAAAAAAACGATCTAATATGAACACTTAAACAAACGGACATTGGTGTTCATGTTTGTTCTTTGAAAAATAACTTATTCTTTTTCGTTTATTAAGACACTATGCAGGAGTGATTCTTGAAACGTTTAATTTGTTTCCAGTATGAGCTAAAATTCATTAGAATTTGCAGCATTAAATTAGCTCAGTTCATCATTTTGCAATAATTACAAAATGGTCCTGGTCGTGTTTCTTAAACTAAAATAAGGACTTAAAGGTATGAATTTAAAAGATAAACTAACATCCTTAATAGTTTTAGCAATTTTAGTATTAGGGGCCTTTTATATATCGAGACCTCAAATGATGTCCAAAAAATCAGGGGCCTTAAATATTCATAAAGGGCATTGGGAAATCGGGGGCGACAGACTACATACTCATTAAAAGGGCGTTAGAAAATCGGGGGCCTTAAACATTCGGGGGACTAAAGTGATGGCTTTAGTTGCTTTACCCTTGAGCTACCAGTATGTGTATTACAAATGGTACTTAGGAGCTGTTTGTTATCCCACTTTGGTATGGGTTTTAGGGTTGACAAGACTAAAGACATTTGTTTGGTTCTTGGTTCTCACAAAATGAATGGATGTTAGATATGAAAAATGAAAGACGATCATCCTGCCATCTTTTGCTTGGTTTTTGTATTAATGTGGGCCCCTTTTCAATAAATGAATGCATCTTTACACTTAGTCATGTATTAATCGTTCAACTTTTTTAATTTTATAATATAGATAACGGGCCCTACGTAATATATAATAATATTATATAAAATCTATTCCTAATTATATTTTCTAAAACAAACAACATTAATACTATCAATCATTTTTATTTTTTTCAAACCAATCTCAAATCCAAATCTAATTCTAAACCCACTTACAAACCAAACAGACCCTTAGATTTTCTTTATGTGTTTATACCTGACAGAAACATTATCTTACATATTCAACGGGGTATTCAAACAATAGATTCATGCATGATAAGCATTTCATGCCATAACCGTACAAGAAAATCGGCCTTTCAGACCAGTATCTGCGAGTTAAGAGACCTGCTCACAATATTCTACTGTCTTTATGTTCAAATAATAGCCCATCAAGGTGATATGTGTATGCCCGTCAAGTTGGAATAGACCCATATTATTGTTTAAGTCGTGGTTCCAAAACTTATGTTTGTTCTTTTGATGTGCAGTTAACTGATTTTAAATGTGGTGGCAAATCAGTTGGCATGAGTTGGTCCATTTTCAATTTCAGCTGTGGGCTTCATGAACCTTTGGTCCCAAGTTTATGGAGGCCATTACCTGGCCCAACCACTCACCATGGTCCAAAAAAAACCCAAGCCCGTGACATTCAAAGTCCATACCCTCTTTCTATAAAACGGGTTGGCCCGGTTGGAGACCTTTGGTCTACCAAGTCCAAAATGGAAACATTTTCTGTTAATACAAATAAGCCGTAAAAACGTTTATTTATATTTTACGATCTTCTAATGCTTTGTCGATAACAAACGTAAAATCATTTTAACGAAACAAAAGGATACGTAAATAGTTTGAGTTAATAGTTTTCTAACACACTTATGTTTTCACATAAAACACTAACACAAGCTTAAGTGATTTTATGATTTAGATTTATATGTACAACAACTAGTGTTTACATATTGGGTTAACATATACTTAAACTAAGTATACTAAAATGGGTAAAAACATGTAAATACTAAAATGGGTAAAAACTAGCAAATGGTATTGACCCATAATCCATGGTTTTATATATACCACTTAACCAAGTTCATTGTATCCTTAAGATACATTGTATCTAGAAAGAAAACCATGGATCAACCCATAACCCATGACCCATGACCCATAACCAAAAATACCCATGGGCAAAGAGGAGCGTACGACGGATCCCTAGCTTTGTGCTAGCCGGATCCCTTGTGGTAGGGATCCGTGGGATCCGGGAACAGTAGGATTTTTCCTCTATAAATAGTGAGCCATTTCTTCATTATTTCTCACCCCTTTGCAATCCCTTTCTAACACACTTTCCCCCCTGAGTTAAATCTCACTAACCTTAGATCCAAGATATCTATGTTTGTAGTTTTGTTTTGTGTGATCTTTTAGGTTCCTCTTAAAGGCAAGATCACCACCTTTGAAGTCAAGCAAGCTCAAGTCCATGAGTTGCCATGCTTCCTCATCATCAAGGCTCCTGAAGTCTTCTTGTTGATGATTCCTTTCTTTCTTCAAAGAAGTGTAGTGTTGAAGACATTAGTGAAAGATGTCTCAAGAGTCAAGACGAATATATTAGTGAAGGGTATCTATCGTCTATAGGATAAAGCACTTGTGGTAGGTGCTTAGAAGTCAAGACAAAGAAGCATTAGGTGAAAGGTGCTTAGAAGTCAAGACAAAGAAGCATTAATGAAAGGTGCTTAGAAGTGAAGACACAAGACATTAGTGAAAGGTGTCTTGTAGATCTAGTCGAAAGGCATTAGTGAAAGGTGTCTTAGATGTACATTCGATATGGTGTGCTTCGATGTACAAGATAGACTAGTATTAGATCCAAGGATATTGATATCCTTGATGATGTTGTAAAGGAGTAGATCTCCTTTGGGATTAGTCGTTGGTGTAGTGTGGTAGTAGTTCCTCCATTGTAATGGAACTAGGTGCTTAGCCTAGTACCTAATAAAGGGTAGGCGACGTTGTGAAGGTGTAGTTCACCTAAGGTGTGAAAGAACTAGGTACTTAGCCTAGTACCTTATAAAGGGTAGGCGACGTTGTGAAGGTGTAGTTCACCTAAGGTGTGAAAGAACTAGGTACTTAGCCTAGTACCTTATAAAGGGTAGGCGACGTTGTAAAGGTGTAGTTCACCTAAGGTGTGAAAGAACTAGGTACTTAGCCTAGTACCTTATAAAGGGTAGCGGCGTTGTGTAGGTGTGGTTCACCTTGGAGTGAAAGAACAGGTGGTGCCTAAACCGGAAAAAGAGTATGTGACGTTGTGAAGGCTTCTCCGCCATAAGGAGATTGGTGTAGTGATTACGAACTCTCGAGTAGGTGACTCGGGGAGTGGAGTAGGGCAAGGAAGGTGACCTTGTAGCCGAACCACTATAAATACTTGCGTTGTGGTTTTGTGCTTCTTACTCTTATCTTTTCATTACTTACCTTTATATGTTTGTTTATCAACATTCAACACACACATCCAAATAGATTGTCATAAGTCAATCTAAATAGATTAAAAGGAAGTTTTAATTGGTAAAACTATTCAACCCCCTCTTCTAGTTTTCCACAATTGGCATCAGAGCTTCGTTACCAAGTTTCTTGAAGTATATTGTACTTTAAAAACTTGATACGATCCATGGTTAATTGAAAACTACAAAGAAGATTTTTCATAAAAGCAAACACCATGTCTTTCAAAACTATATGTTTGGATGTTGAGATTGATAACAACATTTTTCTTTTTTACCTTTTCATTTAATTTCACTAATCTTCTTTGTCATGTTGATTAGTCAAAGCTCATACCCACCAAGCTTTAGGAGTCGCTTGGTAACAAGAATACCTTCCTTAAGAAGGTATCCTAATCGCAAAAGGAGCGGGAATCGTCTAAGTGACATTTGTTGTGTCATTTGTAAAGACATTCCTAAGTGCTAGAGGTATGATTTTCTTTTTATTTTGCTTGATAATTAAGTATGCCTATTTAGGTATCTATATGATTATCTTTTGTGCTTATACGTGTTTTATATAAAGCTTCACTAGGAAGTCTTTTTCTCACATACGTGTTTTTATCTCTCGTCTAAAGTCGTGGTATATAAAACTTTGTTTTGTTTCTTTTAAATCAATAATAAAACAATTTCAAAATTCCTCCTTCCTATATAAAACCCGTCGACCACTCTACCAAACCCTCACTTTTTCAAATCCTACATTTTCAAAATTTTCTCTTACTCAAAAACTTCATCTTCCTCCTCATTTCATCTCAACCAAAACCAAGAAGATCCGTCATCAACATGGTTTACATCGCACTTGTGCTCATCGCCCTAACACTCATCGCACTTGTGTTCCCTATGATGAAGTTCACATATGGAGACATTTACTTTGTGTTGTTAATCTACATTGGGATCATATACCCAATCCTTTGTATCATCCTTAGTATTGAAATGCAATATTACTAATGATCTAGTTTATCTAGGTTATTATTATCATAATGTGTTTGTCATTTCTTTTGATTTATATGTTTTATTTTCTTTCGTGCTACATTAGAAGTCATGTGTGCATGCTAAAAGAAAATGTAGGATAAAACATATTTCGTGGTATAAAACTATAAAACCTATTTCTTTATCAAAACTGTTTACATTACTACAGATCCACGGATCCCGGAGGATATACTAGACGAATCCCTTTTGTAAAGGAACCGTGGGATCCGTATTACTGGAAAACAGTTTTCATGCAAGATTAAAAACCACTATCTTTCTAAAAATAATAATCTACTAGAAAGTCAAAAACTTTAGTTAAGTGTCATTGTTGTTAAAAAACCATTGTTAATAAAAATCTAGTAAAAACATTAGATTATTAACTTGTCATTCCTATAGGTTCAACTATGACGCATGAATATGAGTTTGATTTTTCACTCACTAGCATCTACACTCCGAACATCTCTCTCGAACCCAACACACCTGGCAATCATGTTCGTGGGTTCAATAATCTTGAAAACCGTCACTTCCATGAAGGACGTATTGTAGACACCTCTCTACAATTCGAAGAAGGTATCAATACATGTCGGGTCTATTATAGATTTGATGATACAAAACAAGAAGAATGAAACTTGAAGGACTAAAAGTGACAAGAAGGGAAACTACAAATGATGGAGGATTTGGAAGATTCTAGAAGATATGCTTAAAAGAATATTTAGTTTCCTAATTGTATTATGATTCCTCTTGTAAACCCTAGATGTCTTTAGTATATAAAGAGACATAGGGTCATTAGATTAAACGTACGTACAAGATGTAGACTTCTAAAGGTGTGTGTGTGGGAACCTAGGCGTAGGGGAGAATGCCTAGGGTGATGGTTAGTTAGTTAGTGTTAGATCAAGTCTTTGATCTTTATTATTGTTTAGTTAGAGATGGTGAATGAAAAACCTTGTTCATAATAATATTGATTCTATGTTTGAATATTCCGCCTTTATTATTATGTGTTCCTAGATATAATATTAGACCTCGTCTAAGAGCTTACAACGATCTTCACATGTGGTATCAGAGCCTGGGGCTCGTGATATCTAGGATTATTCAAGGTTTTATGTCGTTTTATTGGAGCATATTTGGTATAAGTTATCGAAGAAAGCAGTTTCAAAAGAAATCTTGTTGTCGAAAAGAAAAGCTGTTCAAAGATAGTGATTTGATTGGTTAATGGGAAAGTGCATTCCATGATATTGACGTTTTCTACTATAGATGGGTCTCACGAGTTTTTCTACTTCACGCATCATACTTGATTGGTCGAATATTGTGCACATGGGGTACTCCATATCTGACTTCTTGTGACTTCTCATGGTATATATGGTAATTTTTTGGTCTCGTTCTTGATTGGTTGTCATGATGCACATCTAAGTTCATATTATGTACACGCATGCAGTGAATATGATTGGTCCAAATTATGTGGGATAGGAGTTGGTGTGAGGAAACGTATAATTGTTACCGTGATCTCGATCTTTGATTGGTTAAGATAAAGTGGGTCACGTTATATTTTTAATTGAACGAATCTCGCTGGTCATTGTAAGTGTAAAGGGACCCACGAGTTAGCACTTATTTGGTTTATTTCAATCGACATATGGGTCACTGGATTATCATGAATTGGTGCTCATCATACACAACAGCGTTATACTGAAGAAAGTACTGTTTTGATTAAAGTACTGTTCGACCCCGAAAGTACTGTTGGAGTTTTTAAAGTACTGGTCCTAATTTATGTAATTTGGGGTGCACGTGATATTATTTATTTGGCTATTTGACAGCATACTCATGGTTAAATCTGGTCAGTGGTCAAAGTACTGTTGAAGACAAGGTTATTTGGTGAGTCAAAAGCAGTTTGTGATATCTTTTATTGAAAGTACTGCTTCAACTCGAAAGTACTGCTCTATACAAGTTCGAAAGTACTGCTTGTTTTTAAAGTACTGCTTATGCTTCAAAGTACTGCTGGTCTCCTTATGAAAGTACTGCAGTTTATATATGAAAGTACTGTTTCTTCTAAAAGTACTGCTCAAGTATAATGGTTTATTACGAAGAGATTTGGAATTAAGGGGAAGTTGAGCATATTAATTGTTATGGATTTTTGGATGACACACACACAAAATGGTTATTTGGTTCACACACACAGGAAGAAATTTATGTTCTTAAAAGGATTCAAAAAGGCTTGTATTTGATTCATTGAATAATTGATTACGAAGAGGATTATTTATCACTTATTTGAAGGTGAAGTGGAATTACTTGGTTTGTGTTCTTATCATCTAGCTTGATGAATCTAGCAATGTGTGATTTTTCTTATGATGCTCTATGCACACATTGGCTATCACTTAAAGGAGTTACATTGTAGTGCTCAGTGTCTCATACTAGTTGAGGATTCTTGTCAAGGGATTCTTTGATGAGTGTCTAAATACTCATCATTTTGCGTTTAGAATGCCAAAACATCTGAAAACACTTAGAAATGCATCAAAATGATAAAAATATCACAAATAAGTGTTTTATGTGTTTTAAATGCAAAAATACCAAAATCGGATGAAAAGCATTATCAAGTTTGCATAATTGGCGGTTTAGTCCCCCAGTTTCAAAAGTTGTCAAATCTAGTCCACAGTAAATCAAAATAAAGGAAAAAGTCATAAAAGGTCCTTGGGATTCACAAGTTGTAAGAAATTGTCCTTTGAAGTTTTAAAATTGCAAAATGACAACTTTGGTCCCTCAACTTTGAAAAATGTCAAAAATTGTCCTTGGATATTTAAAAATGGAAAATTATCAAATGTGGTCCTTGTACTATTCATAAATGGCAGGATAGGTCCTTGTGATAACTTTGGAATGTTGGCAGTTTTGGTCCCTCAAAAATCCGAAATTACAAGATTGGTCCTTGTGTTTATAAGCTACAACAAACGGACCCTTTTAATTATTAAAACCAAACCCAAAACACAACCCAAACCCAGCTGGCCCAATAATAAACCCAACCCACGTTTTTAAATAAAATACATACCACTTGTTCACTCTTCTCTCCCAGCAACCGAAACGGGTGGTTTCACCATTTTCCCCACTCTCCACCTCACCACCCCTTTCCACCTATCTACCCTCTCCCTCCCTCCATCCTCCCAAACTTCTTTAAATGCAAATAACCTGCTCAAAGATATTTTGGCGCCAAATTGCCAAATGGACGATTATGATGATTTAGAAGGATTCAATGGTCAAGATGAGGTGGGAAAGTCTCAGAGGTCGACAGAGAGTCTAAGAGATCATTATAAAGCAAGAAGGAAGCAATATAGAAGAGAATCTAGTGTAATTTAATTTTGCTTATGTCGTTTTAAATATTTTTAAGTTTCCAGTGTATTTCAAAGCTTTCAAGCACCTTGTAATCATATTTCAGTGTAATAAAAACTTGTTTTCAGTTTCAATTTCAGTATTAAGTTTCATTCTCAGTTTATGCAATTTTCATTTCAAAAAAAATCTCATGTTATCTTGTTTATAGTTGTTGTTAAGGACTGATAAGCTCACATAAGCTCCTAAAGCTTTTCTAAGCTTTTAGAAACCTTAAAACTCATTTAGTATCAAAAGAAAAAAATACCAAAAATACTAAAAAAATGTTAGAAAATAAAAAATCCATGGAGAATATGATCAAAAGTTGGAGCAGGGTTGATTTTGGATTGCACTTGGTTTAGAGCTTCTTGGGAAGCTATAGGTTGAGTTCTGGTCCTTGGTTCTCATTTTTCACTTGAAATCCATTTTGTAAGCCTTTTGACCCATTTTAGCATTTCCTTTGTTTAAGTTGTTCATTAGTTTAAATCTTTGTGTTTTTATGTTTATGAGTTGTATTTAAGTAAAATTAAGCATTAAAACAAGTTGCTTGTTCATTAGAATTTGTATTTGTTAAAACCTTAGTTTTACAGTTAAATTAGCATAAGTGTCAATTCTGAGTTTTATGTTGTTATTATTGTTGTGTAATGCTTATTTAGTCTTAAAATATGATAATATAAGGTTATTAATCAAGTCCATGGTGCGAATCTGTGAAAGTCTTTGGAAAAACTCAAAATAGTTTGTTAAAGGGTTGTTTGTATTTTTGTGTTATTTGTATTAGAGGCTATATGTGCTGTTGCTTGTTGTTGTTCTGTGTCACATAAGCATCTAAGAACTCATAGCAACATTAAAAACCAGTCCTTGTTCAAGTAAAAGTCAAAATCACTTTTAATCTCTCTTTGATAATTAACTGTTAGGATTTAGCTTTTCAAATTCATCATAGTTGTTTAAAACTTGGTCATATAGCTTAATTTCATCTTTTCTTAACTTAATACATCATAATTAGTAAGTAGAATCAATCACAAGTTCATTTAAGTCAACCTTTTAGTGTAATATAAAAAGTCAAAATTTCAGTATTAGTGGTTTTTGAATAAAATAGATTATTTTCTATAGGGTTTAACTTTGAGTTTCATGTTTTAAGATTTTAGATTTATAAAATATAGTTGCTAATCTTAATCACAGTATTTTTTATAATTTTTAGTTTAGCTTATAAACAGCTTATTTTTTAGTTTCTTTTAAACACCTTGTCTGAAAAAGTGCCCTGTGCGATTTTACAAGCTTTTTCACAAGCTCACACAGAGCTCATTAGTGAACCATAGCTTGTGTACTTTAGCTTTTTGTGTAGCTTAACTACCCATCTCTTTAGTCCAGTACTTATTTTCAATTTTCTAGCTTATTTATAGGGCAAGAGTAGCTTGTTTGTCCATTTCTTGTGTAACTGCATACCTAGTGTACTTAAGCCACTTTCATAAGCTCACACAGAGCTTATTAGTGGACTCCATAGTGAGAGCTTTGGATTTTTGGATACCCCACCAGCTCAACTCTATCCCTCAGTCCTTATTTTGAGCTTTTTAGCTTATTAAATAAGCTTAAACGCTTTGAAGATGACTGCAGGAGCTGTTTGGTTAGTAGACTTAAGATAAGTGCTTATTTGCTTATTATAAGCTTATCAGTGTGTTTCTCTTTGCTTTTTAGCTTAATTTGAGTTCCTTTAGCTTACTTGTATCTTATTTTACCTTTTGTTCCAGTTTAAGCTTATTTAAGCGAAAAAATCAAAATAAGCTCATAAGCTTTACTGTTTAGCTTTAAGCTCATAAACAGCTTATTTTCAAGTTGTGAAACTTTTGTCTTTATAAAAGTTACTTAATTTCAGTAGTATAATAGTTTTCAAAAAGAAAAATCACAAAAACATCATTTTAAAATAGTGATAGCGTTTATTTAATAGAAATTAGCTTTTTAATTTTTCTTTTCAGCTTATTATTAAGCATTTTTAGTTTTTATAATTTTCTTAGTTTTCTGTCATCATAGGATAATTTTATAAAAGATTTCATAATTTTCTTAGCTTGTTTAGTATTTATTAGAATTTAAAATAGTTAAAAGTATTAAATAATTAATAATAAATAAATAAAAAAACATAAAAAATATCTTTTCAGTTTTAAAATTAGTTTTATAATATTTTAGATTTTTCTAAGTTATAAGTTTATTTTTCTAGGTTAATTTTATATTTTCTTGTATTTAAGTGTATTTTAAATAATTAATAAATAGTAATTAATTAATAATAAATAGATAAAAGTGTAAAAAATATATTTTCAATTTTAAAATTAGTTTTATAATATTTTAGATTTTTCTAAGTCATAATTTCATTTTTCTAGCTTTATTTCATATTTTCTTATATTTTAGAGTATTATTAAATAGTTTAAAATAGTTTTTAATTAATAATAATTAAATAAATAGTTATAAAAATAATTTTAATTTTATAATAATTTTCTTTTATTTTTAGGATTGTAAAAATATCATTTTCATATTTGTAGGTCTTTTATTTCTTAAAACTCACGTTTTATTTTTATGCGTTCGTAATTTAATAAACGTCGTATTTCGTTTGTTTAATCTGATTGTTGTGCTTTACAATTCTGTAACCAAATACCATTCCAATCAATCGGTAGTGTAATTTTAAATCAAAATCCTTACTGATCATTATCCTTAGTGATCATTCGACATCTGAACGTTTTGAAACACCATTAATCCTCCGTGGGACTTAACGACCGGGAATCCACTATATTCCAAGGGAAATTGCATTGGTTTTAGACTGTTTGAATTTTATTACGGTTGACCATTCACAAGTGGTTGATTTGTGTGATAAACTTGATTCAGGACAGATCAAATTTTGGCGCTGTGCCGGGGAGGCTTTAGTGTGTTTTAAGCATTCTCAGACCCGTACTTGCACATATACCACCTTTTGTAAACAGTTTTTTTTTGTTACCAAAAAAGTTCATTAACACTTTTCCTAAAGTGTTAACAACACCAAACAAAATATAAAACAACAAAACAATCGTAACGTTTTCTATCTTGTATTTTCTTTAAGGTGATTCTTAAAGAGTACGATTTGGTTAAACGAGACGATACCAAAAATATTGTCCAAAGTTTTTAAACCCTTAGCACAAATTCATACCTACGTCTTTTCTGTGGTACTTAATACATAAAATCAACCCCACCAAATCAAGGCAGACACCTACCAAGGGGTGTGAACATTAATAAGTTCCCAATCTTCAAGATCAAAACTTGCCTTTGTGTCCTTGTGATTTGGTGTACCTTTTTCAAAGAAGCCATTTCATTTGTGAGGTTTAAGTTCACTTGTCGTTTTGCATCGCATTTGTTTTTGAAAACTGATTTTTAAAACTTAGTGCATCGCGCTCGTTCTTCCACTCCACAAGTCCACTTTGAGCTTGCAAATATTCCGTAGGCGTAGGGCGTTACTGCTCCTTCACGTGGCGAGGAACGTCTAGTACCACCACCCCCTGTCGTAATGGCATAAGATAAACCGATGAATGAGCTTCTCCAAGCACCCATCGAGGGTTACGGAGATGCCGTTATTGTCCCACCATCGTGGTGATACCTGAGCTCAAAACCGGGCTGCTTAATCTTGTAACCCAAAGCCAATTCTATGGTTTTGAGCGGGATGATCCTCATGCACATATTCGATGGTTTAACAAGATTGCATCTACCATCAAATACAAGAATGTCCCACATGAAGCAATAAAGCTTATTCTGTTCCCATTCTCTCAGAGGACAAGCCGGAATTGGCTTGAGAAACAACCCCCTCGTTCCATTGAGACATGGGAGGCTCTAGTCACTAAGTTTGTTAACGAATTCTATCCTCCATCCCGAACTACAAGTCTTAAGAATGAGATAATGAAATTTTCTCAAAGATTTGATGAATCATTCGGTGAGGCATGGGATCGTTACAAAGAGTTGCTCATAAAGTGTCATCATGGTTTTAGAGTTAATGCAAATGGATACTTTCTATAATGGTCGAGACAAGCGACCAAGACTCTTTAACTGCCTCCGCGGGAGGTAATTTCCTGAGCAAGACCACAAAAGAAGCCTTGCAAATCATAGAAAACAAGTCCAGTCCGCCCTTTCCGAACAAAGACATATCAGACTCGGTCTAATGCAGGACCTTCTACTTCATCTCACGTGAGTACATCTAGCACCGATGCTAAGATTGACAAACTTACAATATTGTTCAGGGCTTTGGTTCTTGCTACCCAAAAGAAAGTCACTTTCACACAGACACCATCACATGGTGAAGTGAAGAAAGTCGAGTCCAATGTTACTTGTGGTGGCCCTCATGCATACTACAACTGATCTGCACCATGGTAGTCCGTTTGAAGCCAATGCTATAGCCGGTACTTCACATCAAGGAGGTAATAAATACCGTCCTCAAAATGAGCCAAACTACCGTGCTAATACTTATCAAGGACCACCCGGTTTTAGCCAGAATCCTAACATACAAAACCGGAATCAAAACCAACCTAGAATGAACCAAGGTTATCAAAACCAAGGTAATTTCTATCCCGGACCTAATCAAGGTTTCCAACATCAAGGAAACCTTAATCAAAACAATTTCAATCGAGGGAATCAATTTCATGGGAATATGAATCCTAATAAAGGAAATTTTCAAAATCAAGGCCCTAATCTGAATAATAAAGGCCAGAATTTTCCTAATCAAACTCAAGCCATTGTTCCAACGGACCATCATCGATGAGCTATTGAAGCAATTCATGAAATCCCAAGATGAAATGAACAGTTGTTGTGTAGGATTTTGACATTAAGAAGTCTTTAAATGATCAACCCTCGGGCTGGAAAACTTCCAAGCAACGATCGCTAACCAGGGATGCAAAGGCGATCACAACCGAGAAGTGGTAAGGCGCACAATGGACCTTCGACTCCAATGCCTCCTCCAGTAGGAGCAATGAGTCAAGTTACCAAGGATACAACGGACAAGGTGCATTTCTCAAGCCCACGAAGTATCGCACACGTCCCACCCGGTAGTCAAGCTTTAAGTCGGAACCCGAATTCGAAGACTAATTCAGGCGAAATGACTTCCGTCCGGCTCAAAAAGTCTAGTCACTTCCTTACCCATCAAGATTGCATGAAGAAGCTCAACAAAACCAAAAGAGCAAATGGAAAAATTTTTCCAAATTTTCAATGACGCACTTTGATATAAGCCGTTGATGCTCTCGTTCTAATGCCCAAATTTGCATCCAGCAAGGCTTACGAGAGCAACAAAGATAAGTTATCTGAAATGGCTAAACCCCTCTCAATGAGCAATGCTCTGCGGTCCTTCTCAAGAACCTCAAAAGCTTGAACCCCGGCAGGTTTTAATCGTGTGATTTCTTGGGGATGGTTCAATGCTCCGCCTTGGACGATCTTGGCGCAAGCATTAACCTCATGCCACTCTCGGTATGGAAGCTGTCCTTCCTAAACTTACATCTACTTGTATAACACTCGAGCTAGCGGTTGTGTACCATAACTCGTCCACTTGGGATAGCCAGGATGTAGGTAATAAAAGTAGGAAAGTTTCACTTTCCTCGACTTTGTTGTAGTAGACTTTGATGCTTATCCTAGAGTTCCCCTCATCTTAGGGAGAGCTTTCTTGAGAACGAGTCGTGCTCTAATCGATGTGTATCTTTGAAGAGTTGACTATACGGGTTGACAACGAAGAACTCACGTTTAATATCAACTAGAACTCCAAACCTCTATCCAAACATAGTGTTGCCACAATTGATCAAAATCAGAAAATCAATGCAACACTTTCAAATTTCACGGTTAAGAGGAGTCACCAAAAACGTGCCGAGCTAAAAGCTTTGAAAATCAACCCTGGTTCAAACAAATGGTTTGAAAGTTGTACCAAGGAAGTCAAGAGTGTTCTTGATGATGATGATCTAGAATGGAGACTTTATCAGTAGTGGAAATTGCTAGTTCTAGTAGCACACCACTTGTCCCACCTCCGGAATCAGTTTATCGTATCGAGTTCGTTAACTCTGTGGATGAAACAAACTATCTTTGATTTCATGGATTGGATGATGATGTATGTGATCCAATGGGAGACATTCTTCCCATTGAAGAATTGCTCAAAATGATCCATCATCTCCTAGTCTTATTATTTCCGACTCTTCCATCCCTTCTCTCACTTCGAATGAGGAAGATGACAACTTTTGGAATGAAGTCGATGCCTTTCTTAGTGATGAGTCGATTCCAACAGGGAATTGATAATACTTACTTTGATTCGGAGGGGACATCCTTTTTCTGGAAAATCTGTTGATTGAATAACCGTTTCCAACCCTCCCTACCGGAAATTCTGTTGACAATCACCATACAAACTTCAAAACTAAGCTTAAAATGTCAAATTGGTGATGCATTTTTTACTGATGAGGAATGGACCAGCATTTTGATGCACATATTTATACCATTCTTCACAAATGGTGTGGTTGCTCTCCCTTTTCTCTTTCAAGAATGAGGACACCATCTTTGACCCCGGTATCATCCTTTATAGTTTCTACTATTAACAAATACCGCGGTTGTATCTCGTCGGTGTAAAACTTTATGATGTTCATATGTTTATTAAAACTGTGAACGAAAGTCCGATCGAGATTGGTTTTCCACTTTGCTTTCCCCATGAACCAATGAATGCGGGGATCGAGTCAACTAGTTCGGGAATCAAAACAGTAGCACACTATATGGGTTTTCACCCGTATTTCTCACTTCTTTCTACTTTCTACCACCCTAGTGTGGGGGAGTTGCCCCCCGCTGTTGTATATAAGTTTTCAAAAAAAAAAAATGTATATATATCAAAAATAAAATAATGGCATAGTATTTCCCTTTTACGTTATATGTTTCGGCATAACCGCCGGTACTTTGAATATTGAGGGCAATATTCATTTCTAGTATGGGGGGGAATTCTCACGAATTTTATCATGTAATTATACCACCCAATTCCCCAATTTTTGGCCAAAATTTTTTTTGGAGTAAGTGTTTTTCACTTACTCAGCAAATGGTAATCAGTCCGCCATATCTAACCCACATAAGGATTGGCTAATCCAGGAGCAAACGGCTCTTGGTAAAGATATCTCAAATCCGTTTATGGCTTGCAATTTGCCCAAAATTGTATGGTGTTCAGCTCACCATATCTTTAATTAGTAAAGAGTTGGCTAGCCCGCAAGTTTATGGCTTGTGGTAAAAGCAGTTGGAAAACCATAATTGGTAATCGACTCACCAAAGATAATATTGATAATTTATCTAAGAGTTGGCTAGTCAAAAGCAAACGGCTTCGGTAAAGAAAATCAAATCCGTTGAAAGCTGGTGATTTGCTCAAAATCATTTAGTTATCATTGTACCAAGGTTCTTACTTGAACTAAAACAATTGGCTACTCGAGAAGTAATGGCTTTTGGTAAAGAGATGAAATCCATTAAATTTTCATAAAAGATTGCTATGGACTAGCAATATCTTAGTGTGGGGGATTGATGAGTGTCTAAATACTCATCATTTTTGTACCGTTTAGAATGCCAAAAACATCTGAAAATACTCAGAAATGCATCAAAATGATAAAAATATCACAAATAAGTGTTTTATGTGTTTTAAATGCAAAAAATACCAAAATCAGATGAAAAACGTATCAAGTTTGCATAATTGGCAGTTTTAGTCCCCCAAGTTTCAAAAGTTGTCAAATCTAGTCCCTGGTAAATCAAAATAAAGAAAAAAAGTCATAAAAGGTCCTTGGGATTCACAAGTTGTAAGAAATTGTCCTTTGAAGTTTTAAAATTGCAAAATGACAACTTTGGTCCCTCAACTTTGAAAAATGTCAAAAATAGTCCTTGGATATTTAAAAATGGAAAATTATCAAATGTGGTCCTTGTACTATTCATAAATGGCAGGATAGGTCCTTGTGATAACTTTGGAATGTTGGCAGTTTTGGTCCCTCAAAAATCCGAAATTACAAGATTGGTCCTTGTGTTTATAAGCTACAACAAACGGACCCTTTTAATTATTAAAACCAAACCCAAAACACAACCCAAACCCAGCTGGCCCAATAATAAACCCAACCCACGTTTTTAAATAAAATACCGCCACCTTTGATCACTCTCTCTCAGCGCGGCAAAAAACAGGTGGTTTCACCACTGTTTCCCCACCTCTCCATCACCACCACCTTCCACCTATCTACCCACTCCACTCCACCTCCACATCCTCCCAAACTTCTTTAAAGCAAAATAACCCTTCCAGATATTTTGAAGCCAAATTGCCAAATGGACGATTATGATGATTTAGAAGGATTCAATGGTCAAGATGAGGTGGGAAAGTCTCAGAGGTCGACAGAGAGTCTAAGAGATCATTATAAAGCAAGAAGGAAGCAATGTAGAAGAGAATCTAGTGTAATTTAATTTTGCTTATGTCGTTTTAAATATTTTTAAGTTTCCAGTGTATTTCAAAGCTTTCAAGCACCTTGTAATCATATTTCAGTGTAATAAAAACTTGTTTTCAGTTTCAATTTCAGTATTAAGTTTCATTCTCAGTTTATGCAATTTTCATTTCAAAAATCTCATGTTATCTTAAAGTTGTTTATAGTTGTTGTTGGGACTGAATAAGCTCACATAAGCTCCTAGAAAGCTTTTCTAAGCTTTTAGAAACCTTAAAACTCTGTTAGTATCAAAAGAAAAAAATACCAAAAATACTAAAAAAATGTTGGAAAATAAATAATCCATGGAGAATATGATCAAGAAGCTGGAGCAGGGTTGATTTTGGATTGCCCTTGGTTTAGAGCTTCTTGGGAAGCTATAGGTTGAGTTCTCAGTCCTTGGTTCTCATTTTTCACTTGAAATCCATTTTGTAAGCCTTTTGTCCCATTTGGCATTTCTTTGTTAAGTTGTTCATTAGTTTAAATCTTTGTGTTTTATATTTATGAGTTGTATTTAAGTATAATTAAGCATTAAAACAAGTTGCTTGTTCATTAGAATTTGTATTTGTTAAAACCTTAGTTAACAGTTAAATTAGCATAAGTGTCAATTCTGAGTTTTATGTTGTTATTATTGTTGTGTAATGCTTATTTAGTCTTAAAATATGATAATATAAGGTTATTAATCAAGTGCATGGTTTGAATCTGTGTAAGTCTTTGGAAAAACTCAAAACAGTTTGTTAAAGGGTTTTTTGTATTTACTGTGTTATTTGTATTAGAGGCTATATGTGTTGTTGCTTGTTGTTGTTCTGTGTCACATAAGCATCTAAGAACTCATAGCAACATTAAAAACCAGTCCTTGTTCAAGTAAAAGTCAAAATTACTTTTAATCTCTCTTTGATAATTAACTGTTAGGATTTAGCTTTTCAAATTCATCATAGTTGTTTAAAACTTGGTCATATAGCTTAATTTCATCTTTTCTTAACTTAATACATCATAATTAGTAAGTAGAATCAATCACAAGTTCATTTAAGTCAACCTTTTAGTGTAATATAAAAAGTCAAAATTTCAGTATTAGTGGTTTTTGAATAAAATAGATTATTTTCTATAGGGTTTAACTTTGAGTTTCATGTTTTAAGCTTTTAGATTTATAAAATATAGTTGCTAATCTTAATCACAGTATTTTTTATAATTTTTAGTTTAGCTTATAAACAGCTTATTTTTTAGTACTTTTTGATTTTACAAAAGCTTTTTTCACAAGCTCACACAGAGCTCATTAGTGAACCATAGCTTGTGTACTTTAGCTTTTTGGGTAGCTTAACTACCCATCTCTTTAGTCCAGTACTTATTTTCAATTTTCTAGCTTATTTAATAGGGCTGCAAGTAGCTTGTTGTTTGTCCCATTTCTTGTGTAACTGCATACCTAGTGTACTTAAGCCACTTTCATAAGCTCACACAGAGCTTATTAGTGGACTCCATAGTGAGAGCTTTGGATTTTTGGATACCCCACCAGCTCAACTCTATCCCTCAGTCCTTATTTTGAGCTTTTTAGCTTATTAAATAAGCTAAAGCCCTTGTGAAGATATTGCGGGCTGTTTTGGTTAGTAGACTTAAGATAAGTGCTTATTTGCTTATTATAAGCTTATCAGTGTGTTTCTCTTTGCTTTTTAGCTTAATTTGAGTTCCTTTAGCTTACTTGTATCTTATTTTACCTTTTGTTCCAGTTTGTAAGCTTATTTAAGCTGAAAAATCAAAAATAAGCTCATAAGCTAACTGTTTAGCTTTTAAGCTCATAAACTGCTTATTTTCAAGTTGTGAAACTTTTGTCTTTATAAAAGTTACTTAGTTTCAGTAGTATAATAGTTTTCAAAAAGAAAAATCACAAAAACATCATTTTAAAAATAGTGATAGCGTTTATTTAATAGAAATTAGCTTTTTAATTTTTCTTTTCTGCTTATTATTAAGCATTTTCAGTTTTTATAATTTTCTTAGTTTTCTGTCATCATAGGATAATTTTATAAAATATTTCATAATTTTCTTAGCTTGTTTAGTATTTATTAGAATTTAAAATAGTTAAAAGTATTAAATAATTAATAATAAATAAATAAAAAAACATAAAAAATATCTTTTCAGTTTTAAAATTAGTTTTATAATATTTTAGATTTTTCTAAGTTATAAGTTTATTTTTCCAGCTTAATTTTATATTTTCTTGTATTTAAGTGTATTTTAAATAATTAATAAATAGTAATTAATTAATAATAAATAGATAAAAAGTGTAATAAATATATTTTCAATTTTAAAATTAGTTTTCTAATATTTTAGATTTTTCTAAGTCATAATTTCATTTTCTAGCTTTATTTCACATTTTCTTATATTTTAGAGTATTATTAAATAGTTTAAAATAGTTTTTAATTAATAATAATTAAATAAATAGTTATAAAAATAATTTTAATTTTCTAATAATTTTCTTTTATTTTTAGGATTTTAAAAATATCATTTTCATATTTGTAGGTCTTTTATTTCTTAAAACTCACGTTTTATTTTTATGCGTTCGTAATTTAATAAACGTACGTATTTACGTTTGTTTAATCGATTGTTGTGCTTTACAATTCGTAACCAAATACCATTCCAATCAATCAGTAGTGTAATTTTAAATCAAAATCCTTACTGATCATTATCCTTAGTGATCATTCGACATCTGAACGTTTTGAAACACCATTAATCCTCCGTGGGACTTAACGACCCGGGAATCCACTATATTCCAAGGGAAATTGCATTGGTTTTAGACTGTTTGAATTTTATTACGGTTGACCATTCACAAGTGGTTGATTTGTGTGATAAACTTGACAGTTCAGACCCGATCAATTGCGGTCTACTTATATTTGTTGATTTGTATAAGTATGGAGTTCCGTGGATAGTAAAAGATTTAAGATACAAGTTTGAGAAATTCTACTTCTTCATCAAATTAGTTATACTCGGTTTTCTTCACAAGTAATCATTACATAAAAGCCTCTGATTTTGAAGAATTATTGATGTACATGCATCACTCAAGGGGAAGTGTTTGATTTTTACTATTGTTGATCATTATTACTCCTAGTTGAAGTTTTCTACTATTTTAAATCCATTTTCCTGTGGTGTAATGGTGGGCGATTTGAGCATTGGAAGTAGATTGGAAGTATGATATTGGTTCGTGGTGGTCAAGATCATTATTTGCATCGTTCCTATTTAGATAATAACAAAAAGGGGAAGAGATGTTTGAGTGACATGTTCAAGTCAAAGGGAAGATTGTTTCATTCATGGTGAGATTTAATTATCTCAACCACGCTACTAAGATCTAGGGAAGTTCGTTACAAAAGAATTGTGTTTGTTTTATCATCATCAAATAGGGGAAGATTGTTGGGTCTATTATAGATTTGATGATACAAAACAAGAAGAATGAAACATGAAGGACTAAAAGTGACAAGAAGGGAAACTACAAAAGATGAAGGATTTGGAAGATTCTAGAAGATATGCTTAAAAGAATATTTAGTTTTCTAATTGTATTATGATTCCTCTTGTAAACCCTAGATGTCTCTAGTATATAAAGAGACATAGGGTCATTAGATTAAACGTACGTACAAGATGTAGACGTCTAAAGGTGTGTGTGTGTGGGAACCTAGGCGTAGGGGAGAACGCCTAGGGTGATGGTTAGTTAGTTAGTGTTAGATCAAGTCTTTGATCTTTATTATTGTTTAGTTAGAGATGGTGAATGAAAAACCTTGTTCATAATAATATTGATTCTATGTTTGAATATTCCGCCTTTATTATTATGTGTTCCTAGATATAATATTAGACCTCGTCTAAGAGCTTACAACGATCTTCACAATACCTCCTTCCGAGCCATAGGACTAGAATGTCTTCTTGAAATCAACGAGAAGATATGTCCAAGGTTCATAATGAAATTCTTTCGTCAAGTCGAACTCGTTCGTAACGAGGATCGCTCTCTATCTCTTTGGTTTTATATCAAAAACCAAAAGTTCACTCTAAACCTTGGGCATTTTGCTCACATCCTCCGGATTCCAAATCATGGACAATGTGCCTTCACCTAAGATTGGTCTCTTGATTCTCTCTTCAACTTTCGTGAAGAAAATAGTCCATATTGTTCACACATACCCTCCGAAGATTTAAATCGCATAATATGCAAACCTCGACCATATTACTCCGATCAAACATTATTTTTACAAGGGATATCCGAGAAGAGTACAAGCCTCTTGCACTCATCCTACGTGAAAATGTATGGAGTCTTAGGGGAAATCGAGAAATTCTTCCCGCTTGTTGTGCTCACATGTTGTATCTTCGTTTGCTAACACAACAACCATACAATCTTGCTACTTCTTCGCAAGGCGAATTGCAAATCTTCAAGGCTCCAAGAATAAACTCATCCCTTATGGAATGTTCTTGACACGCTTCTATCATAATGTTATGCATTTCCATCCTCAATTTTAAAGTCTGTTGTACGTACTTGTGAACAAGATGATGGAACCGCTAAACATATCTCTCATGAAGACTTTCTTCATTCTTGATTCCACCAACACTCATCAATCACATAATGATCCTCCTAGCGAAAACACTTAAGGAAACTAATACTATTCCAAAATAGGATCAAATCTCTTGTACTCGTGCTTTATCAATGTAATCCAATTTCCTTCATGAAATAAAACATTTTACATTTGATATCTTGGTATTAGAACTTTCTTTAGACTATCCTTGAGATATAATTCATTGTCAAGATCATTGCATACCTTTAGTAAAGGTCCTGCTGAGCAGATGGGGGGATCCCAAAGATTGTACTAGACAGATCCCTACTCTTAGGGAACCGTGGGATCCGGCAAACAGAAAATACAATTGCAAGCGTTATATTTCAAACGTATCCTTAGAACACCTCACACACTAAGCTAAGCATAGTGCCTCAAGGCAAAATTAAGTCCTTATCAAGATAGGTTGATCTCTCCTACTCATTCTAACTCACATAGATCACACTCTAAGACGCTTGTAGATCTACCGTTTGGTTTATCCATTACTCTTCCGCTCTTAAACTCACACCTCATTTTCTACTTGATCCCTCACATCTAGTCTTAGAAATCTTTCAATTATGGCAAAATTGATCATAAATCATCCTCACCTCCAAGTTGATCAAAGTTGATCAAAATCTAGTTTTCTTATCTCAAAGCTTCTAGGATATTTTCCAAAACACTATCCTAAGACACAACCTAATCTCTAGGATCATTTAGCTTCAATTGACACTCTAAATCTTTAGTGTCATCCTTGCTCATCCATTGATACTCTTGAAAGTTCCAAATCCTTCCATAAATGACAATCATTAGCTACATCATTCATTACCTTCAAGTACTCAAGCATCCTTTCATTTAAAACACTTAGAAGGACTGAAACACTCAAGATGATATAGGTCTTAGATCTTAGAAACATCATTTCCACTCTTTCATAGCTGCGGAGAGCCGGATCCCTAGGATTAGCCTAGACGGATCCCTCTGAGGAGGGAACCGTGGGATCCTGGATGACAGTTTAGGTCAAATATTTCATAAACAATCATTTCAACTCATCTTCCTAACTCAAACACTCCATCTCATCTTAAATGAGTTCCTAGAACAGTGCAAACTCTGAAGTTGACTCTTGTGCATGTTAATCATCACATTCCAATGAATCTTAGTGGCTTAAGGCTTAAATGCACTTGCCAAATCTCTTAGTTTATAAACCACCTTGTTAGGACCTCCATAGTCATCACTCTCATCCTAACTTTAAGCTCTTGCAACCTCTTGAAATCATCTCATCATGAGGAAAACCCCAAGTAGTAACCTATCCACCAAAGAACCACCCATGAAAAAGGCTCGTGTTATACACGAAATCTCTTCAACCGAATCATCTCCGGTCAATCCAACAAATGATAGAATCCTTCATCATCCAATCAAACCACTTCCTAAAAGGATAGTACCCACAAAACTACCTATGCCAAACACTACCATACCTCCTAGGCCAAATAATATCATCTCCACCAAACCATCACCATTGGTTCCTAGAGCTATTTCATTTACATCCCCACTCTCATCACCACACCTCTACAATTTAGAGGACTTGCCTCCTAGGCCGTCTCATCCGCTTCCGCCAACAACATTCTCCTCATTAGGAGGAATAATGGTTCAAAATCAAGGTGTTGAGTCAACACTTGCTCCGGCTTCCTTTTCGCCGTTTCCATCATATAATCCCATTTGGATTATGAGAAATCATCAAAGTCAACCAACTGACCATATGGATGTTGACACTTCTCTACCACCACCATCATTCTTGGTTGAGTCATTCTCAAATGCACCTCCACCAATTCCTCCATCGTTTGAAGCTCCGCAAGCCGCTTCACTTGATCCTTCGCATCAAGCCATTTCATTTCTTCCACCACCACTACCTAGCCATGACAAAGATTGCTATCATTGTCAACATGTTGAAAGTTTGATATATGAAGTACGAGAAGACCAACGTTTCATGTTCTATCATCTCCTCGAGCGTTTTGACGAGATCAAACCTAAACAAAACTTGAGCTAGAAGATTTTTAGTGGTGTCCTAGCATCAAGCGATAGTTGGTTTAGAAATTCCTAGTAATGTATTTTCTTATTTTCTTAATTTTTAGAGTCATGTATATCATATCATAACTCTAGTTTTATTAAATGAAATTACATGCTACTTGCTATTTTTCTAAGAATATGATTACCTTGTATTCATATCTCATTTTTGTGATAACATTACTTGTTATATCACCCTTGCTGAAATTTAACAGCTAAAACGGATCCCTCAGAATTGCTTAGACGGATCCCTACTAGGAGGGAACTGCGGGATCCGTGAGACAGAAAGCTTTCTTTCTACTAACTTGAATCACATTTGCAGGAAATTGTGAATTATACTTGATTTCTAACATTTGTTTTGTAGTTATTCAATTTACATATGAAGACTTTGACATCCTAAAGCTAGGGGAGCTTTATGTCAAAGCAATACATTGCAAATTACTTGCAATACTAGGTTTACATTTCAGTGACATCCCTTTGCAAAAATTGCAATCATCAAGGGGAAGCATATTCGTCTCTTAGACGATATCTTTTGCAAACTTATTTGCAAACAAACTAGATTAGTATCATTTACTTGACGCCCTTACATAGGGATGGACTCGTCAAGGGGGAGTAAAGACGAGATCTTTTCCCGTTATTTGCTCTCTGTTTCTTTTTACTTTTAATTCTTTCACATTTTTTTATTAAAAACAATGTGTTGCCTTCCTTCAAACACTTTTTGTTTCGACAAAAAGGGGGAGAAGAAAGTAAAAACTACAAATTCAAACTTTTATGAATTTTAGCTTTTCCTTAAAATAGTTTTATGTTTTGTCATCAACAAAAAGGGGAAGATTGTTAATACAAATAAGCCGTAAAAACGTTTATTTATATTTTACGATCTTCTAATGTTTTGTCGATAACAAACGTAAAATCATTTTAACGAAACAAAAGGATACGTAAATAGTTTGAGTTAATAGTTTTCTAACACACTTACGTTTTCACATAAAACACTAAAACAAGCTTAAGTGATTTTATGATTTAGATATATATGTACAACAACTAGTGTTTACATATTGGGTTAACATATACTTAAACTAAGTATACTAAAATGGGTAAAAACATGTAAATACTAAAATGGGTAAAAACTAGCAAATGGTATTGACCCATAATCCATGGTTTTATATATACCACTTAACCAAGTTCATTGTATCCTTAAGATACATTGTATCTAGAAAGAAAACCATGGATCAACCCATAACCCATGACCCATGACCCATAACCAAAAATACCCATGGGCAAAGAGGAGCGGACCACGGATCCCTAGCTTTGTGCTAGCCGGATCCCTTGTGGTAGGAATCCGTGGGATCCGGGGAACAGTAGGATTTTTCTCTATAAATAGTGAGCCATTTCTTCATTATTTCTCACCCCTTTTCAATCCCTTTCTAACACACTTTCCCCCTGAGTTAAATCTCACTAACCTTAGATCCAAGAGATCTATGTTTGTAGTTTTGTTTTTGTGTGATCTTTTAGGTTCCTCTTAAAGGCAAGATCACCACCTTTGAAGTCAAGCAAGCTCAAGTCCATGAGTTGCCATGCTTCCTCATCATCAAGGCTACTGAAGTCTTCTTGTTGATGATTCATTTCTTTCTTCAAAGAAGTGTAGTGTTGAAGACATTAGTGAAAGATGTCTCAAGAGTCAAGACGAAGATATTAGTGAAGGGTATCTATCGTCTATAGGAAAAAGCACTTGTGGTAGGTGCTTAGAAGTCAAGACAAAGAAGCATTAGTGAAAGGTGCTTAGAAGTCAAGACAAAGAAGCATTAGTGAAAGGTGCTTAGAAGTGAAGACACAAGACATTAGTGAAAGGTGTCTTGTAGATCTAGTCGAAAGGCATTAGTGAAAGGTGTCTTAGATGTACATTCGATATGGTGTGATTCGATGTACAAGATAGACTAGTATTAGATCCAAGGATATTGATATCCTTGATGATGTTGTAAAGGAGTAGATCTCCTTTGGGATTAGTCGTTGGTGTAGTGTGGTAGTAGTTCCTCCATTATAATGGAACTAGGTGCTTAGCCTAGTACCTACTAAAGGGTAGGCGACGTTGTAAAGGTGTAGTTCATCTAAGGTGTGAAAGAACTAGGTACTTAGCCTAGTACCTTATAAAGGGTAGGCGACGTTGTGAAGGTGTAGTTCACCTAAGGTGTGAAAGAACTAGGTACTTAGCCTAGTACCTTATAAAGGGTAGGCGACGTTGTGAAGGTGTAGTTCACCTAAGGTGTGAAAGAACTAGGTACTTAGCCTAGTACCTTATAAAGGGTAGGCGACGTTGTGTAGGTGTGGTTCACCTTGGAGTGAAAGAACCCGGTGGTTAGCCTAGTACCGGAAAAAGAGTAGGCGACGTTGTGAAGGCTTCTCGGCCATAAGGAGATTGGTGTAGTGATTACGAACTCTCGAGTAGGTGACTCGGGGAGTGGAGTAGGGCAAGGAAGGTGACCTTGTAGCCGAACCACTATAAATACTTGCGTTGTGGTTTTGTGCTTCTTACTCTTATCTTTTCATTACTTACCTTTATATGTTTTTTTATCAACATCCAACACACACATCCAAATAGATTGTCATAAGTCAATCTAAATAGATTAAAAGGAAGTTTTAATTGGTAAAACTATTCAACCCCCCTTCTAGTTTTCCATATTTTCCTTTAATATTTCGACTTCCGAGTTGATCAGTTGCAAGCAAAGATATGTGAAGAGAAACAAATCCCATTCTTTGAGTGTATTTGTGTTGTAATCTGGCAAAGTCTTGCAAAAGTTAGAGACGGGTTGGGACCAAAGGTCGTGCCTAGATGTAAAAGTAACTTGAAAAACCGTCCTAAAGGAATCCTCACGAACAAAATCCAAACCATCAATGTGGTCAAAACAGACATTTCCGCAATAAAAAATGAACCATTAAAATTTGGGAGACTAATCATGAACAATTCAGAAGGCGAAAGAATGAAGATTGAGGAAGCAATGGGGAAAAAAGACGGGCTACCTGATTTCCTAATTTATGGCCCAAATTTGACTTTTGTAGATTTGAGTGAAACCTCATTTTATGGGCTGGAAGTGAGAGGACAAAATCCTGTTTATGTCAACTTTGTCATTGATAATATTGGCGATGAAGGAGTCGTTTTGGTTCTTCCAACACCAAAAGATGATGGTAGGATAGTAAGTATAACATTATACAAAAATGAAGTGGCTAAGCTTAATTAGATTTGTGGTTAAACAAGATTGGTGTATTGCACAAACACATATATGATTGGATGTCCCTGAAATGACTACCAGTTTTTAGGTATTCTTCAAAAAAAAAATTCTTGTATGTTTGATAGTGTAATAATTATATATGTTTTTTAATGTGAAGCTCGTTACCAAAATAAGAACCGAGTCTCATCGAAGTTTGATTGTAGTTGGTATAAACAAAAGTAAAATTGATGTTCTAATGAAAAAGAACTTAATAAACCTGAGTCATATTTCTCTAAATTAGGCTACTTGAACTTTGAAGCCTCATGTTTATGTCTAAGCACATGAAGGCTACTCTGTGTAGCAGTTACCAGCCAATTTGATAAACATCTATTGAAAAAGCAACTAATAGTACATTCCAATGTCGAAATGTGGCTTACATTACTGCCAAAAGCTTTTTCATAATTTGGATGAATAGCTAGAAACCTAATGCCATGCCCTTTATCATATAAGGGTTATGTCATTGGGTATTCGGGTTGTATATCATTTTCATATAAAAGCTTCAAGTACTTCCATGTTGAGGAAACCGATCCCAACACAATCCGTACGCAAGCTCCGATAACCATGTAAGCATACATAGTCAAAGAAACGAGCACCTAGTGTAACCACCTGCGTACAATAAACAAAGCACAATCAGAAGCTACACGATAATAAGAAAACACAAGAAGTCAAGAACAATATGACACAAAAATTTATAGGGGTTCCGAAGATCTAGATGATCATGCTCAGTCCACTCTTGAACGAGAGAGAATATTATTAAGCTTTGTGCCGAACTACACAAGGTATAGACCTTAACACATGAGTAACAGTAACACGATTTACAGCAACATATGAGAGGGGTATTTATAAGTGTGAAACCCTAGACCTAACTTGCTCCCCAAGATTACAACTTAAAGCCCAGGAAAATTACATATGGGTCAAGCCCATGTTCCAGTGTTTGTCCAACGAGGCCTCTGTCTTGGAGCCTTGGTGAGCTTCTGCCCGAAGCCTAGACTGTTAGAAAATTCCTAAGCTTTAGATATGGCTTGATGCGTGTTGCCAAAGTTATCTGGAAGTTGTCCTAGTTGGAGTAGAAGTGCAAGAGTTTTACTTGACGTGCAAGTAATTATCTTCCTGTAGGACTTAGATAATTATAAGGTTAAGTAAAGTGTAATCCTAGTTATAGTATAATACGTCTAGTTTAGTCTATATATACCGTGAAGGGTAGGGCATTACAATTGTATCCTATTGGAGTTTTGAGTTAAGTTTCTTCAATATAAAGTCTTTGCGTGTTTGGCAACTATTGTTCTTCTCTTTTCCTGTATTGTGCCTGCTGCGTGTACCTCTGAATACCTCAATTGGTATCAGAGCTTGGTGTGAATTGTGGAGGATTGATGCCGCGTCTAAAGGGTCTCAATCAGTTTTCCATAAGTTGTTCATCCTAAGTCTGGGAGTCTGTGATTGGATGAGCATAGTTAGCAGATTTGATACAGCGATTTAGGGTTTAATAGATACCCTAAAATAAGACGAATTCAACCTCTGATCAGTGGTGGTTTAAGTCGCAAGTGTGAATCGCTTAGTCTGCCAAAAACAGCGTGATAAACCCGATCGCTTTTTCGTCGATAAGTGTTCAGTGCGTGGAGGTTTTGATCATGTCTAGTCGTGTGATTTTGATCAGGTCTAGTCATGCGATTTTTATCAGGTCTGGTCGCATGTTTTGATCAGGTTTGGTCGTGGGTTTTTTATCAGGTCTGGTCGTGGTTGGTCGATTTTTATCAGGACCGGTCACATAATAGTGATTAATTTTGAACACTAAACATAACTTATCTAGCCGTGTGATCAAGGGCTAGATAGTTCCCCATTACAAACTTATTATCGATCAAGAAGAAGAACCAAGATGACTGGAGAACCATCAGGTTCAAACAATCCAACTCCGCCAACAAAAGAGTCAAATTTGATGTTTTAGTGCTCGATGTTAACGTCAACTAACTATACCATATGGAGGATGTGTATAGAGGTACTTCTTGGAATTCATGGAGTATGGGATGTGGTAGATCCGAGCTCAGACGATGCCAAGAAAAACAATATAGTTAAAGGATTATTGTTTCAATCGATCCCAGAAGATTTGATTTTGAAAATCGGGAATTTGAAAACCAGGAAGGAGATGTGGGAAGCAATAAAAACCCGTAATCTAGGGGCTGATCATGTGAAAGAAGCTAGACTTCAAACCCTAATTACGGAGTTCGAGAATCTAAAGATGTCATATAACGGTACTATAGATACATAGGCCTCAACGCTATCGGGGTATTGCTTCTAAATCAACCACGTTTGGAGAAGTCATGTCAGAACACAAGCTGGTAAAGAAGTTTCTCACAAGTCTTCCTAGACCCTGTTTGTCCATATCGTGGCAGCCCTTGAACAGGTTTTGACCTTAAAAAAACGGGGTTTGAGGATGTGGTTGGTATATTGAAAGCGTATGAAGAAAGAGTGAAAGAAAATGATAAAGCAAACGATACTCAAGACAAGTTGCTTTATGCTAGGACTGAAAATTCCAATAGGAATAACGACTCAAGTGGAGGAAGAGGATGTGGTTCATACTCTCGAGGTCTTGGTCGTGGTCGTGATCAAGGACATGGAAGGGGCAACTATCAAAACCAAGGTCAACGTGACTCCTCCAAAAACCGTGAAGATAATAAGCAAAAGGGTAAGAAACAGGAGCAACAAGATCTCTCACATATTAAGTGTTATCGTTGTGATAAGTACATACACTTTGTTTCAAAATGCCTGGATCGAAACCGAAACCATGAAGTTAATCTCAATGAGACACAAGAGAGCGATGTAAATCATGAAGAAGGCACATTCTTTATGATGAACTTGGTTCAAGAAACGGTTTTCATGAATGAAGAAAAGTTTACTCCTCCAAAGATCGAGTCCAATACCGATGAAGATGATGTATGGTACTTTGATAACGAAGCAAGTACTCACATGACAAGTAATTACTCTTACTTTTCTGAATAAAATGAAAACATTACAGGTCGTGTAAGATTTGGAGGCAGTTCGTGTGTGAGTATAAGAGGAAAGGGCTCAATTTTGTTTCAAGGGAAAAATGGGAAACAAAGTTGCTGAAAGATATTTATTACATTCCCGCTCTTCGTAGTAATGTGATAAGTCTTGGACAAGCTTCAATATCCGGTTGTGATATTAGGATACGAGGTAATTTCTTAACCATGCGAGATAGTAGTGGAAATTTTCTAATTAAAGTCCCACGAAGTGCAAATTATCTTTACAAGGTTCAACTACAAGTTGGGAAACCTTATTGTTTGCAAGCTAACATTGATGAAGAGTCGTGGTTGTGGCACGTGCGACTTGGTTATATCGGTTTTGGTGCGGTGAATTTGATGCACAAGTTAGCTAAATGGGTACCTGTAATTAAGCATCAAGATCAAGTATGTGAGTCTTGCATGGTAGAAAAAAAAAAGAAGTCATTCTCGAAGAAAGCAACATATAGAGCTTCACAATTACTTGAGATGGTTTACGGGGATATATGCGGGCAGATAAATCCTCCCACTCAAGCAGGTAACTCTTATATCCTAGTTCTTATCGATGATTATTCTAGGTACATGTGGTCTTTTCTTTTGAAGCAAAAAAGTGACGCGTTTGGAATAATCAAAAGATTCAAGACGGCAATTGAAAAACGAACGGGTAAAGAGATTGTTACATTCCGTACGGATAGAGGTGGTGAATTTACATCACATGACTTCAATCGGTTTTGTGACCAAGAAGGAATAGCACGTATGTTGACGGCTCCTTATGCACCTCAACAAAATGGAATTGTGGAACGACGAAACCGTACTCTACTTGAGATGGCAAGGTGTCTTATGAAGGCAAAAAGGTGTACCAAATCATTTTTGGGGTGAAGCGGTTCGGCATGCAAGTTATATAATAAATCGAACACCTACATAAGCACTGGCAGGAGTTACGCCATATGAAAAGTTTTATGCAGAAAAACCGAATCTTGAAGACTTGAAAGTGTTTGGATGCATTGCCTATAAAAGAATAGTCTCAAAGTATTTGAAGAGACTCGATGATAGGTCGAAACCATTGGCTTATCTCGGGAAGGATCCAAGTTCAGGAGGTTTTCGTCTTTATAATCTGCATGAAAATAAAATCCATAAAAGTTCTCATGTGATTTGTGATGAGAAGAGAGGCTGGAATTGGAAAGATATCACCAAAGATAAAAGTGAAGCAAGACAAGAACCAAGTATGTTTGCTATTCTTTGAAATGATATACATCACACTAACTTTGATCATGTAGTGAACGAAGATGAACAACCTGATGCAAACGAGCATCAACAACGTGCTATTGTTCACTATACCAACACCCAAACTGCTACTGTCCATAACAGCCCACCTGTTACTGTTCACGCTACAGTAAATAGTGAATAGGAACCTAATAGTTTTGTAACACCTATCGCGACACATCGTTCAACTCGAAACAAGGTTTTACCAAAGAGGTTAGGTGATTACCAACTTAACATTAATGAACTAATGTTGACAATTGATGAGGAACCAAGGAATTATAATGAAGCAAAATTGAAACCGCAATGGGTAAGCAATGCAAAACGAGCTTGATTCTATTGTAAAGAATAATACTTGGAAACTCGTTTTTCTTCCTAAAGGTATTAAACCGATTGGGTTAAAGTGGTTGTTTAAGATCAAAAGAAACGCCGATGGCACAATCAAGAAGTTCAAAGCACGTTTAGTTGCTAACGGTTATGTACAACAACGCGGTATTGACTTTGATGAAGTGTTCACGCCAGTAGCTAGACTCGAGACCATACGTCTCGTGATTGCTCTCGCAGCCGGTAAAGGATGGAAGATTCATCATTTGGATGTCAAAATGGCTTTTCTTCATGGTGACTTAAAGGAAGAGGTATATGTTACTCAACCTGAAGGCTTTGAAAAACCAGGAGAGGAAGGAAAAGTATATAAGTTAGCTAAATCATTGTATGGCCTAAGGCAAGCTCCAAGGGCATGGAACATAAAGCTCGATAGTACTTTAAAAGAGATGGGTTTTCAACAATGCATGCAAGAAAAGGCGGTTTATAAAGTGGTAACCAATGGAGAATTTATCATTGTTGCAGTTTATGTAGATGATTTGTTTGTGACTGGGACAAGATTAGATTGCATCAATGAGTTCAAAAAAAGAATGGCATCTCAATTTGAAATGTCGGATCTTGGTGAGTTAACTTATTACTTTTGGGATTGAAGTATCACAAGAAAAGGATTGTATCAAGATCAAGCAAGAGAGGTACGCACTGAAAATATTAAAAGAAGCTGGTAAGGAAGATTGCAATGGAACTTTATATCCAATGGAAAAGGATCTCAAGTTGTCGAAAGCTGAAGAAGAACCACAAATTGAAGCATTTTCCTTTCACATTTCGACTTCCGAGTTGATCAGTTGCAAGCAAAGATATGTGAAGAGAAACAAATCCCATTCTTTGAGTGTATTTGTGTTGTAATCTGGCAAAGTCTTGCAAAAGTTAGAGACGGGTTGGGACCAAAGGTCGTGCCTAGATGTAAAAGTAACTTGAAAAACCGTCCTAAAGGAATCCTCACGAACAAAAGCCAAACCATCAATGTGGTCAAAACAGACATTTCCGCAATAAAATATGAACCATTAAAACTAGGGAGACTAATCATGAACAATTCAGAAGACGAAAGAATGAAGATTGAGGAAGCAATGGGGATAAAAGACGGGCTACCTGATTTCCTAATTTATGGCGCAAATTTGACTTTTTTAGATTTGAGTGAAACTTCATTTTATGGGCTGGAAGTGAGAGGACAAAAACCAGTTTATGTCAACTTTGTCATTGATAATATTGGCGATGAAGGAGTCGTTTTGGTTCTTCCAACTCCAAAAGATGATGGTAGGATAGTAAGCATAACATTGTCCAAAAATGAAGTGGCTAAGCTTAATTAGATATGTGGTTAAACAAGATTGGTGTATTGCACAAACACATATATGATTGGATGTCCCTGAAATGACTACTAGTTTTTAAGTCTTCTTCAAAAAAAATTCTTGTATGTTGTGTAATAATTCTATATGTTTTTTTAATGTGAAGCCCGTTACCAAAATAAGAACCGAGTCTCATCGAATTTCGATTATAGTTGGTATAAACAAAAGTAAATTTGATGTTCTAAATGAAAAAGAACTTAATAAACCTGAGTCATATTTCTCTAAATTAGGCTACTTGAACTTTGAAGCCTCATGTTTAAGTCTAAGCACATGAAGGCTGCTCTGTGTAGCAGTTACCAGCCAATTTGATAAACTTCTATTGAAAAAGCAACTAATAGTACATTCCAATGTCGAAATGTGGCTTACATTACTGCCAAAAGCTTTTTCATAATTTGGACGAATAGCTAGAAACCTAATGTCATGCCCTTTATCATATAAGGGTTATGTCATCGGGTATTTGGGTTGTATATCATTTTCATATAAAAGCTTCAAGTACTTCCATGTTGAGGAAACCGATCCCAACACAATCCGTACGTAATATCCGATAACCATGTAAGCATACATAGTCAAACATACGAGCACCTAGTGTAACCACCGGCGTACAATAAATAGAGCATAATCAGAAGCTACACGATCATAAGAAAACACAAGAAGTCAAGAACAATATGACACAAAAATTTATAGGGGTTCCGAAGATCTAGATGATCATGCTCAGTCCACTCTTGAACGAGAGAGAATATTATTAAGCTTTGTGCCGAACTACACAAGGTATAGACCCTAACACATGTGTAACAGTAACACGATTTACAGTTACATATGAGAGGGGTATTTATAAGTGTGAAACCCTAGACCTAACTTGCTCCCCAAGATTACAACTTAAAGCCCAGGAAAATTACATATGGGTCAAGCCCATGTTCCAGTGTTTGTCTAGCGAGGCCTCTGTCTAGGAGCCTTGGTGAGCTTCTGCCCGAAGCCTAGACTGTTAGAGAATTCATGAGCCTTGGATATGGCTTGATACGTGTTGCCAAAGTTATCAGGAAGTTGTCCTAGTTGGAGTTGAAGTCCAAGAGTTTTACTTGACGTGCAAGTAATTATCTTCCTGTAGGACTTAGATAATTATAAGGTTAAGTAAAGTGTAATCCTAGTTATAGTATAATACGTCTAGTTTAGTCTATATATACCGTGAAGGGTAGGGCATTACAATTGTATCGTATTGGAGTTTTGAGTTAAGTTTCTTCAATATAAAGTCTTTGCGTGTTTGGCAACTATTGTTCTTCTCTTTTCCAGTATTGTGCCTGCTGCGTGTACCTCTGAATACCTCAATTGGTATCAGAGCTTGGTGTGAATTGTGGAGGATTGTTGCCGCGTCTAAAGGTTCTCAATCAGTTTTCCATAAGTTGTTCATCCCAAGTATGGGAGTCTGTGATTGGATGAGCATAGTTTGCAGATTTGATACAACGATTTAGGGTTTAATAGATACCCTAAAATAAGACGACTTCAACCTGTGATTAGTGGTGGTTTAAGTCGCGCAAGTGCTGAATCAGTTAGGCTGCTGAAACAGCGTGATAAACTGATCGGTTTTTCTGATCAGATAAGTGTTCTGGTCGTGGAGGTTTTGATCATGTCTAGTCGTGTGATTTTGATCAGGTCTGGTCGTGCGATTTTGATCAAGCCTGGTCGCATGTTTTGATCAGGACCGGTCACATAATAGTGATTAGTTTTGAACACTAAACATAAATTATCTAGCCCTGTGATCAAGGGCTAGATAGTTCCCCATTACAAACTTATTCTCGATCAAGAAGAAGAACCAAGATGACTAGAGAACCATCATGTTCAAACAATCCAACTCTGCCAACAAAAGAGTCAAATTTGACGTTTTAGTGCTCAATGTTAACATCAACTAACTATACCATATGGAGGATGTGTATATAGGTACTTCTTGGAATTCATGGAGTATGGGATGCGGTAGATCCGGGCTCAGACGATGCCAAGAAAAACAATATAGTTAAAGGATTATTGTTTCAATCGATCCCAGAAGATTTGATTTTGAAAATCGGGAATTTGAAAACCAGGAAGGAGATGTGGGAAGCAATAAAAATCCGTAAGCTAGGGGTTGATCATGTGAAAGAAGCTAGACTTCAAACCCTAATTACGAAGTTCGAGAATCTGAAGATGTCATATAACGTTACTATAGATCCATATGCCTCAACGCTATCAGGTATTGCTTCTAAATCAACCACGTTTGGAGAAGTCATGTTGGAACACTAGCTGGTAAAGAAGTTTCTCACAAGTCTTCCTAGACCCTGTTTGTCCATATCGTGGCAGCCCTTGAACAGGTTTTAGACCTTAAAAAAAGGGGTTTGAGGATGTGGTTGGTATATTGAAAGCGTATGAAGAAAGAGTGAAAGAAAATGATAAAGCAAACGATACTCAAGACAAGTTGCTTTATGCTAGGACTGAAAATTCCAATAGGAATAACGACTCAAGTGGAGGAAGAGGACGTGGTTCATACTCTCGAGGTCGTGGTCGTGGTCGTGATCAAGGACATGGAAGGGGCAACTATCAAAACCAAGGTCAACGTGACTCCTCCAAAAACCGTGAAGATAATAAGCAAAAGGGTAAGAAACATGAGCAACGAGATCTCTCACATATTAAGTGTTATCGTTGTGATAAGTACATACACTTTGTTTCAAAATGCCTGGATCGAAACCGAAACCATGAAGTTAATCTCAATGAGACACAAGAGAGAGATGTAAACCATGAAGAAGGCACGTTCTTTATGATGAACTTGGTTCAAGAAACGGTTTTCATGAATGAAGAAAAGTTTACTCCTCAAAAGATCGAGTCCAATACCGACGAAGATGATGTATGGTACTTTGATAACGGAGCAAGTAATCACATGACAAGTAATTACTCTTACTTTTCTGAATTAAATGAAAACATTACAGATACACCTTGGGATGAATTTGTGCCAATCCTAGGAATGAAATTTGAGAACCTTGAACAACTGAAACTTGCACTGGCTCATTATGGTGTCAAACATGGATACCAGTTGTGGTATTATAGGAGTGACTACAAGTCTCTGCTTGTTTACTGTGCTAGAGATGTATCTTTGGGTAGGTGTGCTGGTAGAAAGAAAAAAAATAAGAAAAGAAATGCAGATTTAGAGGGTGAGAAAGCTAAAAATAAGAGGCCTGAAAATGTTAAGAAAACATCAGTTAAGGATCAACCTAATGAAAAGTGGACAAGAATGAAAGTTCAAAAACACAAGGGTCATCATTGTCCATTTAGACTATGGGCTTCTTGGATGGGTGGTGAAAGATCTTTCCAAATTAAGACCTTGTATTCAGATCATAAGTATACAAGAAAATACAACATGGGTTCACTTGTTACATTTAGGTGGATAGCAAGGCATTATGCTAATGTGATTGTCCAAAATCCAACAATAACTTATAGGTTTATAAGAGAGGATATAAGAGACAAGTACATGATTGATGTCAGTGAAGGTCAATGCAAAAGAGCAAAGCAATGTGCTCTGTATGAACATGAAGGGGGTTTAATTGAGCATTATGGTAAGATTTGGGAATACAAACAAGCAATTCTTGACTCAAATCCTGGTTCTACTTGCCATGTAGATGTTCAGGTTAATGACAATGGAATGACACACTTTCATAGGTTCTATGTGTGTTTCAAGGGTGTGAAGAATGGGTGGATTGCTGGTTGTAAAAGGGTGATAGGTATAGATGGTTGTTTCATTACTCATATGTGTAAGGGTCAACTGTTGACTGCAATGGGAAGAGATGGCAATAATCAAATGTACCCAATAGCCTGGGCAGTGGTGGATGTTGAAAATAAGAATAATTGGTATTGGTTCTTGTCACTTTTGGCAGATGATCTTCATCCAGAAAATGGTCTTGCATTGACAGTCATCTCAGATGCTCACAAGGTACTATCAATGCATCATTTCTTATCAAATCTTTATTGGTTATCTCATATGCATTGAAACTTATCTCATATCTTCATATTGACTACAAAATGTTCTGTATGCAGGGTTTGATTGAGGCAGTCAAGACTTGGCTACCACAAGCTGAGCATAGGCACTGTACAAGACACTTGTATGCTAACTTCAAGAGAAAATGGACTGGATTACATTACAAAAGACTGTTTTGGAGTGCTGCAGCCTCTACCATTGAGCAAGATTTTACAATCAAAATGAAGGAGATAAGACAGCTGGATGTGGAAGCCCATAATTTATCTCATAGAGAGGAATCCAAGTTCATGGTGCAAGGCATTCTTCTAGACTGATACATGTTGTGCCTCCTTTGAGAATGGGATTTCAGAGAACTTCAATGGGCAGATTCTTGGAGCTAGAGGTAAGCCTATTATCTCTATCCTTGAGGATATTAGAGTTTACATAATGCAAAGAACCTGGTGCATGAGAAAAAAAGCTTCTGAGTTAGATGATTCAATAACACCAACAATGAGGAAACTTTTAGAGGAGTTAAAAAAAGAACAAAGGAAATGGCAGGTTGTACCTAGTGTTTATCAAGTAGTAGAGGTTAGGAGAAGGGATGAGGCCTATGGTGTGAATTTGATGGCAAACTTGTCAATGTAAGTTATGGGACCTTACTGGAGTGCCACTGTGTACATCTCTGTAGCGCTTTTGCATTTTAAGATGAATCCGATGTTGGAGTTAGTGGCCGGTACCACCATCAAAGTGGTTTGACACTTATCAGTACTCCATCAAACCAAGATTTGGATCTAAATTTTGGAAGCCAACATCCAATGTTCCTCCATTTCCCCCAATAGTGAGAAAAATGCCAGGAAGGCCAAGAAAAACCAGAATCAAACATCCAATAGAGGATTTGAATGAACATTCAGTGAGTAGGATGGGTAGAGTGATAACATGCCAAAATTGCCAAGGAACTGGTCACAATAAGACCACTTGTACTCAACCTAAGAAACCAAAACCCCAAAATCAATTCAAACCTACTAAAAAACCAAAATGGTGTTAAAAAGAACAAAAGTGGTGGGATAAAGCTGGGTGAAACTAGTAAAGCTGGGGCTGGTGGATCTAGAAAGTCTGTATCAATGAACACAGAGGTAATAACTGATTCTCTCATTAACTGTCATTATCTATTTGTTTCATCATTAACTGTCTATTATTTGATTATGTTTATTGGTGACTTAGGAATATCAGTATATGAGGGACCAAAAAGCAATGCATGAGGTTATGCAAGAGGTTTTGGATGCAGAGGAAAGGGAGAGGGAGGAAAGGGAGAAGGCAGAGATGGAACATAATGCAAGGACTTATCAAACTTGGTCTGATATTGAATTGGATCAGGTTCCATCAGATGGATTGGCAAAACCAACTAATCTTAGTGACCTTGCAGCTGTTGATGAAGCTCATGACATATTCAATGCTGAACTACCTAGCATATCAGAACAAGTTGTTAGCCAATCTGATCACCTAAGTAATGCAACTCCAATATTAGAACAAGCTATTAGCCAATCTGTTCACCCAAGTAATGCAGCTCCAATACCATCACAACCTTTGGAAATCGCAACTTGAAAGTCGAGACCAGTAATGCCCCAAGGCAGACCTCCTATAAGACTAAGAAACAAGTCTGAGAGGATTGCAAAAGAGAGGAAGTTCAATTTCCCACCAGATGGCACTGGGAGATCCAAAGACACCCCTTTCAACCTCTAATCTTGTTATATTATGTTGTAATGTGTCTATGTCTGTGCAGTTACCTATGAACAGTGTGTCACTTCTTTTGTAACTACTTGGTGCCTGTGTCTCTGCAGTTTAGTGGCACATGTTTAGTAGTTTGTTGGCACTTCTTTTGTTAGGGTGGTGTTGTGCTTGTGCAGTTAAGTAGGAGTTAGGTTAGTAGCTAAGTTAGGTTGACAAATTTGGCACTTCTTTTGTTATTGTTGTGTTGTGCCTGTGCAGTTAAGTAGGTCAGTTAGATGGCACAAGTTGGCACTTCTTTTTTTATTGTTGTTTTGTGCCTGTGCAGTTAAGTAGGTCAGTTAGATGGCACAAGTTGCGTGTGCAGATATGTAGCACTTCTTGTGTAATGACCAAGATGGTGGTAAATGCAATGCAGTTCCTTACAGTTATAAATTGTTATGCAGACTTTGTATATGGCATGACTTGGTTTCATTTGACTTGGTATGCAGACTTGGTAAATGCAATAAAATTGCAAGCATGTATCTATGAACAATAAAATTGTTATGCAGGCTTTGTATGTGCAATGCACTTTATTGAAGTCTATATTTGAAACTTACTGTAATAAAATGAGTGTGCAGATTTATACCATACAAGAACCATTTCAAATTTATGCCATATACACTTGCAAGCATGTATCTTTGAACAAACTTATACCATGTACAAATTTATACCATAACAACAACCATTTCAAATTTATACCATATAAACTTGCAAGCATGTATCTTTGAACAAACTTAAACCATGTACAAATTTATACCATACAACAACCATTTCATTGAAACAAAATAGTTTACATACTTAACCATCTGATACATAACCATCTGATACCTAACCATATCCACAGACATTTCTACCTAATTATACTAGGGTACCCTTAATGCTAGTCAAGATACATTCATAGAACAGCCAACAACAAGGCAACCAGATAATTAACATAACAATCATGAAATTTTCCATCCTCCTCCACTTGCACAACTTTGCCCTTGTCTTTTCCAATTCAACCTCCATTTCTGCCTTGTAAATCTCCATCTCTTGTCTGTTAACTTCATATTCAAACACTTCTCTTTCTTCAGTGTTCATTGTCACATACATCTCATACATGGTGTGTTTATACCAGTAAGAGTTTAACTCAGCATCAATCCAAAAGAAAGAATCACGTTTGTCACGGACAAACTACATAAGAGATAAAATTAAAATATACAAAACAAACTGAAAAAAAACTTTAAACAACACATGATTGTAGGTTTTCTTACATATTGTTTTGGGCACACAAGAAAACGACGACCTTGGTTTCTCTCTGTCCCTTCTTGCCAAACGAAGCTTGCATTTGTAGTGAGTAGGCAATCAAAACATTTTGTAGCAGGAATTGGTTAATTGATTTATACATAGATTTTAGGATTTTTATTATTTGTGAAGTGGATTAGCGTATATAAAGAGGGTGGGGAAAGTGAATCGAGTTTATTTATGGGTTTTGGGTAAAAAAAAATACAACTGGGTCAAATAATGCCAACTAGATAACATTAAAAAAAAGCCAAGTTGGAAAAAACCTGCTACTATCCGGTAATATTAGCTAGAAGGAATAAAATTTGAATGTATATTAGCTAGCTTTGACACTTTACAAAGTACATTGCGTAGATGTGTTTATTTGAAAAAATATGTTGCGTATCTTTAGCTTTCACCCTAATAGAAAAAGAATATTTAGAAAAACCTTCACCTACCATTGTACTTTAATAATAAATAAGTGGACACGTGTCGCACATCCAATGGAGTTACACATTAGCACAGTCGCTCATGAGCATTTTGAAAAAAAGGTTTTTTTTGTACTAGATGGTGACCTCACCCTCTCCTTTTATACTCTTTAGAGAATTGATGAGTGCTAAATCACACATCATTTTATATCTAAGAATATGGTAAATCGGACTAATAACCATGAAATATGTCAAATTATATTGCAAAAATATTGTATATGTGTTATTATGTCTTGCAGGTACAAGGGTTTGAAAACAAAGCAAAAACGGTAATTTTCGGATGAGTTTCAACGACATTTTCATGTTTTTGGAGGTTCAAACGAAGTCGTAAAAATTATCCGAGCAAATCATTGGAAAGATCACGAAAAATCAAGTCAAATGGTTATTTTATGTGGAGCATCGAGGCAAAGGAAGAAAAGTTGAAAGATTAAACGGAGCTTGAACGAAGATTATTTTAAAGATAATGGCTAAAATTGGATCAAGGAAAAGAGGGCTAAAAAGAATTAAATGCAAAAGAATTAACACATAAAGGCTCTTGGTCTAGTGGTTGGGTGCATGCTTTTTAAACAAGAGGTCCAGGGTTCCAATCCCACTTGTGGCAATATTTATTTTATATATATATATATATATATATTTTTTTTTCATCACAAATCTAAGAGCACTCCCAACGGTAACGCCGTAACGGCGTTAAACGAGAAAAAACGGCGTTACGGGCGTTATTACCGTTGGGACCTCGGCGTTAAAGAGAAAAAACGGAGCCCGCGTTGCCAAAGCAACGGGCGTTATAGGGGAGGCAAAAAAAAAAATTTCAAAAAATTTACACTTTCTACCCTTAAAACGGCTACTAGCCGTTATTTTCAAAAAAAAATTTCAAAAACCACCCTAAACGGCTACTAGCCGTTATTTTTCAAAAAAATTTTCAAAAACCTTTTTTTACCACTATAAATACCCAATTAAAACACCATTTCTTTTCACACTTCCACTACTAAATCCTCTCCATTCTCTCAATCTTTCAACTTCTATTAACTGCAAAAAAAAAACAATGTCGGGAGGCAACGATGATACTTTCTACAATCTTCTTGCTAGTGGGTGGAATCCCTCAAACCCGGGTTCATCATCTAACCTGAACGCCGGTTCATCTTCAATCCCCAACCCACTAGGCTTATCGAGCCAAGAAATGTATCAACAACATCAAGCATTTCTGTATTGGCAACAACAAAACCAACAAAACACCTTAAACTCTAACTTTCAAAACCTACAATTCACACAACAATCACAACAATCACAAACTGAAACACATGATTTTGCTGACACACCCACGTCTCCTCCAAAAAGGAAAGGTCGCATTAAGCGAAAAGCAAAGAAATCCAAAGACCCGAGCCGAACCAGTTGATTCGATGAAGAAGTTGTTGTTCACTCATGTTGGACTCCAGCAGAGGAAGCATTACTTGCAAGATGTTACATAGCTTTGTTTGGAGGATCCGAAGTTGGAAAGTGCCAACCCAAGGATACGTTTTGGTATCGGGTGCGAAATGAGTTCAATAGAAACAACTTTCAACGGCTAACAAGGACATCTTTGTCAAGCAAGTGGAAAACTTTGAACGGCATATGCACAAAGTTCAACTCTCATTACAACCGTTCGAAACGTGATCAACGAAGCGGGGAAAGTGAGCGGGATGTGATGCAACGGGCAAAGCAATGGTATCGTGAGGAAACCAAGGGATCAGCTTTTGGCCTCGAAGACGCTTGGGAGGTTTTGCGTCATTATAAGAAATGGAATGCGCCGGAACCGGTCGATTTAACCGGCGAAGTCCCAAGCCAAACAAACGAGGATTTGTTTGGTCAAGATGAACAACCTCGCCCCATGGGAAAGAAACGTGCTAGTAAGAAACCAAGATTCGAGACTACAACAAGTACTTGGGGAACAAGCACTGGAGGAACGAGCTCGTCAACTTATTTCACCGAAACTATGGCAAACGAGTTTCGTATGAAACGAGAAGTCTCCGGCGGCGTGTCGGGCGCGCAGAAAAAGATCGACAATAACCCGTTGGAAGAAATAAAGTTTTTGATGACGCCTCGCGGGGCAAGATCCAATAGTTGTGCAGTGGATCAATGACGAAAAAGATCGAATCATCGCAAAATATAACTTGAAACCTCGTCAGTAGATCGTATTCTCGTCATTTCCTTTAATTTGTTGTAACGTTTTATTTCGTTGTATGGTTTTTTTTTTATTTCGTTGTATTTTTTTTTATTTCGTTGTATTTTTTTTAGTCTCGTATTGTAATATGTTTTAAGTTTTAATGAAATGTTTGTTTTAGTTTAAAAAATGAAGTGTTTGATTTAGTTTAGGGGTTGAAATTGAAAATATGAAATATTAGTGGTGTTATGGTGTTATTGGGATGTTATTGTTGTGGGTGTTTTTTGAGGATGTTAATGTTAAATGGTAAAGCTGATGTGGCGCTGACGTGAACGGTGTTTTTGGTGTTATGGTGTTATTGTTGGGAGTGCTCTAAGTATAGCAGCCAGCTGATATTAATTGAAAAGGCAATTTTTGCTTTGATGGTCCCATGCGTGTGAGCTTTTGCTTTTGCCATCCTCTCACTGCCCTCCACAAATGATCCAGCCATTCTCATCGTGACACATGGCGCCTTGGTCGGAAAGAAAGGCATATTTGATAGGAAGATTCGAGACCACATTGGGATATATATATGCAGCAGCTCGAGAGGATATGGGACAATTAATTTTACACACACTTTTTTTTTATTTAGTTTTGTAATAAGTTTTAATAGCTTATTTCCTCTAGTTTATTGCTTAAGCTTTTAGCTTATTTTTAAGAATTTATTGTACCAAATCTTTTTTGCTTATTAATGATAAAGATGATATTTAAGTTTACTTAATGCTTATTTCCTTTTCATCTCTTTCTTTCTTTCTTTTATTTTCTTTTTCTTATCTAAATAAGCCATAATAGCTTATTAGCTTTTTGTGGTTTATTAGATTAGCTTTTTAGTGATAAGCTCTCTTATAGCTTTTTCACTTTAAGCCTTTTACATATCTTTTTATCTTGAATAAGCTCTTCCTTGTAGCTTATTTTTAGATATAAAAGACTAGCTTTTTTTGGGTAAGCTTTTCATATAGCTTATTCAATAAGCACTTAGTATTTTTAGTTTCTTTTCAAAAACTCTTTTATTTACTTAGATTTATTTTCTTTTTCAACTTCTTTTATAAAAAAAAAAAAAAAAAAAAAAAAAAAATATATATATTAATCTTTTTATCTTATCTCTAGCTTATTTATTTAGATCTAGTCCTTAAATATACCCAACTCACGTTTAATCTTCGGATTTGAACCTCTTAGTTTTGGGTGGATATTTGATCTAATCTTTAAGCCTTTTTCTTTACTTATTTTGTTGAAAGTTTAGTACTTTTTAGATCAATAAGCTTTTCCATAGCTTATTTGACCCATAATATTGCTTATTCTCTAACCTTTGATAAAGTTGTGATCTTGCTTAGTTTCTCATCATTTTCATCCTAAGGCGAGGAGCTTAAGGGTTTTATAAGCTTTCTTATTAACTAAAGTTTAAAGCTTTTTAGTCTTAATAAGCTATTTAGTTAATAAAGTCACAAACTTTATTAAATATTTGGTCTTATTAAAGCTTTTAAAGAAGTAAACTTTAAGGTTTGATAAGTTTATAAAATCGGGTGGTATTATTCGTCTCGTATTGTAGATCGGGTTCTATTTTCCTTACTTTCTCTTTTAGCTTGTGGAAAAATGATGTTTGTTGAGCTTATTATTATTATCTTTTTTGGTTTACCTATGACTATTAGTGAGTAGATTTTTATTATGCTTGTTAAGTGATTGGTGAATTGTGAAATTTAGTGTGGAATATTAGAGATTATTAATTGGTAGCCTTTGGTTTACTTGGTTTGATTTTTAGAAACTTTAACGGGCAAAAGCCGTTAAGGATTTTAACTATTTAACCAAGTAGATTTTATCTAGATAAAAAGTAGGATTTTCAATATAAACCAACGTTGTGAGAAAAATCTACTTTTAAACGGATAATTAAAGGTTGTTAATTAATAATTTTGGGATAATCGATGATTTGAGTAGTTGGTTATTTTAACGGGCAAAAGCCGTTGGTATAATTAATTATATGAAGTCTACTAATTTTTACCTCGAAAAATAATTGTTTTCAATATAAGCCAATGTTGTGAGGAAATAATTTGTTTCGACGGGTATTAATTACATAAGTGCTTTTAAAGAAAAATCCACACTTAATGAACTTTTCACCACACTTGACAAGCATAGCTTTTTATCATATATTGTTAGTCGGTATTATTTGCTATTAGTTTAAATTTTTATCTCGCTTAAAATAGTTTCTTTATTAATTAGTATAAAAAGTTTTAAAAATTAGCCTACAAAACCAAGCAAAACCAAAACGATAATCAAGCATCATTTTAAACGAACAAACAAATACATAAAATTCAATTCATCTCTCGCCTAGGAATACGACATCCGGAAGGTTGATTATTACTTGTCTTCAAGTAGTGATTGATTCTTAATCGGGAATACAAATTTTAAAACCGCTTCATCTATAACGAATCAGTTTTTGGCGCCGCTGCCGGGGAGAGGTGTTACGATTTTTTTGTTTTGTTTTAAGTTTGGTGCCTTGAAGAACCTTTTCTCCCCGAAAAGTTAATTTTTGCAAATTTTCAAAAAATCCAAAAAAATTAAAAATTTTAAAAATACAAAAATATTTTTTAATTAAACTTTTTCAAAAACACAAAAATATTTTTCTTTTTCAAAAATATTTTCAAAAAAGCCAAAAATATTTTTCAATTCACTTTCTTTTTAGTGCATGAGCACTCGATCTTCTTCAAACGAATTAAATTCTCCTTTAACTAATCCCGAAAGATTAATTCGACAAAGAAATCGTTGTGATCCATCACATTTATTTAATTTTGAAGAACTTAATATGGTTAATAATAATCAAAACATCAATCAAGAACCGCCTCCTGCGGGTCCATTTTATCAAAATGCGGGTCACGAACTCCGCCCGATGGAGGAGCTTCTCCAAGCACCTATCGAAGGTGTTGGAGATGCTATCGTCGTGCCGCCATTCTCGCTAAACCAATTTGAGATTACAATCGGCTTGTTAAATCTAATAACAAGCATCTCATTCCATGGTTTTGAGAATGATGATCCACACTCACACATCAAAAGATTCACAAAAATCACACAAACTTTAAAGATTAATCAAGTTCCTCATAATGTGATAAAATTGATTCTCTTCCCCTTTTCTCTTGAGGGAGCTGCCCGGACTTGGCTTGAAAAGGAACCTCCTGGCTCCATCACAACTTGGGAGGACTTAGTCTCCAAGTTCGTGAATCGTTTCTTTCCTCCCTCAAGAACAAACAAATACATAAAATTCAATTCATCTCTCGCCTAGGAATACGACATCCGGAAGGTTGATTATTACTTGTCTTCAAGTAGTGATTGATTCTTAATCGGGAATACAAATTTTAAAACCGCTTCATCTATAACGAATCAGTTTTTGGCGCCGCTGCCGGGGAGACATTTAGTGAGGCTTGGGATCGTTTCAAGGAGCTTCTAGCTAAATGTCCTCATCACGGATTTTCACCCCTTCATCAAATTGATACTTTCTACAATGGGTTGAATCAAAGTGATCAAGATTCACTCAATTCAGCTGCAGGTGGAAATTTGTTGATGAGAAACACCCAAGAAGCATTAACAATCATAGAAAACAAAGCAAAGGTCCGTACTTCAAGGAACACACCCCAAGCTTCGAGTGCTAGTGGTAGTTCATCTCAAAATGACGCCCTAACTGCTCTTACCAAACAAATTGAAGCTATGGGAAAACAAATTGATAATATGCAAAAACCTTCTCATCCCGTTCATGCAGTAAATCAAAACTGCGAGACTTGTGGTGGTCCACATCCATATTACGAGTGTCAAGCCGCCAGTGGCTACACTCAAGAGGACGTATATGCTACTTCGGGGACCTTTAATCAAGGAAACCGAAATCTCTTAAGCTATCGTTCTAACAATTACCTTGGACCACCCGGTTTCAATCAACCGAACAATCAAAATCAAAATCAATTGAATCAAAACAATCAAAACAAGAATACCCAAAATCAATACCAAAATCGTCAAAATCAAGGTTATAATCAAAACAACCGTGGGCCGAATTTTAATCAAGGAAACAATTATAATCAAAACCAAGGATTTTATCAAAATCAAGGCCCCGGTTTTAATCAAAATCAGTTTCAACCTCAAAATGCAAATCAAGCTCCAATTCAATCTTCCATGGATGAATTGTTGAGACAATTAATCTTGAAACAAGAAACTCAAACCCGAAATCAAGAAGCATTAAATCGAAATCACGAGGTTACAATGAAATTAATGCAAGAACAGATGGGCCAAATGGCTAAATTACTTTCCCATGGAAATCAAGGTGGGCTTCCTAGCAAAACCATACCAAATCCAAGGGAAGAAATGAAAGCTATAACAACACGAAGTGGTATTACTTTGGCTGGACCCTCATCTCCTTCACCTCCTCCTCCCACTTCTTCTTCTAAGGAGGTGGAGCGAGACCCGGAGACTACCATGGACCAGGTGCACGATCCATGTCCAGGAAGTACCGCACGAGTCCCACCTCCGGTTGTCCAGCCACCTACTCCTTCTCCAAAATCGAATGAGATTCATGAGCGTAATCCTCATCAACCTCCAATTCCTTATCCATCAAGGTTGAACAAGGATAAGCTTCAAGACAAATCTGATATTCAAATCCACAAGTTCTTGCAAATGTTCAAGAAACTTCACATCAATATCAGTTTTGCCGAAGCTTTAGCTCAAATGCCAAAATATGCTAAAATTTTAAAAGATCTCTTAACTAACAAAGAGAAACTTCTTGAATTGGTGAATACTCCTCTCAATGAGAATTGCTCAGCGGTCCTCCTCAAAAAGTTACCCGAGAAACTTGGAGACCCTGGCAGATTCCTCATTCCTTGCGATTTTAGTGAGATAGAGAGATGCATGGCCCTAGCCGATCTAGGAGCCAGCATCAATCTAATGCCTCTTTCTGTGTGGAAAAAGTTATCATTACCAGATCTTACTCCCACTCGTATGACGATTGAGTTAGCTAACCGAACGGTTGCATACCCGCTCGGTATAGCTGAGGATGTCTTCGTACAAGTAGGGAGGTTTACCTTCCCCGCCGACTTTGTTATTGTTGATTATGATGTCGACCCTCGCGTCCCCCTCATCTTGGGGCGACCTTTCTTAAAAACGGCTCGTGTTCTAATCGATGTAAAAGAAGAAGAGCTGACTATTAGAGTCGGGGATGAAAAACTGGTGTTAAGTATAGCTCAAACCGCGAAATATCCTCTTACGCAAGGAGAAGAATCCGTCAATCGAATCGATGTCATTGACACTTCTTGCGAGGAGCATTTTCATGAGGTGTTGAACGTACAAAAGTCCATTAACCCCATGAGTGGCGATCCCACTCCCTCTTCTGATGCTACCGTCGCTTCTCTCTCCCCGTCTCTAACCCCCTTTGGGGATAGTGATTTTCTCTTGGAGGAGACCGACGCGTTTCTTGCTCTCGATGACTCAATTTCTCCAGAAATTGATAATGGCATTTACGATTCTGAGGGGGATATTCTTTTTCTTGAACAATTATTGAATGATGATGTTACCAAAGATCCCCCTCCAAAAGAACTTAAAAACGTTGAAACTGAAAAGACCAAAACTTCAATTGAAGAACCTCCTGAGCTAGAACTCAAGGACTTACCTTCTCACCTCGAGTACGCGTTTTTAGATGGTACGTCTAAGTTACCCGTAATTATCGCTAAAGGCTTGGAGAGTGAAGAAAAGGACAAGCTCATCAAGGTTTTAAAGTCTCATAAGCGAGCAATCGCTTGGAAAATTTCTGACATCAGAGGCATTAATCCAAATTTTTGCACTCATAAAATATTGATGGAAGATGACTTTAAACCTGCTGTCCAACATCAAAGAAGGGTAAATCCAAAAATTCATGAAGTCATTAAAGCAGAAGTTATCAAACTTCTAGATGCCGGATTGATTTACCCTATCTCGAATAGTCCTTGGGTTAGTCCCGTTCACGTCGTACCCAAAAAGGGAGGTATGACGGTGATAAAGAATGATAATAATGAGTTGATTCCTACTAGGCTAGTTACGGGTTGGCGAGTTTGTATTGATTATAGGAAGTTGAATGAGGCCACCCGAAAAGACCATTTTCCTCTTCCTTTTATGGACCAGATGTTAGAACGATTAGCGGGAAATGAGTTCTATTGCTTTCTTGATGGATTTTCTGGATACTTTCAAATTCCCATTGATCCCCAAGACCAAGAAAAGACCACCTTCACCTGCCCTTATGGGACATTTGCTTATCGTCGAATGCCCTTCGGTCTTTGCAATGCCCCGGGTACTTTTCAAAGGTGTATGGTGGCTATCTTTCATGATATGATTGAGAAAACCATGGAAGTTTTCATGGATGATTTTTCGGTCGTTGGGGATTCATTCTCTTCTTGCCTCTCCCATTTAGACATGATGCTTCAAAGGTGCGAAGACACCAATCTTGTTCTAAATTGGGAGAAATGTCACTTTATGGTTAAAGAGGGTATCGTCCTCGGCCATAAGATTTCTAAGAATGGTATAGAGGTGGATCGTGCTAAGGTAGATGTTATTGCCAAATTACCACCTCCTACCACGGTCAAAGGAATTAGAAGTTTCTTGGGTCATGCCGGTTTTTATCGTAGATTCATAAAAGATTTTTCTAAAATAGCCCGGCCTATGACCCATCTACTAGAAAAAGATACTCCTTTTATGTTCTCTAAAGAATGTATGGAGTCATTTGAACATCTTAAGACGAAATTAACCGAAGCTCCCATTCTTGTTGCCCCTGACTGGGACTTGCCTTTTGAGGTAATGTGTGATGCTAGTGACTTTGCTATCGGAGCGGTCTTGGGAACGAAAGAACAAATATTTTCAGCCTATACACTATGCAAGTAAGACTTTATCAAATGCTCAGATACATTACACCACTACGGAAAAAGAGTTATTAGCGGTGGTGTATGCATTTGAGAAATTTCGTCCTTACCTTGTCTTGTCTAAGACAATAGTGTATACGGATCACTCGGCTTTAAAGTATCTATTTGCTAAACAAGACGCTAAGCCTAGATTGATCCGATGGGTTCTCCTCCTCCAAGAATTTAATATCGAGATTCGCGATAAAAAAGGAGCAGAGAACCTAGCGGCTGATCATTTAAGTAGACTCGAAAATCCTCATAAAGGGGATCTCGATATGGAAATGAACGATAATTTTCCACACGAGTCCCTGAATATGATTTCTATTAAAAATGAAAATGAACCCCCGTGGTTTGCCGATATTGCAAACTACTTAGCGGGTAATGTGCTTGTTAAAGGGTTGTCATCCCAACAAAAGAAAAAATTCTTTAAAGATATTAAACATTATTTCTGGGATGACCCCTATTTGTTTAGAATCTGTGCTGATCAAATTATTAGGTGGTGTGTGGATGGGAAAGAAGCTATGGATATTCTAGAAGCTTGTCACCATGGTCCCACCGGAGGACATCATGGCCCGAACTACACCGCCAAGAAAGTCTTTGATTCTGGCTTATTTTGGCCCACGATCTATCGTGATGCCCATGACATGGTCAAAAATTGTGACTCATGTCAACGCCAAGGAAAAATATCACAAAGGGATGAAATGCCTCAAAATTCCATCCAAATTTGTGAAATCTTTGACGTTTGGGGCATAGACTTTATGGGGCGTTCCCGTCTTCACGAGGGAACAAGTATATACTCGTGGCCGTCGATTATGTGTCAAAATGGGTGGAAGCCAAAGCTTTACCCACGAATGGCCTTGAGTTGTGGTAAAATTCTTGAAACAATTATTCTCTCGATTTGGAACTCCTCGGGCCATAATCAGTGATCGAGGTACTCATTTTTGCAATGATCAATTTTCTAAAGTTATGGAAAAATATGGTGTAAAACATAAGCTTTCTACCTCGTATCACCCTCAAACAAGTGGTCAAGTGGAGGTGTCCAATCGTGGCTTAAAAAGAATTCTTGAACGCACCGTAGGTGAGCATCGAGCTAAATGGGCGGACAAATTAGATGACGCTCTATGGGCTTTCCGTACCGCTTTTAAGACCCCCATCGGGTGTACACCTTATAGGCTCGTGTACGGAAAAGCTTGTCATCTCCCCATTGAGCTCGAGCACAAAGCCTACTGGGCTTTGAAATGGACAAATTTTGATCTCAAAACTGCGGGTGATCACCGAAAGATTCAATTGAATGAATTAAATGAACTTCGTGATCAAGCCTACGAGAATTCTTTGATCTATAAGGAAAAGACAAAGAAGATACACGATGAAAAAATCAAAAACCGAGAATTCCTTGTCGGTGATCGTGTTCTTCTTTTTAATTCTAGATTGAAGATTTTCTCGGGCAAGTTGAAATCCCGCTGGTCCGGCCCGTTTACTATTACCGAAGTGTTTCCTTATGGGACCGTCGAGTTATCCCAACCCGACAGTCCAAACTTTAAGGTGAACGGGCATCGGATCAAGCACTACCATGGAGGGGACATTCCTACCTTGGATGTCCCAGATCTCCATCTTTCCCCCATGGACAACTAATTCGGGGGCGAGTCAAGCTCGTGACTCGTTAATAAACAAGCGCTTCTCGGGAGGCAACCCGTGTTATCTATCTATCTTTATTTTTCTTCTAATAAGTGTGTTGGAGATTAGTGTGGGGTTGTGTTTCTTTCCATGTGTGTTTGCAGGTTCCCGTTTTGCTTGATGAATCCCTATGATCGTGAAGACCTCCGTGCTTGTTTTCAAACGCTCCAATACTCGGTCTCCGATCATTTATATGTTATATCTTGGGATAACCCTTTGTCATAATTAAAAATGATTTTTCACCTTTCACACTTAGAATTTTTAAAACATTCACCTTTTTCAATTCTAAGTGTGGGGTTAACACCCGTAATTTTTAAACATTGAGGACAATGTTAAGTTTTAAGTGTGGGGTGGATTTCTATCGAAATATGACTTTTTCCTGCTTTTGTATGGTCCCCATGCAACCCCGTTTTAACCGTTTTATCCTAAAAAAAATTTGAAGCTTTTGCTAGTCTTTTTGATTGAAAAGTTTGCTAGTCTCTTAGACAAGAAGCTATAAAAAGCGAATTCTAGCTCACAAGGCCAAGGATTTGCAAGTTTCCCTAAGTGACTTTAAATATGCATAACTTGATTTCATTAGACGAAGCATTTGCTAAATTAATATACGTTTTGACACTTTGTTGACTTTCCGCTGGTGAGGGTAGGAATAGAATTCTGACTTGACCGGGCGTGTTGAGCCCTAGCTTGTTCCCTTAACCATAGATAATTTAATTATCGGCTAAGCATCCGCGGATCTCATTATTTGGGATTTTAAATTTGCGGAGATCGAGAAATGATAGAGTTACTTATGAGTTTAGATGCTAAGCGTGGAGTAGTTGGTTCTCTTTAGAGCCCATCGAAGCTACTTATGGCTTTTTGTTCCCACAAAATTGTTTCACCCCATATTTGTGAATAAATAATTAGAGATGTTGAGTTTTTGGCGATAGTTAGTTCTTTATTCTTCTTTAGAAAATCCTTGCCCATGAGAGTTGGGTACACATCAAGGTACTGTCAGTGTTGCGGTGTAATAGACAACTGATTCCTGATAGTTTGCTGCTATTGTTTCTATTGTTATAAAAGCCGTAGGGTTTGGAGTTTGGCACAAAAATTAACATGAAATAAAGCCCAAATGTATTAAAGTTGAAAAATCCAAAGCCATAAAAGTTTTCTATGTCGACGTACCCCCGTTGTCATGGACTTCCAAAAAGGTTGAGGAAATTTCAAAGTCATAATAAGACTTCTGATAAAACGGTAATCCCGTTGAGTTAGTAGTTTAAAAGACCAAGGGCCTAAATTGCAAAAATGCAAATGTGCTGAAATAGTGTTAAGCCAAACTTTGGATCCGGAAGATGTCTAAATAAAGCTTCTGTCTCTGGACTCGTAGATGAGTTGTCTCGGTCGCCATAAAAAGGATATTCTCCCTAAATCGTGTGAAATTAGGACCTTGATGTGGACCTCATTCTTGTGTGCAATGGTTTTCGAGGGAAGGTGGATAACTAATTAGCGACTTAGCTTTATATCTTTATCGGAATAAAAATTATCGAAACGAGAAACTTGAAGAAATTCATTTCTCACCAAAAATAAAATAAATAGAGGAAAAATAGGAAAATGGGAGCAAAAGGTAATTACACAAGTAACTTCCATGGGTAGTGTTAGCATCTAAAATCATATTTAACAATGATTTCGATTTTACGCTTAGTTTGGGAGCTTGTGAAAAATCAGGGACGATGTATTCTATCCGTATGGTCACTTCACGCTGTGTTGTGTTTCCTACTCCGTGATCCTAACGTGTCGTTTGAAAAATGTTGGAGTTATTGATCGACATGAAAGTTCAACAAACCGTCACACAAAAAGGAATGTGCTTAATGATATATCTATATATGAAATAAAATGGTTTAAAGCGGGACGTTTTCAAAGATAAAGATTTTTGTACCTCTTGATGAACATCTTTCTGTTCTTGTTTGATGTGAGGGATTATTAGTTAAGGGGGTTTAAAGATTTTCTTTCACTACGTGTGTAATTAACATTGCGTGTGGGACCAGCAATGGTTTTAGTGCGGGGTATTTTGATGAGTGCTAAATCACACATCATTTTATATCTAAGAATATGGTAAATCGGACTAATAACCATGAAATATGTCAAATTATATTGCAAAAATATTGTATATGTGTTATTATGTCTTGCAGGTACAAGGGTTTGAAAACAAAGCAAAAACGGTAATTTTCGGATGAGTTTCAACGACATTTTCATGTTTTTGGAGGTTCAAACGAAGTCGTAAAAATTATCCGAGCACATCATTGGAAAGATCACGAAAAATCGAGTCAAATGGTTATTTTATGTGGAGCATCGAGGCAAAGGAAGAAAAGTTGAAAGATTAAACGGAGCTTGAACGAAGATTATTTTAAAGATAATGGCTAAAATTGGATCAAGGAAAAAATTCTAAAAAGAATTAAATACAAAAGAATTAACACATAAAGGCTCTTGGTCTAGTGGTTGGGTGCATGCTTTTTAAACAAGAGGTCCAGGGTTCCAATCCCACTTGTGACAATATTTATTTTATATATATATATATATATATATTTTTTTTTTTTTCATCACAAATCTAAGTATAGCAGCCAGCTGATATTAATTGAAAAGGCAATTTTTGCTTTGATGGTCCCATGCGTGTGAGCTTTTGCTTTTGCCATCCTCTCACTGCCCTCCACAAATGATCCAGCCATTCTCATCGTGACACATGACGCCTTGGTCGGAAAGAAAGGCATATTTGATAGGAAGATTCGAGACCACATTGGGATATATATATGCAGCAGCTCGAGAGGATATGGGACAATTAATTTTACACACACTTTTTTTTATTTAGTTTTGTAATAAGTTTTAATAGCTTATTTCCTCTAGTTTATTGCTTAAGCTTTTAGCTTATTTTTAAGAACTTATTGTACCAAATCTTTTTTGCTTATTAATGATAAAGATGATATTTAAGTTTACTTAATGCTTATTTCATTTTCATCTCTTTCTTTCTTTCTTTTATTTTCTTTTTCTTATCTAAATAAGCCATAATAGCTTATTAGCTTTTTGTGGTTTATTAGATTAGCTTTTTAGTGATAAGCTCTCTTATAGCTTTTTCACTTTAAGCCTTTTACATATCTTTTTATCTTGAATAAGCTCTTCCTTATAGCTTATTTTTAGATATAAAAGACTAGCTTTTTTTGGGTAAGCTTTTCATATAGCTTATTCAATAAGCACTTAGTATTTTTAGTTTCTTTTCAAAAACTCTTTTATTTACTTAGATTTATTTTCTTTTTCAACTTCTTTTATAAAAAAAAAAAAAAAAAAGAAAAGAAAAAGAAATCAAAAAAAAAAAAAAAGTATTAATCTTTTTATCTTATCTCTAGCTTATTTATTTAGATCTAGTCCTTAAATATACCCAACTCACGTTTAATCTTCGGATTTGAACCTCTTAGTTTTGGGTGGATATTTGATCTAATCTTTAAGCCTTTTTCTTTACTTATTTTGTTGAAAGTTTAGTACTTTTTAGATCAATAAGCTTTTCCATAGCTTATTTGACCCATAATATTGCTTATTCTCTAACCTTTGATAAAGTTGTGATCTTGCTTAGTTTCTCATCATTTTCATCCTAAGGCGAGGAGCTTACGGGTTTTATAAGCTTTCTTATTAACTAAAGTTTAAAGCTTTTTAGTCTTAATAAGCTATTTAGTTAATAAAGTCACAAACTTTATTAAATATTTGGTCTTATTAAAGCTTTTAAAGAAGTAAACTTTAAGGTTTGATAAGTTTATAAAATCGGGTGGTATTATTCGTCTCGTATTGTAGATCGGGTTCTATTTTCCTTACTTTCTCTTTTAGCTTGTGGAAAAATGATGTTTGTTGAGCTTATTATTATTATCTTTTTTGGTTTACCTATGACTATTAGTGAGTAGATTTTTATTATGCTTGTTAAGTGATTGGTGAATTGTGAAATTTAGTGTGGAATATTAGAGATTATTAATTGGTAGCCTTTGGTTTACTTGGTTTGATTTTTAGAAACTTTAACGGGCAAAAGCCGTTAAGGATTTTAACTATTTAACCAAGTAGATTTTATCTAGATAAAAAGTAGGATTTTCAATATAAACCAACGTTGTGAGAAAAATCTACTTTTTAAACGGATAATTAAAGGTTGTTAATTAATAATTTTCGGATAATCGATGATTTGAGTAGTTGGTTATTTTAACGGGCAAAAGCCGTTGGTATAATTAATTATTTAAAGTCTACTAATTTTTACCTCGAAAAATAATTGTTTTCAATATATGCCAATGTTGTGAGGAAATAATTTGTTTCGACGGGTATTAATTACATAAGTGCTTTTAAGGAAAAATTCACACTTAATGAACTTTTCACCACACTTGACAAGCATAGCTTTTTATCATATATTGTTAGTCGGTATTATTTGCTATTAGTTTAAATTTTTATCTCGCTTAAAATAGTTTCTTTATTAATTAGTATAAAAAGTTTTAAAAATTAGCCTACAAAACCAAACAAAAACCAAAACGATAATCAAGCATCATTTTAAACGAACAAACAAATACATAAAATTCAATTCATCTCTCGCCTAGGAATACGACATCCGGAAGGTTGATTATTACTTGTCTTCAAGTAGTGATTGATTATTAATCGGGAATACAAATTTTAAAACCGCTTCATCTATAACGAATCAAGAATTTCCTCTAAACTTAATTTACATGACTCATACTCCCTCCGTCCCTAAATAAATGTCCACTTTGACTTTTTACGGTCTTTTTTGTTCAACTTTGACCTTAAATATCTTTATTTTTGTTATATAATATTTGATGCAAAATATATGAATGGATTGAGTTTTAAATGTATATTTATTGGTATAACTTTCATCAAGTATTATATAACGCAAACAAAATCATTTAAGGTCAAAGTTGAACAAAAAAGACCGCAAAAAGTCAAAGTGGACATTTATTTAGGGACGGAGGTAGTATATATTTAATATTATACGTATTTATATGAAAAACTAATAAAAATGTGACCCCTTTTAAGTGAAGACACTGTGCGACGACACTTACGTAGTGTTTGTTATATCGTAATCAAAGCCGTAATGGGAACGATTATTACGATGTAATGAGTAAATGTTGTTTGTTTACATTTATAGAATGTAATGAGTCATTATAAGTAATGACCCATTACACCAAAATCATTCCTTATGGCCCATACTTTTTTTTCATTACATCTTGTAATGGAATCAAAATTACATAAAACTCCATCATTAATTAACCACATTAAATAAACTTTCTATCATTAATGGGTATTTTAGTCTTTTTATTATCGATTCAATTACGTTTTATCATACAAACCAAACATGATTAATAACTACAATGAATCATTACATTACAATCTTCTTCAATTACATCGTTTATTCCATTCAGTTGACATTTCACTGTACACCTCTCCAAAACCCCTCTACGTAAATACACCCTATATTCATCAAGAATTTAATGTTAAGTTTGAATTTCACCTACATATACGTACTTAGCACTGTTACGTCTGCATATCAAGAGTAGTAGCATTCCGATTTATTGAAACTGACACATCAAACTTATTTTATGTACACTAGCTAGATTTTGTTAGACAATGAAACCCGTAGGTATAACTTTATTATTCACCATTATTTATAATGGCAAAACCCTAGATGCCCTAAACCCACAAACCGGGCTTGGGCCTATTTATTCTCTAATACTCCCCGCAGTTCGAGCGGCGAAATCGCGAAAGCTCGAACTGGAGTAGGAAACTAAGAAAGTAAAATAAAACAATAACCAAAATAAAATGGGATAACCCAAAGTATCCCAAAAAGTCGTCTCGGGAATAAGAACCCTAGATTCGACACCAACAAAAGTCGTCTCGGGAATTGATACCCTAGATTCGACACCAACGAAAGTCGTCTCGGGAATTGATACCCTGGATTCGACACTAACAAAAGTCGTCTCGGGAATTGATACCCTGGATTCGACATAAAAAAAACAATTAAATAATTGTTTTTTTTTTGTTTTTTTTTTTTACCTCTTACAAAATCAAAACAAATTAAAATCCTTGATAAAGCATTTTCCTCATATTTGTTATGATGAGCGGCTTGATAACACCTTTCTTTGTTTAATATGAATGCACGCTCGCCAAGATGAAAAATAATAGTAATTATGAAGAGCAGCTTCACAACTGCTACGACTTCGAAGATAATAACGTCAGCAGGAATATTTGTGGTGGGATATAGACGAAAGAAAAAAAAATTATGATTAGGGTTTGACGGAGTGGCTTAGGGGAGGCGGCTCAACATAGCCACCTATGTCTGAGGATCAAACCCGCTCTGAAACCATGTTAAACAATGAAACCCGTAGGTATAACTTTATTATTCACCATTATTTATAATGGCAAAACCCTAGATGCCCTAAACCCACAAACCGAGCTTGGGCCTATTTATTTTCTAATAGATTTAAGTGGCTATGACTATTTGACTATTTAATGATGTTGCAACTGTAATGTTAATGGAGGATAGATGGGGCTAAATAGTATAATGCAGTGTTAATGGGGATGGGGATGATTGTAGTATTGTACCACATGAAACATGCATTCACACAACTAAGAGAGGTAGGTGCATTTTGATGTTATAGGCGTGTTAATCACCATCATCTCAGCATATATCTTATAACACATTATAACATAAACATTAACAAATGAGAATATATGTTATGTTAGAGTGAATAAATATTTGTAAATGAGAGTTGATATGAGATTTAGCATAACAGACAAGTGAGAATGTTAGTAGCTCAATCTATCAAATGTCCGTATTTGTTTTCATATAGTTTGCTATTGTGGTTTTCTTCCATGTTTATATCATGGGCCCCTTTCAATAAAAATAACATACGTCACAATCTCTTATTTTGTGGAACAAGTAACTGTTCAAAGAGACTATACATTCTGTTTTGGTTTATAAAGTGGTTTTACAAAAAACCTAGGGTGCGTTTAGGTGAAAAATATCCCATTTTTCTAAGAAATTTTTTATATGAAAATGAAAAAATTGAAAATCCGTTTAGTCACATATTTTTTCAACAATTAAAAAAAAAATGAAATTCTCATTTCCTAAATTTTAACTAAGAAATGAAAAAGCCCATTCTATCATTCTTACTTTTTTCTTTCTCATTTTTTTCTCAAACTTCTAAAAAAACACATACATCATTCTACGCCTAATCTTTGATGTCATCCTCCACCGCCCACAGTCGTCGCAATCTAATATAATCTTCTTATCATTTTAATAAACGGAAAAATATAACTCCAACTAAACGAGTTTTCAAAATTCTCAACTCTTCTCTAGAGAAGAAAAACTATTCTCTTCTCAAAGAATTTAAAAACGGAAAAAGAGGAGAACTTTTCCACAACTAAACGGCACCAAAGCTTTTGTATTAATGTGTTTTAAGAAAAACAATACCTTGTGTGAATTATAAAGCTTTTATGAGAAATCAATACCTTTTGTGGATTACAAAAGAAGTGTTTTTTGATTGATTTTCTTAACCCTTCTTGATTAGTGAACGATCGTGTTGATAACGTGTTATAACAAACGAGACCTATGACAATATAATTATGGATTAAGAGAATTGCAAGATAGGGAAGTAAAAATCACTTACGAAAGTAGATCCTGGTGCATTTTATTTCGTTACTTTCATGTAGTATTTATACAACAAACATGCATGCATTATACAATCTACTATACTTATTAAGGAGGCAAGTAACTTGCAACCTGTTTGACAAATGTGAAAAATCCACATAGTAACCAATAATTCACTACATAGTAAGTGATAATTCATAATAATATTTATATTGTGAAATTGATGATTTGTTATGATTTTATTGTATAAACAATTACTAACTTTATGATATAATAATTAATAAAATTCATTGATGTTTATGAAGATTGGTGATTTTTTATTTAAAGAAATATATAAAATCCAGTGAAAAATTAAAGGAGGAAAATCGAAGGGGAGGTTATTTTAGTCATTTTACTTATATTAATTAATGGCATGACAATTATGTTTTTTTTGGGTAAAATGGTTAATTCACTCCGGTAAAATTCAATTACATCAAATACCATTGAAGTACAAATGACATGGGTGAATCCCATGCCCTCAACCCGATCATGGAGACAAAAAATGCACAACACGTGCAACTTACATGTAACCACTATCTAAGAATGACATGCCATTCTTATAACTTACAACTACAACGACTATACAATGACAATTATATTTGTCTGGTAATATTTACAATTTTATCACAAAACAAGTAATTGGTTGACTAAAATGTGTAATAAAAAAGTCCGTTTACTAAAATGGAAAAATTGTGAAAGTTCTTTTCTATTTAATATAGTTAAACCTATAATGAACAAAAGACTTTTCCGACAACACTTTGTATTTTTAAGTGTCTAGGTTATAAAATAACAACTAATTTTCTCCCATTTATCGTTTATATACATAAACTTTATAAAATGAGTAAATGAACAAATTTTCATAAAGTGTTATTATATACACATTTTGACATGTTGTCACCTTAAAAGTAGCAACACGTGTTAAATTTTCTGGTATGACAACACATCAAAATGTACATATAATTGAAACACTTTATGAAAGTTTGTTAAGTCATATATTTTAAAGTTTACTTACTAAAATGAAACATTGAATAAAGTTTTTGCTATAGCTTAAACCCTACATTAAACACACCAAGTTTCTTACTTGTTTGTCCCCAATGTTGCTCATTAAAAATTTGGATTAGTAGAGAATTGGACTCCTTGGTCCTCATCCCTCAAAACTGTTGCTATATAAATACACCATGCATCCCCCATCAAATGGAATATTAAGTCATCAAAGTTTCATTAAAGGAAAAAATGATGTCAGAAAAAGAGCAAAGCCCCGTTTACGATATCAAACTCTCGGTAGCCCTACCCGGAATAATGTCTGGGTGCAATGCAGCTCATGAGTTAGCTGCATTGGACCTAGCCATGAAGCTTCACTACATTCGGGTCGTTTACTACTTCAAAGCTCCAACATTTGACGGTTTGACCATTTCGAACATTAAAGAAACTATGTACAGTTGGTTAATCCATGCTTACGTTCCATGTGGACGAATTAGAAGGACAGAATCAGGTCGACCTTTTATCAAATGTAATGATAGTGGGGTGAGACTCATCGAGGCTAAGTGTCGTTTGAGCCTTGATGAATGGCTTGGTTCTAGTGATGATTCGAGACATAAGCTTGTTGTTCCTAACCCGGTTTTAGGACCAGAGTTGGTCTTCTCTCCTTTGGTTATGATACAGGTTTGCTCGCTAACTTCACTTAAGTTTTTCCATATACTTTTCAGATAAGTCACATGTACGTTAATTAAGGTTCTTATATATTTAACGGGGTATTCGAACAATAGATTCGTGCATGATAAGTATTTTCATGCCATAACACTACTAGAAAATCGGCCTTTCAGACCAGTAGGTAGGTTCTTTTGGTATGGATGAGGGGGGCTATGAATGTGCTATATCAAAGCACCAACTGGTCTATATATAATTCTTAGAGACCTGGTCACTAATATTAACCGGCATATATCTGTGAGTTAAGAGACCTACTCGCAAAATTCTGCTGTCTTTATGTTCAAATATTAGCCCATCAAGGTGATATGTGTATGCCCGTCAAGTTGGACCAGATCCATATTATTGTTTTAAGTCGTGGTTCCGAAACTTATATGTCTGTTCTTTTGATGTGCACTTAACTGATTTTAAATGTGGTGACAAATCAGTTGGCATGAGTTGGTCCCATGTGCTTGGAGATGCATTTTTAGCTGTGGGCTTCATGAAACTTTGGTCCCAACACTACAAAATTTTTGACATACACTCACTAAAACTTTTCCTCACTAAAATTTTTAAAAGTCATCAAAAATAAAAAATAAACAAAAAAAATATAAAAGTAAAAATTTGACATGTGCTCACTAAAACTTTTCCCCACTAAACAATTGTTAAAAGTCACCAAAAAATAAAAAAGTAAAAAAAAAATATAAAAGTTACGCAAAAAAGAATTCAGATAAATGCTCCTTTTATTACTTTTACCAAAACCCAAAACTATAAAAGTTCCCCAAACATGCTCCACCACTGTCATATCCTCCACCACCGAAAAATGCTCCACCACCGTCGTTTTCCTCCTCCCATGAAAAATGCTCCACCACCGCCGTTTAACGAAGACGCAATTATCTCCACCGTTGTTTAACAGAAGACGCAATTAATTTCGGCACCGTCGTCATCCTCCACCACTGAAACCCTAACTCCGGCAACGTCATCATCCTCCACCACTGAAACCCTAAATCCGACAACGTCATCATCCTCCACCACTGAAACCCTAATTACGTCGTCACCGCTTCTATTTCTATCCGGTCGCTTCTGTCTCTATCATGATTGAAACCCTAACTCACGTATAATACAATGTATGTTTTGTATTTAGAAGTGTTTTGATAGCAGAGACTTCGTGTCGATTTGTAGGAATTAGCTGATTGATGTTTAGAAGGTGTGCTGAGTCGATTTAATGTTTAGGAACGAATGTTGTATGGTTTGCGAAAAAGTATTAGTATGTCGTGTGTCAAGTTGTAGGAATTAGCTGATTGATGTTTAGAAGGTGTGTCGAGTTGATTTGATGTTTTGTAATGGTATTGCGGTATACATGTAGGAATGAATCTCAACTAACTGGCGGTTTGGCGGAGTTTTATTAGTCTGCATTTTGTTTACTGTAAGGATATACTACTTTACTGCATATGAGCTATTCTGTGTGCAACAAGGACATGGTAGAAGTCGCCTACAGTAATATTAGACAAGTATTTGCCATTTTAGGTAGTTTGTGATAGAGAAGGAAAGTAATAGTTTGGAACTTTGGGTCAACCAACTAAAGGAAGTGGATGTAGCTACATTTCAATGTTGTGTATAGATGCTTGATATAGACTTGAGATAAAGAAACTTAATGGCCATCATTGTTTCTATCACTTATCCAAATTGCTAGTGTCAAGCAAGTAACACATGTTTGCCAAAAAAACCCCTTTGATCTATGCTCACCAGATCGTCTTATATTGCTATAATATGTGAAAGCTACCATCAACTGTCCTAGTCTTTAATTTGTCCAATCAATCAAGTAGCTGCAACACGTGGAACCACGTTGGAAAAATGCATATTCTCCTTTGCAAGTGCAACACTATTAGTGATAGACTAATAGTATGTATTGTCCATAATCTGTTGAAGACGCTTCATTTGCAAGGGATTGTTCGCTGCGTGTTTTCATATGTCTCTCTTTCTCCCAAAGCAATATCATCAACTCATCAACAACATCAATTTGGTTATCCCAAATCAGTAGCTAGCTAGGCTATAATGCTAAAAATAAGTTACAAAACTTATCTAATATTGATTAGGTGCGTAATTTTACACTTCTTTGAAATGGTCTAGTTTGGTAATTATGGTATTTTGAAATGGACTTGTTTGGTTATTTAGTGATAAGCTACGGCATCAGGAATTACGTATCCATTTACTTTTCTTTTTCTTTTCCCTTTCCTATCCTTTTCTTAGTATGTTATTTTGGAGGATTTGGCTCAAATTTAATGTGTACATTTGTAGGATTTTACGGTATCGAGTTCTAACTATAGGCGCTTAGGACTAAACGAAAGTGATCACCATGTCCAGTTAGACTGGCAAGTGAGACGGTATGATCTTATGGTAATCGTTTTTCTGTTTTGGGTCAATCGATTTATATGCGTATAAATAAATAATCTATGTGTGTTAATTCGGTTTGAGGGTGTTCTATTTATTTTTTTCTCAACTTTGCAAGGTGTGATTGCGGTAGTGGAGTGCAGGAGGTGGTTTTATGCGATGCAATATCATACAGAGGTATAAGATTTGTGACTTTTGCTTTTTTGTTGCGAAATTGGGCCGTGTAATGCGAAAATGTTAGTTTCCATGTTTGATTTATTTCGAATAATAGCTCTAAATCTAGGCGGTGTTTGTTTAAGCTTATCTTTTGGATTACGAGCTATTTTGACTTCGCCTACAAATAAATAAGCAGCAGCAACATTTGTCACGTCAAGGTATGTTAAACTATAAACTCGCATGTATATAAATACTTGCCTTATGAGTATAGTGTTGGGTTTTACTAATCATAACAATTATATAAAACAAGTAAACATCATCAAAGCATGCAGCGGAAGTAATAGGAATAATACTTGTAAATTATTTAACCGAATTAAAAGTATATGCGTACCTTTTGCGAATCAATGCAATTAGGGTTCATGAAAGCCCCAAATTAAGATCAACGACCAAGAAACCCTAAACCCTAATAAATTAGGGTTTATATAATTCGACCACATCAAAAGTCGAATACTCAAGATATGCAAACACAAGTGTATTTGCTCTTCGTTCTTGTACACACGTATTAGTAACGAATCAATGAGAAAAGCTAGGTTCTTGATCACAATAGATTAACCAAACACCTTTGTTATGCTCAAGGTCACTCGCAAATCCCTTACATGGGGTTTTGCTTCGTCGATCTAAGAACAAGAGGGAAGAAAGAAGAAGTTTGGCCTTTTATTGAAATCTAGTGTACCTAAGGATGAATACATGGGAATGTATTTATAGCCTTATGGTAGATGTCAAGATTGTTATAGTATCCGATGTGGGATTCTATAGTTTTCGGCCAAACACAAGCCCAAAAGAGGATTCCTAAAACTTTCTCTTGACTTGTTAACTTTTCTTCATATCCCGTTGACATTTAATGACCGATAATCAAAACTCGTCAAATATTAAATATCATTAAGTATTTATTTCGTGATCAAATAATTAAATATAACATTTTATATATTAATTATTTATACATTGATTTTCATACGTAATGTGTGCAATCCCGAAGTCTCGAGTTCGAATCTGGTCATACTAATATTAATAATTATCCATAAACCTTTCAGCTCCCACTTGAATATTACTTAATATAGTAATGACATTGGTTAGTCTAGCTTTAACACGCCATGCCCCGGATCGAATCGAGCATGGTCTCTGAAAAAACCATTTAATGATTCATCATTTTTACTTATCCTTTTGTTACTAATACTACATTAACTATGAGTATGAATCAAGTCATTTCATAAGTTAATATTCTGTTTCTCGTTGTATTTGATTGAACAAGATTACCAAATCATCTCAACGTATTCCAGATAGATCTTGGGTAAGGCCTTACAAACATCTTGCCAATCCTACGAGGGGCCCAAATATAGTATTATGCTTTGAAACAAATTCAAAGGAACAAATTCTCTTGACTACAAACATAACTCATGAACTTTGTAACACTTCTGAAAATAGCCCTTATAACTACCGATTGGATAGTGTTAGACTATCTTACACAAATGCACTACATTCATATCAGTTATCCGGTATCTCAAGTCTGAGGATAAACACTTCATGATATACTTAATGACAAAGATCCATAAAGTATCATCATGTAAAGTTGGGATCTGTCCTATATTCAATTCATTGAATATCATGTGAATTTGGCATGTCCCACGCATCAATATACTTAAAGTATATTCAACCAAAACTCAGATTTGTCTTAATTCAATGACATTCCCACATCATTGATCGACAACGGACTTTTAGAATAACATAAGTTATTCACGGATTAAACATGCAAATATAGGATATAATATTAAGAAAATGAAAATAAACATAACCAATATTTTATTTCATTTAAATAATATTTGTTCAAAACATCCCTTATCCAAATACTAAATATATCAATGCATGATAATACTGGTTAATGAATTATGCATCAAGTAATGACAATCATACTTGTTGACAAGGCATAATTTCAACTAACTTTGATCTATTGGAATTTTGAGAATACTTATTTCAAGAATTCAACTAGTGAAGTTCTTGTAAGTGTGCATTCAAAATATCTTGATATTGCCACATAATATTTCATAAAGTGTGTGACATCCTCAACCACTAATTTATGACAATCAAACTTTCAAACATTTTAAAGTTTAAAGTATTCTTATTCTTTATTGTATAATGCAACTATGCTCTTAGTTGAGCACAACTAGTTCGATTGGCCATCAACAAGGATGAAATCCTCCCATGACTAGTATTGAGTGTCATCTCAATTAAACTAGCATCATTGTATACAAACAATAATATGCTCTTTAAAAATTTCAGTAACTTCAATATCTACATTGTAATGTTTGATGCCTTCAAACTTTCAAGTTTGTCAGCTATGACAATTTCACAACAATTGTTGTATTGCTCATCCATAGAATTTTGAGAGCAAATCCAGGCTGAGGAATGTAATTCTAGATTCAAACATATTCTATTAGAATATTCATTACACCAGTTATCTAATAACTTCATTAGATATCAATGTTGTCAAATCATCTTGCATTCAAGTATGATACAACAATAACATGATGTACATGAAAAATCCTTGTGTCAAACAGAGATTTCATTCATGTTCTACATATCCATTTTTCAAATGATATATCATGTTCTATTAGACTCATTTATTTACCGCACATGTTTATTAATAATAAACATATATTTCAAGGTTGTTTGTCTTATTTTCAAAATCTTTAAAGTGAAGTTCCATTCCAAATTAGATTAACATTTATCTTAGATGGAATGTTACTACCCACAACATATAAGATTTAAAGAAAATAAACATAATACTCCCACTAGCTTTCAGGAATACTTAGAAATTATCTTATTTTAATTTAAAACCAAAACTTGGATTTAATAGTTAAACATAAGCATGCATATATCCATTCATGGATTTTTGCAGTTTGTACATTTTCAAAGATTATGTGAATTCATAAAACTCATTTGCATTACTTATCGTCCTCGCAAAAGCAATCACACAAGAAAGAGTTTTAATATTCAATTGTCATTTTTCATATTAATGAAAATAAGTATGACAATTATAATCATTATATATTTAATGTGCCAAGGAAAGAATATTCAATCACAGTTAATTGCTTAAGTGTGATTAATAATATAATCTTGTCACAAGTCATGCATTAAACACATGTACAATTTTGTCCATATGATTTCTACACAAAGATTTAAACCACTAGGGTTTTCTTTCTTTTTGAAGAAACTCATCTTTATTAAGATAAACCAAGTTTCCAAAGTTGATTATCTTTATGAACAGCATCTTGTCATTCATAGTATGAATAATTTACCACAATTCAATATTAGGTAAATGCATCATCACGATTAACAGGTTTACCATAATCCTGCAACTCATATATCTCTGCACATCAATCAATTATCTGAGAATCCTTACGGATCTATGAATGAGAATTCCACCATCTTGAGGTTTATCATATTTGACCTCATCATGATATTTACTAGTGTATTTTAGAAGATTATGTGTTTTGTAATTGTAATTTAATCTCTTCAAGATCTAAACAAAACTCCCACTTGCTTTTGTAATTTAAAGACTATCTATAAATACTTTAGCTATTAGAACAACACCAAATTGTTTTCTTTTGGGATATTACAAATCACATTAACAGTTCATAAATCTTGTTCATTAATAACCTACTCCATAAGTAGTTTTAACAAATTAGAACTTTAATATAAGACTCAATGTGATTCATCACATTCCATACTAAAATGATGTCTTAATAATCTTATAGGTTTGAGTTTTATTAAGTATATCCAATCAATACTCAATTTTCTAACCTTGATAACTTTTGGAAGAAAAGAATATATAGTTATCTTGAATCAAACAATATAACAAATGTTTGATTCTTCTAACTGAACATTTCATATACAAACAGTATTTCATTAGAATTGATATTGTAAGACAATCTAACTATATATAAGATAAACATATTCCTTTTGGCTTACCTATTTTACCAACTAAGACAACTTAATGATATAATAGAATATTTAAGTCAATTGCATGCTTTATAACATGAGTATTCTTTGACCAAGTCAAAAGACATAACAGTTATAATATCTTACTTTATATTATAAATCTTTGTAATAATGAAAAGACTTCATGTTTGTGATTTTACAAAGAAACACATAACCATGTATAATTTAAAGTTATCATGAACACCACGCAATGGTTTCAATTAATTAATTTTCAAGTTAATATACTACTCCATCTATTTATGTCATTCTAAAAATACATAAATATTCAAGATAGTATTAAATTACTTTTATTTATTTATGTCATTCCATGAAGTGTCCAACTTAAGAAACTGTAAAACATCCACGCCCATCCACGACAAGTGGAGATTTACCTTGAGATTACAATCTAGCCAAGATCTCACTTAAAGTAAAATGTAACTTCAAGTGTTTCTATATTTTGAATGACATAAGACATAAAAGTAGTCTATGCTATAATCTTGACACATGTTCTTTAAGCAAGACAATCTTATTAGAACGTTAATCTCTTACCTTACGATCAAGAGAATCCATTAATCATATTTGTATGTGTTGTTCCTTTGCACACAATAAATGCTTCTCTCACTTGTGCATAGAACAACACCATATAGCACACAAACAACACGACTTGCATTTTGTTTATGTGAACATTATGATAGTGTCATAGATATATAAGCATTACAAGTAGATGTAGGAGCACTTAATTATCAAGGAAACGTTCACGACTATCCTTGAGAATATGAATGTCTACATTTTTGAACGTAATGTATTATTTCAAGAAAATCTAGAAATAATCTGAGTTACTACCAAGATAATAAATCTTGTAACTCCCACTGAATTAGACAACGTTACAATAATATCTTATTCAGTAATACACCATACTCTCACTGGATTTGACAACATTGTAAGTGTTTCATTAACCACTGAAAATAGCGTGCTTTTACGTTGCTACCCCTTTGTAAGACCATTCATAACAATTACTTAGGTAATAAAAGAGTGTATTCTACTTTGTAGATGATGAATCATCCATCATGCTATTAACTTGAAAAATTGAGCATGCAATTTCTTCCTTAATAGGTCTACTATCCCTACAATGGTGTGTAGCACCTTTAATTGGTCAAATCAAAACAACTAGATAAAATATACTAGTTTGTCTTTTACCAATTTTATGTAATTAGTCCAGATTCTAATGTAATAACTCATATAATGTCAAACATGTTTTCTAGTTGACTAAAATATCATATAAGAATTCAATCACCAACAGAGGGTAATGAAATCTCTTAAGGAAAACATGGTGTGCAATTTTCTTAACTATTAAAATTGCTATGAGTCATATTAGAATTTAGACAATTCTAATATTCCTAACATACCTTTCTCAATCATGAAAAGGAATAGGATTGAGTCTCACTCTTCTTCCATGGAAAAGAGTATATGTTTGTCTTTTAGTAAATTTTCTTGATCAAACATTTGTTTGAAAACAGAACTGGATCAATTTACCAAAGCCCAAACCACGTTTACGGTTTAATGTCGCATTAATACAATCAAAAGAATTAACAAAATTCAATTTTTAGTATTTTCGATAATTAAATCTTTTAAGAAAATAAAATACCCTTAGGTCAATATTCATATTAACCATAGAATTTTCCTTGAATCTAGGACCCTCATTATCATAGTTTCACCACATCAGTTGATCTGCTAGTGATGAAAGTATAGAATAGGTAATTGTCGAAGAACAATAATTGACAAACAAGTTTTCAATTCCTAGAAAATATGGGATTTACAATTTTGCCAAACAATTATGCAAAATGTAAGCATGTTTTATCCCATCTTATGCCTTAAGTTATAGGTCTCACTAACTAACTTAATTAAGTTGTCTAATTTAGAAACTGCAAATTATTAAGCTGATGTCTCACACAACATAAAGATTCACCTTGTCATTGTAATCTAGCTCAAGGTCTCACATAACTAAATTACAACTTCAAGTGTTTCATATCATTAGATGGCATAAACTTAAATTTTAAAGGGTACAATTTTGATGTGTAATCAAAACTTATGTATGAAGAAGCATGCATACATCTTCATAAAAAAAAAAATTCAAAACCTTACTCATAGTTTTAAATTGCTAAGATTAAATTCTACAAAGTTTTAATCGATGCGTTGAGAAACTTACAACTTTGCACTAAGATGCTTCGTACATAGAATAGTTATACTAGGTAGCTCCAATCGAACGCACAGGGAGGCAGAGGACCAGGTAAGCGCATAAGCATAACCTTAGACATCCTTTCAGTGTGACTGTGCGCACTTCTTTAAACCCCTTTCTAGTTTGTTCTAGTGGGTGAGCCGTTCTAACCATTTAGTACAGTCACATCACTCGATTAAAAGTTCAAGATTTAATACTTAGAAAACAAATCAAATTTCGCCATTATTTAGTCCATTTAATTTTCTATTCTCAAAAACCCTTTTTGCTTACTAACGTGTCATACAATATAAACAAAAGGCATTTTAATAAAAATTAAACAAACTCAAATAATATACATATAACTTAACAATTAACATATGTAAAACAATTAGCCACATGCATAATTTGTTCGATAAAACCCTGATAATCAATTCTAGGTTTAATAATGCATATGTTTAACCAAGACTTCCACGTGTTTTCACCAAGTACAACGTGAGCCACATACATCGATGAATCGATTGCGTAAGTCTTAGCTAAAACACATACCACATAGTACATAATTGATTCATTAGATATATTGAGGTTTTCCCCAATTCAATATTTATTGAAACGAAATACCTGTGAATAAACTTAACAATTAACGATAAATATATACTTAACAATTTAATCATATAATCAATACTCCATGGCAAAACATGCATGTTCCACCATGGATTCCGCATAACAATTATAACCCAAGATACGCATAAAACATGGCACATAACAATTATTCATTAAAACCACATAAAATATACATGCAATCCTAGGGTTTCTACAAATTTTACAAAAAAATAAAACCTAATTAAAAATAAAAGGGTATTCGATCCAATATTAAAAAATTAGGGTTCCAATTTTCAAAACCCTAGAAACCATAAAAGCATGTAATAATCATAAAGATTCAATTTTTATGTGTTTCGGTAATTAATTACAACATATTAACGGCTCGTGATGCCACTGTTGGGTTTTACAAATCACAACAATTATATAAAACAAGTAAACATCATCAAAGCATGCAGCGAAAATAATAGGAATAATACTTGTAAATTATTTAACCGAATTAAAAGTATATGCGTACCTTTTGCGAATCAATGCAATTAGGGTTCATGAAAGCCCCAAATTAAGATCAACGACCAAGAAACCATAAACCCTAATAAATTAGGGTTTATATAATTCGACCACATCAAAAGTCGAATACTCAAGATATGCAAACACAAGTGTATTTGCTCTTCGTTCTTGTACACACGTATATTAGTAATCTAATCAATGAGAAAAGTTGGGTTCTTGATCACAATAGATTAACCAAACACCTTTGTTATGCTCAAGGTCACTCGCAAAATTCCTTACATGGGGTTTTGCTTCGTCGACCTAAGAACAAGAGGGAAGAAAGAAGAAGTTTGGCCTTTTATTGAAATCTAGTGTACCTAAGGATGAATACATGGGGATGTATTTATAGCCTTATGGTAGATGTCAAGATTGCTATAGTATCCGATGTGGGATTCTATAGTTTTCGGCCAAACACAAGCCCAAAAGAGGATTCCTAAAACTTTCTCTTGACTTGTTAACTTTTCTTCATATCCCGTTGACATTTAATGACCGATAATCAAAACTCGTCAAATATTAAATATCATTAAGTATTTATTTCGTGATCAAATAATTAAATATAACATTTTATATATTAATTATTTATACATTGATTTTCATACGTAATGTGTGCAATCCCGAAGTCTCGAGTTCGAATCCGGTCATACTAATATTAATAATTATCCATAAACCTTTCATATAGGATTCTCTAAACAATTGATACTTTTAATTATACTAATACTTTACACCAGGCCATGTAAACTCTATGACTCAAGTTAAATTCTTTCTTTAATTGATTTGTTGAATCACAACGTCGGTGTTTGAATAGATTATACTCATCGACAGCGGTTTCATATTGCAGCGCAAGGTACTGAAACCTGGAAGGGGGTTGTTCTATGATAGTCACGAGGTAAGATCAGGTGAAAAATAAGGAACGAAACTGAAACGAATGACTGGTAAACAGGTTCCTGATTAGGGTCATGTTGGAATACTTAGTTTTGAGTACGCTAATAAAGGTAATGAAATTCAAGAAGGTTTATTAAAAACAGTTCAGTTTTTAGACAGTAATTGTGTATAACCAGTTTTCGCGTCAATTATTAGTGGTTGCTTTGTTTCCAGGTCATTTACAAAATAGAAACACACTGCTAATTTTGCTCTTTTATTTAGTTGACGGATGGGGTTGTGACACTCTTTGTGGGGTAGGTTGTAGCGGCTGGAGAGGTGGTTGCGGACAAAAAGGAAGCCGGCGGCTGAGATGGCAAAGAAATCGAATGTCGTTTTCAGTAGTGTGCTGATATAGCTATCAATAATCACGAATGTGGTTAGGCTTCTTTCCTCCTAAATTTTTTTATAAATTCTCTTTTCCCTTCTTCTTCGCAAGTTTAACTCTTCAGCTGTCGGTTCAAGCCTTATCAGAAACTAGCACGGTTACGAACCTTTATGATTGTTGCAGCCATGAAATATGTACCGAAGGTGCTTGAATCATTAACAGCAACCTCATGTACAGGTCAGTTATCCCCAACCAGTCGCTCCCTCTTAATTTATCTGGTCCGCATCTTGGATTATGGCACGTCATTTTCTTATGCATTTCATATTTGTTGTGAAGGTCTCTCCGATAGAGTATAAAGCCTTAAGATCCTGTGATCGCATATGCACAAGTTGGTACGCAAAATTTTGGTACAGGGAAAGACTAAGCAGTTCCACCAGATATTCGGGCCCTTTGTACCACCGCTGTTGTCTGGCCTCAAGAGTCAAGAGTTTTTGATGTTGCCCAGCCTCAAGAGTCAAAACTTTTTGAGGTAAAAAACAGCTCCTTCAATTTTTACGTGAACCAGTTTCTTTTTTCCCTTTCATTCAGGTCACTATTACTTTAAACTCTTATATCTTGCTGTGATTGTTTCCTGATTTTATAGTTTTTCGTTGCCAGTATTCAAGATATCGAACAACATCATATGGAGTTGCTCTAAAAGGATGTGGAAGTTTGATAGCTGCTTATATGTCATAGTGTTTGAAAATCTGAGAATAGGAAAGACAAGATCAGGTATGATTACGCTGTTTTGAACGAAATGATTGGTTAATATGAGAACAGGGAGTGATTAGAATAAGTTATCCAATAAGTTATTTAATATGAGATCAGGGAGTGATAAAGAGCAACACATAAGAATTGTTCTTGGCTGATTTTTTTTATTGTTTACTTGAATCCATGCTTTTTTTTATTGTTTACATGATACAAGTGAAAACATAATTATTAGGATTTAGAGATCAAGGGACAACGTAAAGTTTATAGATAAGTTTGTCAAGCGGACGAGTATGTAATTTACTGTATTCTTTTTGTAACGCAGGTGGAATGGGTCACTTAAGGGTTCAACCTCGGTTTTTGCATTCAAACGCTACCATTCACAAGTGGGCACTCGGAGGTAACTGACTGTTCTGATAAATATCGGTTCTGAATTTTGAATGTAATCTTAAAAGCTGATATTTTCTTTTCTGTGTTTTTAGCTTTAGCCGAACTTCTTGGAAATTCTTTGGTTGAGGTATGATGATGTTAAACCCGTTAATGGTTAAATTTGTGCAAAATTTTCCTCTTGAGTTTTTGTTTAACGGTTAAGTGCCATCCTCAGGTGCGTACTGGAGCCAATTATGTTAATGTTGACGTGCTGGATAATGAAAAGGATACTCACAGTAAGATCTCTTTTATCAAAAAGGATGGCGGGGAGCGGATAATAGGAGCAAGAATTCGGGACAACTTATCAGGTAATATTAATAGTGTTTATATCTGATGTCACCAGCACATGATGCGTATGTTATATTAGTTCATGTTTAATTTTCTGTTTCTGCTGTCTTTGCAATAGCCAACTGTATAAAGAATTAAACATAAACCAATACATCATCTAAGTTCGGTCAACACTTTAATTACCTCACGGGTATCCAGTCTTATATTCCCAAATTATATACCCTTGGGAATATTTGTTATTGGAATATTATATTTGATTCATACTCTTTATTTGTTTACAGGCACAGAGTTCGATACATATGCAAAAGTGGTTGTTAATGCGGGTGAGCCATTTTGCGACTCTGTTGAAAATCTCGCTGATAAAGATGCAAAACTGGTGATCTGTCCAAGTAGTGGTGTGCACATCGTGCTACCTGACTATTATTCTCCCGAAGGAATGGGCTCGATTATTCCAAAAACAAAGGATGGACGTATTTTGTTTATAGATTCAGAAGCTAGGCTTGGCAAAAGAACTGTACAAGATCTAAATGCGTTATCCCAACCTTATTTTTGCAGCTCGAGGGCGTGTCTCAAATGGTCACGGTATCGGAAAAACCCCGCCACGGAGTGGCGGGTATCGAACACTTGTTAGTTTTAATGGGTCAGTTTAGTACGGGTCAATTTCAATGTCTGCATTTTCATCCATGTCTTGTACTTGGCTCTCGAGCCTTGATTTTGGTCATAATTATCTCTGGTGACTTTTTAAGCGCACTCTAAGTTTTACTGTTTTTGTGATTGTGTGATTGGTGCAGACATTGAAGGGACTCAAGAGAGAGGATGTTCAACTACTTAGGAAATTTGGAATTCAGTTTAAGGAGGGCTTTGAAAATGCAGAACCTGCTGAATGCAAACTCTGTCAAAGACGATGACTAGAGGTAACTATTTCACTCCATAGACAAATTGGGTTGCTTTATTTTATAATGGGCGAGTTTAGTATAAATTAGTTTGAATGGGTTAGTTTAGCATAAACAATTAGTACGGGCCAGTTTATAAACCGTTATGAGTTTTACTAAAAGTGACCCATATCATGCTATTAGTTCTATGGGTCAGTTTAGGTTTAAGGCTGCGTTCAGTTTAAATGGGTCGGTTTTATCGCTGATATGAAAGTTGTCTCGTAACTTTTATTTACAAGATAAGAACTTTACTTTCTGTTTGTTTTAATCGATATTTGTTTGTTTTAATCGATATTAAGTTGCTTAATACTTTTCCTTTTTACTTTCTGATGTAACAGTTTGAGGAGTAAGACAAGGACAGTTGCCAGATGAGTCATGTCACGTGCAAATCTGAAGATATTCATTTCCTGTAAATCGTAACGGCAACAAGATTTGTTTGTTCAAACATATGAGATTGTTCTGTGTGTTGATTTAAGAAGTTTAGAAGTGTTATCGTATGTTTTTATCTATTGTAAACGATCTATATGCTGAGGAATGAGATTATTTTGTTTAGAACCGGAGAATTAATTTCCGAAAATGTTTTCTGAACAATCTATATGCTGGGGATACAAAAAGTGTATCATTTATGAATAGCTTTACTCAGTGATCATTTTAGTCACTAAAAGTGACCCTTTGCTCCTTGTTAGTGTTAAAAAAGTGGCTAAAACATTTTAGATAGGCTTTGGTGTAAAAGAAATTGACACCCTTTGCTTACTAAAAGAAAATAATCACTTAAAATTTGACCCTTTTGCTTACTAAATATAGTGTAATATAATGTAAGGATAGACTTTTAGTGATGGCTTGAGTAGTGACTGTTTTCTTTTTAGTGGGAGTTGACAAAATAGCTTTTAGTAACTCTTTTCTTATCTTTTGCTCACGCTTGCTTTAGTGAGCAAATGTCCCAAATTTTGTAGTGCAAGTGCTTGCAGGCCATTACCCGGCCCAACCACTCACTATGGCCCAACAACAAACCCAAGCCCAGTATATTCAAAGCCCATACCCAAGCCCTGATCCACTTTCAGTAAAACGGGTTGGCCCGGTTGGAGACCTGTGGTCTACTTCAAACAAGTCCAAAATGGAGACATTTTCCTTTCATATTTTGACTTCGAGTTGATTCACAGTTGCAAGCTAAGATATGTGAAGAGAAACAAATTCCTGTCTTTGAGTGCATTTGTGTTGTAATCTGGCAAAGTCTTGTAAAATTTAGAGACGGGTTGGGACCAAAGGTCATGACTATATGTAAAAGTAACTTGAAAAACCGTCCTAAAGGAATCATGACGAACAAAAGCCAAACCATCAATGTGGTCAAAACAGACATTTCCGCAATAAAATATGAACCTTTAAAACTAGGGAGACTTATCATGAATAATTCAGAGGACGAAAGAATGAAGATTGAGGAAGCTATGGGAAAAAATGACGAGATACTTGATTTTCTCTTTTTCGGAGCTAATTTGACATTTGTCAATTTGAGTGAAACCTCATTTTATGGGATGGAAGTGAGAGGACAAAAACCTGTTTATGTAAATTGCGTCATTGAAAACATTGGCGATGAAGGAGTCGTTTTGCTTCTTCCAGCACCAAAAAATGATGGAAGGATAGTAAGCATAACATTGTCCGAAGATGAAGTGGCTAAGCTTAGACCGGTGCTTAAACAAGATTGGTGTATTGCATAAACACATGTATGATTGGATGTCCCTGAAATGACTACTAGTTTTTAGGTCTTCTTCAAATAAATTCTTGTATGTAAGATTGTGTAATGATTCTATATGTTTTTTTAATGTGAAAGCTCATTACCGAAATAGGAACCGAGTATCATCAATTTCGATTGGTATTAAACAAAAGTAAAATTGTTGTTCTAAATGAATAAAAACTTATTAAACTTGAGTCATATTTTTCTGAATTAGGCTACTTGAACTTTGAAGCCTCATTTTGAAGTCTAAGCACATGAAATTGATATACAACCCGATGACATAACCTGTTAGGAACATGTTTTATTATCAAGTGTAGGTTATTTCATTTGTAATAGGTCGTTAATAATTATGGTTTATAAATGTTTGTAATTAGTTTCACAGCTCATGTAGTAAGCCCATGAGCTGTGATAGAAGGTTCTTCTAGAACCAAGGGGAAACACCCCTACTTATGTAAACACTATAAATACCCCCTCCCCTAAAGGGAGAGGGGTGTTGGTTCTAATTGCAATTATCATTTTCATTAATCATTCATTAGTTCCTTCTACTTTCTCTCACTAAAACTTTCTCTCTCTAGAAATACATATTGTTGTGATAATATGGTGACCTAACAAGTGGTATCAAGAGCCAAGGGATAATTTAGGTTAATATTGATTAGATTTAATAGAAATCCGTACTTAAAAACGTGTTTTAGATTGAAATTTATGGACTTTTTGGACTGACTACGTGTTTCTGCGAGTTTCTGCGCGTTTCTCATGAGTTTTGGCGAGTTTGGCGAGTTAGCCATGAATTTTGGCGAGTTTCTCACGAGTTTTTTGCTAGTTTCTGGTTGAATTCTGGCGAGTTTCTGTCTTGAATTTCTGCGAGTTTGCATTTTTGGCGAGTTTCTGTCTTGAATTTCTGCGAGTTTGCAGTTTGGCGAGTTTTTGCATTTTTGCGAGTTTGCGTTTGGAAGTTTCTTTTCACGCAAGTTTCTCTCTGCAAGTTTCTTTTTCCGTGGCGAGTTTCTTTCTGGCGAGTTTCTATCTGGCGAGTTTCTATCTGGCGAGTTTCTTTTGCGAGTTTCTTTCTGCAAGTTTCTCTCTGCGAGTTTCTTTCTGGCGAGTTTCTTTCTGGCGAGTTCCTATCTGGCGAGTTTCTATCTGGCGAGTTTCTTCTGCGAGTTTCTTCTTTTGCGAGTTACTTCTTCTGCGAGTTTCTTATCTGCGAGTTTGGATTTCACGTAAAAAGAGTTTGAATTCAAAGAGTCAGACTTCATTTGATCCCCGAAATCAAGCAGTCATGCAAGGTGGAAGAGTTAATGTACAAGGAAGGAATGCTCAAAGGCTTGTCATGAATGATGAGAATACTGAAAATGTCAGTAATACAGACAATGAGGTTGTAGCATTGGAAATGCAGGATGACAGCAGCAGATCTGAGGAAGATATCATACCCAACTATGACACCGAGTCCAACTTTGATGAAGAACAAATGGTTGAGGAAGATATCATTCACACATATGACACAGAGCCTAACTTTGATGAAGAACAAATGGTTGAGGAAGATATCATTCCCACCTATGACACAGAGCCAACTTTTGACAAAAAACAGATGGTTGAGGTACAATCTACTGTTGTTCATATTCTGCCTGCAAATGCGAAACAAACTGAGCAACTTGAATTCAGAAATGAAGGAGAGGTTGAATTGCCAGTGTTGCACAATGTCCGAAACAACTGTCTCATGTCTGAGCCCTTAGTTGCAAACAATACAACAAAATCGTCAAATCAAATTCTTGAATCTGAAAACATTCTTCTCAAAAAGACCATTGCTCAATTTCAAAAAGATTTTTCAAAACTAGAGGCACATTTCAAATCTCTTGAACTTAAAATGAAAAGTAATCGTATGGATAAATTAGTAAAAGAAAATGAGCATCTAAAGGCTCAAATTCAAGCAAAGGGGCTTGCGCATGTTGCTTTACAAAACAAATTGAGAAGATTAATTGGCAAGAGTGTGGATACAAAATTTACAAAACCAACAATCTTGGGGAAATCGTCACTACAACCAATCAGAAACCAATCAGTAGTTAGACAACCAACTGCTTTTAAATTTGAACGATCAAAATCTTCAAAACCACGGTTTGCCTCCCAAGTTGTTGAGAATAATCATTTGTCAAATCCAGTCACTCCACATTCCTGGCCTGAGAAAAATGCTTCAGTTTCTGTTAAACCTGTTTTTATTAAACCTCAACATGTAGCTGCAACTGGCCCGTCTAGGATTAGTTCGAACACTGTGTCTAAACCGAGCATTAAAATTAAATATTCATATGATTCAAATGACGCGTACAAGAACTATGATCTAGAAAAGGCTAGGAAAAGGGCACTACTCCAAAAGGATGGAATCTTAGGTTCACGACCTCGTGTGATGCCTTCTAGTGTATTGCAGAACATAACTAAGTGTAGTCAACAGACAATTAGAAATAGACCCGTTGAACTGAGAAACAAACTTCGGAAACCTACTAGGTGGATCAATATAGGACAAAGACTTTTCCAAAAGAAGTTTCAAAGATTTCCTAGATCTAAGCTTAGGTGGATACCCACGGGTAGAATTTTTAAAACTGTTGGTCTTAGGTGGATTCCTACAGGCAAGATATTAAACATTTGCAACAAAACAGTGTGTTCAGGTGTCAAGAAGATAATTGACACTGCAACTTTATGCTTCTAACATCTGGAACCCAGTTACACTTGGGGATCCATGTTTGTCTCTATCTCTCTGGTCATACTTTCTATACAGTTACAACAACAATGGCTTCGGAATAATTTAGTTTCGGACCCGCACTTCAGCAATGGCTTCTAAGTACAACAGCTTAGGACCCGTTTCTCACCGTCTAAAGCATAATGATCCATCAGCTGCTTCGCCATTGTACTCAATCGTCAAGAATTGGAAATTTTGTTTGCTCCACTGTTTGGAGATTCTATAGAAAGTCGTGCTTCAGATGTATCTAATGTTTCCGCTGCACAACCTGATCATATTCTAATTCTAGATACACCTTGAATCTACAACAACAACCGCTTTGGAGATGCACCTTCAATCGAATCTCTACTTGATAACAGATCAAATTGTTTCTAACAACAATGACACAACTGATGATCAACATAATGAACAAGTTCAGAAGTTTTATCAGTAATTGATTCTCACAAGATATTTATGGTACTTCATACCTCTTTGATTAATTGAACGTGACATTACGCTGTCTCCGATTTCATCATCAACATACGTGGTGTATGTTTCGATTCATCGAAAACATAGGGGGGAAGAGAGAGTATATTTCATATGCTTTCTTTGCCTTCGTTGTGAAAACTCTTTTCCTTCACGAGTTTCTGCAATCAGGGGGAAGAAATGAGACGATATGTGGTTCAAACGTCTTACTTTGGTGTTATCGTTCCAACTTTCACTGGGTTATTTTTTGTGAAGTTACCTACATATGATGCCTTAACTGTATTATGATGCCTCACACACGATCATTTTATCGAGTATTCGCATATACACAGTCGATTATTATTCCGATATACCGCAACAATCAGGGGGAAGGAGTATTATTTCATCTCTCAAGGTTTGTTTGGTGTGAAGTGTCTGCATACGTGAGAAGATCTTGTTGATTTCTTGCATGTTACCCCAGAACGAATTTTCTGCATTATGTACAACTGTGATTACGTGACAATTCAGATTTGCTTGATGTGGTTTACTGTTCATCTACAAATTTTGATGTGCACTTAAAACTGTAAAAAGTTAGAAGACATGTTAACTACATCAAATTTGAATCTGATGAAGATGACTGTTAGTTTGGGGGGAAGCTGATTCAAAAACTTCGTCAAAAGGAAGTGTATGGAGAAGTTTCTAAAGACATGCAGTGCGGATTGGGAAGATTGTTGAGAATTGCAGTTAATCTCTTACGGTTTCTCGTGATGAATCAGTTTAAAAGTCTTGATGTCAGGGAATTTTTTGAAAAACTTGATTGGGTCTATGTTATCAAGCTGAAATGAATTTGAAAAACAAAATAGACGCTAAAGGCAGTGTGATTCGCAACAAATCTTGATTTTCAAAATAAAGGACCCTGTTGTACGCCTCAGTGCAATATTCCTAAACTTAAGGAGCGAAAGCTTCTTAATTTTTTGAAACAAAAAATCTTTGTTCGAAATCAAATGTTCTTGAAATCCATTTCTTCCCAAATGAATTTCAAACATCTCAAAAAGCATATTTTAATCAACATGTTTTCAAAAACATCATACATATGCTATTTTTGAGGGGGAGAAATGTGATTAAAATTGTTGATCAGGAAGTTATGGAATCTCATAACGTGCTCGACTCAGATATCACCAATGAATTGACGATCTTTGAATGTCAGTAATCGAAAAGATTTTTCTTTCAAGACACTCTTGATTGACATGAACTTTGACGGGTCTAACCTCCTTTTCAATGAGAGTTTACATCTTCAAGGTAGTTATTAGAGCTAGTTGTCACCTAAAAGCTGATAATGGAACTCTTTAACTATACAACGTAACCGTGTCTCACGGGGAATTGTCTATCAAGAGTCGATCAATTCAAAAGTGCGAGCTCTACCCTCACTGTGCAGATTTCAGTCAAAACTCATAAGCACATGTGGAGGGGGAGTATTTCTGAAATACCAAAAACTCTCAAGGTGTTACCAAAACATGTTTTTCATCATAAACATCTTGAGAGATTTTCAAGAAAAGGTTTTTGTGGTAACATAGGATAGTCATGGAGTTAAAAGGTGACTAAGTTTAGGAATAAACGTCCTATGATCCGCCAGAGCCGGAGGGATCTACCCAAGGACACCACAAATAGTTAGTATTTAGAAGTCCTTAGGTATGATTGAAAAAGGAGAAAATGAGAATCGAAGAAAGAAGAAGTTGAAGAATTAAAAAGAAAAGTTAAAGAAAAGGGTGAAAAGAAATAGCCCTCCAAATTATTCAACTTAGGGCAGAACCGGTTCAATTATATGCTACTGGTTGTCACAAGGTGACACCAGTATTGAAGACAAAGTCGTCATGGACCCAGTGACGCAATGTACTAAACCTTCTAAGCCACTCAAGTTCTCTCAAAAGAGCTTGTTTCATTCTCACAGGGAACCCTACGTAATCTATCAACCCTCTCTTAGAGATTGTTGGTATTGAAGAAGGAGACCCTCTCCCTAGTCTCCGGTTAGGAAAATCAATGAGCACTAATCGAGTCTAAGCCATGAGATTCATCAAAAGATCTCTTAGGAACACTTATATATTTCATCACTTGTTGTTCAAACAATAAGGACACAAGTGACATTTTTCCAGAGTCCTACGCAGATCTTAGCAATCTGCCGAGAACATTTATGAGGGGATTCACAATTGTGATCCTCAGTGATTGAATGGAAATTCCTGCCATGGTCAACATCAAAATGTACCCCTGACAGCAGGTCACCGTCGTAACTCCTTGTGGGTTACACTTAGTGTGTCTCAAACGGTCTACAATCGTGGGGTGATGCTTCTGTACCTCAAATACTCATCTGAACTCGTAGGTGTATTTCGGTACATCGTGTTATCTCACTTGTGGGACTCCAGTTCAGGAACAGCCTTTGTGAGAATTAGAGATGTGTTTTCACACTATGCCGTTAACACTTTCGAAGTTCAAACTTATAAGCGCTGGATTATTTCTAACCCATGTTTTATGTTTTTCTTCTTATGGATGCTCATGGGTGAAAAAGATCGTGCAGATTCTTCACATGCTCATACCAACGTCAACACTAATTGAAGTTCTCTCAAAAAGCAAAAAAAATTTCAGAAAGATTCTACATCAAAGTCAAAGAATCTGCAAAGTTATGAGATAAAGATCAAAGTTAAAGAATGAGAGCTTCAAATATATGAATCACAAACTTCACCAGAAGTATGAGCATGCTGGAAATGACTTTCATCACTAACAACAAAGATGCTGATGATAGGCAGGCTTCACAACTGATCACAATAACAAGAACAAAGAATAAAGATGCAAAGAATCAAAGGCGTCACAAGCTATAAACGCCAAAGAAGTTCAAGACGTCAAACGACCTAAGCAAGACAACAAATGATGACCAACCCTTAGGGGAGATTGTTAGGAACATGTTTTATTATCAAGTGTAGGTCATTTCATTTGTAATAGGTCGTTAATATTTATGGTTTATAAATGTTTATAATTAGTTTCACAGCTACCAAGTAGTAAGCCCATGAGCTGTGATAGAAGGTTCTTCTAGAACCAAGGGGAAACACCCCTACTTATGTAAACACTATAAATACCCCCTCCTTTGAAGGGAGAGGGGTGTTGGTTCTAATTGCAATTATCATTTTCATTAATCATTCATTAGTTCCTTCCACTTTCTCTCACTAAAACTTTCTCTCTCTAGAAATACATATTGTTGTAATAATATGGTGACCTAACATAACCCTTATATGATAAAGGGCACGACATTAGGTTCCTATCTAGTCTTCCAAATTATGAATAAGCTTTTGGCAGTAATGTAAGCCACGTTTCGACATTGGATTGTACACTATCGAATTAGACTCTTAAGTATGTTGTCTGACTTGTGTTGTGTCATGTATGTTGAGCTAGTTTCGATCTCATTAACTTTTGCTTATCGCTGTCTATATAAAAGTTTTCTAGATTGTGCAACATAAAAGCTGGTGCTTGTTATATATGTTGTACTATTCGAAAAATGATGACGAGGGGCTAGATGTTAATCCTTCACTATCCATTATAGTTGCGGTCCTGTACGTGGAGTTGAATTGTGTGTAGTTGCATCTTTAGTAGGATTGGAACAAGTACTTTTGCAAAAAACTAAAAACGTTGATTGCACAAATGTTCAAGTATAGATGTGAAGGTGATCCCTAGATGCATTTGCGGTAAAGATTACCAATAACAATATCATCGGTGGCAAAATGGAAGAACCGGTCAGATATCGTTCAATGATCTATTCAACCACTTTGACATATCTTACACTGAATGCAATTGGCCCCTTTGTAGACGGAAAACACCTAAACAACCCATTGTTTGGTACCTCTTGATGTGCTATGAAGATGCACCGCGCGCCAACTGTGGACACATGAATAAAGTTCTTACGCAAAGTCATAATTTGTGGTATGATTTAGAATCATGAATCTTCAAAGGCTTGGAAGATGAAAGTTTACTAATCTTATTTTCATTTAGTCGTAAACTAATAGTAGCATTGATAGGTAGGCCGTGCGTTAGTCTGTAGTCGTTTTTGCATTCATCGATTACTTGTTATATATGTTTACATTTCAATTCATTAAATAAACCGACAGAAATAATGGTGTTTTTGACAAGATTTTTCTTTTCTTATCTTCGTTGGTAAAGTAGTATATTACCAACGAATCGATGATTGTTGGTGAAATTCCGTTGGTGCTGCCATGATTTCTAGTAGTGTATATCATTTGCAATGCAAGAGAAGTTATATTCATTTTTTCTTAAAACAATAATTGTATAGATTTCTTAAAGCTATAATGTCTACAATATTTCAGTGTGTATTAGAAATGATACTCAGATTTTCTTAATGTGTTTATACCTGATAGAAACATTATCTTACATGTTTAACGGGGTATTCAAAAAATAGATTCATGCATGATAAGTATTTTCATCCCATAACACTACAACAAAATCGGCCTTTCAGACCAGTATCTGCGAGTTAAGAGACCTACTCACAAAATTCTACCGTCTTTATGTTCAAATATTAGCCCATCAAGGTGATATGTGTATGCCCGTCAAGTTGGAATAGACCCATTTTATTGTTTTAAGTCGTGCTTCCGAAACTTATGTTTGTTCTTTTGATGAGCAGTTAACTGATTTTAAATGTGGGTAACAATCAGCTGGCATGAGTTGGTCCTATGTGCTTGGAGATGCATTTTCAGCTGTGGGCTTCATGAACTTTTGGTCCCAAGTTTTTGGAGGCCATTACCTGGCCCAACCACTCACCATGGTCCAACAAAAAACCCAAGCCCCTGATAGGGGTGTTGATCGGTTCGGTCATCGGGTTGTTCGGTTAGTTCGGTTCGGTTAATTCGGTTAAAATATTTTTTTAGGTCAACCAGAGAACCGAACCGAACCAAATTCAAACTCGGTTTTCGGTTCGGTTTGGTTGAATTCTAATTCGGCTCGGTTTTTGGGTTGATCCGAATAACCCGAATTTCACTATTTTTTTAAAAAAATTTAATAATTACATAGATATTTAGCAAAAAAATATATTTCAAGCATAAAAAGTGTTTTATTATATTATGTTAACCTTTTAATACTATTTATTTATATATAAATATACTTAAAAATATATAAATATATAAAAAAATATATATATTTATATGAATTCGGTTTTCGGTTCAAACTGCCAAACCCATACCCAAACCGAGAACCGAATTAGTAGTTCGGTTCGGTTCGGTTTTAGCAAATTCGGTTCGGTTATTTTCGGTTCGGTTCGGTTTCGGTTTTCGGTTTATTCGGTCTTTTCGGTTTTTTTGCTCACCCCTAGCCCCTGACATTCTAAGTCCATACCCTCTTTCTGTAAAACGGGTTGGCCCGGTTGGAGAACTTTGGTCAATTTCAAACAAGTCCAAAATTAAAACATTTTCCTTTCATATTTCGACTTCCGAGTTGACACAGTTGCAAGCAAAGATATGTGAAGAGAAACAAATCCCATTCTTTGAGTGTATTTGTGTTATAGTTTGGCAAAGTCTTGCAAAAGTTAGAGACGGGAAGGGACCAAAGGTTGTGACTATATGTAAAAGAATGAAGATTGAGGAAGCTATGGGAAAAAATGATGAGCTACCTGATTTTCTCTTTTACGGCGCTAATTTGACATTTGTGGATTTGAGTGAAACCTCATTTTATGGGATGGATGAGAGAGGACAAAAGCCTGTTTATGTAAATTGCGTCATTGAAAACTTTGGCGATGAAGGAGTCGATTTGGTTCTTCCAGCACCGAAAAATGATGGAAGGATAGTAAGCATAACATTGTCCGAAGATGAAGTGGCTAAGTGTTGGAATTATATAACATGACTAATCATAAATATAAACAATAAACATCAAGTACACATGCGGAAGCGTATAGGAACATATAATGAATAATTAATTAACTAAAGAATAAAGTATGCGTACCTTTATTGATTCTAGCCGAACAAGAATCAAATCCACAAAACTAGCAATTGAGATGAATCCTAATAAGAGTTTGAGTGCTAGTCGAATTAATAAAGTCGAATAGTGTAAATCACCAAAATCCAAAATAGGATTTCTCTACGATCATGTACGCGCGTATTGTTAGCGATGTAATTAGAATGCTAGTTCAAGTCACGATTAAAGCATACAACAAACAAGGTTTAGCTTTAATATAATAAATATAAATAGTCAAAACCTTTATCATATATCTGTCAAACATATATATGCAATAGGTAAGGAAAACCTTAAAGTCATGCACATGCGTATGTCTGCATGCATGTATATCGTATTTAGTAAAATATCTCAATCATCATTCGATATTTAACATATCAAGAGAAAAGGTTTGTGTCGATCGTTTATTTTATTTTTCTTTATCTGTACGAATCAATCCAAAAGACCAAAAGGGTGTGTATATATATAGCATTAAACCTTGTCTAACAAGTCATTGCAAGCACCTCCTTAAGTTTCAAAACTCGACACTCAACCCCTTCCTTTTTCTTAGTTCGACCATATAAATATTTTGTGACTTAATATAATTAAATCTCATACGCAACGCGTGCAATCCCATAGGTCTCGAGTTCGATCCTAACACACATCTATTAATATTTTGTCCATTAAACCAACAGCTCCCACTTGGACATATCTTAATAGTGTGATCACATCGGTTAGCGTCTAGCAACACTTCGATGCCTCTAGCACAACTCAAGTAAGGTCTCCTGGAAAAACCTTTTAATGATTTCTCATTATTATTATCCTTTTGTTTCTAATACCATGTTAAATAAATATATGGAATTAAGTCATTCTTTATTCAACCATTCTATTTCTCGTTATAAGTAATTGAGCAAGATTACCAAATCTTCTGAACATATTCAGGGGAGATCTTGGGCATGGCCATGCAAACATCTTGTCAACCCTATGAGGGGCCCAGCAGTATTAAACTCCAAATAAATTTGAAGGAACAAATTCTATTTTTGACTACAAGAATAACCCAAGAACTTTGCAACACTTGGAAACAATCCTTATGACTACCAGTTACGTATAGCGTTAAGTTGTTCCACAGAAGTGCACTACATTCATGACACTTATCTGGTATCTCAAGTCTGAGGATAACTATTCATAATTTACTTAACAACAATATCAATAAAGTAAATTATGTAGTTGGAATAAGTCCTATATTCAATTCATTGAATATCATCTGAAATTGGTATGCATTCTCATCAATATACTTTCAAGTATATTCTACCATATCTCTCAGATTTGTCTTAGTTTAATAATACTCCCATATCATTAATTGACAACGGACGATTTAGAATAAATAAATTTATTCACGGATTAAACATCCAAATATAGGATACAATATATTATAAAATCAAACATATCAAGTACTTGATTTATTATAACAATTGTTTAACATCCCTTATCCAAATACCAAATAGATCAATGCATGAAAATTCCCGTTGATGAATTATGCCTCAAGTAATGACAATCATACTTGTTGACAAGGCATAAATCAACCAACTTGATCTATCGTAATTTTTGAGAATACTTATTTCAAGAATTCAATTAATGAAGTTCTTGTATGTGTGCATTCACCAATCCACATAATAATTCATAAAGTGTGTGACATCCTCCATCACCAATTTATGACAATTTAAACTTTCAAACATTTTAAAGTTTAAAGTATTCTTATTCTTTTAATGTATAATGCAACCACACTCTTAGTAGCACAACTAGTTCCCATGGCCATTAACAAGGATGAAATCCTACCATGACTAGTATTGAGTGTCATCTCAATTAAACCAGCATTATTGTATACAAAAAACAATATGCTCATTAAAACTCCGTAAACTTTTAATATCTTATTGTGTAATGTTTGATGTCTTCCAAACTTTCAAGTTTGAAGCTGATGACAATTTGCACAACATTTGACATACTGTTCATCCATAGTATCTAGGAGCAATTCCAGGCTGAGGATGTAATTCTTTTAGAATATTAATTACACAAGTTATCTAATAACTTTTAGTTAGATATCAATGTTGTCAAATCACTTCTTATTCAAGAATGATACAACAATTTTAATTCACAACATGATATACATGATGAATCTACAGGTCAAACTTAGACTTCATTCATGTTCTATCTTGTCAAAAGATTTTTATATCATGTTTTATTAGAATCATTTATTTTACTGCACATGTTTATTAATAATAAACATATATTCCAAGGTTATATGTTTCAATTCTTAAATCTTACAAGTGAAGTTTCATTCCAATATAAGACTTAACATTTAGCTTACAAGGAATGTTACTTCCTATATGTTATACAACATATAAGATTTAGAAACCTTAACATAATACTCCCACTAGCTTTCAGGAATACTTAAAATTTATCTTATTTCAATTATAAATCGAAACTAGGATTTAATAATTAAACATAAGAATAATTTCATAGATGCATGCATTTATTTCGTACACTTCCAAAGATTATATGAATTCAAAAAACCTTTCAATTACTTACCGTCCTCGCTCAAGTAATTTCTCAAGAAAGAGTTTTGATATTCCATTGTCATATTTCATATAAATGAAATCCAGTATGACAATTATCATCTTTATATATTTAATGTGTCTTGAAAAGAATATTAAATCATAATTAATTGTTTAAGTATGATTAATAATCTTGTCATAAGACATGCATTAAATATGTGTACAATATTGTCCATATGATTTCAACATAGAAATTCAAACCATTAGGGTTTTTCATCTCTTTGAAGAAACTCATTTCCATTCTCTAGTCTAATTATTAAGATAAACCAAATTTCCAAAATTGATTATCTTTATGGACAGCATCTTTAACATTCATAGTATGAGTAATTTACCCAATTCAATATTTGGTAATCCATCATAATGATTATCAGGTTTACTATAATCCTGTAACTCATATTTCTCAGCATATAAATCAAATATCTGAGATATCCTTGCAGATCTATGAATGAAAATTCTATCATCTTGAGGTTAACATTTCATATCAAGCCTCATCATGATATTTACTAGTGTATTTAAGAAGATTATGTATTTTGTAATTTTATCTTTCAAGATAAAAAAAACTCTCACTTGCCTTTTGTAATATATAGACTATCTATATATACTTAGCAATTTAGAGCAAAACTACATTGTTCTCTTTTTGGGACATTACAAATACACATTGATAATTCCTGACTTAAGTTTGTTAACAACCTATTCATAAGTAGTTTAACAAATTCAGAATCTTCAATTTTAAAACTTAATGTGATTCATCACATTCCATAATGAAATGGTGTTTTAACAATCTTCTAGGTTGGAGTCATATTGAGTATATTCAATCCATACTCAATTTCTAACCTTGTTACTTTTTTAAGAAAGAAGTTATGGTTATCTTGAATCAAACAAATCAAATATACTTTGATTCTCCTAACTGAACATACCATCAACTTGTGGTATTCATTAGAATTAATATTGTAAGACAATCTAACAATATATAAGATAAACATATTCCTTTTGGCTTACCTATTTACCAACTAAGTCAACTTAATGGTATAATAGACTTTCCAAGCCAATTTCGTGCTTTATAACACAAGTACTTTTTGACCAAGTCACTTCATATCCATGTCTCATCAAGAAAACATAAATTTGTTATAATCCCATTTAACGTTATAAATCATTGATCAACTCAATGACTTCTTGTATATGTCTTAATTAAAAAACATAACAAGTTAACGTCTTACTTTATTATAAGTCTTAAAAGACTTTATGTTTATGTCTTTACCATGAATCATAAACATGTTTAACTAAAGTAATTATGAACACAACTCTTGGTTTCAATTAAAATTTCAAGTTAATTTATTTTACTTCACAATAAGGTAGGACTACATTATTTTTCATTTATGTCATTCCAAAATACATAAATAAACAAATTGAAGTAGTATTAGATTACTTCATTTATTTATGTCATTCTAATAATACATAAATATTTAATTTGAAGTAGTCTTATATATATCATCTTGACACATATTTTAAATACTTGTCTAATTTAGAAACTGCAAATATGTCCATGCAAGGTCTGACTTCACATAGAGATTTACTTTGTTGTTGCAATCTCGCCAAGTTCTCACATGACATAAATTGCAACACCAAGTGTTTCTTAAATTAGATATGTACAAGTTATATTAGAATGTTAGTCTCTTACCTTGCAGTCAAGAGAATCCTTTAAATCATATACCTATATGTTTTCCCTTGCACACAATATAGATTTCTCCCACTTGTGCATGGAACAACATCATGTAGCAGATAAACAACACGACATATGTTTCTTTATGTGACTAATATGATTGTGTCATTGATATTAGCATAACTAGTAGATGTAGAACCACTTCATTGTCTAATAAGGAAACGTACATGACTATCCTTGAAAACATAAGTGTCTACAAGTGGAACTTAATTATCTTAAGACATTCTAGAGATAATCTGGGTTACTACCAAGATGACAAAACTTGTAACTCTCACAGAATTAGAGATTATTACATTAATTCCTTATTCAGTAATAAGAACAAAATACTCCCACCGGATTTGACAACATTGTATGTATTGCATTAACCAGTGAAAGAAAATAGCGTTCTATTTACTTCCCTACACCTTTGAGAAAGTCCATACATAACAATTACTTATGTACTTAAAAAATGTATTCTACTATGTAGGTGATGTATTATCCATCAATGCTATTAACTTGAAAAATTGGGCATGCAATTTCTTTCTTAATAGTTCTACTATTCCAAAAATTGTAAGTAGTACTTTTAAATGGTCAAAACAAAACAACTAGATAAAATAAGCTAGTTTGTCTTTTACCAATTATACAAGAATTAGTCTAGCTTCTAATTTAATAACTCTAAACATATGCAATTTTCTTAACTATTAAAATTTGCTTACGAGTTATGTATTTAAAATTTAGACAATTCTAATTGTCCTATCATACCTTTCTTCATTCATGAAAAGGAATAGGATTGAATCTCACTCTTTCTTATGAAAAGAGGACTAGGTTTATTCTTTTAGTAAGATTGACTCTACTAAAAACCCTTACAGGTGTAGATCAATTTACCAATACAGGAATAACCTACGTTTTCGGTTTAATGTTGCATTAATACATTTAAAGAATTAGCAAAATTCAATTTTAGTATTTTCGATAATTAAACTTTTCAAGAAAATAAAATACCCAAGGTAATATTCATATAACCATAAAATTTTCTCGAAAACTAGGATCCAAATTAGCGTAGTTCCATTACATCAGTTGATCTGCTAGTAACGAAAGCACATAATAGGGTAATCTGTCGAACAATAATTGGCAAACAATTTCCAATTCCTAGATCATTATGGGATTTATATTTTCCAACGCTATTGCAAATATAAACATGTTTCATCCCATCTTATGCCTTTGAGTCCAAGTCTCACTTCCTACTCAAATTAAGTGTCTAACTTAAAGAACTGCAAATATGTCCATGTAAGGTCTCACTTTACATAGAGATTTACCTCTCCATCACAATCTAGCCAAGTACTCTCATAACATAAATTGCAACTTCAAGTGTTCTTTTTAATTAGATGGCATATAACTTAATTTAAAATGGTACTTGTTTTGATTTTATGTGGTCAAATCAAATATGTACAAAGATGTCATGCATTCATCTTGTAGCATAATTTTAATAAAAAACTTTTTATTACAAATTCATAAAGATCAAATTATCAAAGTTTTGATTGAGGTATTGGGTTCACCAATCAAGGAATTTAGTGTCAATTATCTCCCATTATACCGTACTTTTGCATAAGTGTAAACACTTAGTGTTTCGGGTAATTACCACCGAAGTGGCGCATGGAATTAAAACTAATTCCCTTAAGATGATTTTTACATTTATGGCTTACTTAGTAGCTCCAATCGAACTCACAAGGGGCAGGACCGGTAAGCGCAAAGCATAACCTTAGACATCCTTTCAGAAGGGACTGCACACTTCTTTATTAACCCCTTTATAGTTCATTCTAGTGGGTGAGCCGTTCAACCATTTGTACCAAAATCACCAATCAATTAAACTATTGAAAACTTAACTCTTCCAAAACAAATCAAATTTCGCCATTTTTTAGTCCATATTATTTTTCTATTCAAAATTACCCTTTGCTTAAAACTGTCTAACATAATAAACAAACAAGTAACAAATAAAAATAAACTACTAAAAACAATGCTACATAATAAACAATTTTTACGTGTAAACAAGTAGCCACATGCAACTTATTCGATAAAACCCTATTAATAATCAATGTCTAGGTTAATTAATGTATATATTAATTAGGGCTTTCACTCTCTCAATTGAAAGTGAGCCACATACATCGATCAATCGACAAGCGTAAACCCATAATTAAAATATACCAAATTGCACATAATTGATTCATTAATGTATATAATTGGAGTTTTCCCCAATTCAAGATTTATCATAAATATACATGTGTATAAAACTTAACAATTAATTTTCGCATAACCAATCTTAACAATTAAATATTCAAGCAACCATCCATGACGAACATGCATGTATCATCATGGATATAACATAACAATTATTCATGTTGTCACAAGATCGCATACAATTCCATGTCACATAACAATTATTCACGAATTAATTCACGTAACATATATACCATTCTAGGTCTAGATATCAATTAACAAAACAATTTTATAAACCCTAAAAAAATTTTATAAAAATCGACTAAAAAAAATTTTTAGGTCGACATAGAAAAAATTTAAAAAACCAATTAGGGCAAAAGCCCTAACCATAAAATTAGGGTTTACATAATAATAACCAAACCCTAGAATTAATCATATCAAACACAATACAATATCCGTTTTTTACGTGTTTAGAAATTAATTACTCATTAAACCTAGCTCTTGATGCCACTGTTGGAATTATATAACATGACTAATCATAAATATAAACAATAAACATCAAGTACACATGCAGAAGCGTATAGGAACATATAATGAATAATTAATTAACTAAAGAATAAAGTATGCGTACCTTTATTGATTCTAGCCGAACAAGAATCAAATTCACAAAACTAGCAATTGAGCGCTAGTCGACTTAATAAAGTCGAATAGTGTAAATCACCAAAATCCAAAATAGGATTTCTTTACGATCATGAACGCGCGTATTGTTAGCGATTTAATTAAAATGCTAGTTCAAGTCACGATTAAAGCATACAACAAACAAGGTTTAGCTTTAATATAATAAATATAAATAGTCAAAACCTTTATCATATATCTGTCAAACATATATATGCAATAGGTAAGGAAAACCTTAAAGTCATGCACATGCGTATGTCTGCATGCATGTATATCATATTTAGTAAAATATCTCAATCATCATTCGATATTTAACATATCAAGAGAAAAGGTTTGTGTCGATCGTTTATTTTATTTTTCTTTATCTGTACGAATCAATCCAAAAGACCAAAAGGGTGTGTATATATATAGCATTAAACCTTGTCTAACAAGTCATTGCAAGCACCCCCTTAAGTTTCAAAACTCGACACTCAACCCATTCCTTTTTCTTAGTTCGACCATATAAATATTTTGTGACTTAATATAATTAAATATCATACAACGCTGCGGTAATCCCATAGGTCTCGAGTTCGATCCTAACACACATCTATTAATATTTTGTCCATTAAACCAACACTAAGCTTAGACCGGTGCTTAAACAAGATTGGTGTATTGCATAAACACACGTATGATTGGATGTCCCTGAAATGACTACTAGTTTTTAGGTCTTCTTCAAATAAATTCTTGTATGTAAGATTGTGTAATGATTCTATATGTTTTTTAATGTGAAAGCTCATTACCGTAATAGGAACCGAGTCTCATCAATTTCGATTGGTATAAACAAAAGTAAAGTTGATGTTCTAAATGAATAAAAACTTGTTAAACTTGAGTCATATTTTTCTGAATTAGGCTACTTGAACTTTGAAGCCTCATGTTGAAGTCTAAGCACATTAAGGCTGCTCAGTCTAGCAGTTACTAGCAATTCGTAAGTAGGATATTTAACATGGAAGTACTTGAAGCTTTTATATGAAAATGATATACAACCCGATGACATAACCCTTATATGATAAAGGGCACGGAATTAGGTTCCTAGCTAGTCTTCCAAATTCTGAATAAGCTTTTGGCAGTAATGTAAGCCACGTTTCGACATTGGAATCTACACTATCGAATTAGACTCTTAAGTATGTTGTCTGACTTGTGTTGTGTCATGTATGTTGAGCTAGTTTCGATCTCATTAACTTTTGCTTATCGTTGTCTATAGAAAAGTTTTCTAGATTGTGCAACATATAAGCTAGGCTTGTTATATATGTTGTACTATTCGAAAATGATGACGAGGGGCTAGATGTTAATCCTTCACTATCCATTATAGTTGCGGTCCTGTATGTGGAGTTGAATTGTGTGTAGTTGCATCTTTAGTAGGATTAGAACAAGTACTTTTTCAAAAAACTATAAGTGTAGTTTGCACAAATGTTCAAGTATAGATGTGAAGGTGAACCCTAGATGCATTTGCGGTAAAGATTAGCAATAAAAATATCATCGGTGGAAAAATGGAAGAACCGGTCAGATAGCGTTCAATGATCTATTCAACCACTTTGACATATCTTCCACTGAACGCAATTGGCCCCCTTGTAGACAGAAAACACCTAAACAATCCATTGTTTGGTACCTCTTGATGTGCTATGAAGATGAACCGCGCGCCAACTGTGGACACATGAATAAAGTTCTTACGCAAAGTCATAATTTGTGGTATGATTTAGAATCATGAATCTTCAAAGGCTTGGAAGATGAAAGTTTACTAATCTTATTTTCAGTTAGTCGTAAACTAATAGTAGCATTGATAGGTAGGCCGTGCGTTAGTCTATAGTCGTTTTTGCATTCATTGATTACTTGTTATATATGTTTACATTTCATTAAATAAACCGACGGAAATAATGGTGTTTTTGACATGATTTTTCTTTTCTTATCTTCGTTGGTAAAGTCGCTGGTAAAGTAGTATATTACCAACAAATCGATGATTGTTGGTTAAATTCCGTTGGTGCTGCCATGATTTCTACTAGTGTATATCATATGCAATGCAAGAGAAGTTATATTCATTTTTTCTTAAAACAATAATTGTATAGACTTCTTAAAGCTATAATATCTACAATATTTCAGTGTATATGTATATATATTTATGAGTATCGACATGTATATATTTATACATATGGGATATTTCAGTGCTAGGGATGGCAAAAATCCCACCCTATGAGGACCGATCCCCAAACCCATTTGACTGGAATCCTCGAGTTGACCGGGATGGGGAATCGAAATATAAAATCGGGATGAGAGGGTATGGGGATGACATATCCCTGAACCCTACCACCTCGATCTTTCTAGTGTATAAGTATTTAGAATTTATATATATCCATACTCAATTAACTTGTATATGTATATGTATATATATTTATGAGTATCGACATGTATATATTTATACATATGTGATATTTATAGAATCAAGCACATTTAGAATAAGAATTATAAACACCAACTACATATAACTTAACTATTGTGTTCGAATACACACATATGATACATTTTTTTATATTATTATGTGATGTTATAATGCTTAATGTGTTTAAAGTTGAATTGGAATTGTTATTAATACAACTATGTGCGATATAGGTACATTTGTTGAGACACTTATGCGACAAAAATTATTATATTTTCGACGAGTTTGTGAAATTTTTATGTTATTTCATAGGGTGGAAAATCCCCTAATCCTTTTAGATCCCAACCCCGGAGGGACGGACGGGATGGAGAGTGAAAATGGAATGACGAAATACAATCCCTCTATTACCTTGCCGCCATAATTAATAAAATAAATAAATAAATAAAGCAAAAATAATATTTATTAAAGTTTGCACAAATAAGCTGCGAACTGTCTAGATGCATTAGTGGTAAAGATTAGCTATAAAAATATCAACGGTGGCAAAATGTAAGAGCCGGTCAGATAACGTTCAATGGTCTATTCAACCACTTTGACATATCTTCCACTGAATGCAATTGGCCCCCTTTTTGACAAAAAACACCTAAACCCATTGATTGAATTGGCACCTCTTGATGTGCTATGAAGATGCACCGCCTACGGTGGACACATTGATAGGTAGGTCATGCATTGAGGGGTGTCATGACGCCTTACCTTCTCTTCATTTCTAGCTTACATCATTCCCACATCACCCAACACACTAACTAAAAAATATCCTATCAATCACAACTACCCTTCTCTCAAGCCCTCATTTTAAAAATAATAATGTAACGCTTTGGATTGGAACAGATATATTGGTTGTCGTTTTCGTCGTCTCGGCGAAACCAGCATGGCCACTGTCAGCGAAGAGCAACATGCATCAACGAGTTGCCATGTAGGCAATGGCGAGCTTCAACGATGTCCACACCCCTTGCTCTTAGTTCGGCAGTCGTACTTGCATTCTTCGATTACTTGTTATATATGCTTACATTTCATTAAAAAAAAAAAACAACAGAAAATTAATGGTTTTTTTTTTACAATACATTATGTTTTCATAAATCAAAAAATCTAGTCGTAAGTCGATTACAATTACTTTCTATATACTGATACTTCAATGAAGACAAAAACCCATTCACTTGAGATTGATACATCAGTTGATATGATTGATACTCCATTAATTATCATCTACCAGTCTGTCCTTGACATAATTGGAAAGGAGTTTTAACTTGTGTCTTTCGTGCACAAATCATATAAACAATTAGTATATGTATGTTTTTAATATTCAGATCGCAAATCAGGGAACGCTATGTGGGGTTCCGGGAACCCCATGGATTTTTCAACGTATTAATTTTAAAAACACCGATTTTCCTAAATGCATCTTAAATGCACCCGGTCCTTCGAAAAGTGTTTCCAGTATTACGGTTCAAAATTTTTGCGCACCCAGTCATATTTGAGCCTGGCTCCGTCCCTGCCTGTAACGGAGAATATTTGACTCAGGTAAGCAAGTTTTTGACTCAGATATACGTGACATAACTGGGGATCCCGTGACTGTCTGAAACTTCTTTTCTAGTCACCCTCAAAAGTGTAAACCCTGAACATCTTGTGAGAATATTAGGTGCATAAAATCTCAATTATTTCTATAAAAGCACTATACTTTTATAAATCATTTGGCCATACTGATACAAACAAGATATACTTACTAGATATGATCGATAACTGATAACAGTGATCCGTCAATTTTCGCTTCATACGGGCTGTCTACTCTTTATAATTTTCGCTTCATACGGGCTGTCTACTCTTTATATAGACAAAATTTAGTTTGAAATGACAGCTGATAGCGTCAACTTCCGATTATAATTTACCACACACGTTATTAGTTATATATTAAAGGGATAGTTTTGTATGTGATTAGTAATTTGGCATTTCATCAAATACATGTTTAGCTTTGAGATCCTACCAAGCAAGTATATCGTAATCTTCATGTTTCTCCATTTTTAGTTTGTGTGCCAGAACTAATACTAAGCACTAATAATGGATGATTTTAAAGCCTTCTGATTAACTTTTAGATGATACAGAACATATGCACTGTTTATTGCTTATGTTCTACACGCTCCTGATAACTTATGAAGTTATAACTACATCCTATATCAGTTAAAATTTTGAATTAACTTTCTACCGTCTAGGCATTACCGGACATTTGACTTAATGGTATATAAGATGTATCAAAGGCTTTTCCAACCAAATAGTTGTGGGTATAAATTTTAAAATGAGAGAAATACATAAAAGTTTTCCATTTATTTATTTGGTATAGCCAGGTTTAGGAGCATCATATTTAATTTACATATGATGTGGCCATGTTCATTTAAATGGAGAAGGTGGGATGTCTTAATTATATGGGACACGCATTTGGACAGTGGGTAGTCAAAGAGTTTCATTTATAATTATAAGAGCAATGAGGTGTATTCAAGGGTGAAAAATCGAAGTGGGTTCTAGGTGGCCAAGAAATATGGTCGGGCTTCCAACCATGATTGAGAACACTATGAACCCTTCTTTCAGGTTTTCCTTCACTAGCTTGAACAAGTGTGTGGCTAGCCAACAAATCCCACTAGCAGGGGCAAAGCTAAGGTGGTTCTCGAGGATTCCAGTAAACCAAATAGATTTATCCTACGTAGAATAACAAATGTTGGACTATAATGTTTATTATGCCAAAAAGACCAAAGAATAAAGCCTGTATGTTTTTCAGGTTTGGGCCGCAGGAACAAACCCACAAGATGGAAAACATGGCAGTTAAAAAGAAACGGTTTAGTCTAGGGTTATGTCGATTACTTTTAGTGAATCGTTGAGTCTTTTGACATGAAGCAACGTTTCTTCTTGTATAAATAGGGATCAATTTCAGAACAAAAGCAACTCTTTCGATTCATTTATATCAATATAAAGGGTTCTATCCATCTTCTTTTTGTCCTACTTTTATTCGATTCTCTTTGCATGATTATACATGATTGTTGTTTGATATTTTCGATCCTGGAAACACCCCTAAAGGGCCTCATCAACATTGGTATCAAAGCTTCAAGGAATCAAACAACGATCAAGATTAAGAGATTATCATTAAGAAGCGGGATTGATTATCAACAGAGAAGCGAATTATTCAAGATCAACAAATGAGGCGTTTGATTATGCGGATTGATTGTTATTAGCAAGGATTGTCAATCATTGGCATGTGACTTTCAACAAGAAGGCGTGTTTGATCAAGAACCGAGAGGACCAAAGAAAGAAAGAAAGGAAAATGGTTACCACCAACCGGTTAACCGGAAGAAGAGAAAGAACGTGTCGGGAATTATAAGACCAAAGAACTCACGCATTGGTTGATTCGCCCGAAACAAAGGAAGAAAGTTTTGCCCGGTGGAAAAGAACCGTGGTTTGATTCATCGCAAACAAGGAAGAAAGTTTCGTGGAAAAGAACCAGTGGTTTGATTCCCACAAACAAGAAAGAAAGTTGTGCCCGTGAAAAAAGAACCGTAGTTTGATTCCTCCTAAACAAGAAGGAAATATAGGAAGCAAGAACAAGAAAAGGCATGAACAAAAAGGATTAAAGAATGAAGACTGAGAATTTGATTGAAGATTTTTGGCATATCAACATTGGGGAACCTGTTGGACTATAATGTTTATTATGCCAAAAGACCAAGAATAAAGCTCAGATGTTTTTCGGTTTGCGCAGGAACAAACCCACAAGATGGAAAACATGGCGTTAAAAGAAACGGTTAGTCTAGGGTTATGTCGACATTTTAGTGAATCGTTGAGTCTTTTGACATGAAGCAACGCTTTCTTTTGTATAAATAGGGATCAATTTCTGTAAACAAAAGCAACTCTTTCAGATTCATTTATATCAATATAAAGGGTTCTACCCATCTTCTTTTTGTCCTACTTTTATTCGATTCTCTTTGCATGATTATACATGATTGTTGTTTGATATTTTCGATCCTGGAAACACCCCCTAAAGGGCCTTTCAACAACAAATAGTAGCTAGTCTTGATTTTTCTTAAATGCACCGCATCTAAAATTCATGTGTTGCAATTCTTATTTAGTTTTAATAAAATAGACCTGATGCATTTTAGCTTTATATCGGTCACTGCCCGCTTGTGGCCAAGAAACCACCCCTGGTCGCCTCCTAACTCCGTCAAACCTCTCTCACTTAAGTCTTAACCCCGCCTCCCACTCTCTTTGATCTAAGGGCATGTATACTGTCAAAGTAAGATCATTTGCATCATATATGGAGGAGTGTCAATATAACAAAAGTTTTAAAAAAATCTATGATGATTTAGACCATATAATGTTGGAATTATATAACATGACTATCATATATAAAACACATAAAACATCAAAGAAACATGTGGAAGCGTATAGGAACGTATAATGAATAATTAACTAACATAAACATAGTATGCACCTTTTTTATTCTAGCCGAACAAGAATCAATTCCACAAAACTAGCAAGTGATGAACCCTAATTAGGGTTTATAGGATTATAAGAATTACCCTTACCGTTTTTGTAATTCAATCCAAGATACCAACAAAAGTATGTTAGTACCACGTTCTTATACACACGTACTAAATCAAATTAAAGTAATGATAGTTTTAATCACACGAAAATATTTGTTTTGGAAAAACAAAATTATCGACACCCTACTTGAGGTGGTCGATCGTTTGGAACAAAGAAACACACAAAACAGTTTTAGGGTATAGACAATGAGTACAAGAGAACATTTGTGACTAAAATGTGAAATAAAAAAGTTCGTTTACTAAAAGAGAACATTTGTGAAAGTTTGTTTCTGTTTAATAGAGTTATTAAATCTATAATGAACAAAGGATTTCCCACAACACACTTGTATTTCAAAGTTTTTAGGCTATAAAATAGCAACAAACTTTCTCCAATTTCTCTTTATGTACGGAAACTTTATAAAATATGAGTAAATGTACAAATTTTCATAAAGTGTTATAATACATTTTGATATGTTGTCACGTTAAAAATAGTTACACGTGTTAGATTTTCAACAACACACCAAAATGTGCGTATAATTAATTCATGAAAGTTTGTTACATTTACTCAAGATTTACTTACTAAAACGAGATATTGGATAAAGTAGTTTGCTATAGCTTAAACCCTAAATTAAACACACTAAGTTTCCACTTGTCTGTCTCCCAATGTTGCTCATTACAAATTTGGATTATTAGAGAATTGGACTCCTTGGTCCTTACCCCTCAAAACTGTTGCTATATAAATACACCATGCATCCCCCCCATCAAATGGAATATTAAGTCATCAAAATTTCATTAAAGGAAAAAATGATGTCAGAAAAAGAGCAAAGCCCCATATACGATATCAAACTCTCGGTAGCCCTACCCGAATAATTGGTGCAATGCACTCAGGAGTTAGCTGCATTGGACCTAGCTATGAAGCTTCACTACATTCGGGTCGTTTACTACTTCAAAGCTCCAACATTTGACAGTTTGACCATTTCGAACATTAAAGAAACTATGTACAGTTGGTTAATCCATGCTTACGTTCCATGTGGACGAATTAGAAGGACAGAATCAGGTCGACCTTTTATCAAATGTAATGATAGTGGGGTAAGACTCATCGAGGCTAAATGTTGTTTGAGTCTTGATGAATGGCTTGGTTCTAGAGATGATTCGAGACATAAGCTTGTTGTTCCTAACCCAGTTTTAGGACCAGATTTGGTCTTCTCTCCTTTGGTTATGATACAGGTTCGCTCACTAACTTCACTTAAGTTTTTTCGTATACTCTTATATATGTTGAGGGTCCTCTGTTTAGTTGAATCGATAAAAAGAAATGAATTTACGAAGCCACGAGAGCTAAGTTGACACCTATAGATTATAACTAGGCAATACTCGTATGTTGCTCAAGTGCACAAGTGTTCATATTCTTATAAACCAAATTTTGGAACTATTATATGCAATAGAGGTTATACTCATTTTTTTAGTATGTATTACATATCGTACTTAGATTTTTTTAATTGTTTCACAAGTACACCTCACTGATTAAAACATTATGTTATATATGTATATTTAAGGGCGCATTCAAACAATAAAATCATGATAAGTACTTTGATTCCGTAACACTACTAGAAAACCGGCCTCTAAGACCATCTGGTTGGTCCTTTTGGCGTAGACGAGGGGGCTTTGAAAGGGTTATGCTCAAATTTAGAGACCACTGTAAGTTATTTTAACCAGTCTCTATACTTGCATGATTTTCACAATAAATCTAAACTGCACTAAACTAGTAATTAAGCAATTCGGTTTTATATATGTTTTGGGTGGGAAGATATTTGTTCTCCTTGCATGATTCTACATTTTGCCTTGTACAATTCACTATTCTAAAAAATCGCATAAAAACCCTTCTATTTAAAAAAAAGACGGAGATAGAAAACTAAAGAAAATTTACATACAACTAAACGCACCCTTAATATTCTATTCAACCCAAACATAACCAAAAATGTTGGGTGAAAAGCATATAAAACTGTAAGAAATGTCGCTTCATGTTCAGCGATCAACAATAACAACAAAAACAGATAAGTAATACTACAGACACCATGTTTTGCAGTACCACCCATTTATAATTCTCGCTAAGATCCTCTTGACACACAATCATCATATTATCGCCATTCCACATATAAACTAGTAGCACAAATATGTGTTAATGTGCATTCCAACTATTTATGTTATATATTTCGTTGTGACGTTGTGCACAAAGCACTTGCCATGTTTCATATATTAGCGTATCAAGCTAGGTGATACGTGTATGCCCCGTCAAGTTGGAATCGATTCATATTATTGTTTTAAGTCGTGGTTCCAAAACATACTGTTAGGTTGGATATCTTAAGTTTCTTCTAAGAAACATAACGTTGAGTCACTGATTATATAGATTAAAATTATCGGCTGTTCTTTTTGGTGTGCAGTTAACTGATTTCAAATGTGGTGGCAAATCAGTTGGCATTAGCTGGTCTCATGTGCTTGGAGATGCATTTTCAGCTGTGGGCTTCATGAAACTTTGGTCCCAAGTGTTTGCAGGCCATTACCCGGCCCAACCACTCACCATGGCCCAACAACAAACCCAAGCCCAGGACATTCAAAACCCAAGCCCTGATCCACTTTCAGTAAAACGGGTTGGCCCGGTTGGAGACCTCTGGTCTACTTCAATCAAGTCCAAAATGGAGACAGTTTCCTTTCATATTTCGATTTCTGAGTTGATTCAGTTGCAAGCTAAGATATGTCAAGAGAAAAAAATTCCTGTCTTTGAGTGCATTTGTGTTGTAATCTGGTAAAGTCTTGCAAAAGTTAGAGACGGGTTGGGACCAAAGGTCGTGACTATATGTAAAAGTAACTTGAAAAACCGTCCTAAAGGAATCATGACGAACAAAAGCCAAACCATCAATGTGGTCAAAACAGACATTTCCGCAATAAAATATGAACCTTTAAAACTAGGGAGACTTATCATGAATAATTCAGAGGATGAAAGAATGAAGATTGAGGAAACTATGGGAAAAAATGACGAGATACCTGATTTTATCTTTTACGGCGCTAATTTGACATTTGTTGATTTGAGTGAAACCTCATTTTATGGGATGGAAGTGAGAGGACAAAAACCTGTTTATGTAAATTGCGTCATTGAAAACATTGGCGATGAAGGAGTCGTTTTGGTTCTTCCAGCAACGAAAAATGATGGAAGGATAGTAAGCATAACATTGTCCGAAGATGAAGTGGCTAAGCTTAGACCGGTGCTTAAACAAGATTGGTGTATTGCATAAACACATGCATGATTGGATATCTGGATGTCCCTGAAATGACTACTAGTTTTTAGGTCTTCTTCAAATAAATTCTTGTATGTAAGATTGTGTAATGATTCTATATGTTTTTTTAATGTGAAAGCTCATTACCGAAATAGAAACCGAGTCTCATCAATTTCGATTGGTATAAACAAAAGTAAAATTGATGTTCTAAATGGATAAAAACTTATTAAACTTGAGTCATATTTTTCTGAATTAGGCTACTTGAACTTTGAAACCTCATGTTGAAGTCTAAGCACATGAAGGCTGCTCAGTGTAGCAGTTACTAGCCATTCGTAAGTAGGATATTTAACATGGAAGTACTTGAAGCTTTTTTATGAAAATGATATACAACCCGATGACATAACCCTTGTATGATGAAGGGCACGGCATTAGCTAGGTTCCTAGCTAGTCTTCCAATTATGAATAAGCTTTTGGCAGTAATGTAAGCCACGTTTCGACATTGGAATGTACACTATCGAATTAGACTCTTAAGTATGTTGTCTGACTTGTGTTGTGTCATGTATGTTGAGCTAGTTTCGATCTCATTAACTTTTGCTTATCGTTGTCTATATGAAAGTTTTCTAGATTGTGCAACATAAAAGCTGGTGCTTGTTATATATGTTGTACTATTCGAAAATGATGACGAGGGGCTAGATGTTAATCCTTAACTATCCATTATAGTTGCGGTCCAGCATGGAGTTGAATTGTGTAGTTGCATCTTAGTAGGATTGGAACAAGTACTTTTGCAAAAAACTAAAAATGTTGTTTGCACAAATGTTCAAGTATAGATGTGAAGGTGATCCCTAGATGCATTTGCGGTAAAGTTAGCAATAAAAATATCAACGGTGGCAAAATGGAAGAACCAGTCATCCGATAACGTTCAATGATCTATTCAACCACTTTGACATATCTTCCACTGAATGCAAGGCCCCCTTGTAGACGGAAAACACCTCAACAACCCATTGTTTGGTACCTCTTGATGTGCTATGAAGATGCACCTCTGCCAACGGTGGACACATGAATAAAGTTCTACGCGAAAGTCATAATTTGTGGTATGATTTAGAATCATGAATCTTCAAAGGCTTGGAATCTGAAAGTTTACTAATCTTATTTTCATTTAGTCGTAAACTAATAGTAGCATTGATAGGTAGGCCGTGCGTTAGTCTATTGTCGTTTTTGCATTCATCGATTACTTGTTATATATGTTTACATTTCAATTCATTAAATAAACCGACGGAAATAATGGTGTTTTTGACATGATTTTCTTTTCTTATCTTCGTTGGTAAAGTCGCTGGTAAAGTAGTATATTACCAAAGAATTGAATCAATGATTGTTGGTGAAATTCCGTTGGTGCTGCCATGATTTCTAGTAGTGTATATCATATGCAATGCAAGAGAAGTTATATTCATTTTTTCTTAAAACAATAATTGTATAGATTTCTTAAAGCTATAATATCTACAATATTTCAGTGTATTAGAAATGATACTAAGATTTTCTTTATGTGTTTATACCTGATAGAAACATTATCTTACATATTTAACGGGGTATTCAAACAATAGATTCATGCATGATAAGTATTTTCATGCCATAACACTACAAGAAAATCGCCTTCGCATCAAGATTCCATGAAGCCTCACAAAATTCTACCGTCTTTATGTTCAAATATTAGCCCATCAAGGTGATATGTGTATGCCCGTCAAGTTGGAATAGACCCATTTTATTGTTTTAAGTCGTGCTTCCCAAACTTATGTTTGTTCTTTTGATGTGTAGTTAACTGACTTTAAATGTGGTAACAAATCAGCTGGCATGAGTGTTGGGTTTTACTAATCATAACAATTTACAAAAGCAAATAAACATCATCAAAGCATGCAGCGGAAGAATAATAATAATATATGTATATTAATTAACCGAATAAGAAACGCGTACCTTTTAGCAATTCAAGTAAACCAAACGATGTTTGAACAAGAACAAAACCCAAAACCCTAACTTAGGGTTTCACCAAATTCGACCCTAAAGAAGTCGACCACCAAGGAATACACAAACACAAATGCGTTTGTTCTTCGTTCTTGTACACATGTACTAAGCGATTTGATGTGAAAAGCTAGGTTCTTGAATCACAAATAAAACCAAACACTTGTTTCTTGAGCTTGGAAAAATCGATCCCTTGAGGATGGGGGTTGTACGATCTGCCAAACACAAGAGGGAGGAGAGGAGAAGAGAAATTAGGTTTATTGGTGATCCAAGGTTAAGTTGTGAATGAATACAAGGGTTTGTATTTATAGTTAACTTAACTTGATGACCAAGTTTGAGTGGGAATGGGTTTGGGAACCCATAACGGGCTCAACCCATGGGAGGGTTCTAGATCTTCCCACTTCTAATTTCAATTCTAGTCCCTTTAGTTTACATTTAACTAATCGCTAACCAAACCTCGTTAATTATTTAACTAGCATTATGTTTTATTTCGTGACTAATAATTAATAATAACGCCTTATATTAATTATTTAACATCAACTCTCATACGTAATGTGCAATCGAAGTCTCGAAGTTCGAATCCGACATAATTATATTTAAATATCCATAAAACCTTTCAAATTTACTGGATATTACTAAATATACGCCTAACACGCCAATGCCCCCTGATCGAATCAGTATGGTTTCTCGAAAACCATTTAATGATTCATCATTTTACTTATCCTTTTGTTACTAATACTACATTAACTATGAATATGGATCAAGTCATTTCATAAGTTAATATTCTTTTTCTCGTTGTATTTGATTGAACAAGATTACCAAATCATCGAACATATTCCGTGATAGATCTTGTATGGCCATACAAACATCTTGTCAACCCTACGAGGGCCCAAATATAGTATTATGCTTTGAAACAAATTCAAAAGAACAAATTCTCTTGACTACAAACATAACTCATATGAATTTAAACTTATGAAAATAGCCCTTATAACACCGATTATGGATAGCTAGACTATCTACACAAATGCACTACATTCATATCGCTATCCTGTATCTCAAGTCTCAGGATAAACACTTCATGATATACTTAATGACAAAGATCCAAAAGTATCATCATGTAAAGTTGGGATGAGTCCTATATTCAATCTTGAATATCATGTGAATCAGTATGTCCCTGATCAATATACTTTAAAAGTATATTCTACCAAAACTCAGATTTTGTCTTAATTCAATGACATTCCCACATCATTGATCGATAACGGACTATTTAGAATAACATAAGTTATTCACGGATTAAATATGCAAATATAGGATATAATATTAAGAAAATGAAAAATAAACATAAACAACTATTTTATTTCATTAAAGTAATATTTGTTCATAACATCCTTTATCCAAATACTAATCACGGATCTGCATGAAACTACTAGCTAAACGAAGTCCTATAACGCGATGGTCGAAGTTTTTCTTTTGGCAAAGGCTTCTTAGAAGGATCAGCTAGATTATCATCCGTATGAACTTTGAGTAGATTGATTTCACTATTTCTATTTGTTCTCAACATAGTGATATCGACAGGAAAATGTCCGGCTCCTTCATGACTCAGGCTCATTGGCAAATGTTATTGCAAATGAGTAATCACAATACACATTTAAAGGCAATTTGACAGGGCATTACTCCAGTCCCGAAATGAATTTCCTAATCCAAACGCCTTCCATCGCAGTCTTTCAAGCAACTATGTACTCACCTTCCGTAATAGACATCGCCATCGTTGTTTACTTCGATCTTCCAATAACCGCCTCCATTAATGACAAAGACATAACCCGCTTGAGACTTCCAGATCATCTTTATCATTGGAATGACATCGCAAAAACCTGTAACATCAAGTTCTCAGATCCGATTTCTTCCATACACTAGAAACATTTCTTTAGTAGCCCTTAGATACTTAAGAATGTTCTATCAGCTGCCATGTTTCACACTGTTACGTTGATCGCAAGATATATTCGCGTAAACGCATACATCGTGCCTTGTACATCTCACAAAGATATGATAGATCCTACAAATACATAAGGAACTTTCTTCATGTGCCACCTCTTCGTGTTTGACATAGTTTATTACTTAAGCCATGTTCAACTTGCATCGGCAAATATCCCTTATTGGAATCTTGCATATTGAATCTCTTCAATATTTTATCAATGTAAGCACTTTGGCTTAGTCCATTAACCGCCTTTGATCTATCTCGGAGATCTTGATTCCCAGTAATAAATGCCGCTCTCTAAATCCTTCATAGAAAAGCACTTTCCAAGATAAGACTTTACATCTTGCAAACTTGGAATGTCTTTTCCATGATCAATATGTCACATATAAGATAAGGAAAAATAACATTACTCCCACTAGATTTGTGATATACATATGGCTCATCAAGATTTTGAGTGAAACCAAATTTCTTGATTTCTTCATCAAACTTCTTGTTCCATTGCTTTGATGCTTGCTTCAATCCATAAATGGATCTTGAAGTTTGCATACATTTAAACTTTGGATTCATAAACCCTTCAGTAGCGCCATATAGATGTCCTCATCTAGGCGACCATTTAAGAAGGCGCATCCATTTGCCATATCTCATAGTCATAGTACGCGCCTATGGCTATAAGAATCCTAATAGCTTTAATGTTCTTTCATAGAGAAAATGCCTCGTGAGTTCCAAAGGTTGAGTATACCCTGAGCTACAAGACGAAGCTTTATAGTGTGTGCATTTCCATCCATGTCGCTTATCTTATAGAGCCACTTACTTCCAACTACTAGCATTGGAGGTAAGTCAACTCCTCTATCCAACCGCTATATTTCATGGATTGCATTTCATTCATTGCACCGCCATTTTTCCTTTTCAGACTCATCATGGCAGCCTTTTATTAGGTGTTCACCAAGATCCCTAACATATTTTCTCGCCTACGTTGAGACATAGACACTCAGTGCACGCCGTAGTCCTGAGTATCTACTAATGGAACCACTTCTGGATATTGGATTTCACATATAACATCAAAACATAACAAAACGAGCAATGGTGAGTTCTAGAGAGAGAAAGTTAGAGGTTTAGGGAACTTAGAGAGAGAAAACTATTATTATGAGCTCCAACTCTCTACCTAGGGAGGTAGAGAGTATTTATAGTCTTACATAAATCGCCACACAACGGGCCGTGATCGTGCATACATAAAGACCGCCCTCCCTCCAGTACATTTAACAAAAAATACTACTTAACTAAATATAACTATGACTACGAGCATTCTAACGATTACATATACTGGAGGTGACCGACTCTTTAATACCCGAATTTCTAATTCTAACAATCTCCCCATAAGGGAGGTCACCTCAAACATATACTAAAATGACATTGAATACAATCAGATATTACATTAACAATTGATCTTGCATTCTTGATGTAGTACTTTGTCAAGCTCGTAGTCATTGATTCCACTCATTGCATGTTTGGTTAATCCAAGTGGAGGTCTTTTAACGATCCACGGATAATAATGTTGAGCCAGCTTTTGAGATCATCGGCTAATAGAAAATCTCTGATACATCCATTGTGGTGTTGGTATTATGTGATGTTGTGACATTCGAACCGACATGCTCACATTCTGGATCATGATATCTTCTCATCGTGAGTAAGAAGCATTCGTTGATTCATGATATTGGCGCCAGCCGGCGAAAGCAAGCATGGAGTGAAATATCAGAGTCATTGATGCACTAATCATGATTTCTTTTGAGATGAATGTGTTAGGTGAGCATGCGGCTATGGATTGACCGCCATTCGATCACCGCAACGTCGGGGTGTACCGCATACATTAGCATTAAAGCGACGAAAGTGTCTTTGATCACTTTCGGCGAATTGAGGTACGCCCACGGTTCCCCCGCTGATCGCATAAGTACCGCCTGTGATCGTATAATTCAAGAATTTCCTTGACGGGGTTTCAAATGCTTCAGCCGTTCTCAAACCGAACGCTCTCAAAGAAGACAACACCGAGTGAGTGAACCAATAATTTAATTCCATCGATTGATGAAAAGAGATTTGAAAAACAATCGTGTATTGCTCAATAGAAATTGTTTTGCAATATAACGAAGGTTTTAATGAAAATCAATTATCAATCATAAAACACCTTTTGATTTGAAAATTAGTACACGGTCGACGTGATAATGAAAAGAGTTTTAAAGCACAAAGACCGGTTTTTCAAAGGTATCCGGCCAATCCATAACTTGAACCGGGATTGATTCAAAAGAATGAATCGCCCCATTGTTTTCGCTCAGCTTGTCACATGGTTGATCCGTATAATAGATCTCACATGCCACCCAGAGCTTGTTAGATGTTGGCCCGAGGCTTTCCATCTTCACAAAGTGAATATGTAAACACATCACTGGATGTTCCGCAATACCACAAGGATAATGCGTAGGACTCTTAAGATTTAATCTCTCTTTCCACATTGTGTGAAACGGAGAGTCTTTATTGAAAGTGTCCTAATGAGATTTATTGATGATCTCGTGGCACTAGACTCAATTTGTGCATATTTGGATCCTATATTGGAGACTAGGGAGAGGGTCTCCTCCTTCAATATCAACAATCTCTAAGAGAAAGTCGATAGATAATGTCGGTTCCGCGTGAGAATGAAACAAGTCCTTTTAAGAGGAACTTGAGTGGTTTGGAAAGTTGCAGTAAGGCACATGGGTCCATGACGTCTTGTCTTCAATACCGATGTTACCATCAGTAGCATATGAATTGAACCCGCCTCTAAGGTTGAATATATAGGGGGCTATTTGTTTTCACCCTTTTCTCATTCAATTCTTTTTCATTCTTCAACCCCTTCTGTGCTTACCGAGACTTCATAGCTAGAACCTTGTTGGGTTTATTCAAAGACTAGCTACCTTAGTCCGCACTCTTACCATATCTCATTTTTCTCCTTTTATCATCATACCTAAGAACTCTACACTAACTAGTGGATAGTCCCTGTAGATCCCTCCTCCTTCTGGCGGATCATGAGAACACATACCTAACCTTATCGTCCTTATATCACCATACATAATGTAAAGTTGGTCGGTCTTTTGGTATTGTTCATCTGCCATAGGAACCAATTGAAAACCATTTGAAAATCAATCCGGATACTTATGATATTTTATCAAAGCATTTTGTACCTGAATTGTTTTTGATATTTTTAGAAGAAGAACTCCCTCTCAACATGTGAATCAAGTATTTGAAATAGTTTTCCACACGGAGGCAAGAGAAAGAATTAACTTCTTTGATTACCTAAAAATATCAACATCACTTCCTAATCAAATCAAGTAGATAAAGCATTTGGGGAAGGATGAGGTTTTCATTTTGCTTCCCTCAATATGTGCCTCGAGATTTGAAAAGAGTTTTGCACATACTAGAGGGAACTCACACCTTGAGATAAGTTATCACGTTTCAAATCATAGGTTTAAGATAGATGCTCCCCTCAACATGTGCATGGAAAATTTGAAATCGTTTGTCACATGTGGGAGGGAGAGCTTGTACATCCTTATAAAACCATTTACCGAATTATCGCTTTAAATCAATATTCTCCCCCGATTATCAAATCATTTGAGATTTGTGATCTCTTATAGATTTAAATTGATTTTGAAAGCTTTTAGGAAGAATTGTGACTTGATTATGAAAGCGTTTTAACCGATAATGATCGGATTTTAAGACTTTAAACTCCATTGATAAAACATGCATGAATATCTTTTGAAAACAATTGAATGCCAAATAACTTTTTAATTTAATTGAAATCATTCTCCCCTCAATCAATGACATAGGTTGTTGATTGAGAGATTGATATTTTGACAAATAAGTCCAGATGATTATCAAAAATAGAGACTCCAGTTATTTTTCAAAGATAAATGTTTAAAGAATCGAGCATGGAATTTTGAAAACATGATAAAAGTATGGCTCGTTTCTTTCTTTGAAAATCGGGTTACTGCCTGAAATGACAATAAACCATTGTTTCTCTTTCTCCCAAAAATATATTTTTTTTTTTTTTTTTTTTTTAAATTCGAACAACATCTAAAGTCCCGTGTCATTCTTTTAATGACATCTCAAAGACCGTAGATATTGTCGAACCGAGAAAACGCATGACAAAATGACAATATTTTTGAAGATTTTTCGAATTTTTCAGATTTTTATGGTTTTGGAAGGTTTTATAATTTTGTATTTTGATTTTCGAATAGATATATACAGATGAAGATAGACCTTTACTCCTCGTCTTCCTCCTGAAGACGTTTGAGTGTTTCCGGTTGAAGACTTTTCAAGCCAAGACGTGGAAGAATAAACTCAAAACGTTCTCTTGGAAGAGCTGGTGAAGATGTCGCTAACCGATATTCGAGACCTCACAAAATAGAGTTCCACCACACCGTTCTCCACTTGTTCCCCGATGAAATGATGTCGAATGTCGATATGCTTTGCTCTTGAGTGTTGAACGTTGTTGCATGAGAGAGCAATAGCACTTTTATTATCACAGAACAGAGGGATTTTGTTGAATTCAAAGCCATAGTCAGATAATTGAGATCTCATCCATAAGACTTGAGCACAACAAGATGACATGGCTATGTATTCACTCAGAGGAAATAGAAGTACTCATTTGCTTCTTTGAAGACCAGCTCACAAGCTTATCACCCAAAAACGAGCACCTCCGATGACTGCTCGAAAGTATCTTGACACCCTGCATGATCAGCATCTGCATAGGTCGTTAGTGACATACGGTGTCCTTCGTACCAAAGTCCCATATTGATGGTTCCTTGAGATACGAAAGACCCGCTAACCGCTTCAAGGTGCTTTTAGTAGGCTTAGCCCGGTATCTAGCACATGCAAACAAAAGCGAACAAGATGTCCGGTCTACTAGTCAGAGGTACATCGTGGATCCAATCATACTACGATATTTTGTTTGGTCAATCATGATCCTCGTGGTCCTCATCTAGTTTGGTTCGATCAATCATGGGAGTGTCAACAGGTCACTTGAATCAAATCCAAATTTCTTTAAGATCTCAGTTGCATATTTAGATTGATTTATGAAAATGCCTCCGGACTTTGCGAAATTTGTAATCCCAAGAAAAATGACATTTGTCCCATCATTGACATTTGAAATTTTGAACTCATTTCATTAGAAAACGATCACATTCCATTGGGTCTGTCGAGGCAAAATAATATCATCAACATAAATTTGAACATGAATTAAATGTTTGCCCGACCGTGAACAATGTTGGATCAACTGCTCCTTTGCTAAATCCGGTTGATAGAAGAAACTTTGACAGTGTATCATACCATGCCCTGGAGCTTGCTTTAAACCGTAAAGGGCCTTCTTCAAACGATAAACGTGAGTAGGATGCTCTTGATTTACAAATCCTTCGTTGCCGTGACGAACGACTTCTTTAAGATCTCCGTCAGAATGCCGTCTTTACATCCATTTGATAGACTACCATGTTCTTACTAAAAGATTAGCCAAAAGATTCTAATTGCCTCGATTCGAGCCACAGGAGCAAAAGATTCTTCAAAGTCTATACCCTCCTCTTGACGGTATCCTTTAGCAACTAATCGAGCCTTGTTCTTCAACACATCACCATGCTCATCAAGTTTCACTTTGAAGATCCATTTTAGAGCAATAATCATAGCACACTGGAGCGGTACTAACTCCCATACATCAAGTCGATCAAACTCATGAATTTCTTCTTGCATAGCATTGAACCAACTATCTTCATTCATGGCGGTTTTAACATCTTTTGGTTCGATCTTAGAGAGTACGGAGTTGAAGAAGCAAGGCATCGGCGTTGCAAGTTGTTTCCGTTGATATTGGACGAGAGGGATTTCCAATGATGTTGTCTAATGGATGATCGTGAGTCCATTTTCTCAGGTGTTCATGTGGTAGTTGTTGAGGACCGAAGTAGCGAGTCGATGTCTCCTCAAGAAGATGGTTCATGAAGATTGGGAGCAAATATGTTTTCAAATGGAGCATCTTCGTGAGTAGCAAAGGGATTAACTTCATCATTGGCTGTAAATGTTTCCATGATGTACATTTGAAGAATGATGATTTGTTGATGAGATTAGGGATCGAAGGAATCTTGACTTAAAGATATTGAGATCAGGGATTGACTTCATTCACTGGAATATGAGCGTACTTGTTGTAGGGATCAACACCTCATTAGTACATGGATCATAAAGTTCATCAAACATAGGATCAAACAATTTCTTTAAATCATCTTCGGATGGAGGTACATATGGAGTTTCTTGAGAAGAGTTTGGAACAAGGGATGAACCAATTGACTGATTTGAAGCGGGTCCAATCGATTGTTCAGAGCCGTTTGACCGTCACTCATCAAACGTAACGTGAATTGTTTCCATGATATTTTGGGTTCTTTTGTTGTAGATTCGGTATCCCTTTTGGTTTGGTGCATACCCTACAAATACTCCAATGTCTCCGCTATTCTCTAAGTTTGCCTAAATCTTGACCCTCATTAGTTGGATAGCACAATGCTCCAAACACACGAAGGAAAGAGAGAGATTAGGGTTGTGGACAAGTTCATATGGTGTCTTTCCATGAACAAGTGTGAATCGGGAACGATTTTGTGTGTAGCATGCAAAGGCAATACCGAGAAACATTGGAACTTTTGAGTAATTCAGCATTGTTCTAGCGGCTTCTACAAGAGTTCGATTTCGCCTTTCAACTACACCGCTCTGTTGAGGAGTTCGTGGAACACTTCTTTGATGGCTGATTCCAATGCTTTCATAAAATTCACTAAGTTGTTTGTTAACAAACTCAGTTCCATTGTCCGTCCGGATAATTACGGCCGTTTTGTTAAGTCGAACCTGCAACTGTTTGATGAGTTTGATGATGATATCGTGAGTTTCATCCTTTGTCCTTAAGAACTTGACCCAAGTGAATCTAGAGTAATCATCAACTATAACTAACACATATTTCTTCCCAAAGATATTCTCATGACTCTCATTGGTCCACATAAATCCATATGAATTGTATGAAGAACTTCCGGATGAGTTAGTAGGTTTGGGTTTATGGTCATACTTTGCTTTTTCCCAATTGACATGCTGAACAAAGATGATCCTTTTCATACTTTAGTCGAGGTAAACCTACAACTAAGTCCTTTTCTAGAGAGATCATTGATGGTGCCGAAGTTCAAGTGATTGAGACGTCGATGCCATAACCATGACTTTGTTTTGAAGCCTTTGACAGCAAGCAAATTGGAGAAGACTTCATCATATCTTCTATAGAGATGGTGTAAAGATTTGAACCACGAGTTCCTCTTAAAAGTTCCTTACCATCAAGTTCTCTAACAAAACAAGTATGTTTTCAGAAGGCTACTTCTAGATCGAATCGCGAATTGACCGACAGAGAACGTGATTATGACCAAGACCTTCCACATAGTATATACAGAGATAACACTATCATCAACAACATAATCACCATAACCCATAATTGCACCAAAATGATCATTACCGAATCTAACTGTCTCGATGAATTTGCTCACGGTTCATGAGCACCGACCTACCATATGCTTGGAACAAACTGAGTCCGGGTACCACGTAATCGATTTGAACGATCTGCAGTTGAACATGCACAAGAATGGATAACATGATAATTGGGATCCCCATGCAAGAATGGGTTCCACTTGGTTAGTAACAGATGGAACACCCACATCGAAACGAAACATCCATATCGAAGTAGAAGCAATGGAATCATTGGGAATAGATGCAATCCGGGTGTTCATTTGACCTATTCAAAGTATGTTCACTTCTTAAGGGAATAGTTCTACCAAGAGGCATCCATTTTCTAGTGGGCATAATCTTAGCAGTTTGAGAGCAAAACCGATTATTCTTATGGCCAAAAGGTATCCAATAATAACCTATCTTTATAAAAGTTCTTCGTTTTAATCGCTTTCTAACAATCTTTCGTTTTTGCCTTTTTGCCTTCTTTGCACGATTATTAGCATTAACAATTTTAACGGGCATTTACAATTAGAAAAGCATTCACACCACATTCATGATTAGCAAATGAATTCAAGCGGACATCATTACAAGGTTTGCAAATAGTATCGATTAATTAACGATCGCTAAGGCTAATACTATAATCAACACGATTCGTTTTATTCAACTCAAGCTTAAAGTTCCTAGATTGGTCTTCTACTCTTTTCCAATGCACATTCTTAGCTTGCAAGGTCCTATCATTCCTTGTATTGTCTTGAGACTTTGACCGCTTGCTTTAAAGTCATTGACACTCTAGAGGAATGGGAACATTAGTTGGTTGATCTATTTTTGCATTCCTGAACTTGATGTGCAAGGATCTGAAGTACTAGAAGGCATATTAGTGTATACTTTCTTAAGACTGTGATTTGAGCTTTTTGCATGCACACTAAAGTTCACTTTCTTAGCACTAACATATCCAACTGAACCACTACACATTAGTTTCTAAGACTCGGGCATAGAACGGATTTTGGCACTAGGCATAGAATAAGGCATCACAGCTTTGCCTTTTGCACCTAAGGTTAAGGATTTGGGACATGTTGCAATTACACATTCTAGCAACTCTTGAGATCGTTTGGCTGGAGGCAAGCAAACCTAATTTCACTATCAAGAGGTTTGTTAATGAAATCCTTAACTTCACCTGAGACATTCTAGACTATCCTTAAGGTGAGCAAGATTCATGAAAAGCATGTTCATTATTCCTAAGATGAGGAGGAATATATTTAACGCCACAGTGTATTTTGCATCTAAGGGTGACTTTGAGACAACATTCTTATTGAAAACAAGTGGCAGTTTCCCATTTTCCCGACTTCTCAGATTCTCAATTTCCTTTTGTAAAGACGTTATTTTTCGTTGTTTTGGTCACGGGTGACTTTTATTGAATCATATAACTCTTTAAAATGTCGCTTAACTTTTTCATTTTCTTCTAGAAAACTCTCGTTTTCCTTTTGTAAGGCATCAACTAAGTTTTGAAGATGAAAAGTTTGAGAATTCCGAGAATCTAAAGGAGGAGGCATTTGGAGCCTGTCATATTGTTCGTTTGACCCTTTAATTGAGAGATTTGGGCTTTCAACTTTCTTTTCGATGTGTTAACCGAGCTTGAATCGTTCATCACGTTTGTTAATTTGAAAACTCGCATCAAACTCGAGCATCCGAGGATGTCTTGATATTTGAAGTTTTGACATTTTCTTTAAGATGTTGATATTTTAGTTGTAAATTAAAATGCTCAACTCCCAGTTTAGAAAAATGTTTAACCAAATTGTCGTGATCATCCGCCAATTTTTTTCTCGTTTAGTTCAATTAGTTTTTTCAAGCTCAATGACACGATCATGGGAGACTTTCTTCAGTGCAACCATAATTCATGAAATTTGGAAGCATTAATGGAACAATTTGTAGCAGTGGAAAACACATCCTTAATACATTCAAATCAGTTCTCATTTAGTGTATGCAAGTTCTTCCTCTCAATCTCATTATATTTTAGTGCTCGCCATAGTCACTAACTTCAACTATCATTGCATCAAATTTTCCATTCCTTAATATCGGTTTATCCCCTTTTAAGACTCTCAAAGTGATCTTTTAGAAGTTTAAAGAAAGGCATGACCTCAAATAACATTCATTTGCTCAAAACCTCTTTCTCCTTCCTATATACTGGGTGTGATCCTTTTATTGCAAGTTTTCTCAAAATCAGCAAATAGTTGAAGTATAACATATTGGCTAAGGTCTTGTTTTAGTGGCAATTGTTCTAGGAACAAGAGGCATTGGTGTATTAGGAGGATACACAGTCGCTCTAGGCATTTTCCAAAGAGAGGGTTTGTTTCAACAATATTTTCAAATTTTACGCTTATCTAAATCCATTTTCCAAAACTTGTTCGGAGTCAACAATGTCTGAGGTTTAAACATGTTCAAGGAAATCCATTCTTGTAATCATGGGGTGTGATCTTTATTTTCTTCTCTCTACATTTAGGATCATCTAATTTCTTGTTCATCTTTTCCCTAGTGACTTTATCCTCGATTTCTTATCTTCCTCTCAAGCAGCACTCAACTAACTAGGTTTCGTTTAGGTTTTAGGATTTCATTGCCATCATAAAGAACCTTATGAGCATTTCTAGCCCTTTAATGACCTCTCGATTTGGTTCTCAACAAGGGGAATGCTATGCTTAT